>OX030997.1:8672142-9317500 GCA_943735965.1 Eupithecia abbreviata | reverse complement strand
GCAAGAGATTGAGAGACAGGCCAATGCCACACTCGAACAAGTTCGGACGTGGGGAATTCAAAACAAGCTTAAGTTTGCGCCACACAAAACGATGGCCATGGTCATCACGCGAAAACTTAAACACGACACCCCACGTCTTCGCATGGGTGGGTGCGACATTGGCATGTCCAAAGAAATCAAGCTGCTAGGACTCACCATCGACGAGAAGCTGACATTCAACTCGCACGCCGCAAGCGTCTGTCGAAAAGCGCTGAACTTCTACAAGCAGCTTTCTAGAGCTGCAAAGGTAACTTGGGGCCTACAACCCGAAGTTATTCGTGTAATTTACACGGCAGTGGTAGAGCCTACAATAATGTATGCAGCGAGTGCATGGGCGTCGGCAAGCAACAAGATCTGCGTGCGGAAAGAGCTTGAAACGGTGCAGCGTGGCTTCGCGCAGAAGATGATAAAAGGTTACAGGACTGTCTCATTAAACTCGGCGCTATTACTGGCTGGGCTGCTCCCATTGGACATAAGAATCCGGGAAGCAGCCTTGCTTTATGAGACGAAGAAAGGTCACACCCAGCGAGTAATAGGAGACAGAGATATTGAGACACCATTGCCATACGAAGCCATGCCACACCCAGCGCAGCAGCCCGAGTTGACATTCACCTGCCTGGTGGACGAGGCAGCATTGAACCAGAACCTCAACAGCTGCCTGAATATCTTCACAGACGGTAGCAAGATCGAGGGCAAAGTTGGCGCCGAATTATCCATCTGGGAAGGTGCCACCGAGATTAGTACCCGCAAGTTGAGGCTGGATGAATGTTGCACCGTCTACCAGGCGGAGTTGCTGGCTCTGGCTGAAGCTACAAGAGAAGCTCTCAAAAAGCGGAAAAGAAGCTGCAGCATCTTCAGTGACTCACGCGCAGCCCTCGAGACAGTCACCAACTTAAGTTCTCCCCACCCCCTCGCAGTCCAAATTAGAGCAGGCATACGTGAGCTTAACCAAGACGACAAAATACTGAGCCTATTTTGGATAAAAGCTCACGCGGGGTTGGAAGGGAACGAAAGAGCCGATGAGTTGGCGAAATGCGCCGCACTGAAGTTGAAAACGAGGCCAAATTATGACAACTGTCCAGTTTCATTCGCAAAGCGAGAAATCCGACGAAGCTCGCTATGCGAATGGAACCAACGCTACGTAACCGCGGAACAAGGCGCGACCACAAGATTGTTCTTCCCGTGCGCAATAAGGGCGTACCGACTCGTCAAATCTTTAACCCTGAGCCCCGTCATAGTCCAACTCTTCACAGGACACGGTGGATTCTCCTCGTACTTGCATCGGTTTAAGTGCAGGGACAGCCCATCGTGTCCTTGCGACCCGGAGGTGGAAGAAAGCGCTTTGCACGTAATAACAAATTGCCCCAGGTTTGGAAGAGAAAGATATGAAGTAGAACAAAAAATAGATACAAATATAAGCAAAGAAAATTTATGTAAAATATTAGAGGATAAGAAAATAAGAAATATATTTTTAGATTACTGTGAAACAATTGTTAAAATAGTTATAAGTAAAAATAAGTAGAAATAAGGAGCCACAATTTTATAATGCTATTATAATAATATGTGCCCTATAAATAGATTTTAGAATAAGAATAATGTAATTTTTATGGAAATAAAGAAAACGTCACTCAGTCTCTTAATACCCCTGTAAATAAAAGAAAAGGTCAAAACTAAGATATAAATAAATGTATGATCTGAGATGGATAAAAGAAAGATAAAGTATGAAGAACGGAAGTGCGAGAAGCATAAAAGAGAGAACTGGAAAGAAAGATAAATGCCAACCAGGTCCCTGGTTACGCTAGGGGTAGGATAGCTCGCGGGCCGAAACTCAGCTCCCGGACAGGAATAAAAAAAAAAAAAAAAAAAAAAAACCTAACCTAACCTAACCTAACCTAACCTAACCTAACCTAACCTAACAGCTGTATGGCTTTATGCCCCAAAGTAGATTCCCTTTATGACCTGATAAACTACGTTCGCACTAAAATTAAGATATGTGGGTCAGGAATTCGCAAAACAAACCAACAAAGGCTGTTCAGGGATCAATAGGAGGCCCCATACTTTGGAACCTCCTATTGGACCCTCTCTTAAAGAGGCTCCAAGAACAACTACTGCCAAGCTTTCGCCGATGATGTGGTCTTGGTGTTCGCGGAAGACGGCACTGGAGGTGCAAAGACAGGCCAATGCCGCTCTCGCCTATGTTCAGGAGTGGGGTGTCAGAAACAAGTTAAAGTTTGCGCCACACAAAACCAATGCGATGGTAATTACCAGAAAACTAAAATTTGACACACCACTGCTGAGGATGGGCGGGGTCGACATAGGCATGTCCACAGACATTAAGATCCTGGGGCTCACAATAGACAGCAAGCTTACTTTCAATAACCACGTGGTTAATGTGTGCAAAAAAGCACTTACATCTATAAGAAGCTGTCTAGAGCCGCCAAGATCAGCTGGGGTCTCCATCCGGAAGTTATTCGTACCATCTACGTAGCTACGGTGGAGCCAGTTATAATGTACGCTTCCAGTGTCTGGGCGCAAGAAGCTAAGAAACTGGGAGTACAAAAGCACCTGTACAAAGAGGCTTTGCCCAAAAATTGAGCAGAGCGTACCGTACCGTTTTTCTGAACTCGGCACTGGTGCTGTCTGGGCTGATCCCGCTTGACCTGAGGATACAGGAGGCAGCTGCCCTGTATGAGGCCAGGCGGGGCGATGCAAGATGGTGCGATATACCAAAACCCCCCACCTGGCAGAACATATGAGCCTTGAGTTCATAAACTTGGTAGATCAAAACGATGTTGACCATCACAATAACCAGGCAGTAAGAATTTATACTGATGGCAGCAAAATTGAGGGCAAGGTCGGAGCGGCACTAACTCTATGGAAAGGTTAAGCCGAGACCAAAACCCTCAAAGTAAAGCTGGAATCTTACTGCACGGTCTACCAAGCAGAACTCTTGGCCATTATGCAAAGCCAATTGGGAAATTCTCAAGTGCTCCGAGGCAAGCTTCGGAATATACAGTGACAGTCGTGCAGCCTTGGAAACTGTAACGAACCCAACTTCCATCCATCCTCTAGCCGTTAAGGTCCGCCAAAACCTAAGGACCATCAAGATCCAGAATAAAGAAGTTACTTTATTCTGGATCAAAGCCCATGCTGGACTGGAGAAGAAAAGAAAGCCCACAAAGTTGTTAGAAAATTAGAGCCAACTAGTGTACTAACGCAGATAATGACAGGGCACGGTGGATTCTTTGAATATTTGACCCGGTTCAAATGTAAGGAGGATTCATCGTGCATCTGTGAGCCAGGAGTCGCAGAAAGCATAACGCATATTTTATTTGAATGCCCAACGACAGGTCTCAAGAGATATGAAACTGAACAAGCCCTAGATTGTAAAATAGATGCCAACACAGTACATACAATAATGTTAGATAAAAATCTTAGATGTAAATTTATAGAATATTGTATAGATGTAGTAAAACCTGTAATAAAAAGAAATAAAGATATATAACTTATGCGGTATATATATTATGATGATATATATAACTGCCATTAAATGTAAACTTAGCATAAGAAATTCTTAGAGATAAGATACGATATATAAGATATGAATGTAATTAAGATAAGATAAGAAACATGTATTAGAAATTAAAAATATTCTATGTATAAAACCCTTCCACAAATAAAAACCCCACATACCCATCCAGTAGAGAATAAGTTATCCTTACATCACAATGATTAACAACATAAAATTAAGATATAATATGTAAATACCTTTATGAGTAAATAAATAAATAAAGACGACAAGGCCTCTGATAAAGTCAGAGGGACGATAAGTAGGCTAGCTTGCGGGCCGGGACATAGCTCCCGGACAGGGAAAAAAAAAAAAAAAAAAAAAAACCTAACCTAACCAAACCAAACTGCCATCTTACTGCACGGTCTATCAGGCGGAACTTCTGGCGATATGCAAAGTGACGCGGGAGATCCTCAAGCGAAAAGAACTGTCTTTTGGGATCTACAGTGACTCAAGGTCCGCGCTGCAATCGGTGACGAACAATGGTTCCCTTCACCCATTAGCCGTGGAGGCTCGTGAAAATCTTAGATCGAGCAGGGTCCAGAACAAAGAAGTGTCTTTATTCTGGATCAAAGCCCATGCGGGTTTAGAGGGAAACGAACGCGCCGATCAGCTAGCGAAGGAAGCCGCTGCAAATAAAAAGAGACGGGTCGATTAATACTATTGTCCGGTCTCATTCGTTAAGCGTCAGATTCGTCTGAATACGCTCGACGAATGGAACCGGCGGTACATGAGCGGCACGACAGCAGGAGTCACCAAACTCTTCTTCCCGGACGCTGTGCTGGCGTATAAATGTGTGCGTAGGTTCGAGGCTACTAGTCTGTTAACGCAGATCCTCACGGGGAACGGTGGGTTTTCCGAATACTTGAACCGGTTCAAGTGTAAGGAAAACCCGTCGTGCATATATGAACCTGGTGTAGCCAAGTCAGTAGTGCACATCCTTATAGACTGTCCTATCTTCGCTCTGAAACGTCACGAAACCGAGCAATCCCTTAACCTCCAGATCTCCACAGAAAATCTTAGCAAATTTATGGCAAATAAAGACATTAGAAATATATTTATAAAGTATTGTACGGATTTTGCACAAAAAGTGGTAAAACGAAATAAATAGGTACCAAAATTATAATGTATGTATATTTTGAAAAATATATAGAACAGCATAAGATAGAATAGGTGTTGATTAAAAATGTATAAAAGATAAGTATAATATTTATAGGAAAATAGATAAATAAGAAAACAGTATGTAAAACGAAGAAAAATTTGTATAAGATAGAAAAAGATAAACTTAATTTGTCTCCTAATCCTAAAAATTGAAATATAAATAAGTTTGTAAGAAGTAGTATGTAATTTAGTAATAATTAGACTTTAATCCTGAAGCCCTGTCTGGGCACAAATGTATCCCCCTGTAGTTTAGAAATAAAGCAAACAGACTTTGATTCATTACACGTCAAAGGAAAGAGAAAACAAAAAAAAAAAAAAAAAAAAACCTAACCTAACCTAACCCATTCGCGCTCCGACCGCACTCGAGAGCGCCACGAAAACAGGCACCTCCACGCTAAAAAATTCCTTAAAATTGTAAAAGTGAAGTTTTACATCAGTGCAGTGTATCAAAAGAAGCGAAATCACGAGGCGCACACGGCTGTGAAAGAGGATTTCCAAAAAGTGTGTTTTTCGAAAAGTTATTAGAGAAAAAGTGATATTGCAGAAAATTTTGAAACTTGGACTTATTAAGGTTAATATAATTAAACAAAATAGTAAAATAATAAATCCAATTAAATCTTTAAATGTAAAAAATGGGTGAAAAGGAATTTTATCTAAATTTCTATTTACACGTTGGAGTTTCATTTGGATTTTTTCCGCGCAAGCACGCGGAATTAACATCAAAAAAACAAAAACCACGTGGCCACGAGGTCCTTAATCCAGAGCTGCTGGACAAGGATTCTATATTGGACGAGGAGGACATCACCGCGGCGAGCACGGAGGCGTTTCTGGAGTTGAAAAAAGTTAGTTTTTGACAAAGATATAGACTTTTTTACTTTTAGCATTTTTTCAAATATTTATATCTCTTAATTTCGATCTTTTAGCTATACTTTTTAATTTACTTTTAGAATTTTAATACTGTTGTCTAGCCCTATGCAAATTTTGAGATTTTTCTATTCAGTAGTTTCATAAATATACATTTTTAAAATTTTTGGTCACACGGTGCCCCCGTTTATTTAATTGTTAGGATCAAGGTTTGTACAAAGTTAATTAATAGGCTATTAGTACATGCATTTTCAAATTTTTTTGACCTTAAGAAAAAATTTTACAACACTTTTTCGGACAAATTTCAGCATTTTTGTAAATATTTATTCAGTCTTAATATATTTCACTATAAAGTTGTGCTGGTTGGACTAGTCTTAAAAAGACCTTTCCAACGATACCAATCACCGAACATTTCGGATAAAAACTGACGAAGTTGGACGTAGAGCGGCCATTTTGTCCGCCATCTTGGAAATTCTTTGTTGCCCATAACTTTTGCTAGAATAGGCGTATTTGAGTGCGGTTTTCTTTGCTGGCATAGATGTCAACCCTTGAATAGATTGGTAGAGGTGAGAACTCTATATAGAGTTTCATCATTTTCTTCGCCAATCTAACCCAAGGAGGTTGTCAACGGTGCTACGAAGAGAGCCATAGTCGAAACCGCAGCTCTCTACGAGCAAAATTGGAGGAGTAGTAAATCTTATTTCCTCCGCCGTAGACACTTCATTACCGTGACAGTGACAGATTTGCAACCGTCAAAACAAAAAGATAATAACTTTTTTTTATTTGTTAATTACTGATGATACTTCATTAATTTTTAAAATGAAACGACAAAACCCAAATTTCGACGATGTAAATACTGCAATCTCAAAGGTAGTCCATTGGTTTAGTATCAATAATCTTTTGCTTAATGAAACCAAAACAAAATGTATAAGATTTATTCTACCTAATGTAAAACAAGTTAAGGCTGATGTAAACGTAAAAGGAGAAACGCTAGAAATTGTAGACAATACCGTATTCTTACGAATAACCTTAGATAGTAAACTTCAATGGGGCCTACACATAGATAAGCTATCGAAGAGACTTAGTTCTGCAGCATATGCAGTTCAAAAAATCCGTCACCTTACAGACGTTGATACTTCTAGACTAGTCTATTTCAGCTACTTCCATAGTATTATGTCTTATGGCATACTACTGTGGGGGAACGCTGCAGATATAAACACCGTTTTTGTGTTGCAGAAGAGGGCTGTTCGTGCGATCTATAATATGAGTCCCAGAGAATCCCTACGTAATAAATTCAAAGAAATAAACATAATGACAGTACCAAGTCAATATATTTATGAAAACTTGTTGTACACTCATAAAAACATCAATCGATTCATTAAAAAAAGCGATATACATAATGTAAATACTAGAAATAAGAATAAACTCGCTGTTCCCACAATTAGACTACAACAAAACTCCAAGTGATTTGCAAAAATTATCAATAAATAAATTTAAAAAAATTGTGAAGCTTATTCTTTGTAAAAAGGCTTATTACAAAATATCAGATTATCTAGCACTTTGAGTGCTGAAATCACACGGTATGTGTTTTCTACTAGTGACTAATGCGTAAATCCACACTAGCGCAGCGGCTGAGAAAATACAGATCTTTTTGACTCAGCACAGCGGTAATATTTTTCGAACGAAACGCATGTGCGGCGCAACTCAACCGCTGTGTAGCAATAATATAATTCAGTACAGTCCCTGACAGCGGACCGCGCGCACGCACCACGATCCTAACGCGTTGCAATTCAAGACCAGCGGCTCTAAACATTTTCATTTTCTTTCTTAAGTTCATTACTTATTTGCTTATACATCAATCAAACGCAACATGTTCAAGTGCAAAGGCTGCAACAACGATGCAAGAAACGGAGTGCAGTGTTCTTTATGCTCAGGTCATTTCGACTACTCCTGCGCTGGCATAAACGAAGCAGGATATCGGAGGCTGGGCGACAGGAAAGCTACATGGAAGTGCCCTACCTGCAAGAACTCCGCGGCTAAATCTCCCTTACCGACCGATTTGGACGCTGTACTCGCTGAACTCAAGCGGCTCTCCCTGCAGGTAGCCATCCTGCCCACTCTTGACAAAAGCGTGAAGAGTATCAAGTCGCAACTTGATGATCTCAAAGCTCTCAAGCCTGAGCTTACGGAGATCAAATCATCGATCGATTTCGTTGATCGACGCATGGCGGCACTCTCCGACAAGATCATTGAGATGGAAAAGGACATACAGAGTCTTCAGAAGACGAAACATGACGTGGACCATCTTCAGCTACAAATTCAGCGCCTGGAAACTCAACACCGTGAGAATGAGCAGAGGACAAGGCTCAACAACATTGAAATTAAAGGAGTCCCACTGTCCAACTCTGAAAATCTCATCGACGTTGTGGCCAAGATTGGCTCGCACATCAACAATCCTATACCAAAGGAACAAATTAACTACATAGCCAGAATTCCCATGAGGAACGACAAAAAGAACAAGACAATTGTAGTTGCCGTGCACAGTCGATACATCAAGGACGACTTTGTCGCGGCGGCGAGAAAGTGCAACACTACCCCTGGTGACCTAGGATTGAAGGGTGATGCTAAGATCTTTGTGAACGATCACCTGACGGTGGAGAACAAGATCCTTCTAAGCAAAACCAAGGCACTTGCGAGGGAACGGGGGTTTGCGTTCACATGGGTGATCGGCTGCAAGATACGTGTTCGGAAAAATGCAACCTCTCCGGTTATCATAATAAAAACAGAAGCCGACCTCAAGATAATAACGTAAATAGTGTAGATTGTATCATTTTTGTGTTATTTGTATTCATTGTTGCCACGTTGTTTTATGATGCATGCACCCAAAGTTTGACGACCACTGTCTTTCGTTCGCATCTCATTGTTTGTCCGTCACTGTCACCTCTACCCGCAATGTTCTGTCATAATCACCTGACTGCTTGCTATGTCTTGCTGTACTTGTCATCGTCAGGTGGTCATCAACATTCGACTCAACGTTGTCTACGTTGTTGAATGCGGGCAGGAATCGAACTAAAGTTCTTTCTTCCGGTTTCTACGTCGAGGAAAGCTTTCCTCAAGTCATGTGCTGTCGCTATGAGAGCCTTGCAGGCTTCTCAAGAGCTGTTCATTAGCCTGTTGGCTGTTCTGATCATCCTGGGTGATGGCTTCGGGCGTCTCTAGGAGTTCCCGGGGCAGAGGTCGCCACGGAGTTTTTGCATCCGGAGGTCTCGTGTGCTGAGGAGCGAGTCCGTTGAGGTGTACGTGGCGAGAGTTGTCCGCACGATCGTACATTCTGCGCGCCAGCTGGACCACAAACTCCTTTATGGTGCTTATCTGCAGATCGCGCGCGATAACACTGTTTCGTACGTAACGCCCGGCGCCTGTACAGACTCTGAGAGCGATGTTCTGTTGGGCTTCGATTCTTTTTTGGTTAGTAGCAGAGCACAGGGAGTACCATGCTGGTGCTGCATATGTGAGCCTCGAGCGAATGTAAGTCTTGTAGACCCCAATCTTGGTTTTAAGTGGCAGTTTGGATGTCAAGACTGGTCTGAGCATGGCTCGGGCGGCGCGTGTTTGTGTTAACGCACGCTCTACCTGTGCGTTCATGGTCAGTGACCTGTCTATGTCGATTCCTAGGTATCGAACGGAGGTTTGCCATTCCAGGGCTTGTCCTCGTAGTTCTAGGGCTGGTAAAACCGTGCGCCGACGAGTGACTAGCAGTGCTGCTGTCTTTCCAGCGTTGACTGCAATGCGCCATCTATCTAGCCAGTTTGGTAGGAGGTTCAGCAAGCGTTGCATCTGGGTGGCTGCTGTGACAGCATTGGGCGCGGAGGCAAAGTAGGCGCTATCATCCGCGAAGAGCGCTAATGTGACGTCTGTTTCTCCAGGTGATAATTAGTCCTCCAGGGTAGGGATGTCGTTAGTGTATAGCGCATACAAAGCAGGAGAAAGACAGCTCCCCTGTGGCACCCCAGCTATAATGGGTCGAGGTCGAGATTGGGCTTCTTCGACCGCAACGTAGAAGCTCCGTCCTCGGAGGAAGGATGCGACCACCTGGATGATGGCTGCTGGTGTAGGGGAGGCAATCAACTTAAGGATCAGGCCTGCGTGCCACACTCGATCAAACGCCTTTTCTATGTCTAGGAAAATCCCAACTGTAGAGTGATTGCTATTCAGGTTGGAGGCGAGGTGGTGCAGGATCCGTGTAAGTTGGAGAGTCGTGGAGTGCTGGCTGCGAAATCCAAACTGTTCTGGCCTAGGCTCTATATGTCCGACTAACCTACGAAGTAGCAAGCGCTCGAAGAGTTTGGCTGTTGTTGCCAGTAGTGATATTGGTCGGTAGCTGGAAGGTAACCGGCGGTCCTTTCCGGGTTTCGGGAGTACGATGACTCTACCTGTCTTCCAGGTGTTCGGGAAGTGTCCTGTTCGCAAAATGGCGTTGAAGAGCATGGTTAAGGCTGCTACACCTCTCCTGGGTAGGTGACGAAGTGCTGTGTTTGGGAGTCCATCATCTCCTGGGGCTTTCCGTTTCGGTAGGCGGAGAATCGTACGTCGTACTTCGGCTGGTGAAATAAATTCACCTCCGCCAAGTGTCGGACTTGGCATCGTGAAGAAGTCTCCTACAGTTGTTTCGACAGCAGCATAATGGGAAACGAGTTCGTCCGAAGCGTCTTCTGGGAGCGGATGCGGTGTAAATTGCGTTTCCAGGTGGTTTGCCAAGATTTCAGCCCGGTCAGCTGGCGCAAATTTTCTCTGACCTTGGTCGTTCAGAAGAGGGTAAGTTGGAGTAGGGGTATTGGTCAACTGACGATTGAGAGCGTGCAAGTTGGTCTCATTTTCTGCTGCTTCATCAATCCTCGCCTCCCAAGTTTGACCACGCCAGGCATCCACAGCTGCTGCTACTTCGGCAGTCGCTCTGTTGAGCTGAGTCTTAAGCCTCGGGCATCTACTTCGGGACCACAATCGGCATATGGATCTCTTTTTCCTCAGTTGGAGTTTGATCGCATGGGGAAGTTCGTCACGTCTAGGTGGTTTCTGTGGGCTCGGTCTGGAGGCTGCCGCTTTGGCATCCTTCATTTTTTCTGTTAGGAGAACAGCAGCGGTTTCTACTTCCTCCGCCGTAGAAAGATTGCCAATGCAGCAATTCCCTAGAAGTCTCTCGTATTCCATCCAGTCGGTACGGTCTCGGAGAGGTTTAGGAGCCGTAAAGTTAGCTTCCAACGCGAGGGTTACTAGTATCGGGAGGTGCTGTGTATCCATATCGTACAGTACTTCGATATGTATGGGGCAACGTAGGTGTTTGTGAAGCACTATATCCAGGACATCTGCGGCATGTCTTGTACACGTAGGAATGTGCGTCGGTGCGTCCGGCCCTAGGACTTCAAAGTCATTGGCTTCCGCATCTTCGAATCAAATACTTTGGCAGTGTCTAGACGTACGTAGTTGGGGCCGGGGGGGCGGTAGCCAGCGAACACTTTAATTTCCCGACCGTTTGCGTTTATGAGGACGCCATTGGAACGCAGGGCATGGTTGAGGTGTGTGCGTGCGGTGCACTAGCAAACCAACATCTGTATCAGTGTCCACAAATATACAAAGATTAAATTGGAAAGAAGAAGAGATACATCGTCTGAGCGGTATAGATCTGAGGACCGGGGCAAGAGGAACGTTTATCAGGTACCAACCTTTGGACACCGCTGTTTTTCAGCATAATATCGCTGTTCGAAGTGAACATTCGTCGTTTGATTTTTCGAGATCCTCACACACACTTCTGCACATCGCATAAGCACGAGCTCTTTGAAGGGAGCAAGACCCAATCAAAACTCGTGCAAAACTGCTGAATACCGTCCTTTTTTCGCTCATTTTGTGATAATTTTCGATAATTCAACGACTCATCCAAGACGTCAACATCGTTTCTTTGGCTTGAAAACTGCGTGCAGCTGAGTTTGACACTGACATAACATAACCTATGAGATCTACAAAATAAGAAGCTTCTAAGATTTCTTCCGTCCAAAGTCAGTTAAGACGGGTGCTGGACGCAGGACAAAATACCTTCCACACTTTTTAGTGGTGTTGCCAGCCTCTCACCTCTCACTATGTCGAAGGTCAAACGGGACGACTGCTGTTCTAGCTGCATGTCTGCGCTGTTGCCAACAGATGTAACTATTGCTTGCACCTTACCTAATTGCGGCAAGAAATTTCACAAAGAAATATGCATAGGCGGTTCTGCGCCAAGATTTGAGGACCTGCCCAAATGGATTTGCCCGCAATGTAGATGCGAAAGCAAACGTGGTAGAGACAACTCCAGCACTCCGGTTAGAGGTGCCTCCCAGTACGACTCACCCGACATGAATGTCACGCTGCGAAATAAGAATAAAGTAACGGCATCTAAGGCGCCCGCACCTAAGATTGATCTCACTGATTCAGATGTAGCACCAAACAACCCTTCGCCATCACTAGACCTGCTAGCGCTTACTGGTGAGATAAGGCTACTTCGTCAAGAGGTATCCACCTTTACATCCAAATTGGAAAATGTCTCTTCGGCGATGACCACCCTACATGAACAGATGCATCATCTGGTTGCTCGCGCAGCCATATCGGATGAGCGGGTTACTCTGCTTGAGGATAAACTTTCCGCTGAAACAGCCATGCTTAGGAACCACGTTCAAAAACTAGAAGATCAGTTAAATGCACAGGCACAGGCTTATGTGCGGAATGAGGTTGAAATCATAGGCATCGCGGAATCCCCAAATGAGAATATCTACCATTTGGCACTAGTCGCGGCTCAGAAGCTAGGTGTTGACCTAAAAGAAGACGACATCGATTGGGTACTTCGTGCTGGTCCTAGGCGATCCCCCGCGATTTCAGAAATGGACTCTACCTCTAACTTTAGCAGGCCTGTTGTCATGCGTCTCATCCGCCGCGTGAAACGGGACGAATTTCTCAAAGGCGCAAAAGCTCGAAAAAGCATCACAACTCATGATCTCGGTGTGGATGGCCTTCCTAAGAGAGTCTACTTTAATGAGCGTTTGACACGTGAAAATCGCCAGTTATTTCGAGAAACTAGAGCGAGGTCCGTCGGCGCTGGGTATAAATTCTGCTGGACCGCAAACGGAAGCATCTTTACACGCAAGCGAGAAGGCAGCCCACCAATACGCATCCGGAACCTCATGGACCTGGAAGAGCGATTTGGTACCAAAAATGAATGATTCTACAATTATGTCAAATATTACGCATGTCTTTTTCCTTAGCTTTTATTCATGTTTTATTTTAAACTTTATATGGACTTCTACTGATCAACCTTGCTCTCGGCTCTGCTTTTTGTTGTACTCTTACTGTACGGTCATTACCTTACATGATATCTCCTTCAGGATGCTCCATTATTTAACTGACTCCTCAAACTTTCTTACGCACCTTGTCAATTATAACTGCTGCCTAACGGGAAGCTCTCATGAACGCGCGCAGTCGTCACACCACTCTACATCACCACCAAACTCAAACAATTTTCACTTATGGCC
Organism: Eupithecia abbreviata; assembly: GCA_943735965.1. Taxonomy (NCBI): domain Eukaryota; kingdom Metazoa; phylum Arthropoda; class Insecta; order Lepidoptera; family Geometridae; genus Eupithecia; species Eupithecia abbreviata. Next base: position 9,304,315 of record OX030997.1, on the reverse strand, counting down.
TCCTTAGTAGAGTTACTCACAGATTTTGACGAAACGCTTAAAGTAGACTGCCGCCTATGTGATACTCCTGAATCGTGCAAATTCATCATAAATGAGAAATTTAACTTAAGATTAATGACATATAACATTCGTAGCTTGCAGAAAAATTTTGATGAGTTTGAGGTACTGTTCAAAAGACTGGCTATGCCTATAGACGTTATAGTCTTAACGGAGTGTCACCTCGCAACATGTTCTTTAGTTAGGTCACTCCCAGGATACTCTCACTATAGATCCAGCCACATAAACAACAAAGCAGGTGGCGTTGTGGCCTATGTTCGCTCTGACTGGAGCGTAACGGTAAGCGAGCCAATCTTAGCAGAAACGGACTCGTTGCTGATTGAATTACCGAATTCAGCACATATTCTTGGACTCTATAGGTCACCATCTTTTCACAATATAAATAATTTCATTAGCTCTCTCGATACATATCTTACAGACAAAGTCAATATCAAAACCTCCCTTATCATGCTAGGGGATATCAATATAAATATTTTGCCTGAATCTCCCTCCCCTCACCCTCAACATGAGGAGTATTTATGTTTCCTGGCTGAGCTGGGACTTCAAAATATAATTAACGCCCCTACCAGAGGTCAGTCATGTCTGGATCACATTATAGTTAATTTGAAATCTAAAGCAGTAAGTGTAGTATGTCAAACCAGTATCACAGACCATTCTCTGATTTTAGCTGGGTTAAGCACCACTCCAGTTGCTACTAAACGAAACATAAAAGTAAGAACAGACTTCAGAGCTATTTTACGGGATCTGGTTCTAACTGACTGGTCACAGGTGTTGTCCTCTGATGACGCGTCGTGTGCTGCGACGATATTTTCCACCAAACTTGAAAATCTTTTGACACTTAACTCTAAACAAATCCGTATCAGTCAACGGAAAACTGTTCATAAGGCATGGATTACGCCAGAACTTATAAAATCTATGAAACACAGGGACGCTCTCCATTTAGAAGTCAAAAGACACCCGAAAAATAAAGAGCTACAGTCTAGGTACAAAATATATCAGAACATTTTTAATAATTTAAGAAAAGACACCAAAAAGAACTATAACAGAGACCTCCTAAAGCAAAACATGAATAACCCTTCCAAAATGTGGAAATCTATCAAAAGTATTTGTGAACTGAATACTTCCAAAGATAATTCCTCTGTTCTATTGCAAACCAAGCCGACGTCAAAAGAATCGTTAAACTTTTGTAACGAATATTTTGTCAACGTAGGTCAAAGACTTGCATACTCAATATTAAGTGACATAAAGACTACACAAGAAATATTGGCAGCATCTGTCAAAATCCCATTTCTATCCCCCGCTTCTTTTTTCATGTCCCCAACTGATAGTCTTGAAATTCTAGCACTTATCAAAGCGCTGGGAAGTAACTGTGCCCCTGGTATCGATGGTCTAACAAATAATCTACTTAAGACATGCTCCCATTTGATTATAGAACCCCTAACTCACATCATGAATCTTAGTCTAGCCTCAGGTAAATTTCCTCAATGTTGGAAGACTGCGATGGTTATCCCGATTCACAAAGGTGGCCCTAAATCACTGCCCTCGAACTATCGCCCGATCTCTTTATTACCGGTGTTCTCAAAGCTATTGGAAAAGCTGGTTAATCTCAGGTTGACCAAATACTTAGAACATCATTCCATCTTATCTCCACGCCAGTTCGGCTTCAGGAAGGAAGTTGGACCTTACCTCTCTCAATAATATATTGTTGCTCCCTCACAGAAGGCATAATGCCTACTGTGTGGAAAAAGGCATATGTTACACCAATTCATAAAAAAGCATTCCTTCTGGAGGACCCCAGGGCTCCCTTCTAGGTCCACTGCTATTCCTCATAATGGTCAATGATGTGCACACCTGCTTTAATAATTCCAAAGTACTCCTCTATGCAGACGATATGAAGATCCTCACCGTTATTCGTAGCAATGATGATGCTCTACGCCTACAAAATGAACTTTATCGTTTTCAACTTTACTGCACCACTAACAACCTTCAGTTAAACGTATCCAAATGCTTTGTATCAACGTACACGCGTAAACAACATGTACTTAACTTTGACTACACATTGAATAATACTGTCTTATCTAGAGTGAAAACTATCCGAGATTTAGGTGTTAACTTCGATAACAAGCTCTTATTTGATCAGCACATCGATGACATTGTCAAGAAAGCATCAAAATCATTAGGTTTTGTACTTAGGATGTCCTCGGAGTTTACCAGTATTAAGACCTTTAAGATTCTGTACTGTGCGTATGTTCGCAGTCATTTAGAGTACGCCTCGCAGGTTTGGAACCCGCGCTATGACATCTATATTTCTAGAATTGAAGGCATTCAAAAGCGTTTTTTACGCTACTTGCAGTTTAGAGCAAAGATTTTTTTACCAGATTATAATGAACGCTGTCGTAAATTTCACTTCTTACCCCTTATCGAACGTAGGAATATTGCTGACTTATGCTATCTCATGAATATAGCGAACGGAACGGTGGACTGTCCAGGGCTGTTAGAGCTGATTGGTCTGCGCACGAACGTATGCTCACTTCGTAAGCCAGAGCTCTTGGATGAACCACTGTTAGAGCTGATTGGTCTGCGCACGAACGTATGCTCACTTCGTAAGCCAGAGCTCTTGGATGAACCACTGTTAGAGCTGATTGGTCTGCGCACGAACGTATGCTCACTTCGTAAGCCAGAGCTCTTGGATGAACCACTGTTAGAGCTGATTGGTCTGCGCACGAACGTATGCTCACTTCGTAAGCCAGAGCTCTTGGATGAACCACTGTTAGAGCTGATTGGTCTGCGCACGAACGTATGCTCACTTCGTAAGCCAGAGCTCTTGGATGAACCACTGGTGAGGACTAACTACAGGCAGAACTCTTTCATCTCAAGGGCATGCAAATCATTCAATAACATCCAAGCAAATACTATGTTTATTGATGGCAACGATGAAGTACATTTAGATTTATTTAATACCTCAACCAAGCGTCTTAAACGCTGGTTGAGTCGTTTTTTCTTTGCTTAAGTATTTAATGTAACTTAGTTTGTATTTTCAACCAAATGTGCTGTCTTTGTCTTTTATCGACTGTTAGTATTTAACTTTAGTATCTTTTTCTTATATCTGTGGAAACGTATAATTAGCCGTTAGTTACACACTGTGTTTAGTATTTAGTTACCTAGCTGTTAGTTTTCCCAAAATTATAAAATAAAATAAAATAATTTTTAGGTTAAAAAAAAGATCGCAGTCGTCGAAAAAAAATCGCATTCAAAGTACTAGAAGATAAAAAAAGCTTTGAACGAGTTTTGCTCCAACTCAAAATGTAACAACTTACAGATAAGCACATCATAATGTACCTACTAGACACACAAGTTATGAACATACTCAGGTTTCTTCTCACTTCTTCCACTGGTGGACAAAAAATTGTCGTGAACATCAATATAATAATGAATAGTATAAAATATGACTTGTCTAAGTGCTTATTTATAAGCCTACAGAAATAAACATTCATTTCATTTCACAAAAACTAAATGAATACTTAATAATTATGATCGGGTCTAAAAGCGCAATAATTTGCTACAAATTGATTTATTAATAAACAAAACTTTATTTTTGACCGGACGGTAATCGTACTCGCACCTTCTGCTTCATTTGCGGACCTTCGCCCTCAAAGCAAAGTACCTACTTGCCTTTACTATAAAGGCCCTCTACACCACACAGAGATTGTCATCATCTCCCCTCTGCGAGCCTCTGCTGAACATTAGGCCTCCCCTCCCCTTTCATTTACATGGATCATCAAAGAGAAGTGTGGTTCACGTGTGAAGTGTCGAGTCTGCATTGCTCAAAGAGAATAACGCCTTTTCACGCTAAGATTAGCGTAATAACGCTGATAACGTGCGTTACGTTGTAACTTGTTGTGCTAAATAGCAGTGCTGCCATGTTACGGTTTTGAATGAGGTAGCAAATAAGGTAATAAAAAGAAACAGATAAATAAGTTACGTTTATATTGTTAATAATTATATTTTATATTAGTAAGTAAATAAATAAATTAGTAACTTGGATACATTTTAGATAAATTGAACAATTCATAGAATAGTCTTTCCGATAGTTCCCGGAAAACCCCTCGTCCTATCCTCCCAACCCTTCATTATGCTCCAGTCTGCCCTCTATAGCGACGCGACGCGGACGGATATACAAACATTTCAATAAAATATAAATTATACGGATATTTTCTTTATGTAGTTACGCACTACCCACTTAACGTACCTACCTACACCAAGTCACGTGTTGTTTCATTTAGGGGATAATGTTCATTCCTACGATCCTATCCATCCACAGTGGGCATGCCCCCCCGCCCCTTCCCTTCTTCCCCCGTCAGTCGTCGTCGAGGTAGAAGAGTGCGGGCGGGGGCGCGGGGGGCGCGCGGTACTCAGCTCCTGGAACAAACGATAACCGTCTCATTCTGATTCTGAGCCTTACGTTACGTGTAAATATGAAAGTACAATACAAACAGACAGACGACGGAGTGAGGAGGCTCTCTCATGTCACTAAGCCAAGTCCTTCCACCCTAACATTTATCAGTTATCAATAATAATATATAAAACAAGCTATAAAAATGTCGATCTGTTGAGTGTGTTGGTGAATCTTACTTGTGATTGTTGTTTCTTCCTCCGTAACTTGCTCCTGTCCTGATTGCTCTCCGCCTAATGATTCTGGAAAGTTCAAATTACTATTCGTTTGTATAATTATTACGAAGTAGGTACTCATTGACGGAAAATTAAGTAGAAAACATTGTAAGTAGTAGTAGGTATAGTTTGTTACCGTTTAGTTGTGGGTCCCCCGCCCCTGCCCCCGGCTCGCCGTCGCCGCCGCCGCCGCCCCCGGCCGCCGTCAGCGCGTGCGCGGGCGCATCTGTACCGACACGACACACACATATAACATACGTACGGTAACCTCTTCTAACATAGGTACCTACTGTACGGTCTGCTTACCATATCATACCACAGAGCATACCATACTGCGTTATGTTCCCAAGGGTCAGCAGTTTACATAATTTCAGCAAACAACTGTCCTTGGGGCAACACGTCCGGTACCTATTACTGTGGGGTGTGGGGTGTGGGGTGTGGGGGCGCCGGGCGCGGGCGTACTTAGTAAAGAGGTTGGTAGTAAGAACTCACGCGTGACTCCGGCCGTGCAGCGCGTGCTCCGGGTGCCTGCACACGGAATATAATTAGTATTCGATCAGCGATCATTGATCAATCACTGAGCTAAATGCTTCCACTACCAGGAGACTACCATTACTTAGGTTTGTATTTTGTACCTTGACTACCTTCGATGTCGCTTCATTTAGGTAAGCGTAGGTACGAGTAGGTACTTTTTATTTTGATTGTAAATCCTGCCGGTAGGTAGGTAAGTCAAAAAGCGGTAACCCGATCGAAGAGAGCTTCGAGATATGGGCGATTATGATAAAAAGTATTTCTCACCGCTTTGATAATATATAATGTAGAGTTGCTCTAAAGCTAAGTGCTACTAAGGGTGACCTTCAAAAGGGAAGTAGGTCGGTATTTCAGCTTGCCTGCGACTGTTGAAATCGCTGACAAATAGCAAATAGGTATGCGATAAAACATTTTATTCACAATAAAAATAACGTTTTTAGATGAAATGCTTTTCATTTACAGTCCACGATAAAAGGACATTATATTATGAAGAAGCGAAAGTTTCACTAAAATCTCACTGATGGAGGCCATGACATCGGACGCACATCAAGCTACATTCAATTAGCGCCGTTAGTCAATGCTCTACTCTCGGTTAATAATTATAATTATACCTACTTACATTATGAATGCCACACCTACTTATATGGACACCTATAGTTTTCGATAAAAGCGATTTAGATTACCTACGAAAAAGATGATTTGATACCTACTGAAGTTTCCTAAAATGATTAGTAAATAATATGCGTGTGTCAAGAGCACTCCCGAAAACAAAACCAATAAAAAAAACCGTTGTAAAAAAATTCTAGTCGGAGATATGAATTTTTAAACATTTTTATTTGTTTTGCTAGCCAGCAATGTACACATAAGTTTGCAAATGCCGTAAATTAGTTATAGGTATCTATATATGTAGGTACTTACGTAATTTCGATGCAGACTGAGTCGAATCAGGAATGGCTCGAACTGACCTCCTCCTCGTTATTGGCACAGCTGATTGTGGACCGATGAACACGACCTGTTCTTGCACCAGAACACCTACCCCTCTGCCACCCCCGCGCCTTAGGGGCGTAATATGTTCATTATTCAGAACCCTTTTATGCAGCCGTAAAGACTCTAGCATCAGACGTACCGGCGGCGGCGCGGCGGCGGCGGCGGCAGGGCACTGACCGCGGGCGGCCGCGCGGATTATATCAGCTGTGCGAAGCGATGCGGGCTGTTGTTAGTGCTTTAGAATACATTGCTGTTTTTTTAATTTATAATTTTTTTGCTTATTTAAACTACAAAATTAGGTAGATATGTTCTTATAGTGTTGTGCTACGGGTATGTACCTAGAAAAAAAAAAAAAAGAACGTTGATGGGTCAACATATTAAAAAGCCCATAGAGTATTTTTTGTACGTTCAGTTAACAATAGTAAGTAATCATTAATAGTAATTATCAATTTAATATTTTTTTTATTTGTAAAATCTATGTATTTGTAAGGAAGAGCAGGCTACGAATATAATAGAGAAGGACATCCTGGCACAAGTATATTGGCATACTTAAAGGATGTCCTGACAACTGTCTCGCATGTAAACATACTTTTTATACAAATAAACAATTTTCAATTTCAATATTTCTCGCGTTTTTTTTAAATATTTTCAAAATCATGGTCTGATTGCCCCCTTAGTTTTCGGTAGTAGTCTTGACACACCCTGTAATATAGTGTAAGCTAAGAGGTTCAGAAAAATACTGTTTTTGAGCAAAACTACGCGTAGGCGGGAAAGGCGTAAACGCAATGCAGTAGATATTCAGTGCATGGCCGCGAGATGGCGCCGCCGTTCTCCGACATCGACAAATGTCAAAATAAATGATGTTTGTAGAACCCGTGAGTAGAATGGTGGGCGAGTCTTACCGTGCTGATGGCGGAGCGAAGCCGAGCTGGCGAGGGCGTTGCGCGTCGGGGTGGGCGCGCGCTCCTCGGCGCCGCCACCCGCCGCCGCCGCCGCCAGCGCCACGCGTTGCTCAGGAACCCCCAACACCTGTATGGTATGATGTCTCTAAATAACCATCAGACCACAAATCTATACAGACCTACTCTTATTCATTACAAATTCAAATAATGTGAGGTCATGACGTGAGGTACCTATGTATGTCTGTAACCTTTACACGCCCATAACCCAATGTAGTAATAAAATACAAAAAAGCAAAGATTGACATCGAACGGCAAAGATGCCATGTTTACCGATATTACCTGTATTGTATGAATCATTTCAATACCTACCTACTCAATAATTGTCGGTTGAAACATGAAAACAAACCTGGAAGGGAATTCATAATTCATTTATTGTTTGTGAATCAGGGTAATGGATAGTCAGATACATAAGACTTATTTTAGATCGCTAGATTCTGCCGCTTAGGCGTACAAACATTTTAATAAACAATTAATATTTTAGCTTATACAATATACCTACCATAATTATATTATCTTAAAAAAAGCATGCAGTTATATAAATAATTATTTAATTTAATTACTTATCATTTTCAATGAATGTCTTATTATGAAAATTTTATTTAAATGAATCAATGTCAATATAAAGTTAAGGTAATCATTCAATAAGCAATGTCAAAAAATAGTACAATCTGTAAATTTCATAATATGGCAAATTAATAAGGTATTGATAATTTCATTAAATAACAATTCAAGATAGGTACATACATAGTCAATTAAGTATAAAAATTTCAAACAATACGGTCATTTAGAAAATCATTAAGTTTTGCACTGAATTGGTTACTGGACAAATCACGAACTACTTTAGGAATGTTGTTATATATTTTAGGCGCCATGCCAAATACACTTGAACGCAACAACTTTGTTCTGCATGGCACGGTGCGTAGTCTGCCCTCAGACCGGCTTCCAATTGCAACATTTTCAAATAAGTCGGGATTATTTTTAACAAATACTGCAACTTCGTAAATGTACAGACACGGAAATGTAAGTAGTTTAAGTTCTATAAAATGACTTTTGCAGGAGTCCCGTCTTCGTAAACCACGAATTGCTCTTATGCAACGTTTTTGGGCTTTAAATATTTTGAGTTTGTCAGTCGAGTTCCCCCAAAACATGATGCCATATCTTAAAGTAGAAGATACGTTTCCGTGACAAGCAGTGAGTAAGGTTGACAGATTAGATACTTGACTTCATTTAAAAAGAGCATAAGAGAATTGTTTTAGCCTTTTAGAGATAATGTCAATATGATGTTTCCAATTTAATTCATTGTCAATGTTGAGCCCTAAAAACTTGGTAGAGCTTGCTTCAGCTACTTTGGTACCGAAGTAGTCAATACCAATGTTAAGATTATTGTGACTTCTTTGTATAAAATTCATTAAATAAGTTTTTGTCAAGTTTATCTTTAAGTTGATGGAGATAACCAATTAATAATAGGAATACGAGGAGCAAAGCACTGCCCTCTCGTGCGGATGTCTAGAGCTGAAGTGAACTGCGAGTCTATGAAAAACTTGCCGATTTTCAGAAATTGACATGGCTTCCTCAGAAAATGTAAGCTAAGGTTCCACATAGGCAAAGATACTGATAGGTAGATATTCAATCAAGTTACATGATGTAAGCCAAATCTGGACGGTACAAACGGGTGGGTACAAACGAAAAGCATTGACTTGGAACAACGAAATTGTGAAAAAGTTGCCGATTTTCGGAAATCGACATGGTTTCCTCAGACTATGTAAGCTAAAATTCTACATAGGCACATATTATGATACCTAGCTATAGAATCACCTAACATGATTTGAAACAAATCTGAACTGGGTACAAACGGGAGTTTGTACCCTTTAGATTTGACTCAAATCATGTTAGTTGATCCAAAACCTATCATTATCTGTGCTTTTCTTGTACTTCACTAATGAATAATGATTTACTGAACAAACTTTGCAAAATCTAAAGAACGGCTACTTTTTAAACAATTTCGCTGTTTCAAGTCAATGTTTTTCGTTTGTACCTTCCAGATTTGTTTTAAATCATGTTAGTTGATTCAATAGCTATCAGAATATGGCTATGTTTAAACTCAGCTTACATTTTCTGAAAAATTCATGTCGATTTCTGAAAATCGGCAATCGAATAGGGCCAAAAGAAACATGAATATCTCAAAGTCGGTTGCTAGGTTCACACAGCTTTCATTTTCTAGTACATAAAGTTAGAGTACTTACGAGCACGCCGGCCAACAACACCAAGGTCGGCGTCAGCAGGCTGTGCGCGCGGGCCGGCGGCATGGCGCCGCTAGCTGGTGTCCGGCGGCAAGGGGGCGGGCCGAGGGAGTTAGCGGAGATTCCCGCAGACAGTGGAGAGGTTATGGGTTCGAGTCGCAGTTTTGGGATAAATAAATAGTAACGTAGTAGTGTTAGCTGAATACGTGAGGCTTGAAGTAATCTCGAGAGTCGCGCCGATGTCTCGGGGCGGCGCGGGCACTGCGCGCGGCCTGCCTAGCGAGTGTAGGTACTAGGCGCAGTCCGTACCGGACTTGCACAAGAGCGAGCTAGGGTTGCCTTGAATTTCCCGGGAATGCCCTTAATTTTTGTCTGTTGTAAGAACCGGGAAATCGTAAATAATTTCCCGGATAATTTCAGGACATTTGGGAAAAATATTTGTACTTTAAGACCTCGAAATTCGAGGCTTGAATAGAATCAATATTATTTACCGAAATAACATAACTTGAGTTATTCCACTTGTATATCATTCCACATGTGCCAGTTGCCTGGCAGCAGGCAGTGTTAGACATGTTGCGAGTCAGCCCGCGCCCGCGGCGGACTAGAGCTACCATAACTTGAGTTATTCCACTTGTATATCATTCCACATGTGCCAGTTGCCTGGCAGCAGGCAGTGTTAGACATGCTGCGAGTCAGCCCGCGCCCGCGGCGGACTAGAGCTACCATAACTTGAGTTATTCCACTTGTATATCATTCCACATGTGCCAGTTGCCTGGCAGCAGGCAGTGTTAGACATGTTGCGAGTCAGCCCGCGCCCGCGGCGGACTAGAGCTACCATAACTTGAGTTATTCCACTTGTATATCATTCCACATGTGCCAGTTGCCTGGCAGCAGGCAGTGTTAGACATGTTGCGAGTCAGCCCGCGCCCGCGGCGGACTAGAGCTACCATAACTTGAGTTATTCCACTTGTATATCATTCCACATGTGCCAGTTGCCTGGCAGCAGGCAGTGTTAGACATGCTGCGAGTCAGCCCGCGCCCGCGGCGGACTAGAGCTACCATAACTTGAGTTATTCCACTTGTATATCATTCCACATGTGCCAGTTGCCTGGCAGCAGGCAGTGTTAGACATGCTGCGAGTCAGCCCGCGCCCGCGGCGGACTAGAGCTACCATAACTTGAGTTATTCCACTTGTATATCATTCCACATGTGCCAGTTGCCTGGCAGCAGGCAGTGTTAGACATGGTGCGAGCCGGCCCGCGCCCTCGGACTAGAGCTACCATAACTTGAGTTATTCCACATGTGCCAGTTGCCTGGCAGCAGGCAGTGTTAGACATGCTGCGAGCCGGCCCGCGCCCTCGGACTAGAGCTACCATAACTTGAGTTATTCCACATGTGCCAGTTGCCTGGCAGCAGGCAGTGTTAGACATGCTGCGAGCCGGCCCGCGCCCTCGGACTAGAGCTACCATAACTTGAGTTATTCCACATGTGCCAGTTGCCTGGCAGCAGGCAGTGTTAGACATGCTGCGAGCCGGCCCGCGCCCTCGGACTAGAGCTACCATAACTTGAGTTATTCCACATGTGCCAGTTGCCTGGCAGCAGGCAGTGTTAGACATGCTGCGAGCCGGCCCGCGCCCTCGGACTAGAGCTACCATAACTTGAGTTATTCCACATGTGCCAGTTGCCTGGCAGCAGGCAGTGTTAGACATGCTGCGAGCCGGCCCGCGCCCTCGGACTAGAGCTACCATAACTTGAGTTATTCCACATGTGCCAGTTGCCTGGCAGCAGGCAGTGTTAGACATGCTGCGAGCCGGCCCGCGCCCTCGGACTAGAGCTACCATAACTTGAGTTATTCCACATGTGCCAGTTGCCTGGCAGCAGGCAGTGTTAGACATGCTGCGAGCCGGCCCGCGCCCTCGGACTAGAGCTACCATAACTTGAGTTATTCCACATGTGCCAGTTGCCTGGCAGCAGGCAGTGTTAGACATGCTGCGAGCCGGCCCGCGCCCTCGGACTAGAGCTACCATAACTTGAGTTATTCCACATGTGCCAGTTGCCTGGCAGCAGGCAGTGTTAGACATGCTGCGAGCCGGCCCGCGCCCTCGGACTAGAGCTACCATAACTTGAGTTATTCCACATGTGCCAGTTGCCTGGCAGCAGGCAGTGTTAGACATGCTGCGAGCCGGCCCGCGCCCTCGGACTAGAGCTACCATAACTTGAGTTATTCCACATGTGCCAGTTGCCTGGCAGCAGGCAGTGTTAGACATGCTGCGAGCCGGCCCGCGCCCTCGGACTAGAGCTACCATAACTTGAGTTATTCCACATGTGCCAGTTGCCTGGCAGCAGGCAGTGTTAGACATGCTGCGAGCCGGCCCGCGCCCTCGGACTAGAGCTACCATAACTTGAGTTATTCCACATGTGCCAGTTGCCTGGCAGCAGGCAGTGTTAGACATGCTGCGAGCCGGCCCGCGCCCTCGGACTAGAGCTACCATAACTTGAGTTATTCCACATGTGCCAGTTGCCTGGCAGCAGGCAGTGTTAGACATGCTGCGAGCCGGCCCGCGCCCTCGGACTAGAGCTACCATAACTTGAGTTATTCCACATGTGCCAGTTGCCTGGCAGCAGGCAGTGTTAGACATGCTGCGAGCCGGCCCGCGCCCTCGGACTAGAGCTACCATAACTTGAGTTATTCCACTTGTATATCATTCCACATGTGCCAGTTGCCTGGCAGCAGGCAGTGTTAGACATGCTGCGAGCCGGCCCGCGCCCTCGGACTAGAGCTACCATAACTTGAGTTATTCCACTTGTATATCATTCCACATGTGCCAGTTGCCTGGCAGCAGGCAGTGTTAGACATGCTGCGAGCCGGCCCGCGCCCTCGGACTAGAGCTACTACCTATTGATTGACTCAAGCCCATAAAAATATTTTTCCCGAAATATCTATCGGGAATTCCCGAGATATTCAAAACCGGACATTCCCGGGCCCAAACCCTAGCAGGCACCTACCTAGTTGAGGAATGTTCAATAAAACAGCGGCCATATTGTCCAACTTTTATTTTCTATTTTCAATTCAATTTAGCATTTTATCGAGTTGGCGCGTCGCCCCTCGGCGTCTCTTCACTTTACAAATCACTTTAAACACAATACAACTCATAAATTAATAATTATAACAAATACAAATATTTAAAATGTACAGAAACAATAAACGTTTAATGTGTTGCATTCGCATTCCTCTCCCCTCTGCCTAGTCACTAGCACCTGCGTCCCCGCGTGCCTTCCCTCCGGCCCACCAGGCCCACCGGGCCCATCGGGGCGCGTCCCGCCCAGCGGCCCGCGCCCCCTCCTGCGCTGTCTGACAGCGCATTCTCTCAAATATATCTTATAAAAAATAAAACAAATGGCACCCTCTCACCCGCAGCACTCGCTTTCAGCCCCGCACGGTACGGTACGGTATCGTACTGTACAATACAATTCGGTACGGTACGGTACCGTACCGGGGCGGGTCGACATTCACTCCGCTATATAAAGTGATCGTGTTCGGGGTTGCTCTGAGGGCGGGTTTGTTCGACAGGTGAGTAAGGTATGCTAGTTACAGTCGCGGTCCGCCGGACCGTGCCCGTGGCCCGCGCGGCCCGGTCCCGCAGACCGAGCCCGTGTAACGATCATTGGTTGACTAGTCGAAGACGATCACTTCACGTTATTGGCTCGTTCGCTCAAACATAAACGCCACTTCATTGAATAAAGTAGTAAAACAACGGTTCGTAGATAACACGTTACTAAACTAGGTAAATAACTAATCTCACTAGTCGAACAGCATCTCACTGTGTACGGCCGCGAGCTACACTACGCGATATAAGTATGTATGTATGTATGTATGTATGTACTATGGCTAGGGTGGATAGGCAAGCAAGCGGACAGGCAGCGTGCGCGCGAGGCGGCGGCTAGGCGCACACGCTGCTTCGCTCCTCTACTATCATTATAACAACAACTCTTAGATGCCAAACGATTTACAATAATTTCCATTTCGATACAATATGTACAGTGCAATAATTTGGAACATTTCTACATAATTACAGGGTGCGCCGCGAAGGCAACTAGTACAGGGCGCCCCGCGGCGCCGACAACTGCGCGGATACTCGCCGCGGAATATCTCCCGCGTTGTACACTACTGCCGTCGCCTGCTGGCACAAACACACCGCCGTACGGTACGGCTCAGTACAGAACGGTACAGTACAGTACGGTAAGGCACGGGCACAGGCGGCGGCCGCTCGCGCGCGACACAGTCGGATGGCGTCGACTCCGACTCGTCTCTTTGAGAACGAATCGAAACTCACACTCAACATTAAAATAACACTAATACTTGAGTAATTTACTCACAAACGGTCTGCGTCGGAGCATCCACGCCGACGCGACCGCCACGTCCACTCGGTGGCCGTGGCACTGGGCGGCCACGGCCACCGATCGACCAATAACAATACAAAATAGGAACGAGTACAATTTTGAAAAATATGCTTCTGTGTAGTCTCCCTATACATATACACCTCGTCCGGCCGACGCGCGCAATGCTTCTCCCACCCCGCGCCCCCGCAGGACAGCACGTGCTGTATGTGGCTGAGCGCGGAGGCTTGTTTACAAACATCGCGCGCGAGTCAGTTCAGATGTCACCTAAACTAAAGGAAGCGGACAGACGGTTGGAGCCGAATCATTTCTTGTCTCTGTCTAACTCGTTTAGTTGGTGTGACATGTGAAGCGAGGGGTAGTATGTTGAGTGTGTGAGTGCGTGGGGGCGCTAGGACGAGGCGGCGGCGGGGGGCGGCACGTCGGCGGCGGCGGCGAGGCGCAGCGCCGCGCACGCCAGCGGGGGCGGCGGCGCGGGGGAGGGGGGGCACGCGGGGCTGCCTGAGGGGGGGGCGGGGGTAGAGCCTCCGTTACTGGACTCCATCTGCACAACAAACAAACTCATTTGGTATATTATTCATAAATTAAAAATTATTAGTAGGTATATACAATTGAAAACGTAAAAAGTAAGTATTTTATTGGATATTTTTTTTTGTTTTTCGATTGTTTTTAATTTCTTCCCAGTGCGCTTGAGCTTGTAGCGGGACCGACGAGCGCTCCGCTAGCGGGATGGACGAGCGCTCGCTCCGCTAGCGGGACGGACGAGCGCTCCGCTAGCGGGACCGACGAGCGACGAGAGGTCCGCCTGCGACGCAGGAGGTTTCATTTAATTTATTTATTTCACAAACAATTTACATTGTGTCGGAAATTTGGTTGCGGGTTCGATTCCTGCCTCGGAACAATTTTGTGTACGATCTGCAGATATTTGTGCCGGGTGTTCTGATGATCTATTTAATGTATTGTATTATGTATATCCAGAACAGATAACGGATTATCGGGCATTAGTACTGTGGAGGTTACCGTGAAGAGCGCGTGCTTGAAGGTCTCGTAGGTGAGCCAGCAGATGGCGGCGGCCGGCATCTGGTACAGCACGCGCGCCGACGAGCCGCGGAAGAACGCGCCCGCGCCCCCTGCAACGCACACACACGCTTGCAAACATCCAACAACACGTCGGCCTTGCCGCCTTACTTTGGAGAGCAAGTGTAGGGGAGTGCGGCGATGTGCGTTCGACACTCAGATTATGTGATACATCTACATATTGGGTGACTTTAATGCACATCCAAAACAACTATTTGCATTTTGTTCAGAGCAAAACTGGACGTGTGCAGACATGAATATTGTAGGCGCTGAATCTGGTACATACACTATTGTCAGCATTAACTGTGTGCTGCCTGCTCAATGTTCCCTAGTTTTACAATATCAATGAGATAAAAACAGGAGTCAAAACCGTTTCAAAGTACAGCTTGCGGGTCGCCTCGCAGCGCAGAGCTGCGCGAGTACGATACCGGTTGTTGGTGTGGTTTATTTATGACTGACTCCATGTCAGCGGAGTGTGTGTGTACCTGAGCGCCAGACGGCGGCGGCGGCGCGCGGCAGCGTGTTGACGCCGGCCTCCTGCGTGTTGAGCAGCGTCTTGCAGACGTCGAGCGGCGTGGTGGCAGCGGCGGCCAGCGCGCCCGCTACGGCGCCCGCGGTCGCGTGCGCGCGCGGGTCGTACCGCCGCAGCGGGTTCAGCCGCGCCGTGCACCACTCGTACGTCACGAAGTGCAGCGCCTGCGGACAGAGCACGGAGCATGTGAGACACTCCGCCAGCGCCACGCAACGCACGCGCGCGCGCATCGGGACTCACCTGGAAGGGCACGTTCATGGCCAGCTGCGTGGGGTAGGAGCGGTAGAAGGCGCGCAGCCCCTCGAGCCGCCACACGCCGCGCACGCACTCCCACACGCCGCGGTACGGCGAGTGCAACATCTGCAGCCGCTGCTTCACCACTGGAACACAGACGCTCGCAGTCAGCACTAGGTGTGCAGCTAAGGTGTTTGATACGGTCTCTCCTTCTAATCATAACACGATGGTTCGGACACCCCGCGTGACACATGCAAACGGTCAACAGAGAACCCCAGTGATCTGGTTCAATGTCTAGATACCGATACAAGAGGACTGCTACTGTACGGACACAGCGAGTCAACGATATCGAGTGTCGGTCGAGGAGCGGCCGGCGGGCGGTCGCACACCGCGTCACCTCTAGCGGTGAGACACAGACACCATATTATCGAACATCCACTTGAGGCCTCGACTACGTATAATAGACGCCTAATACCTATTTATTCCCTGTGCAAACAAGTCTGTCAACCAACTGAGGTGAGCGGGCGCGGGGAAGTGAGTGCTCATTGGTCCGTTCAAGGTTACGACAAATCATGACCATTATTAGTGATGGGGTAAGTACTATGAAAACAATCGATACTTGCAACAAGGTATATTTACTTTGACGATTTGACGACGGATGTGGCGCGGCGGGCGAGGGCTGCCTGCGACGCAGGAGGTTGTGGGTTCGATTCCCGCCTGGGGTCAAATATTTCTACGATCTGCAAGTACCTATTTGTTTCGGGTGTTTTGGGTATTTTCAATGTATGTATAATAAAAAATATCTATCTATGTACCTAATGTGTTGTATTGTATTAAGTTGATCAGTCATCTAGTAACCATAAAAAATTAGCAATATGGCTCTATGTAGGAGCCCCCCCACTGGGGGGAGGTTTTGAGGGGGCAAATGTCAAAAAGTCGGAATTTTCCCTAGGAGATTCATACCTCCCCTATACGATTCCGTAAAAAAAAACATACCTCCCCATCCACCATCAAGGAGAAAAATTATGTCAGTCAGTGAGTGGTAATCTAGCTATATATAGTATAAAAAAAATAAGTATCAATGGTAATCTAGCTTTATACTATAGTAGAATATAATAATATTATATGAAAAATAAATAAATATTAGGGTTAACATTTAGGTTTTACCTTACATTTTAGATAATACCATGTAGCAATGTAACGTTAAATATTATTTTAATCGACTTTTACATAATTTATCATAATCTTTCCTACGGCCATCGACATCTTAATGTCGATGCCTACGGCACGGCACTATTTGCCCCCACCTTCTCAGAGAAGAAAGGAAAGCAAATACAGAATTGGTTATGAAAGAAAGAGATGCACAGTTGACCTCAACCGGCCAACGAAATTAAGTTGAGCTCCGTCAGGAGCCATTGAGTAAGCGAGCGCAGAGATTGTCAGGGGTCACTGGTCTGGTCGTTACTGATCGAACGTTAGTGGGCGTGGATTTTTATAAGATCTCTTTTCCTTATGTGATGTCTAAAATCGTTCGCCCTGTATTAGGTGGCTAGGGTACGTAGTCGATGACTTAAGGTGAGGTGAGGACTAGTCGCACAGTAACTAAGGCTCAGGGAGTCCCCGCCCGCGCCCCCGCCATTCAACCTATTTATAGAAATCGTACGATATCAAACAAAGCAAATAAAAGCAAGTGTCGGTACCTACTCCACTAACAAGAGATGTGTCACGGACGCCTGATTATTCATTCGTAGGCGGAGGCGGAGGCGGAGGCGGAGGCGCCGGCAGCCAGCGGAGTGCATCGTCCGCTCAACTCGCACTCCATTTACAATGACGACTGGATCTGTACGAGTACCTACTCCAGTTGATTGAAGAGTCCGGTTTAGAAACGTTGTTGAATGTGATACTGGTGCAAATACTTTTCTTATCATTTCTCGCTCGTGATAAACAGCACGAGTGCGGCAGACAATTACTGTTCAATGACTTTTTATTGGTCGACCGGTTACTTATCACTCGCTTCCACGCAAACAAGTCAACCGCTATATCTGGCATTGCAAGTGTTGCTGTCTGCGGCATTATATCACTAGGCACGGGGCGGCGCAGCGCTGATTGAGACACAATGCGAGCGCCGCGAGTCCCCGAGGAGCCTGCTAGCGACCAGCGGGCTCCGCACGGCTCGCGTGCGTACGCAAGGAGGATGTGTGATACAATGCATGCGGACAGTCGGCGCGCCCGCACCCGCGCCCGCACCCGCGCCCGCGCCGCCACCGTGGGAAGTGTACACGCGCTTCATACACCTACCTACACAATACGTACACAACTACTCAAACACTTCAAATCATTTATTTGATTGCATCAAGTAGTGAGCTGGGTACATGGGTGCCGTATCAGGATAACAAACATGTGTATACGTAGAAATGCAATATTTTTGTAAAATGTCAACTAAGGATTTAAATGGAAAATATTAAATCTAAAATAAAATAATATATAATTATAACATTTACCTTACAAAATGGATATTTTTCGCGGTACTTGTCCTAATAATTTGCGTAGTACAGAACGGCACAATAAATGTAAGGCGCATGCGCAGGATACTTCGGTGCATCCAAGGTATCTTGGAGTTGGTCCTGCAGAGGCAGAGCTTGCATCGACCTCGTCCGCCTCGAGAGGACATCGGGGCTGACCACACAAGTACCAACGAGGAGGACTACTAATAACAGACAGCAGTTTCGATGCCATGTAATGTACCGCACCCGCCGCGGCGCTCGCAATCAGCCCGTGACAAGCTCCAACAAGCTTCTCTTTAGATAAATCCATTTTATTTTCATTATTCAGCATGTCGGTGCTGCAGCAGTATCGCGTTGTCCATAATGTATACGTTCAATATAATAATGTTAATTCTTAAGTTTTGTTTGTTATTATGTCTTTATCGTAGGTCTCAATATAATTGCGATGCAAATCTAATTGATCAAGTCCGCGTGCTAGTCATTGGTCACAGTCCGAATTAGTTTTGACACTAGGTAGGTGCAGGCAGGTAGGTACTAGGAAGAACTGCGAGGTTTGTTTGTGTTGTCGTCATCGAGAGAGTCGCGGCACCGACATTTACTTGTACTAATCAGTGCAAGCAGGTCGATTGTTTGCAACAGAATTGTAGTGATGACGCATGCTGCTCGAGAACTGCTCAGTATTATGTGAGACAAGGAAACACTGTACTGACCTTCAGCGGGGTTGGAGACGGCGTCGTGCACCACGGACGCGATGCAGCCCGACACTCCTGGAACACAACGCAATGCTCGTTTCAAACGAACTGATTCTACATCGCAACTCAAATGTCTCCTCTATAAATATGGAACCTAACACTAGGTACACACATACAAATAACTTACGGGTAAAGTATCGCTTATTGCATTCCATACAAGCTCAACTCATCTTTACACACAATCAACCCAATAACCACTTGACGCAGATAATAATTCATTTGACCATTCAAGTGATAACTCAGATAGACCAGCGCAGCAGGAGACATCCTGGAAGCATCTGCTGAGTGTTGGCCATTTCTGTTCCCGTAACTGTAACATATCGGTTCAGCCTCCGGTCTCTTCTGTCTCTGCTGTCTATGTATTGAACACGTTTACAAAACACGGAAGAGCAGCGCTGTATATACGATCCGCTCTACCGCAGCACGCTGCACTGACCAATCTAAGTTTCCTTTAAAAGCGGTAAGAGGTAACATGCTGACCCGTAGGTTTAGCCGGTGTTCGGTGTTGACAACAAGTAAAAATAACGCTCTTTAAAGCATACACTATGGGTCAGCCATACCAAACGACCGCTGGAGACCCTGCGCGTGCAATATAATAACATCTTTAGGATGATGTTGGGACTGCCTCGTTTCTGCAGTGCATCGGGGATGTTTGCCGAGTATCAGACGGATGGCTTTGCCGCCATCCTTCGGAAAAAGACGGCGTCCCTGATGCGCAGAGTGCGGGACAGCCCCAACAGCATCCTACAAACTGTAGCAGGCAGGATTGATTCGCCAATATGGCGGAAATTAATAAGAAATGTCGTTTTTTTAATTTGAATTTTTATTGATGATATAATCTGATTTGTTTTAATTTATTCTAATTTATTACTATTCATTTTAATTTTCATTTCAATTTAATATAATTTTAGTTCGTAAGAATTACTACCATTTATTATAAGATCATTACTAACAAATTATGGATCTATAGTAGTCCGAAATAAAAGAATTTGATTTTATTTATTTTATTTTTATTTTATTTATAGTCTCTGTTCTAATAAAAGTTTTTTTTTTTAAATTTACTTTTACTTTAAATAAACGCATTTTGACTTACTTTTTAGTTACATACGTCGGAAAAACCAGCTGTGTGTGTGTATGTGAGGTTGAGCGGGTGCATGTATGTGGTAGGTGCCCGAAGCGACTTCAGGATAAGAATAGGGCGAGGTGTCAGCGGCAGTGGTGTGGAGTGGAGTGGTGTGGTGTGGTGTGGTGTGGTGTGCGGTACGTACCGTGCACGATGTGGTCGTGCCGGTGCCTGGTGGCGCGCGACAGCTCGTGCTTGCAGTGCTCGTAGGTCGCGAAGTAGAAGGCGTGCGCCGGGCCCGCGCCCGCCACCACGGCGCCCACGCCCCGCACCGGCCTGGACAACAGAACACTCTCTATAAAGCATGGCTACCTACAGGCATCGTTACATTCACTCTTCTTTCCTATTTTGCTAACACAACGACACAGACTTTTCAAAATAGAGCATACGGCTGACATTATGTACATCATTACTCAGTCGGTGCACACGCGACCTCCGCGAACGGAGCCCGAACGGGAATCCTAATGAGAATCAAATGTTCGGTCGGAGTATACCGTGAAGGTGTGCCTCGGGGCTCACATTTGGGCCACTATTATTTGTAGATCTTGTTCACTCGGTTATAGATGAATAGTTTAGCTCGTCAGATTATAAGACGAGCTCCGGTCGCTCAGGCAACTATCCATTCAATGAATAGTTGCCTGAGCAAGGGTCCTCCTTGATCGTTCAATAAGAGCGGAGCTTGGTTGCATCCGTGCACAAGTGTCCGCGCGCACCACACACGGACTACTATAATATTATAAGACGAGCTCCGGTCGCTCAGGCAACTATCCATTCAATGAATAGTTGCCTGAGCAAGGGTCCTCCTTGATCGTTCAATAAGAGCGGAGCTTGGTTGCATCCGTGCACAAGTGTCCGCGCGCACCACACACGGACTACTATAATATTATAAGACGAGCTCCGGTCGCTCAGGCAACTATCCATTCAATGAATAGTTGCCTGAGCAAGGGTCCTCCTTGATCGTTCAATAAGAGCGGAGCTTGGTTGCATCCGTGCACAAGTGTCCGCGCGCACCACACACGGACTACTATAATATTATAAGACGAGCTCCGGTCGCTCAGGCAACTATCCATTCAATGAATAGTTGCCTGAGCAAGGGTCCTCCTTGATCGTTCAATAAGAGCGGAGCTTGGTTGCATCCGTGCACAAGTGTCCGCGCGCACCACACACGGACTACTATAATATTATAAGACGAGCTCCGGTCGCTCAGGCAACTATCCATTCAATGAATAGTTGCCTGAGCAAGGGTCCTCCTTGATCGTTCAATAAGAGCGGAGCTTGGTTGCATCCGTGCACAAGTGTCCGCGCGCACCACACACGGACTACTATAATATTATAAGACGAGCTCCGGTCGCTCAGGCAACTATCCATTCAATGAATAGTTGCCTGAGCAAGGGTCCTCCTTGATCGTTCAATAAGAGCGGAGCTTGGTTGCATCCGTGCACAAGTGTCCGCGCGCACCACACACGGACTACTATAATATTATAAGACGAGCTCCGGTCGCTCAGGCAACTATCCATTCAATGAATAGTTGCCTGAGCAAGGGTCCTCCTTGATCGTTCAATAAGAGCGGAGCTTGGTTGCATCCGTGCACAAGTGTCCGCGCGCACCACACACGGACTACTATAATATTATAAGACGAGCTCCGGTCGCTCAGGCAACTATCCATTCAATGAATAGTTGCCTGAGCAAGGGTCCTCCTTGATCGTTCAATAAGAGCGGAGCTTGGTTGCATCCGTGCACAAGTGTCCGCGCGCACCACACACGTACTACTATAATATTATGTGTGACTAATTATTGCATATTCCGGTGTTCGAACATTTTATTTTGTTTCTATTTATTTATTTGGGAAACAATAGATTCGCCATAGAGTCACAGAGTCGGAGCAGATGAAGCTACACAACGCGACAGTTTCAGTATTCAGGATCATTTTTTATTGGACGTAATAAATACCATTCTTAACAAATAACTAGGTAATGACATACTCGTCACATGACATCCGTACGTAGCGTAGGTACATGTAATTACGTATCGTATTTCCTATTCTAGTAGAAATCATAGGCTGTCTGTTACGTAACGAGTAGGCACCGAAACCGCGGCGACGAGGTCAGCCACAGGTACATCGGTACTCCTCGCGCCACTCCCCCCTCCCCACACTCCACTACCACATACTTTTTATAACTTGTCTTACTTCCTTGTCAGTGCAATCTATTATCATAGCATCGTAAGGTAACAAAACATGATGTTGTGTAGCTTTCAATGTGCCGATTGGTATCTGTATCTATTTAGATTGGAAATGTGATTAACGAATGGCGCCAGTGGAGGCGAGGAAGTGCAACTGTACCGCAGCAGCGCGGCGACGGCCGATATGGCATGAGAAGTGAACTCCACCGCTGCCTCTACTCTATCTACTCCGGTCCGATCGATCTGCAAGCCGAGAATAGAGACGGATTGACACGACACCCCATCTATTCAGTCTCATCGAACAATCGACTATTACA
This sequence comes from Eupithecia abbreviata, assembly GCA_943735965.1. NCBI lineage: Eukaryota > Metazoa > Arthropoda > Insecta > Lepidoptera > Geometridae > Eupithecia > Eupithecia abbreviata. The sequence continues at coordinate 9,281,752 of OX030997.1, read as the reverse complement.
ATAAATAAATAAAATAATGCTGCTATGTAATAAATAGGGGGGGGGGGGGGGGTGACAAAAGAAAGAACAGCGAACAAAGCGAACCCCGAAAATGTAGGATGTAATGACTTGGTATTGATAGATAATGGGTAGCGAGCCGCGTTAATTTTGGACTTTGGTGAGGTTGTTTTAGCAAAAAAGACGAGGAAGCTACAAAAGAAATATATAACGGCGAGCGGAGCGAGCCACCGAAATGTTTGTTACTTTTTTCAAACGAGTTAAGAAAAGTTTGAAACAACAACAAATAACCTCAGAATGAAACATGTTTGCAAGTCTTCGTGTCTGGCGAAATTATCACTAGACTACACAAGAAAGAAAACAAATTGCCTTCATTGAAAATGTTGTGGTTTTCAATAATTTTATTGTTTTCAATTGAAAGAAAAGAAAACATAGTAAAAATTGATGCGTGTAAGAGCACAATGAACGCCAGCTGGCGGGGGCGGGGGAGTACCTGCCTGCCTCGCCTGCCTCAAGGACGGGCTGATAATGATAAATGATATCGGTATATGACGACACGAACACACCACACCGTGCCGGGGTGTCGTCGAGAGGAGGCGCGGCGCGGCGCGGCGGCAAGCCTCTTACTGTTCACTCAGTGTTTGTACATAATGATGCGGTACATCATTACATTACGAGGTACAAACACCTGCTGCGTAAACACGATGTTCTAGTAGACAACAGACAGCGAGGTGGTTGTGCTAAGAGTGAGTGCACCACACATGACATGTCAGAGCGAGGTCGGTGTCCGTCCGATCGCTGGACGGATTGGTTGGGAACTCCGAATAGCTCAGCTGCTACTAGCGCCACGCGTTCTTCGCGTGGGGATTCTGCAACTACCTACCCTCTAATGAAATCCAATACCAGACTTTATGCGAGACATAATGAACAACACATTATACTCCGACTTAGAAACAAATAAATGTACTTACATATTTTATGTTTACAAAGACATTTATAATTTAATTATATTTCTTTGTTGAACTTAACAATAACCGATAACAATAACATAAAATAACAAGGTCAAACTGAAAACCGGCGCGGGCGGCGCTCCTCGCCCGCCAGCCCCGAGGCGGTGCATGCCGGCACGTGCTGGTGCGTCCACTCCACGGGGATCGCCCAGGTGCAGGTGCGCAGGCCGTGCACTCTCTATTCGCTCGTAGTCCGATGGGTGGCAGACCGACACGACCGGGGAAAGGTCAGGCGTAGGTAGAGCTCTGGACATCCCGACCCGGTCACGAGTTCAGAACGACGTCAGCAGTTCTGGAGAGGAGGGAGCCCTCTCCACGTCAACTGGCTCCTCAGCCGGGATGCGGCTTGCATCCTTGTATTACTGTATCTACTAATCTTCCTTCACATCAGGGGCCTGTGTCCAGCAGTGGACTAGCCAAGGCTATAGGTGTACATTTGTACGTATTCATCGACTTGGCTAGGCTAGACGAGGTCAACCAAGAAAGAAACCACCGCACCGCTCCGTCGATCCGCGGCGGGCGGGGCGGCGGGCGAGCGCTAGTCCGTAAAGAAGCGTATAAAGCATGTGGTACATTATTTATAATTCCTTGTATATTAAACTAACTTGCGTGCGCGATATATTTTATATGCACATATGCGCACTTCCTGCGCGCCCGCGCGCCCGTCCGCGTCGCGCATTACCATAAGGCTCAACTCACACCAAAAGAGCGTCGAAGCGCAGCGAAGCGGAGCGCAGTTTCAGTGTCATATGAATGTTAACTTTATTTTCATTACAATAAAACTTATTATCGCATGAGAAAATCGAACGAGTCGCGCGGATGCCCGCGGCGCCGCGGGAATTCCGGCGAATTCGACTCGTTCGAGTTTCTCATGCGATAATAAGTTTCTTCGACGCTCTTTTGGTGTGAGTTGAGCCTAACATGTACCGAGGCAGGTAATCTCAAGTGGTAAGTAACAACATCAGCCCCTCGGGAGCACTCACACGCGCCTGCGCAGGTCGCTGAAGGACGGCAGTGTTTCCTACAGTCGTAGCACTGGTAGCGGTGGTTGTATGGTGAAGGTGGTTGCTCATTCGATATTAACGTCTGCTGGGCTAAGAGCTGCCTTTTAACTTTTCAGTCGTGGAGTGCGGCAATACCGGTCGGGGAGCGCAACGTCGTGTTCGCAACGCGACCGACTCGTCCGTCACCTACATGGATGTCGTGAGTCTCGGACAAGTCCCTCGGCGATCCAACTGGGTCTAACAGCGAGCTAACTTCACTAATGGAGGAGTAAATCTTACGGTAGCTCGTACGGTCCCCGGTTGGCGACGCGAAGCCGGGAATTGCTGAATTTATAAAATATTACATCATGCATTTCTTACAGCGTACTTTTATCGAAAGCTTTTTTGCGTAAAAGTTCGGAGAGCGCAGGTTATCTGTGCGCGTGAGCCGTGCGCCCGCCCGCGGCCCCGGCCTGCTCGTACATACTGCAACATCTGTTACATCACCTCGCAACAACCAGCCAGCGGTCACGTCAACTTGCCCAAACGCTAGATAACAGTGTGTTAGTTACACACCCCAAGTGATTTGAACAGAGTCTCACGTACTGCGATAACGGCACCGACGACTGCATCGATAAGATAACATCGCCCCGGGGAGGCCGACTGTGGTGCCGCGACATCCTCGCTGTACGGTGCAGCGCAACCGTGCATTTAGGTATAATTATTGTCAAATCATCGATATTATTTAAGTCAATGTATGTTACACGCGCCTTCCACTTAGCTTATTGCATCAGTTCACGTTTTCACCTCATCATGGTAGGCGCGTGCTCAATTATCAATCATTTTTATAATATATCAATATAAGAGTTTTATCAATCTCTTTTCGTATCATTTATCAATTAAAGGTGTCCCGTACATCTTTTTGGTCCTTCGAGCTACTTACAGTGGACTAATTACAGTGTTCGCGTAAGTGATTATTACCAGCATATGGATTGCAGTGCATAAGGAGGAAGGATACACCTACTCTAGAGGACTGCAAGCAGCACACAAGTAAGATCTTTCCTTTTACTCTCTATCATTGACGTCTTTTTCATGACAACCATGGAGGATCTTGTTGTGACCCAAAATCAGCTCATGGGAGCAATGAATCAGCTCCTCGTGAATTTTAAGAAAGACGGGGCCGATCGAAAGACCGCTCCGTATATCAAGAAAAGGCTGGATACTCTTGAAGCATATTGGCAGGAGTTCCAAGCTAATCATAGCAGATTACTAGAGAGTCAGGAACAATCGCATGCATATTTTCAAGAAAATTGCTACGAACGTACTTTAGCATTCTATAACGACACAAGAGCATTCATTAATAACTACTTGTTGGAAATTACGAAGGAGAAACCTCTCCTTAAAACCCCAACCCCCTTCGCCATGCCGAGATACCCAGGCCCATCATCATCACCAGCACCTTTGGAAGGCCACTCCGGTGCGACAACACCGCGGCAGCAGACCATGTCGTTTGAATTTCCCCCGGTACCAGGTAGCTCATGCCCTCCTCAATTTTCTTCTAGTGGTAATAACAGTAAACTAGACGAGATGATGCGCAATCAGAAAAGTAATTTCAAAGCCTTTTCTCGTACTATTTCTAACGTCAATTACACTAACATGACTGAAAACTACGAACTAGAAGATTTTTTGAGAACAATTAACTTGCGTTGGTCTACTATCGACTCTCTACATTGGAAAATCGATAGTGAACTGCAGGAAGAGAATCAGGATTATGAACAAGCATTCACCAAGTATGAACAAAGGTACCTAGAAATCAAGAAAGAGGTCACTCTAAAGATTTCGTCAGCAAGCCACCGGGAAAGGTCAACACCTCAAACAGAAGTGCCATCATTCAGCGGAGATTATCAGAAGTGGATGACATTCAAAGATCTGTATATCGAGGCTATCCACAACAACGGGTCTATGTCTAACTGTCAAAAAATGCAATTTTTGAAAGGCAAGCTTAAGGGAGAAGCGGAACAAATCGTCTCGCATCTGCGTATCACTGCAGATAACTATCAAGTATGCTGGGACATTCTTAACAACCGATTTAATAACACCAAATTTATTTTCAAACATACATAGGTATTATCATGAATTTACCTATACTCCAACAGCAATCAGTAACTCAACTGAAAAAGATGCATGATTGTGTCATCGAATGCCTAAACTCTATAAAAAACATGGGCGTTGATGTCAGTTCTTGGGATCCTTTGGTGATATTCATCTTGGAGCAGAAGCTGGATCCCGAGACAGACAAGGAGTACTGTCAATCATTGAAAAATCCTAGGGCTCTGCCTACTATCAAGGATTTTACAGACTTTCTAGAAAGCAAATTCACATCATTGGAGGCATCACAATCACAATGTTCTCCGAATAAATCAAATAATTCAAAATCAGTTCAACAAACAGACAAACAAAACCAAAAATATAACAATCAATCTAAATCAAATTACAACAATCAAAAACCAATGAATAATGTTGTACAAAAACAGCAAACCGGATGTCAACTCTGCAAAAAACTTCATCGCATATTTAATTGCAAAATTTTCCTTAACATGAAACCGATAGAACGCCGTAATACAATTGCGAAATTAAAATTATGCATGAATTGTTTGTACGATCATTTTGGCAAAAAATGCTTATCAAATACTTGTTGCCGTGAATGCAATGGTCGACACAATACTTTGATTCATGAAGCGTTTGCTGACAAGCCATCCACTGAAAACGAAAAAACTGTTACACACGTGTCTCAAGATGATATTACTGAAACTTTATTGGCAACAGCCATGGTAAAGATTATGTCAGCTGATGGGACATTTATCAAATTGAGAGCCTTGATCGACCAGGGATCACAAACCTCTCTTATCACCGAAAATGCAGCACAAATGCTGAAGCTACCTAGACAGAGGTGCAAAGGAGTTATTTTTGGGGTAGGAGCCAAGGAAAACAACTGTAAAGGCGCTCTGAATATCATTTGTTCATCAATGTACAGCGATTATCAATTTGAAACAAATGTTTATATCATGAAACAGATGGTAAACAATTTACCTAATCATACATTTAATAAACCCACTTGGTCTTTCCTAGAGGGCATCCAGCTAGCCGATCCCGATTTTAATATCAATCGACCGGTAGACTTACTCTTAGGGGCCGACGTCTACTCTTGTATCATTCTGAGTGGAATCATTTCATCTGAAAAATCATTACCAGTCGCTCAACAAACACGTCTTGGTTGGGTTTTATGCGGAAACGTAAAATCTTTCCAATGTAACGTTATCATCAATAACGTGGAAGATATTCAACGCTTCTGGGAAATAGAAGATATTCCACATGAAACATCTTTGTCGCAAGAGGATGCTCACTGCTTGGAATATTTTAAGAACACCACGACTCGGCAGGCCGATGGAAGATACATCGTCAGGTTACCTATGATATCAGATGCTAGAGAACAGCTAGGAGAATCTAAACCAAGGGCAATAGCACAATTGAAGCAGTTGGAGAAAAGATTTATCAAAAACCCAGACATGGAAAAGGGCTACAAATCATTCATATCAGAATATATCACTATGAAGCACATGCAGCTTCCACCACAGTCATTGAAACCTCTCGTCTGTTTACCTCATCACTGTGTGATTAAGGCAGATTCTACGACTACGGCCCTTCGAGTTGTATTCAACGCTTCTTCAAAAACATCAAGCGGCCGCAGTTTGAATGACGTCATGTATCGTGGTCCAAATCTACAACAGGATTTACTATCACTTATCATCAAGTGGAGGCAGTACAAGTATGCCTACACAGCTGACATTGAAAAAATGTTTAGAAACATATCAGTTCATGAAGATGATCAATGTCTTCAGGCCGTGGTGTGGCGCGAATCAGCATCAGACAGCATGAAAGAGTACGTCCTCACGACGGTTACCTATGGACAGAAAGCAGCACCATTCCTTGCCATGATGGTGTTGAAGCAATTGGCTCATGATGAGGGCCATAAGTATCAATCAAGTCCAGCAGCAAAAACTCTAAGAGACCAGTTTTATATGGACGATCTTATCAATGGAAATCATGACATTCAAAGCGCGAAACAACTGCAATCAGATCTAATTCAATTATTGCAATCGGGCGGTTTTAACTTGCGTAAATGGTCCTCTAATACAGAAGAACTATTACAGAATGTCAGCACGGCAAACATCAGTGATCAATATGACTTCAAACATGAAGCCACAACAAAGACTTTCGGACTTCGGTGGCATCCACAATCAGATGAATTAACTTTCGATCTCAAGATAAATTTATCAGAAACAGTCAAACATACAAAACGCAGTCTATTATCAGATATATCAAAGTTATTCGACCCGCTTGGTTGGCTTACTCCAGTTACAACAAAGTTCAAATTGCTATTTCAGCGAATATGGTTTCACAACATTGAATGGGACGATGAACTCCCAGCTGACATTAGTAACGAGTGGTTGAAAATCAGAAAGGATTTGAAAAATATCAGCGAGTTACGAATACCTAGATGGCTTCAGATCTGTGAGAATGACGTCATCGAATTACATGGATTCTGTGACGCATCAAACAATGCCTATGCCTGCGTCATATACTGCAAAATTATCAGAGAAGATCAGTACGGCAATTCAATTAATTCTATCATATTGGTTGCTGCAAAATCAAGATTGGTTCCACCGAAGAGAGATGTTACATTACCCAGATTAGAGCTTAGTGCCACTCTATTGCTTTCTAAGCTAATGGAAAAGGTCATATCATGTTTATCAGGCTATAATATCAAACTGTTTGGTTGGTGTGACTCGATGGCTGTACTAGGTTGGTTGCAGGGCGATCCGGGACGCTGGAAAACCTTCGTAGCTAATAGAGTTGTTCAGGTCACAAAGATTCTACCACCCGAAACATGGCGTTACGTAAAGTCAAGCGAAAACCCAGCTGACTGTGCGAGCAGGGGCATAACCATGGAACAGGTCATTCACCATCCCTTGTGGTGGCATGGACCAGCTTGGCTTTTGACTTTCAACGAACAAACATCAAAACAGCAAGATTTTATCACTAATGAAGAGGTCAAGAAATCTAAACAAAGTAACGTCACGACAACAATTACACGTCAGAAAGATGACGTCATATCAACGCTACTAAACAAGAATAGTAGCTGGGTTCGGGTGACACGTATACTTGCATATTTGTTACGTTTCAAGCAAAATAATAAATCAAGTTTTCTCACCGCCACAGAACTGAAAGCGGCGAGATTGAGGATTATCAAATACATTCAAAACATTGAATTCGGAAAGGACATCGCATCCTTACATCATCATAATCAAGTCGACTCGAAAAGCAACCTTTTGTGTCTAAACCCGAGACTAGACCAAGCAGGCTTGCTCAGAGTGGGAGGCAGACTTACAAACGCCTCCATAAGCAAAGACATGATGCATCCACTCATCATCCCACATTCTGGTCATATGACAAATCTACTCATCGACCACGCACACAAACAAACATACCATGGTGGAGCACGTGTTACCCTAGCAAAAATACGACAACAGTATTGGATAGTTGGTGGTAATAGAGCTGTCAAAATGCGTTTACGCCAATGTATCACATGCAGAAGAAATAACCCTTCAAAACACGATCAGATCTTAGGAAATTTGCCCGAATCCAGGTCGAATCCGTCAAGGCCATTCTATCATACAGGCGTTGACTATTCAGGTCACGTGTTTGTGAAGTCCAGCAAGGGCAGAGGCATGAAAAGCTTCAAGGGTTACATATCATTATTTATATGTATGGCGACAAAGGCCGTACATCTCGAGTTAGTGTCAGACATGACGGCGTCCGCATTCCTAGCGGCGCTGAGACGGATGGCTGCAAGACGCGGCACACCATCACATATGTACAGCGACAATGGTACAAACTTTGTCGGCGCTAACAAAATTCTCAAGCAAGAGATACAAGAGATCAGAAGCATTATCAATCCAGAATTTTTATCAGAGGTCAGTGAGATGGAGATAACCTGGCATTTCAATGCACCAAGCAACCCGAGCGCAGGAGGTCTATGGGAGGCGGCGATAAAGAGCGTGAAGTACCACCTTCGACGTGTCATTGGCGAACAGAAGCTCACCTTTGAAGAGTACACGACTCTGCTCACCCAATTGGAGGCCGTCCTCAATTCAAGGCCGCTCTGCGCGCTGACGGAAGATCCGGAAGATCTGAACTACCTGACTCCATCCCACTTTTTATCAAGCGGCCCAGTGTTAAGTATTTTTGAAACGGAAAGAGATCAAAGGACTAGATGGCATCTTACACAGAAGTTATTTGGAGATATCTGGAAACGATGGCAAGCAGAATATTTAACACAATTAACATCACGAAGCAAGTGGCTACAGCCCAAAGAAAATATCAAGATTGACGATATCATTATCATACATGACGCTAACCTACCCCCAGGAAAGTGGGCGTTAGGCAGAGTTATTGACGTACACCCCGGCACCGATGGTTATGTACGAGTTGTCTCAGTGAAGATAAAGAATGGCGTTATCAAGAGGCCAATCACAAAATTATCAATATTACCTGTCGAGAATCAGTCCCCAGAAAAAGCTTCAGAACAGAGCAAAAATAAACAGCAGAGCCCCAAGCCCGATACAGTAAAAAGAACTGGCAGTAAACTCAGTAACTTCATACTTACAATGTTGTTATTGTTTACTATGTGTATACAAAACACATATTGTGCACATAACGTATCATTTTTTAAAGAGCAACAGAGCCTTTATTTTGACAAAATATCTACAATGCAACTCATCAGGGACGAATGGAAGATGGTAATTTATTACGACATGAATCCCTACTGGGAAGGGTCAAGGCTACTGTCAAAATATATCAATCACCTACATGCGTCATGCGCAAAATTAAAACAAAGAGCACAGTGCGACCTGATAGTACTGCAACTACGTCACGGGTATATCGAGTTACAATACTACGATCAGCTGTTACTTAATAAACAATCCAACGTCATCGGAACCCGAGTACGTAGAGGCCTTATCAATGGAATAGGAAATGTAGCACATGCATTATTCGGAGTATTAGATGATGATTTTGCACAACAATATCAGCGCGACATTGACCTCGTTATGAAGAATCAAAATCACCTGGCCAACCTTTGGAAAAATCAAACATCTGTTATTGAAGCACAATATACCTTTTTGAAACGTTTAGAACTATCAGTAGACCAACAGCATAAATTATTTAACCAACACATGATAATTCAAGCGCAGAAAAATGAGATTTTGCAACAGGAGGTAGAGAGTTTATTAGCTAATAATGAGTTTACTTTGTCGTCTATCATCGCCAATAACATACTAGGCAATCTTAAACAGATTCAAGATACTCTTTTAGATACGGTTACCGATATTTATCACGGGAAATTCAATATTCACATAATATCACCGGATCAAATCAAAGAAGAGTTAAGTATAATTTCTGGGCATCTATCAAAGGATATATCATTACCTATACAAGACTTTCACCAAGGAGATGGCATATCAAAACTGTATCATTTATTAAGGGTTAAGGTGAGAGTTACAGATCAGTACATGCTCCTAGAAGTGAAGATCCCACTTGTTACCAGAGAAAACTACGATATATATAAGATTATACCTATTCCTACCATTATCAGAGATAAAACAATCTCCATAATACCTATCACAGAGCACATTGCGATGAATATCCAACGAGATTCATACTTACCTATCACAGAGAATGATATACATGCATGCTATCAATTAAATCCTACCACAAAACTATGCGAGGTACAGAGCCCTATATATCATATGCATAGCGATCAAAACTTGTGTGTCAAGGACAATACAATGAAGAGATGTCAAACAATCACAAAGACGTGCCAAAACAACTGGACTGCATTAAACAAATTAAATAATTATTTATTTTATTGTTGCGACAAATGCACACTCCGATTGATATGTAGCGGTCAGGTCACATTCGAACACGTCAGCAAGAGCGGCGTGCTATCCATGGGCAATGACTGTACATTGAGAGCCGATTCATTCATGATTTATTCACACAATCATCACATGAATGAGATGCACGCAAAACCCGATCTTTTATTAATCGATATTCCTCCAGTTAACAACATTATCAATCTGACTATACCGATCAATGAGATCGAAAATCAAACAGACGTCGAGGTCAAGGACAGACATGCGTCCTTGAACAGGATCGGTCAACAGATCGAGCAGATGAAACGAAGTGAAATCGAAGAGATTTCCAGCCACGACGTTCATCACTACGTGGCCATATACATTTTGGTCGCAGTTGGGTGCGTCGCAGGCGTCGCGTTCCTGTGGAGGCGAAGGCGGGCGGGAGTGCGCGCGGCCGGCGGGGAGCGGGCCGCCGCTGCCACCGCCACCACTGCTGCTGCTCCGACGCCGCAGCCGGCTCCGAGGATCTCCCTCAGCGACATCGCGAGTGCTAGTGCCAGTGAAAGTGTTCATGTGCCTAGTGTTGAATCAGTGAGCAGTGTATCTACTTTAGTCGAAAAACCGAGAATTGTTTCAGTGTTATATAAAAATCAAATGACCGATAAAGCAACGACACCAACACGAGTTTTTCCCACTTTTCATACTGTAGATCTATCATCTAACTAACATAGCGTTTAAGTTTAAATTTATTTACTTAGGTTAACGCATCTTATCATTAGATTATAATAACTAATCCTATCATTTATCATACAGCATCTTTACCTACATCTCTCGCCCGGGAGCATGTACGGTGCAGCGCAACCGTGCATTTAGGTATAATTATTGTCAAATCATCGATATTATTTAAGTCAATGTATGTTACACGCGCCTTCCACTTAGCTTATTGCATCAGTTCACGTTTTCACCTCATCATGGTAGGCGCGTGCTCAATTATCAATCATTTTTATAATATATCAATATAAGAGTTTTATCAATCTCTTTTCGTATCATTTATCAATTAAAGGTGTCCCGTACACTCGCTATCGGCGGCGGCGCGGGCGCGGCGCTATCTGCCTCACCGCTGCCAGCGATATGATAACGATACATGTCACTACTCGTAACGATCTGATTATGAACTACTTCCCAACTTGTTGAGGCTGACAGCGGGGCGGCGGCGGAGGTGTTAGTTACCTGAGCAGGCCCTCGCGCTTCACCATGTACCGGAAGGTCTCGTAGATGGAGCTGTTGTGCGCCGTCCGCAGCGACTGCATGCGCGTCTGCAACAACACAAGACGCATTACATCTCGGGGGGCGGGGGGCGGGGGGCGGGGCGCAGCACCATCGGAAGACTGCCATAACTAGGTGCATCCAGCATTATTTATTATCAACTACGCACATAAAGCCATCTTACGTCATTGGGTACTCTTTAAATAACAACCTTCACAACAGTAGCAGTTTTAAAAGTAAACGGTCGGTCAGCCAGCAGTTAGCGGAGTGGGTATCATTATTTGCCATGACGGAAGTCAGCCGACAGAAAAATTACAGTTGGCCGTACTACTGCCTAAACACAGCCGGGGAGCCTATACTTTTAAACAAACAACTTTTAATAGCATGATTTTGAAGAAGACGCTCTCGTTATAAAGCGGCGCGCGGGATCATAATGCCCATCACTACGATGTCTCTCTCTCGGGTGGTGCGTGTGCTGAGCGTGCTGGGCGTGCTGGCGGCGCTGGCGGGCGCGCTGGATGAGGAGATGGCGGAGCTGGCGGCCATGGTGCGCGACAACTGCGCGGCGGAGAGCGGCGTGCAGCGCGCGCTGCTGGCGCGGGTGGACGCGGGGGCGGCGCTCGCGGACGTGGAGGACCCTGTACTCAAGTGCTACATCAAGTGCACGATGGAGACGACGGGCATGCTGGCGGACGGCGCCGTCGACGTGGAGGCCGTGCTGGCGCTGCTGCCCGACGACCTACGCCACAAGAACGAGGCGTCGCTGCGCGCCTGCGGCTCGCCCGCCGGCGCCGACGCCTGCGACGTCGCCTTCCGCACGCAGCTCTGCTGGCAGCGAGCCAACCCCAGCGACTACTTCCTCATATAGTGCCACACCCACCACCGCCCTCTCCTACTGCTGACGGTACAGCGGCGTCCCTAACAACCATCAATTCATGACTACTATTGTTTCATATAGAATACCTTGCATCTTCATTTTATCATTGGATTCCAAGTGAACAATATATCTGTATCAATATATTTACTGATCTGATTTGACCTTTTCAATAGTTTACTTGTGTTTAGCATGTTCCTAATCCTGAATACTCCAACACGATGAGATGAGATCAGGACTCTGGTGCGATACTCCTATGAACCCTGCCTGGCTAGAGATTGCGCAGAGATACTGGTTACATCAGTGTTCGGCGTTTGATCATTTGAGGACAGGCATCAATGGGATCCTTGTACAATTGTCAGAGCCATCGGACATATTTTGGTTATCTGTCATATTTTTATATGAGAACATTTTACTGACCATTTTTTTTTATTATCCTTTTTTATCTACATCGGCTGTTTAGCCATAATTAGATATGGTCTTGGGTGGGATTTTCAGGTGACATTCCAGCGAAAAGCAACTGTCTTTCGCTTTGAACACTTTAGTTCCTCTGGTCAAGGTTGAGTATTTACCTTATTTACCATCTTTTAAGGCGTTTTATGTGGTCTTTGTCTTGTAGTAGGCTTCTTGCTAGAGTGTTGCTATGGCTATTCAGTCTTTCTTTGTACTTTTTGCTGAAATTGTTGACTTCCTCTCTTACAGTAGGGAATTAACAAATTTATTGACATATATGTCAGAAGAGCCACCATCTACCATGAGTTGTGTGGTAGCCACAGTCATTCTGCCAAGAGTGCATTTATTGACATATAATGTCAGAAGAGCCACCATCTACCATGAGTCGTGTGGTAGCCACAGTCATTCTGCCAAGAGTGCATTTATTGACATATAATGTCAGAAGAGCCACCATCTACCATGAGTCGTGTGGTAGCCACAGTAATTCTGCCAAGAGTGCATTTATTGACATATAATGTCAGAAGAGCCACCATCTACCATGAGTCGTGTGGTAGCCACAGTCATTCTGCCAAGAGTGCATTTATTGACATATAATGTCAGAAGAGCCACCATCTACCATGAGTCGTGTGGTAGCCACAGTCATTCTGCCAAGAGTGCATTTATTGACATATAATGTCAGAAGAGCCACCATCTACCATGAGTCGTGTGGTAGCCACAGTCATTCTGCCAAGAGTGCTTTTATTCACCACAGAGAATAACACTTTTAATTGTAAATATCGTCAGTGTACCTCCATGGGAAATTAAATAATTGACAAAACCAAAATCGCGAGAAAAACGTGATTAACTGTTTTTTGTGACAAAAATTGTGATAACTTTTTGTTGGCAATAAAATGGTGCGACCACATCTTGATTATGTTATATATTATTAATATACCTATGTTTAAATCTAAAGATACACATTTTTGATTTATGAGAGTATAAAAAACAGTATTTTTCCCTCACCAAAGTTTTGAATGTTTATGTCAGTTATTTACTTGTGTATGCTACCTACTTCCTTCCACAATATTCTCCACTGGAGCTTCAAAACCATACTCCTACACTAAAAGCCTTTCTTGCGATAGTTCAAATGCTGTTTGTAAGCATTCATTAGATAGTTAGTTTGTTTATGAACATACATATCTTAGCAATAATAGTGCAATGCCTCGGCTCTCTTCTACAATACAATATCAGTCTTGCTCTGAACGGCTCCTCCGTATATAGGTACCTAGCTGGTGGAGCCCTGGAGAGTAAGCTGACTGCAGCAGTATCACTACAACAACTTTGAGATAGGAATAATTATAATGTATGCACACATTATAAATAGGTGTTTTCTTTTTTATTAATCTCAATTCAAACTAGAGTAGGTAGTAACAATATTGTACATTTATCCTATTGTTACCCTTCCAGCATGGATAGATTCCCTTTACAAGTAAACAAACCTTTTTATTTAAAATATGACCATAGAACACAACAAACAGCATTAATCTTAAGGAAGTATAGAGACTTATGTAGAGTATAGATAATAAAATGTAACAAAAACATTATCCTCTCAATATATTACCTTTATGTTAAAAACTTATTGCAATAGATATATATATATTGGGATAAGATTCCCTGTCACCTGGACTAGAGGCCTGTGAGGGGAGTATAAACAAGTGCAAAGTGTGAATACAACCAACTGTCAGTCTATACAGACAGCCAGTGTTTTGTTGTTGAGCTGGAGAGGGATGTTCACAAGTTCCTCAACTCAGAACCTAGCACATCTACATTCCAAATCATCAGATTATGGAAGGAAACAGATGATTGAGAAGTCTTTACATAACCCTCAAGTGGCAAATGAGTGGCGTAATAGGGCAGCAGGCAGTGCGCTGTCAGCGCGACGAGGTTAGGAGCGCGGCCTGCGCCGAGCGAGGACTCACCTTGACGGAGTCCAGCGGATACATGATGCAGTGCTCCATCACCCCCGCTATGGCTCCGGCGGTCATGTGAGTGACGAAGTTTTGGGTCGGAAGGGATTCATAATCCTCAAAGTTCATAATACTCACTGAATACTGACACTTGCACGAAATAAACACAGATTTAGGTCAAACTATACGAAGTTTACTTTTGCTTTACCGAATTAGAAGTATCATTTTCACTAACTATTTTCGTCACAAGTCATCTGAAATTTAGAACGATCAAAATTGATTCCATCAACGCGAACGACGAGTAAACGAGCACGCGCGCGCGACTTGACGGACTGGACTTGATTTTGCTTTTGTTTGACTTGACTGACTGACATTTCCAATTGGCAGCTGACAGCAGACACCATCTGACGTTGACAGTAGTAATTAAGTTCGTTGAATTCTCAGTTCGCGACCGATCATTTTGTATACATACGTCATAACGAAGTTTAGGACACTCTGAGACAGACACTGGTAGAGTCGTAGAGAAAAGCAAGCGGCGCCGAAACAAAAAAGAAGTTGAAGTTGAAGTACCATTGCGCGACTTGCGCGTGCGTACGTACGTACGCATACAGTGCGAAAGAGCCGCGATTTTTTATATTTTGGATAAGTGACCTACAGCAGCGGGAGTCAAGCTTTGCACCAAAGGCTGAAAATGTGTAACAGAGCCGCAAACATTATGTGGCGTTCTTAGATTTTATGCAGTTTCTGGCTAACTAGTTTTCGAAAATGTTGAAGGCCATCAAAGCAAACTTAGATGGTTCTTCGTTTTCGTTAGATTTTTGTGTTTTATTTTAAACCGGCTCCTGTCATGATGATACATAAATAAATAATGCTGGACAATCCACACATCATCATCATCTAGCCCCAAGTTAAGCAGAGCTTGTGTCATGGGTACTAGATGACTGATATTATTAATACAATACCTACTTACTACCTTTGTTATTTTGGGTACAATAGTGTTCATTCATTCATTCCTACATACTAAATTGTTTTTTTTTTTTAATTAGTTAACGACCAGAACACCCGAAATAAATATCTACAGTTCGTACACACAGGTAATAAAAATATGTGTATTGTTTCGGAAATTTTCAATGGGAAGGAAATTTTAAGCACCTAAACTGAAATTTTGACGCCCCTGACTGACTCGTCCTGGGTCCACGCCTGCCGGCATTACATAATACATTTCATAGTATCAATACATTTTCTGGAATTTACAGGAAGTCACCTCCCCCCGTCGTGACGACTTCAATGAAATAATATTTATTTCATCGAAGTTGACAAATTCATGCTACAAGTGGTGTGGAGGTGGTTTTTAGTATCTTATAAATCATTATCATTATATATAATAAAACTAAGTTGATAAAATGTGCGTGCCGATAAAACTTAAAAAGGAGTCCCGGCACGATAAAGGGACTTATACAGTGTGATAGCCCTTTATCCCCCCTCGAACAAGAAAGTTCCCGTTTTAACCTAAAGGGCGTGTTTTTAAAGATATAAGGGCTTTTCCAACTTTTCAACTTGGAAATTAAGTGTAGTGGCGCCATCTGTTGTCGAGTATTTGAACTTCATTCAGGGCTTTTCCAACTTTTCACCTTGGAAATTAAGTTTAGTGGCGCCATCTGTTGTCGAGTATTTGAACTTCATTCAGAACAACGATTATTTGGGTTACATTTAGAAAGGCGCTGCGACCAATTGCAGCATGTGTAGTAATGGCGCGAAATTTAAAATTTTAATTTCAATAGTCTTAAATTACATTTGTTACTATAATAAAGTTATTAAATTTTGTGTATTTATACAACAGCAGCTAACTTATATTTCTGATTTAAAGCGACATAATTTTAGTTATTTAAATTAGTTCTGAAAACATTTTTAAATTTAAGTTTTTAAATTTCGCGCCTTTCTACGTATGCTACAGCTGCAGACCTATTGCTACGGCGGATAGGTGTGAGAAAGAAAATATTCTCAAACTTTCTCGAATATCCTAGAGTCTAGCTCTCTAAATATATAAGAGCCCGGTGTCGCCCGCCAGAGTTAGTTCAGATTTGAACAGCGAAACAAGCGATTTCGAAACGAAAAGGAAAGAAGTTATCTGTAAGCCTTTATTTTGAAGTATCACGTGTGAGTATTTTTAATAGTGCGTTTAATTATTTCTCGATTTTGAAGCGAAGAAGAAAAAAGTTGTCTGTGAGCCTTTATTGTGAAATATCAAATGTGAGTATTTTTAATAGTGTGTTTAATTAATTCTAATGTTTTTTTCTTTCTTTTCTTTTAATTGTAATTTCCTTAACCTTCAAGCAGTCGCGCGACGTTGAATCTCTCTCCGTACTATATTAGTATTGTCTCTACGTACCCCACGTTCACGTAACAATATATTTGTCTATAAAATGTTTATTTAATTTATATTTTACAGAATACGATGCCTAGACGTAAAAGAGGAGGAGATCTTGCCAGTTCTGCAGCGAAACGGCGGAAATAAAAAGAATATCGAAGAAATGAAACGGAAGAAGAGCATGAAGCACGTTTACAAAATCAACGAATCAGAATGAGCACCCTGAGAAGCAGAAAAAGCGAAGAAAGAAAAGAAAATAAAAGTATTGAAGAATCGAGAATTTTAAAAGATAATCTTACAAAGGAAGCATTCCACTACGAACCGACGAAAAAATATTACAATCATAAATATGTTGTAATCGGAAAAATGAATTACATTTGCCAATTTTGGCACGCGAAAACATTCAGTAAAGAAACACCAGGTCTCTGTTGCATGAATGGAAAAATTCGATTACCACCACTGGAAGCACCTCCGCAGGAATTTCTACATTACATGACCGGGGAAACACTAGAATCAAAACACTTTCTTCAAAATATAAGATCGTACAACTCCTGCTTTCAAATGACTTCTTTCGGTGTTATTTCGACTAACACTAATAGAAATGAATTTGAATACGTATTTTCAATTCAAGGGCAAATTTATCACAAAATACACTTGAGAGCAATAAAATCGCACATCCGCACATTTTTACTTAAAAGTTCAATTTTTTTTTTATTTGGAGCTTACAGCAAATTAAAATAAAATTAAATTAAAGTGCATAATCTAGGCATTCGCAGAACTGATAAAGGGTTGACATTTACCTTTAAAAACAACTCATTAGCAACAAAACAATAGACCCCCTTATGTCGCTCGATCCAGGTAAGGCCGGCGGCGGGATTTATCGCAGGTATAAAAGAGTGCATATTGAGGGAATGGTCATCATTTGCATACCAACGTACAGTGTGAAAGGTTCTCTATTGATATTGGCTTCAAACGGAACACGAAAATGGATACTACACCAGAAGTAGCCGCTCAAGTGGTTGCCCTTGTTGAATCGGGGTTTAAGCAAAGTCAAGTGGCTCGACAATTGAGTTTGAGCCGATTTACCGTTCGGCGTGTATACCAGAGGTATCAAGAGACTGGTGGCTACAAACGGCGACAAGGATCGGGCCGTCCCCGTGCTACAACAGAGCGTGATAACCGCTTTCTTATAACGACATCTTTAAGAAATCGTCGTTTGAACGCATTTCAACTGGGCCAACGACTTCAAGAAGTTCGTGAAGTAGAAGTTAGCCGGTGGACAGTCAGAAGACGATTGAGAGAAGGTGGCCTGACTGCACACAGGCCAGCAAACGGGCCGAAATTGACCCCAGCCCACCGAGAAGCCCGCCTTCAGTTCGCTCGAGACCATTTGAATTGGACCGAAGAGCAGTGGAGTGCAGTCCTGTTCTCTGATGAGTGCAGGATGTGCTTGCATGGCAACGACGGACGGGGGAAGGTGTATAGAAGATCGGGAGAACGATTTGCCCAATGCTGCATAACAGAACGTGTCGCCTATGGCGGTGGATCAATCATGTTTTGGGGAGGCATGTCTATGGAAGCAAAAACCGAGCTTGCCTTCATCACCGGACCGAATACTGGTCGCCAATCAAGAGGATTGACATCCATACGATACATTGAGGAAGTACTCGAGAGCCACGTCGTACCTTTTGCTGGGTTTATCGGCGAAAACTTTCTGTTTATGCAAGATAATGCAAGACCGCATACTGCTGGCATAGTGATCGAGTACCTTCAAGAGGTGGATGTGACCGTTATGGAGTGGCCAGCTCGAAGCCCAGACCTCAATCCCATCGAACATCTATGGGACGAGCTGAAAAGAAGAGTTCGAGGCCGAGATGCTCCTCCATCGACTCTACAGGAGCTGCAACAGGCGATCGCAGAGGAATGGGAGGCTATTCCTCAAGACTTTATCAAAAGTCTAGTAACATCAATGAAAACACGGATGGAGTCAGTGATTCAGGCTAGGGGAGGGAACACTCGATATTAATAACAAACTTTAAATTAATTTTATCTTTTAATTTCATAACTTTGACACCAATACTTGAATAAAGAATTTTTTACTAAACATGCATTTTTGTTATTGATCCACAAAAGCATTTTTATGTAATGATTGAAAGACAAATCAGATACCACTGGATAGGTATTAAAATAGACTATGAATCTGCATTACAGAAACATAATATTTTTTGTTTTTTTTTTAGTTATGTCAAAAAATCATGAATGTGCGATTTTTTTGCTCTCAAGTGTAGGATCGTTACTACCAATGCCTAACGAAGACTATACATTTCCGCAAGTATATTTCATCGGAAATGAAGAACAAGAAATTGATTAACGATGCACAAATTTTAATGGATTGAGACGCGAAATAATCCAAGATGTACAGAGGATCTTACACAAATACAATCAACTGATTTACATATTCAAAACAACGCTAGACCGCATGATTTCTGATGACTATAAAATTGTAGTTCGAGCCGATAAAAGACCACGTGGAGAACATGAACGTAGATTTAATGCACCTCAGATAGATGAAGTCGCCATCGTAATTGTGGACAATGAAAATACAAGCCGTGACATAATAGTACAACGAAGAAGAAAAGGACTACAACATGTAACCCATCAAACCCAAAACAGCTATGGGACTCTTTCAAAAGGAGTATGAGTGATGATATATTATACCAAATCCGACAAACTAATCCAGAACTGACTATAGAATTCAATGACGACATCTTCAATGAAACACTCATTCGCTTAGAAGATAAATGTTTAGCAATAAATAACCAGGCCTTAGTAGAACTTGGAATGCCAGCACCACAAAGGAATGCTTTCAGTGTGCTAAACTACGAAATTACAAAGGAAAAAAGCTACAACGTCGACGAACTACTTGAATACATTGCTCACAACAAACCACTCCTCAATGACAATCAAAAAAAAGTTTACAACGTTATAATGAACCGGATAAATAACAACACTGGTGGAATTATTTACTTGGATGCACCAGGAGGCACCGGTAAAACGTTTCTAATAAATCTAATACTGGCGGAAATACGTGCTAAAAAACACATCGCACTGGCAGTAGCATCATCCGGTATTGCAGCCACACTTATGGAAGGAGGACGAACTGCCCATTCTGCCTTACAACTACCATTAAATAGCCGAACAACAATTCCCGGTATGTAAAATCTCAGGAAAATCTGGGCGGGATCAACTTCTAAAACAAGCTAAAATTATCTTCTGGGATGAATGCACCATGGCCCATATAAAATCCCTAGAAGCCATGGACAGAACATTACAAGACTTGCGAAAAAACTCTGAAATAATGGGAGGAGCTCTACTCATACTCTCAGGAGATTTTGAAATAATGGGAGGAGCTCTTCTCATACTCTCAGGAGATTTGCGACAAACACTTCCAGTTATTCCCAAGTCAACACCAGCAGACGAGATCAATGCAAGCTTAAACAAGTCACATCTCTGGCCACAAGTACAAATACTGCAATTAACAAAAAACATGAGAGTTGAATTATCAAAAGATGAAACAACAGCACATTTTGCTAAAATACTTTTACAAATAGGCGAAGGTACATATCCTACTGACCAAACGACCGGCCTCATTGAACTCAATAGTGATTTCTGTAACATAGCCACTACTGAAAACGAACTAATCGACAAAATTTATCCAAATATTATTCAGAACTATACCAACGTAGAGTGGTTATTTCAAAGAGCAATTTTGGCCACTAAAAATAATATTGTTGACGATATCAATTTTAATATTCTAAAGAAAATACCTGGTGAAGAGAAAATATATAAATCGATCGACACGATGGTATCCATTGAAGAAAGTGTCAACTTCCCTACTGAATTTCTAAACTCTTTACAAGTACCAGGAACGCCATTACACTGCCTTCGTCTGAAAATTGGATCTCTAATCATACTACTCATAAATCTCAACTCCCCAATACTATGTAATGGAACGAGGATGATCGTAAAACAGCTATCGAATAATATCATTGAAGCTGAACTTATTTCTGGAAAGAATAAAGGACACACAGTATTCATACCTAGAATACCACTGACCTCTTCTGAATTGCCATTTCAATTTAAAAGATTGCAGTTTCCAATTAAATTAGCCTTTAGTTTTACAATTAACAAAGCGCAAGGGCAAACTTTAAAATATTGTGGTATCAACCTGAAAGAATCCTGCTTCTTTCACGGTCAGCTATATGTAGCTTGCTCAAGAGTAGGAAATTCGAAAAATTTATATATATATACCCCGGACAATAAAATGAAAAATGTTGTTTATAAACAAGTAGTGTAAATAACAGAAAATGTTTTCAATAATTTATTTTACTTTTTACGTCATAGTTTATTTTTTTATTTCAAGTACCATGTAATCTTTTATCAACTCCCGAGCGAAGCCGGGTATCATAGCTAGTAAGAATATAAATAAGAATACGTACGTGAAAAACCCCACCGAAACCACTAATCGGCGAGGAGCAAGAAAAAAGCAAAATCCCCCAAAATTACAACATTTTAAAAATAGCAAATATAGCGAGCCCCGAAAATGTTTTTGGACTTTGTTGTATTGATTCATACACAAAAAAGCCATATCAACAATTTTGGACTTTTGAGGTCGATTTAGCAAGAAAGACGAAAGCAAGTGGAGATAGCCGCAGCATTTTTGAGATTTTTTAAGCGATTTAAAAATGTTAGCAAAATACTAAAAATATAAATAGAAAAAGATATAACTATCTAAATATGGCACCCTTCGGAGCTATCTACTACCCATAGCTACCGCCCCAGTGCCCGGGGCGGCAGGCAGCCGAACCTGTTTATCATCGCACTTGAGAAACTGAAGACATTGCCGACGAGACGAGTGAGCTGCGACAATTTTGTGGTTTGACATTTTTTTTGAGATCTCAATAAAACCACAATATAAAAATCGTGTCGTAAAAATCTAACTACTAAGTTAATGAGTCCGCTAACATAAGAAGGTAGGTAGGTACCTATGTACTTAGTGCTAAATCAAATCACAAAGCTTTGTAATTAACAAAGTTAATTAGCAAAACAAGTTTTTAGATAGCTTTTGTAGTTAGATAGGTACTTGATTGATTTATAATGAGCATGACAGTGTTAGTGCCTGCTGCGCCTGCGCACGTGCCGACTCAGTCTCTTAAAGTTGTTAGAATCATCGTAGTTAGGTGTCGTACCTACCGCACGCGCACCATGCGACGCTCACTGTCTCACGCACTGATCTGCGCGGGCGCCTGCGCCGTGCTCTCCATACACTGTAAGTTACCTTGGAACGTTGGATGATGAGGAAGACTCCTCATCCTGCAACCATAATATTATCATAGTAACTGTCTATGATGATAATATTATGGTGGCCCGCCTTTTATCCATAGTAGGTACAGGATGAGGAGTGTCACCACATAGGATAGGCTTCACCCAGGGTCACGCACCTGGCTACCTGCGCCGCCGCGTCCAGCAGCTGTCCGTAAAGAGTAATGTTCCAGTGTGGTGCGGTCCCGCGCACGCGCAGTACGTGGACAATACGTACAAGAACAGATACTTCAAGCCCATCGAGTTCGAGAAGGTTCACCGCGGAGTCATCAGCACCTACAACACAACGGGCATGTTCAACATCAGCCAGTGCAGCATCGACCTCATGGTTTGCTTAGAGGATGCACCGTGAGTACCTATCTACCTACTAAATACGATAGGTTACTCATACAATACAATACAAAAATACTTTAATGTACACTCATCATCATTATCAGCCTCTACTGGTCCACTCCTGGACAGAGCGTGCCGTAACAGTTGTCACCCTACCTTCGAAAATCATCATCCTACCTGGTGGCCGCAGGGCTTCCTAACACTACGTTTGACGAGTCGTGGTCTCCACGCAAGAACACGTTCACCTTAGTGGTGGTCGGTTCTTCACGAGATAAAGTAATATATAGATATATAATCTAAAATGTTACTTATATAAGTGCTTAATTCGTAAAAAAATAGGTTTTCAAAATGGTGAGATGTGGCCACTTCAGTTTGCTAATTCTGATAACTTTGGTTTTGGTTGTATTGCGTTACGAATCCTATCCTTCAGAGATATTCCGAGCATAGCTCGCTGAGCGATTTTGAACAGTTTGAACTCGTGGACCAGCACTAGATTGTTGAGGCGCCTAAGAATGCCGATTATAATTTTGTTTTTTTTGTTTTTTCATTAAAATGATAGGTATTTCATTTATTTGATATACAGGGGGTGTTAGAAAGTAGGTTAGAATTGATATCAAAATATGTACAGGCAAATTACAAGACTACTAGCGCCATCTGTCATTCTCTTGTGTAGAGTCATTCGGGGTATAAGGACGCATTGGGTAAAAGTACGCACTGCCACCATAGACTAAGTAAGCCACATTCTCGGACTGCGGGGGAGTTAGCGGGGCAGCTTGTTCAGCGAAACTGAGTGAATTCAAGCCGTCATTTTGTGTCAACGTCATTTGAGCTGTGAATGGCGTGCTGTGTGAGTTACAAAGAAAACAATCAAATTAATTAGTTTAATTTTGTGTTTTATGAAGTAAAAGACAACTGTATTGATTTTTGTATGAGGTAAGTGGCTTCAATTGATTTAATGTAGTTTTTGGACATTCGTTTAGCCATAAATATTTTAATCGATTTTTTTTTTCTAAACTAAGTGTGGATTATTTAAATTACGGCTGAGCGGGGTAGTTCGTACGCGTTCTTTTGCCCACATTTGTGTTAACTTTCGTTAATATACATTGAAAATTCGATTCTGTTTTGATGTGCTTTTGTTTCAGAATGCATAAAAAGGCCGAGGCATTACACAAAAAAGCAAAAACGGATAATTTTTGTCCAATTTGTGGTGAGAAATCTGAAGACCCACCAACCGATGACTGGATCGAATGTACTGCCTGCAAGAGATAGTTCCATGAAGAGTGCACGGTTTACGAAAGGGGCATACTTTTTAGATGTGCGAGTAGAATGTTATTTTTAGATATTTAGTTTTGTTAGGGTTTTACGATTTCAGATAATGTTTTATAATGTCAGATTATCAAATTCCAAAGAAACATTTAAACAAAACATCATTCTAGACTTGATATTTAATAATAATTATTTTTATTGTGTAACTAATGTAACTAATATTAAGTATTATGTTTGTAATTTATAACTGTTCATTTATATTGTGTGTGTAGTGGCAAATAAATGATATGCCTATGTCTATATGTTGTACCTTCGTTGGTTTAATATTAAGTTGCAATTTGTTAAAGTTTTATGGTGTAATTGTATTACATTTAGTTGGTACTTGGTAGTTTATGTTTGATTTTATTAAAGATTTGTTAATTTTGTAAATTTTTTATAAGTACTTTACCCAATTGCGAACTTTTACCCCACATGCGAACTTTTACCCAAATCACTGCGTATTTTTACCCACTTCAAGGGGCAAAGGTACGCACTATAACCAATACACACTTTTCTTCAAATATAAAAAAACTGTTTTAGTTATCGCCAAAAACTTTATGTAGGTACCTTGAAAGTATAAGTAAAATAAATTAGCTATAGGTACGAGTATGTAACGCATAAGTGTGCTCCTAATATCTGATAGTTTAAGTGTCGGCGACGGAACCCACAAATAATAGCATTTTAAGCGTTATGTAGTTAGAATCTTATTTATTAGAAAATAAGGTTTGCTTTTGTATGTAAGGTTACACAGAATAGGCAATAGTACTCACGCCGATTACAACATAGATTACGATATAGTTGTTATGGACCGGCTCGTATATACCTACCTTACTATGTACATTTTCTCGAATTAATGAAAAGGAAAGACAAGGAAAGCAAAAATGTTCTAGACTTTAGAAAGAGGTAGGTATAGCCCGGAAAATCGTAGAATATTCTAGTAAGGGTCGACGGAGGTATAAAAGGCGAGCTTGTTTGCTTGAGTTCCTATTGTGAAGTGAGTGCTTATTTTGAAGTGTTCAGTAGTTTTGCAAGTGGTGAATAAGTCTTAAGGGAAATAAATAGTGAAGTGCAGTGCAGTGACTTTGTATTAACCCTAGTAGGGGACCTCAAGGAGAGCTGCCACTGGAACAAGAGGACTTTTATTCACACCCCTGCAAAGTTAGCCGAGGAACCCCCTCCTTTCCCCGCAAGAGGCCAAGGAAGGACCGTTTAGTGTTGTTGTACCCGAACCTACGCATTCAGGGGTGTGTGGCGGCGGCGTGCGCTAACCAGCCACAGTAAAAAGGAGTGCACGTTGAAATATACGTATCGGAGTACTCCGGCTATAACAGTTGATCTACGAGCCGGAGAACTCCGACCTTAACCCGCCAACGGTGACGTCGATTTGACTTACAACTTCGGTGACCCCGGTCCCACGCACCGGGGTTTTCAATGGAAGATTTTTCTAAACCTTTAATTAATTGATTTTTTTTTCGGCAATTATAAATTAACTTACATTAAAACAACGATATTTCATGAATTCCAACCTCGTTTATTTAGTTTTTCTTATGATTAGACAACTTCATATAGAACCTATAAATTTATCAACTTTTTAGGCATACCTTTTACAAAAATTTTAAAACACATCAACCAACATTATTTTTGAAATTAGTTCAGTCTTTTCAGTTTCTAAACTCGAGGAACTTACTTATACGACCTCGTGATTTTTGGCGTTACATCTCTAGCCTGCGGTCAAAAGGCGGCTTCGAACCAGCTGTGACGTACAAGGGTGAATGTCGCCGAGGAGTCGAGGCGGTGGAAGCTTTCGCAGACTTTTTCTCTGGTGTGTTCCTTACGGACGTACCTCTCTTAGATGCTGCACGTACAAACTGCCTTGATCCAAGTCGTAACAGCCATTATATTAATATACTCAATTTTGAGGACTTGGATGTGCTAAAAGCCATAACTAAACTAAAATCAAGTGACTCAGCTGGTCTACCCTCTAATATTTTAAAAGAAGCCAAGCGATCATTTACCTCCCCACTCCGCCATATTTTCAACCTCGCTTTGAAAACTGGTGTGTACCCTCCCCAGTGGAAAATATCCAGAGTAACTCCAATACCTAAGACCTCAAACGGGCTTGCCGTTGATGAACACAGGCCTATAGCAATACTGTCCTCTGCCGCTAAAATATTTGAGAATGTCCTGCATAAACAAATATACATGCAAGTGGAGAGATTTCTGGACACTGACCAGCATGGCTTCAGAAGTCGCAGGTCAGTGAATACCAACTTACTTTCCCTTGTTGAATATATTTCCAAGCAGCTTGATAAGAGGGGACAAGTAGATGTGCTGTACTTTGACTTCCGAAAAGCTTTTGATAGGGTCAACAATGACATGCTCTTGGCAAAACTCAGCGCCATAGGCTTCGCACCTGATCTACTTCAACTTATAGCTGACTATCTACGCGATCGACAACAGTATGTTAGGTTCGGAATCTACGAGTCTAGGCCCTATCACACGCGGTCAGGGGTG
The DNA here is from genome assembly GCA_943735965.1 of Eupithecia abbreviata. Classification (NCBI taxonomy): domain Eukaryota; kingdom Metazoa; phylum Arthropoda; class Insecta; order Lepidoptera; family Geometridae; genus Eupithecia; species Eupithecia abbreviata. The sequence continues at coordinate 9,255,345 of OX030997.1, read as the reverse complement.
AGTCAGGGTTCAGTACTGGGACCTCTGCTGTTCCTGTTGATGGTGAATGATCTTCCTGCCTCCGTAGACTTTGCGAAGTGCCTTCTTTACGCGGACGATCTTAAGTTATACACTACCATCGAGTCTCTGGAGGACTGCTTGGCTCTACAGGGGGACATTGACGCCGTCTGTCAATGGGGCCTTACCAATAAAATGGAATTTAATACCAATAAGTGCTCAGTAATGACCTTTGGACGAATGCGTCACCCAATACTCTTTGACTACACTTTAGATGGTGACGTAATTCCTCGATCAACCACTGTCAAGGACTTGGGGGTCACATTCGGCCAGAGGCTTACCTTCCATGACCATATTACCATAGTTGCTAAGGAATCCTTCCAGAGACTTGGGTTCATCTTAAGAAATGCTCGCGAATTTCGTAGCGAGCATGTTTTACGGCTACTGTTTTCTACTCTGGTCAGAAGCAAACTCGAGTCAAGCTCTTGTATATGGAATCCGTACTAGTCCACCTACACGCTCCTTTTGGAAAAAGTACAGAAAGCGTTTCTAAGATTCTTATATAAATATAACCAAGGATACTACCCTTTTATGTACCCGACAAATTTCCTGCTTGGGTTTCTTGGCTTTAACTCTCTCCAGCTGACGACAATCTTCAAAGTGTTTCGTGGTATTATTGACGCACCTGATTTGGTGAATAAGTCACTTCGACTCTATATACCCGAAAACTACCTGCGGGGCAGGAAACATAGGCTCTTTGCTCCGCCTCCCTGCCGCACGGTCGCGCGCGCCCGCTCTCCCATACCTAGGACCCTCGAAACCCTAAACAGACTCCTGGTGGCCTTTCCGGATACCGACATTTTTGCGGACGAGTGGAGAAGTCTGATGCTTACATGTTTAGCTTTTTGTGAATGTAATTTTTGATAATGTTTACCTATTATATAATTTTGTTTACCTATTTTTGACTCAGCTATATTTAATTTCTAATTTTATAATTCATAATTAATTTATTGTTTATGAATCAGATAATTTAGTTTTTATACTTTTTATGTTGAGTATAATAACTTGAAACTATAGTAGAATATTTCCTATGATAACTTCAGATTGATTATTATTTAATTGTACGAGTATAACTATATTGTGTTCTAACCTTAATCTAACTATATATTAGATTAACAGTCTGTAATTAGTATAATTGGCCTACGGCCGTTCTGATTACGTAAATAAATAAATTATAATAAACAAAAAATGGCATCCTACCAACAGAAAATAATTTAAAAAATAACTTTGAAAACCACTATTCTTCGCTTCTCGGTCACTTAGCTCCTCTTGTAATTCTCTTGTCTGTATTATGATCTGGTCAAGGATTCGCCGGTTCGATATCACTTCCAGCTTCATTGTCTGAAGACATTGATGGTCTGTCGTCATCAAGCAGTTCATGGAAAAGCGATTCTAGACGATGCTGTTCCCTTTCGTACGATATGCTGTAACAAAGTTTATATTTGGAACAAGATAGAATAATTTTGTAATATTTCGGTAAAATTGATAAAATTATGCCATAAACTTACTGGTTATAGGAAAATGCAATAAAACAATAACAAAAGTAAGTAAAAAATGTACATAAACCAGACAAAAAACGAATTATAAATAATTCAACTAGGTCTATTTCACTTACATACTCGGTGACCCCGGTGTACCGCACCGGGTTTTCATCAAAACTCAGGAACCTGCACCGCTCCGAAGTCGCGGGGTGAACTGACCGTTTGGGAAGGGAAATGAGGCAGCTACTCGAAATCGCGACGAAAATCGGTAATGGAGAAGTCACCCGGTCCCACAGACATATAGGTCACCGTTCCCGGGTTAACATTAAGTGTTATCAACAAAAGAAGACAAAAGTGCGGATTTTTAACCCGAATGACTCTACTAACTAGCACATACGAGTAGAATTAAAAATAAATTCTGGCGTTTGTCAACCATCTTACGTGAAAAAAAAAAATTGAATTTAAGATAGGTACTTAACCACAGGCATCGCTTAGGGGCCGCGGTAATATTCCTGCTCTCCCTGTAACCGCTCGGATATCACTTATTTTACTCTTTTCCTAATCATCTGTCCTCTGATATTTATAAATAAAATTATATAAATACATTCAAAGACAAGCCACAGATCTTGGAATCGGGGCGCATTTAACGATTGAAATGTTTGCTCCCAGGAACGACCTGGTGTGTTCGTTCACACGGCCGTTCTCCTTCCGCGCGTACGTGGACACCATCTGTCCGCTGATGCGCGAGCGCTGCCACGACTTCATGCCCACCTTCCAAGGTTTGTACTGGACCCTCTCCAAGGTTTGTACTGGACCCTCTCCAAGGTTTGTACTGGACCCTCTCCAAGGTTTGTACTGGACCCTCTCCAGCGGATTATTTGTTATGTTATTGTCACTACCTCATATCTGACATAATCATGGCTTATATTTCGATAAAATAGACCCACTACTTTGGAACAAATCTTTATTTTTTTCAAATGGAGTCATTAGTGAGTAATCAAAATAATAATTCATCAATAAAGTACCTACCTACCTAAAATGTTTTTAAATTATTATTATATTTTGTCGAGATCTAATTTCACCCACTTGTGGGGTTGCACTTTATCCTGGGACATGCTGTATGCAGGGTTATTAACGATATACGATATATAACGAATAAACACTGGTTATTTATCAATGTTAAAACAACAATTATCGCTCCAAATTTAAAAATGCGAGATAAAAAACGATATTATTTCATTATTCATTGAAATTTTAATAATATAATCTGCAAGCCAAGTTTGAATGAAAATGCCTTAAAAACTAAAATAACGTTATGACGTGTAAGGATGTTATTTTTTTAAGGCATTTTAGAGGAAAAAAATCTCAATGAATTATGAAATAATATCGTTTTTTATCTCGCATTTTTAAATTTGGAGCGATAATTGTTGTTTTAACATTGATAAAACAAACAGTGTTTATTCGTTTTTATAAATCAGAAGAAAAAAATAGATTTAAATAGAGTTTTTTTAAAAACATTTTTGATGTTGCACTTTTGACTTATTTTGAAAAGAGCTAAAAATCATGATAACTTTAAAATGGTTCACTTTTGCATGATGCATATAGGGGTGAACATTTTCGCAAATAGTCACCCCCTTTCACCTCTTAACGTACGAATTACCAATAACCCTGTTTATAATATATGAATGTATTATGTGGTGTCTTGCAGGCCCCTTCCTCGACTTCTTCGAGGGCGCGTGTAACGAAGAGTTGCAATCCTTAGACTTCGACTACGCCTAAGTAAGGAAGGGTAAGGCGCTCCGGCGCGGGCGCTCGCTGGAGAACTACTCTACTTACTGCATTCACATAGTTAATCATATTTGGTGATAAAATAATAAACAATATACTCGGAAATGCAAGTTTATTACTTCAAAAGCATAATCTTCATTAAAAATAACCGATGGTAGGTACTCTCTCCGCTCATAGTAATGCACGTACATAGTACAGTGAGGACCCGCCGCGCGCCGCGCCGCCGCCGCCTTCGATACTCCTCGTTAATGATTGCGTCTGTCGCAATGCCGTCCAGAGGGCGCGGCGGCGACGCGGCGGCGGCGGCGCGGCCGGGCCGCTCAGCGCACTCCTCTATAAATATAAAGCATTATTACAAAATAAACTCTATTTATATGTATTACAATTAGATAGGTAGATACAATAAATAGTAATAGACAAGCGCAGGAAACAGCCGCCCGGCCCCGGCCCCGGCCGCGCGGCGCACAGTTATTATTATTTATTTCAATATTCAAATTTAAAACCTACTATTAAATTAAAATCACTCTTTTCCTGGATAAAATATTAAAATGTCTGTCGGTCTAGTGCAGTGAACCGTCTGAAAAGCATACATTGAAAAGTATAAAATGTAATTGAATACAGTTAAATGAATATCTATCTGTATAATATCAAGAAGCGTTGCCTTCATCAGTAGATATCAACGGTGAGCTGCAAGTCGAAGAGGCTAGGAGTTGGTTTCTTCAGGGAAACAGTGATTTCAGTAGTAACAGTATAGTGACATCAAGTACCCACGGGCAGTACAAATATAGGTAGGCATATAATGTAGTTACCTACCTATAATGTAGTCCTAGGTAGGCATATAATGTAGTTACCTACCTATAATGTAGTCCTAGGTAGGCATATAATGTAGTTACCTACCTATAATGTAGTCCTAGGTAGGCATATAATGTAGTTACCTACTACAATCTCAAATATTCAATTGGTTCCTAATCAAACTTTTACAATAGTCAAAGATTTTTTAATGAAATACAAGAGATGTGTGAATAGTTCAGCAGCACGGTACTGTGCCCTCGGACAGCACATAGCACGGGCCCCTAGCACCCCGTTAGTGTTCAGCTAGCACATAGCACGGGCCCCTAGCACCCACGTGGGAACTTATATATGTACCTATTACTAAATATGGAGACGACCATTATCTAGTCCATACGCCTCAGCGATGCTATTCAAATCCGAAAAGTTGCAATTACTGAAGGAGCTGCCCCACGTCCTGTGTGCAGGACGCGGACGTGACGCGCCCGACTGGTAACATTAGGCATACGATAATAACTAATCAAATTGTAATGAAAGCTATCTATCCTTAATCTAAGTCCCGCCTGCGACCGGCTTCTCAGCCTCACCAAATAATATCCGCCTACAATAATATTAAAAACAATAACGTCGCCGAATGGCGTCCCTCACTCACTCACGCACTCGATCATCGAGAATATTCACACACACACACACATACACACGTGTCATATAGAATAGTAGGCACAGGTTATAAGTAATCGGCAAGCTCGGGTACACGTGGTGCACCTGGCGCTAGCGACCGCCGGGCCCACCCAGCCCTCCCGGCCCATCCAGCTGTCGGCAGCTTGCAGAGACAAGCGAGTAACACCCTAGGTACCTACATACACAAAAATATTTGGTTCTTACTACATTAAATAAGTTCGACAACGCACACATTCACGATAATAATTGTAATATATAATATTGAGCCTCCCATGAGGCAGTCGAAAGGAAAGGCATCTCATACAATAAACACAAGGGTCAATAGTTTGCGACGCGTTCTATGAACATGCGCCCCGCGACCGAGGGCCACGGCTACTCGGTATAAATATTATTATGTGGAAGTTATTACAACAAGCGGCGGCGCCTGCGCTCCGCCCGCGACAGCACAGACGCGATGCATGCCCGCCACTGCGGCAGGCGGTACAACTCCACGCGAGCCACTTGCAGGATCGCCTCGAACTAGAAGAGCCGGGCGCGACGCTTCAGCTCGTTGCGGCGCCACTGCGGCAGGCGGTAGAACTCCACGCGAGCCACTTGCAGGATCGCCGCGAACTAGAAGAGCCGGGCGCGACGCTTCAGCTCGTTGCGGCGCCACTGCGGCAGGCGGTAGAACTCCACGCGAGCCACTTGCAGGATCGCCGCGAACTAGAAGAGCCGGGCGCGACGCTTCAGCTCGTTGCGGCGCCACTGCGGCAGGCGGTAGAACTCCACGCGAGCCACTTGCAGGATCGCCGCGAACTAGAAGAGCCGGGCGCGACGCTTCAGCTCGTTGCGGCGCCACTGCGGCAGGCGGTAGAACTCCACGCGAGCCACTTGCAGGATCGCCGCGAACTAGAAGAGCCGGGCGCGACGCTTCAGCTCGTTGCGGCGCCACTGCGGCAGGCGGTAGAACTCCACGCGCGCCACTTGCAGGATCGCCGCGAACTAGAAGAGCCGGGCGCGACGCTTCAGCTCGTTGCGGCGCCACTGCGGCAGGCGGTAGAACTCCACGCGAGCCACTTGCAGGATCGCCTCGAACTCCGCGTCCGACAGGTGCCGCTGAAAACACCAAAAAAATTCGAGATAATTAAATAGTTTCACAATCCACGCAGCCCAGTATAAATAGAGTTGAAGAGAATCAAATATAATATTAAATATAAAGATAGCAGAGAGCGAGACAGGAGATCGGTCCGACAGCCAGCGGTCTCTGTCGCGCCATCTGTAAGAGGTTAGTGCGAGTGGGGCGTACCTCGAGGTTGAGGCGGTCGACGTCGGGCGGCAGGCGGTAGTTGGTGATCAGCAGCAGGTGGTAGGGGTACAGCTTGGCGGGCTCGTGCAGCAGGTGCCCCGTGCTCATGTTGGGCAGCGAGCGGCGCACCCCCCCGCCCAGCCCACCACCGCCCACCGAGCACACCGTGTGCGCGTCGCGCGCCAACATCATGCCGCCGTCGACCGTCTGCTGCAACACATTACGTAGTTATTGACAACGCACTACTACCTACGACCTGTCAAACATGAGTATTGTAGCAGGCAGTTTCCGTTGGCAACGTGTAATAGTACAGTTACTTTGACCACGTAAACTAAACACACGAGTCACAAAGTTAAAGTTTATTCAAGTTTTACCATACAAGTATAAATCAACCAAATGAGTTATTATTATTTTAGCGAGTCTTAGAATGCTACGTCGACGTGCATAAAACGCTCAACACGACGGCTCGCGCCGACACTCGGAGCTGGACATGTCACCGTCGAGATATATTCAGACCTTCGTGGATATATAGATCATATTTCAGACGGGGGTGTCGTCGAGTATTGCTTCTCTTCTATTGTTCATCATGAAGTTGAATATAAAATGAGCGTAGTAGTAATTGTAAGAAGTATATGATGTTAAGGCATCCTTAGATAGTCTGGTTACTTACCGCAGCACTTCTATCCACATCTGTGATGGAGCCGGCAGAAACTGCAACAAACACGAACATCAGTGACCGCGTACGCTCGTCCGCGGCCGATGCAGATCTACAAAGCTCGAGTACATTGCCCACTCTCCGGACGCGAGACAGAATTATTGCAAGGCTCGCTTGTAGGACACGATCATCGGCCGGTACCGTCTTGTCATGCCTTACCCTATTTTTTATGCTTGATATACTGGCGCTTATACTGGAACTTTGTATACCAGCCATATTGACAGGCAGGACCATGGATCGCATACTTCACAAGAACCAAGAAATGAAAAGCTGGGTGACCGAGAGAGCTACTGTGGCTGAAGTAAGTGTTTGAATGGCAATAGGTAGGATTGAAGCGGCTGTCCTGCGGCGCAGGGAGCTACAGGCGGTCACTAACAACATGTGGGTTCGCTTAATGTCGGTGCGGGGTGAATTGCCCACTCTCTAAATAAAATGAAGCAAGCCCTCCGGAGTACAACTTTTGAAAGTAGAATCGTAGAAAGTCCTGAAAACGCCATGCGGCTGTGCTATCCCAGAGAGATGGCGGCCGCGGGCGAGGCGATAATCAAACAGTTAGTTGTACGTATGAGAAGCGCTTTGCAGATGGCTACTGAAAGGCGTGTGAGGCAGAGCCAGGTTCACAATACGCTGACACTCACCGCACAGCTCCGTCCGCACTGCGCGCGCGCCGACAACACACAAACAATCAGTAACCGATTGGGGCCAATCGGCATCTCTCGTCACGTGCGAGAACTCTTTTACAATACTGACTCTCCCGCAAACTATGAAAGTTATTACATTATTAAGTAAAGCTAATTATGAGATTTACTGTAATTCATTACATTAGCGGAACTTATCCTCAGAAATGCTAGATATAAACAAATAAATATCTCGGTGAGGGTAGTCACCTGGGTCAAACATACATTATTATATTGAATCGTCAGTTTGATTATCAGAAGATAGGTAGTGACGCGGTACTCACTATCTGACTTGCCGCTGCTGAAGTCCGTGCTGTGCGTCTTGTCGCCCATCCCGCTGAACGTGAAGTCTCCCTGCAACCGACCGAGAGAGTTACACCCGCCCGCGCCGCCGCCACACCTCGCAGCCGGGGCATGCCCTCCTGTCTGCCCCACACATGAATACGTCACTGCTGATCAAACGCCTCCCCCAGCGAGGCAAGACAGAAGGACACTATACATAGGTCGCACACACCCGCTTGGTTAGGTCGCCTCACAAACACACATACCAGTCTAAACAAACCACATGTCTTTGGTATATGACAACTAATTTGACTGGACTACATAGGTAAGATATATCTACTAGAACCACTGACAGTGGATACTCTGCGCTGCTGAGTTAATGCTGGTATTTGTCGTCACTGCCTCCTTTCGCCCTGTATGTATCCCACAGAGGAGGTGGCGCCCTAGTGTCGTGTCTCGGCCAGTGTCCGAGTGCCTGTGCTAGTAACTAACCTGTGTGCTGGAGGAGAAGGTGTGCGAGCGCGCGGCGAGCCCGTACCCGGGCCGCGGCGCCGCCCTCAGCGACGACACCACTGCAAGTTGCAACACGCACGCGGTCAGAGGGGTGCCCCCGCCCCCGCCCCCGCCCCTGCCGTCTGCCCCTAGCCCACCACGCTCCGTGCTTCAGACGAGGCTTCACTCTACTCTATCCTCTTTATATTTCTTATCATACGGATTCCTAATTCGTAAATAGTTCTGAGTACCTACGTATCTATATAGGATAGCTTTCTCCGTCGACCGATCGCCGATGCTTTGTTCATGCGATATATTCGTGAGTCTTTGTTTTTCTTCAATGTAACGGTTTGACAGCCGTCTAGTTGTTATTATTTAAGCGAATCACTATCTGCTAACCGCGGAATACAAATACGTACATACTCGTACTCACAAAATGGTTTATTCAAATGTAAACCCTTACAATAACATAGTTCGAGCAGCGAGTAGAGGCCGCGATGTTTATTGACACTGGCGCAGAGACTTGTGGAGAGAGGGTGACCGCAACTAGTAACACCCACCACGCACACATATAGAAATAAGATTGACAGTTGGATGACATTTGATTGCGCCTTTCCTTCTCGGCTACAGGTTGTAATGAGAGCGTGTCGGCGCGGCGCGGCGTCTACTCGGTGTCGAAGTACGGAGGGTAGGTACTCACGTTGAGGTAGCGATGTCCGCTCGCGGAGGGCAGCGTGGAGGAGCGCAGCGAGCTGCGCGCGCCGCCCGCGCCCACTGTGCACACACACGTCACTGCGACACGTACACACACGCCACTACTCCTACCTACCACTACGGTGCACCCTCCAACTCGGAGGACCAAGCGAGACCGTCCTATCTGCACCGACTGCACCGGAGGAAGGGTCCACTCAGTGCAGATTGGAACTTGATCCTCAGAGAAGTGGCTGTAGCTGGGCACACGATGCACTGACAACAACCTGCCTTCCACTACTGTAGTACATCCAAGCCAAACTACGAATGGATGCCGTTGAGAAATCATCGCAGATACTTTGCGGAGCAGTATCGGTTATCTTCACAATCACAACGGTCTCCATTCGCTGTTTCAACTACATCCATCAAATACTACATGTGTCATTAGAAAGCTCAAAATAACCAAAATGCAATAAGGAAGAAGGGAAATAATAAATGAATAACATGCATGAGAATGAACCTACAAGTCCAAAGTTAGCATATTAATAAGCGTTTTCCCAAAATGTAATGTTTATAATAACATTTAGGAATCAAGTTAGGAAGGTAAGTTTGCACACGCACACATACAAATCTACAAGCACGTCCTCGTCAATGTAAGCGCAACTAACGAGCGAAGCGAGCCGCCTTATTCTTTACGAATACTACTTTTGTTAATATATGTACTGTAGTTAAATATTTTTTTTAATAGAACATACAGGTTTAATTATTTATTGAAGTTTCCAATAAAATATTTACTTTAAATAATTAGGTATAAAAATGTATTCTTTAAAGTATGGCCACTTAGGAATACATTGGGCACTTAGGAGCATACATTTGAAATGACAGGCAGACATTCAATAGTAGGGATTCGAGAAGAAAGCAATGTGTCTACGCGGCGAGGCCAGGATACCAAATGAATGTACAAGTAGCTCTGTGCTCACCTGTTAGCTCTGCTAGGAGGCGCCAGGGCCGCGGGGTCCGTCATTCGAATAACTCTCAGCCCCCCGCGCACCGGGCAGGCAGCCTGTGGCTATTTAGAGCAGCCACTCCTACATAATGACATGTTCGCCTGGCTGCCTAGTGCGCGGTGGCCTTGTACCTCGACAGTACACCTGTCCTTCTCCCACACGCTGCCGTGGCGTCGCGCACGAGAGAGACAGGTGCACGGCCAAGGCTTACTGTCAAGACAATCGCTGTATAGATTGCACTCTTTGTTTATTCGTTGATTAGATTTAGAAATGCAAGCATAAGGGGATAGAAACAGCGTTTGTGATGTCAGATCACTAAGTATAGGCGAGTATATTCCTCCTTGCCTAGTATCCTAGCCAACACGACTACAAGGAACGGCAAAGCATGCTTTGTAATTAAGATGCAGGATACAAATGTTTACCGATCTTGGTACCTACAGTACAGTTTGTTTTGTTTTGCAATATAACAATCACACAAAATGTGCTTTGCCCTTCGCTTGAGTCCCAAAGAACCCTAACTCTAGCCTACGGAACCCTGCAGAGGAGAGGGGACCGCGCCCGTTAGTGACTGTTAATGGCACAAGAGAATGTAATGGTGGGTTAGGGGCAGTTATTGTACAAACTATTGCAAACTTATCGCTAACACAAAATACAGAACAATTCAATAAATCCAACCGATTTCAAAACAGCTTGAAATCAAAAGATGTTATAAATTGGCGAAGCCAGCAGGCTCATGCATGATAATGTGTGATCCTGCCGTCTGCGCCAGTCTATGAGTTAATTGGATTGTTCGGGAAGTAAGTCCATGATATTGAATGATGTCGCTCCGGTGAGACTGAGCGTACAGCAAGTCTTATGGGAGCGACAGTCAAATAACTATACGAGTATAATTGTGTAGTTGGGTATAATAGTCCGGTCAGTTTAGACAAACAATTGGGTTGATCGAACGAGTGCCGACTAGTTGGAACTCGTATACGCCGAACTTCTGGTTCTTAACATTATCTCAAAAGTGGAATAAAAGATCGTGTTTGCGTGTCAGCTATAATTATGTATGACTGCGCCTACGCGCGCTCTCAAACCTACAATTGAGAAAAAACTACAATATTTTATGAGATTTTTTTTTCATAGCAAATTCAGACCTGGCTATTCAATCTGTCTTACGATGAAACTGAAGAACTTATTTGATTTTACCTAATTATTAACATTGAGTCCCTATTATTTGGTTCCTTACATCACTCCCTAAACATTTCCATACGTTTTCCTTTGCAACTTCTCATAAGAACCCACTTACCTCAACGGTGACCTTTTATGCATCCAAGTAAATTTTTGTTTTAATTGAATATTAACTTGTTTATATTATAATATACCTACTTAAGTCCATATAAACGATTATTTAGTCTTAACTAGTGCTCTCCTGACAGCCAAGACAAGCCTTGCGCTTAGTTTGGGTCTCACTAGAAATCCTTATGTAAGTATTTTTGGTAAATAAATGAATTAAAACGTTTATTCTCTCTCCAAAAAGAAGGCGAGTTTCCAGCTTATTGACTCTCATTGTAAGGAAAAACCTAATATGAGTTGACTAGGTAGTAGAGCCGGTCAAAGTGTACGGCCGCTCGCGGCTTTCAAAGTTACCGGCAAATGTATGTGTGTAGTGTAGTGTATTGTAGTGAGGGGGTAGTGCGTTGTGTAGTAGGCACATAGATACCGTTGTAGCTGGGTATGTGGTTGTCGTAGTCGGAGTGGTGCGGCGGGCGCGCGTGGTCGAGGTGGCGCGAGGGCGAGGCGCCCACGGGCGACGAGTAGCGCAGCCGCGGCGCCGCCTCGCGCATCGCACTCGGCGTCCTACTCACACACACATTACTTTGGAAACATCCTACAGGCTGCGCTAGTTGCTAAACAACCAGCTTCATAAACCATTCCAAGGTCTTTTAAAACGGGATATTTACCATGATTTGATTTTTATGATCGGTATGTCTGCCCATAAAAACTAACTCAGGCTGTGCCTTCCGTTATGCCGTGATCATGGCGCATGGAACTGTGCCGAAATATTGGAAAACTCAAAAATGACGTCATGGTAAATATCCCGTTTGAAATGAGTTTAGTGTTAATAACCATGATCGTTTTATTATCATTCCAAGATCTGAGAGACTGTCTGATCGTTACTGACCGACGATGCACAGCTGCATTCATTAAACTAAACTCGACTGTTAACGAAATGATAAATAAACAGCAAAACAACAATGTAAATAATATATGTAAATAATATGTGCAAACGAGTGCAATAAGCCGAGGTACCTGCTCGCATTCCGAGGGTCCATGTTTTGTTTCTTCCACTGCTGCATTTTTTCTCGCTCTTTAACTTCTTTTAGGAAAACCTGGAAGTATTAGGTATAAAGATAACGGTATTTACTTGCCAAAGACATGTGTTATGTAAGGTTCGTGAGGTAGATACGTTTTATGGACCAACATGCTCGACCGACAGTCGGTATGCTAAAATATGACGAGACAATGACGTGCAATCATAACATGAACTAAAGTGTATCATTGAAAAAATCGACAATATTATAGTAACACTTACAAAGTAACAACATTTTTAATTTCTTTCTAAAGAGTTGAACATTTAGCTCTTTCAATAGATTTGGTATTTTGTTAAACATTTCAGGGGCCGTACTAACGACACTTTCCCGCGTTAGTGCTGTGTTAGCGATGTGTTTGTAGGCTACTCTTATCTCGTTCCTTCTCCGTTTGTACACAGTGTCAGATAGCCGGGGAACAGATGACGATAGAGTGTTCATATGAGGGATGGGTGACTGATTTTCTCTTATGTAAAATAATCATTAATATATATACAGTCGTGGTCAACTAATTAGGGAAAATCTCTAGTTAAGCCAAATTGTGTTTTTTTTTTCAACGATAAAAATAAAAAAAATATTCCATATCTTTTACATGTAAGTATAATTAGTCATTGATGTGCCCGATTATACAAACAATAACAACTTCTTAAACATTAAACCTCTTTACAGTATAGCTGATAGATTATCATAGTGCTATTTGTTCAAATAATGCTGGCTGGCCATTTAATTAGGGACACAGAGATATTGCGTTCTATTTTCAAAATTTGAATCTCAATACTTTTTTACTTCTTCTCTTATTGTTTCGTGGTAGTTTTGGCGGCAACCCCGATTTTTATTTTAAGTATTGAAAAATATTTTGAAGAAAAATGGGCAAAAATAAAAATTGCGATCCAACACTACGAAAAATTATCATGAAGTTTGTTGTCGAGCATGGTTGGCCATACCGAAGGATAGCAGAACATTTAAATTGTTCAAAAACTATGGTATACAATGCAGTGCAACATGTCAGACGCAATAACACAGCTTTAAATGTGCCCAGAACAAAAAGATCGAGAAAAACAACTCCGCAAGAAGATAGAATGATAACCAGGTTAGCTAAGAAAGATCCGTTTCTAGGCTCTATTTTAATTAAACACGAAGTGTTTGGGACAGACGAAAGAGCTGGTGTCTCAGCGAGGACCGTTCGACGACGTCTGGTAGAAGCAGGGTTGTTCGGAAGAGTGGCTCGCAAAGTACCGTTGTTGAAGAAAGAACATAGAAATGCTCGTTTGGCGTTTGCACGTAAATATGGACATTGGACCTACGCCCAATGGCAACATGTATTATTCTCTGACGAGACCAAGGTTCATTTGATTTCTTCAGATGAAAGGCAATACGTACGGCGTCCAGTAAAAGCGGAAATGAATCCAAGATTCACAAAAAAGCAGGTGAAACATGGCGGTGGTAACATTAAAATGTGGAGTTCATTTTCTGGACGTGGAGTGGGACCTGTGAGGAAAGTTCAGGGTAACTTAGACCAACATCAATACAAGACAATATTGGAGGAAACGATGCTTCCCTATGCTGAGGAGCATCTCCCTATTATATGGACGTTTCAGCATGATAACGACCCGAAACATACCGCCCGTTCAGTCAAGTCGTTTCTTACCAGTCAGTCAGTATCGGTGCTAGATTGGCCAGCCAATAGCCCGGACCTTAACCCAACCGAGCACCTTTGGCACGAAATCAAGAAAAAAGTTGCCACTTATCGTACCACAACTTTAGATGAACTTAATGAAGCTTTTTGTGAGGCATGGGCAAACATTCCTGTCGAAACATGCCAGAAACTGATAATGTCTATGCCACATCGGTGTCAAGCGGTAATTACTAACAAAGGTTTTACTACTGGGTACTGATTTTACACGTAATAAAATGGAGCTGTTAAAGATATTATAATACTGCAGATTATAGTTTACTGTCCTTAATTAAATGTCCAGCTACAGAATTAAATTATACCTTAGAATTGAATACATGTTCAACCTTTGATATTCAATATTTTTTTCTATTTATAGCATAATAATCGGACCAAATTTTGCAAATAATAGGTGCTGAGAAATCAATAGGGTTTTATATTTATATGTACACTAGCTGCGCCCCGCGGCTTCGCCCCCGTGGAAATCTATGTGTTAAATGGTTTAAATTATTAAAAAAAAGCATCCTATGTTAGACTCCTGGTTCTAAGCTACCTCTCCGCCAATTTTCAGCTAAATCGGTTCAGCCGTTCTCGAGTTATAAGTGTTGTAACAAACACGACTTTCTTTTATATATATAGATAACCGGTTATTGCTCTTCACTATCTTGAAAGTCCCTAATTAGTTGACCACGACTGTATATATATTTTCATATTTATTGTATATCATTTTATACGTAGTGAGTGATGTCTAATTTTTTGTTTGTAACTATAAATAATAAGTGTAATTGGTGATTGTGCCGTTCTAATTAAATAAATAGATGTCCTCTAATACATATGTAGAGGACGGAAGTGTCAGAATGTAATGCTTCATGAATATTATAGTGGTCTACAGCTATATCTAGTTTTCATTTTGAATATGGCTATTAGGCACCGTTTTTGTATAATCTGTTTTGTATGTTTGAGTACAGAGGACAGCTCGGCGTGCCCTGCAGCGGTGCGGGCCACGTGTGGATCCGGACCTGCGAGCTAGAGCTGCAAGCGGAGAACTGACGCGGATAGGCCTAATTGTAATTTATCTTGTGTGTATGGCGGAGGACATGACACACGTCGGTCTCGCTGAAGCATACGAACACGTCACAGTAGTAGTAGTGACGAGGTCACCCACCTGTGCCATCCCCGTGTGTATCTTGGCGAGCTCGTGTTCCTCGCGGCGCAGGCGCGTGGCGTGCCCGTTGACGCCGTTCACGGGCGTCTCCGCCCCGTCCACTTCCTCGTCGGACTCCACGCCCTTGTACGTGTCGGACCAGCGCCGCCGACGCTCTGGAATCAAATTCAATAACAAGTATACAACTACATCTATCAAGTTATTAGCTTGTAAGGGGGCACCCGTGACTTATGGAGTGCCACAAGGCAACATCCTCGGGTCTCACCCTTTTCATAATTAACAACGAAGACCAATAACAACGATTTACGACGACCTCTGCGTCGTGGTGGGCGAAGGTCCGCCTGAGATGCAGGAGGTTGCGGGTACGATTCGGGCCTCGGGACAATTGTGTGTACGATCTGCAGACATTTATTTCGGGTGTTCTGGTCGTTCAACAAACTGCATAATAACAAAATATCTATCTATGTAATGTATTGTATTAAGTATCTCAGTCATGTAGTACCCAAGTACTGCTTAGCTTGGGGCTAGGATGATGCTTTGTGAATTGTCCAGCTTTATTTATTTATGTATGATTGAACAGAGTTAATAGATAATGGTCGAGGCGTATACCTGGGTCGGTGTAGGGGTAGGGCGGCGCGGGGAAGTCGTCGCGCTCGATCTTGGACTGCGTGCCGGGCGCCGGCTTGAACGCGCTCGGGTAGTGCGACAGCTCGATGGGCTCCTGCAACACGAGGCCGTGCGTTAGACAGAGACAGAGAGCGGGCGGTCGGTACACTAGGGGCGGTGCGTACCTCGTTGTTCATGTGCGGAGACTTGGGGCGCGGCGTCTCCGAGCGCATGGAGTCGACCAGCACGCGCATGCCGCTGGCACGCGACGAGCCGGCCCGCGATGTGGCGCGCGTCGACGACCGCGCTGCAACAGCATAGTAACAATCAGTGGTGGCGTGGTGTGGTGGTGCGGTATGCGGCAGGCGGCGTGTACTCACAGGGCGGGCGGTGGAAATGGGGGCTGGCGGGGGGGCGGTCGGCGGGCGCGAGCGGGCGGCGCAGGTAGTTGGGCTCGGAGGTGAGGTAGGAGTAGGTGGTGATGCGGTGCGGCGAGCAGGCGCCGTACTCGCGCAGCACGAGCCCGGGCGACACGCCGCCGCTGCGGTACCCGCCGGTGCCCACGCTGCCCACACCGAACTGGAACGTACAGACAGTTATATCAGAACCCACAACCTTTACAACATATCTACTATTATCCTTCTAGTTAAGTATCACCTACTGCTGGACCTTTCGCTGTTGCGAGGGTCCTGTCTTGTGCTTCTCGTATCCCAGAAAGGCCTATATATTTGACGAATCGACAAAGACGTAGGTGTGAGATGACCCGGATTTCTATGATCAAAGTCAAACTCATTTATTTCTTCAGGTTTACAAAATAAGCACTCGGATCTTATCATCGTGTCACATCACTAGGTGAAGGCGACCGATGCGGCGCCGCGTCTGTGCCCGGTGCCGTCCGGCAACCAACGAGTTGGCACCGGCACTGGCACTGGCATGATCAGGAAGTGAGCAGTTCAATATTAGTGTCTAAGTTATCTGGCTGGTTGACGAGATTAAATAATATTAACACAAAGAAAACCTGGCGAAGTAAATGTTAGCTTACAATAAGACAGACATTGTGCAAACGAGGAGAGAAACTAATAACTAATTAAAATAATTAAAAATGTGCTCCTCAACGCAAAAATATTGTATTAGATTTACCAAAGAACATTATGGATAGTTTGAGGGAACGAGGAGATGGGTATGTGGGGCAGGGGACAGGGAGAGGAGGGCGGATCGACCGGCCGGGTGGGGAAGTCTTTAGTAAACGGAGGATTATTTGAAAGATTTATTCGCTACATAAACAACATTTCTCGTTGAAGAGCACAAATAAAGTAAAAAGAAAAGGAACCTTTCTGTTGAGGCTACTGTAGGGGCTGCAGTAGGAGCCGTTGGCGCTGGGCGTGCGCGACCGCAGCGACAGCTGCGACAAACCACATCATGCACTGCGCGCGCCACGACACCACACCACACCACACCCGCACTCACACCCACCTACTCAACTACCTCTCGTTGCGGATACTGAGCATTCATAACTTTTATTAAACCGGCTATTTACCTATTTTCGCGTTTATTTACCTATTTTTCCCGACGTTTCAACAGGTTTACACACCGTCGTGGTGACGGGGTGACTGGTATAATTGTACTCGGAGGGTGCTTCAGCATTTATCGACCACAAGTTTGAGTGACATTGAAATGTGCAAAAGATAGCGGACTAACTGGTATGATCAGAAACAGAGTCAATTAACGTTAGCCTGCTAGCGATTACTAAATATGATGCGTGGTAAGGCGAGGTCAACTCTATGCTAACACGAAATAAAGGGTTCTTTGATTATCTAAATTGGATCTCTTCAGTACCACGTAGCACGTACAGTCCAAGAATGTTTGTTGTGTTAATTTTAAATAATTAATTTTTATGTTATATGTTATGTACAATAATTCTTACTTTTATTATTATTAGATTAGCCCGGAGTGTCCCGCAGACAAGGCCTCCCTCCCCTTCTTCCCCTCCCCTCGGTCCTCAGCAAGGGCAATTATTACTTATTACATTATTTTTTTTACTTTTGCATGACATTTACTTAAGTTTAATTTGACTTTGATTACTATTTCTTTAATTCAGCATGCCAATTATTATTTGCAATATTTGGACGTTTGTGAAACGATTCAGCACATTTACGTAAGTCTGTAGGTGGTTCGAGAGCCGCATGCCAGGAATGTGGCGAGACGTGGGATCCACTCATACATTAGGTACAGCAGGCGCGCGACCAGCTCCGATACATATTTGGTTCGAGAGCCGCATGCCAGGAATGTGGCGAGACGTGGGACCCACTCCTACATTAGGTACAGCAGGCGCGCGACCAGCTCCGATACATATTTGGTTCGAGAGCCGCATGCCAGGAATGTGGCGAGACGTGGGACCCACTCCTACATTAGGTACAGCAGGCGCGCGACCAGCTCCGATACATATTTGGTTCGAGAGCCGCATGCCAGGAATGTGGCGAGACGTGGGACCCACTCCTACATTAGGTACAGCAGGCGCGCGACCAGCTCCGATACATATTTGGTTCGAGAGCCGCATGCCAGGAATGTGGCGAGACGTGGGACCCACTCCTACATTAGGTACAGCAGGCGCGCGACCAGCTCCGATACATATTTGGTTCGAGAGCCGCATGCCAGGAATGTGGCGAGACGTGGGACCCACTCCTACATTAGGTACAGCAGGCGCGCGACCAGCTCCGATACATATTTGGTTCGAGAGCCGCATGCCAGGAATGTGGCGAGACGTGGGACCCACTCCTACATTAGGTACAGCAGGCGCGCGACCAGCTCCGATACATATTTGGTTCGAGAGCCGCATGCCAGGAATGTGGCGAGACGTGGGACCCACTCCTACATTAGGTACAGCAGGCGCGCGACCAGCTCCGATACATATTTGGTTCGAGAGCCGCATGCCAGGAATGTGGCGAGACGTGGGACCCACTCCTACATTAGGTACAGCAGGCGCGCGACCAGCTCCGATACATATTTGGTTCGAGAGCCGCATGCCAGGAATGTGGCGAGACGTGGGACCCACTCCTACATTAGGTACAGCAGGCGCGCGACCAGCTCCGATACATATTTGGTTCGAGAGCCGCATGCCAGGAATGTGGCGAGACGTGGGATCCACTCCTACATTAGGTACAGCAGGCGCGCGACCAGCTCCGATACATATTTGGTTCGAGAGCCGCATGCCAGGAATGTGGCGAGACGTGGGACCCACTCCTACATTAGGTACAGCAGGCGCGCGACCAGCTCCGATACATATTTGGTTCGAGAGCCGCATGCCAGGAATGTGGCGAGACGTGGGACCCACTCCTACATTAGGTACAGCAGGCGCGCGACCAGCTCCGATACATATTTGGTTCGAGAGCCGCATGCCAGGAATGTGGCGAGACGTGGGACCCACTCCTACATTAGGTACAGCAGGCGCGCGACCAGCTCCGATACATATTTGGTTCGAGAGCCGCATGCCAGGAATGTGGCGAGACGTGGGATCCACTCCTACATTAGGTACAGCAGGCGCGCGACCAGCTCCGATACATATTTGGTTCGAGAGCCGCATGCCAGGAATGTGGCGAGACGTGGGATCCACTCCTACATTAGGTACAGCAGGCGCGCGACCAGCTCCGATACATATTTGGTTCGAGAGCCGCATGCCAGGAATGTGGCGAGACGTGGGATCCACTCCTACATTAGGTACAGCAGGCGCGCGACCAGCTCCGATACATATTTGGTTCGAGAGCCGCATGCCAGGAATGTGGCGAGACGTGGGATCCACTCCTACATTAGGTACAGCAGGCGCGCGACCAGCTCCGATACATATTTGGTTCGAGAGCCGCATGCCAGGAATGTGGCGAGACGTGGGATCCACTCCTACATTAGGTACAGCAGGCGCGCGACCAGCTCCGATACATATTTGATTTGATGACGTCACGCTCACATCGACTATCCCGCTTTAACTTGTCTCGAATGTAATTCAGCCGCTGCCGTTCCGCAACAAGACCAACCAAAGACAGAGTGCTCTATGTGTCGCGTGTAGTGTCGTGCGAACACGGATACATTACGGTGCTAAACATTACATAATTAACTGAAACAAAATAAATATTAACTACAAATAGAAAGCGAGGCAGAATCTTTACGAGTGTACGTTCAAATATTGACTGCGACCTGTATTGTACGACGACTACCCAAGCTTCGATATGAGGAGATGGAGTTTGTCAATGTGAGTACATTGCACGCCCGACAGGGCAGGGCAGGGCAGGATACATTGTGACATCCATTACTACCTCATCTGTTCAACCTTGGGCAGCGTCCAGGACCCTGAGTACGAAGCACGAACGCGCATGGATGGAACTTTGCTTAAAATATACTCAAAGGCGTCAAAGGGAAAATTATGGTCATTGATTTGACGACCGATGTGGCGCGGTTGGCGAAGGTCCGCCTGCGACGCAGGAGGTTGCGGGTTCGATTCCCGCCTCGGAACAATTGTGTGCACGATCTGCAGATATTTGTTCCGGGTGTTCTGGTCGTTTTCTATGTATAATAAAAAATATCTATCTTTGTAATATATAGTATTATGTATATCAGTTATCTAGTACCCATAACAAGCTTTGCTTACCATGGGGTAGATAATGCTGTGTGAATTGTCCGGTATTATTTATTTATTTTTGGGTTTTGAATTTTGAAAAGTTGAAATGCTTCGTACTCGGGTCACTGCATCAATATAGCACAAAATATCAGCATCAAATTGTAAGCGAGTATAAATAAATACATTTGAATGTCTCTTATCGGAATAGTGAAGCGCGGGATTGGACGCGTTCGCAGGAGCGAGCGGGACAGAGCATACTAATAGGCGTTCGGAATGGTTCAAGCAACCAATTATTAGTAATATAATAAGCTATGTATCAAACCATAACTCATCTCAATAGACCGCAGGGCATGAGATACCTAAGTAAGTGCGAAACGTGCACTTTTATCATTTTTTTTTATCGTAAGTTTTCAATTATCATTATTCAAGGAACCAAAAAACAAAAATGTTGAATTTAATGTGAGATTTGACCTGGACGAGGACTTAGTACTCAGATCTAGGTATATTGGTGGTAGTTAGACAACAGAGCGCCCTCACGCCGGCCCCGATCAGTTCTTAGAGAATCGGTGATTTAAGTGGCATTTCAGTATTCCGATTTTGAGGTGTGATATTAAAATGAGTAACCAACATCTATAATTAGACAACACTTAGATAAGTAAGCTAGCTCGAGATCCGCTACCTCACGCCATGTTCGACTTGTCCAAAGAATGCCAATAGGATGATGAGGGCGGTGTCCTCCAGAGCAAAGCTCGGCGACGGACGACGTTGTCAGCTGTAGGGCGGTGGGTACCTGCAGGTCGGAGTCGGGTCGGTCGTGGTCGAGGGGCGCGGGCGCGGCGTGCGGCGCGGGCCCGCAGCGCGGGTGCCAGATGGCGGCGCCCTGCAGGAACATCTCCTCGCCGTCCCCGAACGGGTCCCCGCACTTGGAGCAGCGCGCGCACGTCGGGTGGAAGTGGTGGTTCTCGCCCGCCTGCAGCACCTGAAACCACAAACCGGGACCTTCATTTACAAAACGATATCGCGGCTGATATCATGCCTGGTGGAATACATTGCGGTATATGTACCGCAGGCAGTATGTACCGAGGATGAGGAGACATACCTTGCCGGAGATGTACCGCGCGCAGTAGGCGCAGCGCACGCCCCAGGCGCGCTGGTAGTCCCGCTCGCAATAGGGCGCGCCGTCGCGGCCCATGTACTCGCCCTGCAGCACGCAGCCGCACACCACGCACGAGAAGCAGCACGTGTGCCATTGTCTGTAACACGGACACTACCCTGTACTCAGGAGGCTAAGGCCCGCACGCAACGGACCAAAAACTAACAGAAAGGAACCAATGAAAACTTAAAGTAAAGCGTCGCTCGTAACGATTCAGCATCCGAGCGTGCCGTGACGAACAAGCCTGAAGTACGAGCAACAGCCTTCACTTACTATTACTTATTATCACTGATGTCGATATTAAAAGAAAACACGGCATTTTTGTGTCGAGTAGACGCCATCTATACAGATCACAGAACTAGTATATTGAGATAAAGCTCAGTGGTACAGATTATAGCGGTAATACTACACATAAATACAGCACGGGTGCAGCTTGTTCGGGCCCCGCTTGTTACTTTAGGGAGGAACAGTACCACTCTCTCTCTCTCTCTCTCCCACTCACCTGTCCAGCGCCACCAATGCCTGTCCCTCCGACAGCTCCTGTCCGCAGCCCGCGCACTCTGTAACACCACAAGTTATCTGCTATCAGTCTGATCCTATTTCATTAAAATGTACATAATGTTAATGACCTACGAGTTTATTAGCATTTAGACAGATATTAGAGAAGGGGCTTCAGCATAATCCGACAGTTCCGTTCGGAGCAGCTCGATGTCAAAGCTCATGGCAGCAGGTGGCGGAGTGCTCGTCTGTTATTGAACGCGCGCGCTTTCTGAATGTCACGTGACGCGACAGAGTAGCTACTTGGAATTCAAACAATACTCATTAGTGCGACAACAAGAGGTGTTCCTATCTCTCAGATGATGCAGTAGAGTAGCTGTCCAGGGACTTTATTCTTAGCCAGTGTGGTTACCATTGGGGTCCCCCAGCGGGCGCGGCACGAGGCGCGGCGGCGAGAGGCTGCGGTCGGGCGGCGGCTGCGGCGCGAGCTGCGGCTGCGGCGCGGGCGCGGCGCGGGCCGTCTGCCGCTGCGGGCCCGCCACGCACGCCCCGCACACCACCTCCGCCCCCGTGTACGTCACCTTCTCGCCGGACGGGAACGCGCGTCTGGAACACAACCATATCTATCCTCAATCACTGTCTCCAGGACCATATCAATACATAACTATGCTGACGAACTAGAATGAACAATCATCGGACATAATAAACGAGCCAAGAATTGTGAGATCGAGATCAGCGCATCGTCAGATAGTCTAAGATGAAGGGACCTACAGTAGAGATATAATGTATGTACATGTGGATGTGCATTTCAATCAGCTATGCTCGCGCTGTTGTTGGTTTCAACAACAGATGATGATGAGAGTGGAGATGGTAGAGTGGCGCTG
The DNA here is from genome assembly GCA_943735965.1 of Eupithecia abbreviata. Taxonomy (NCBI): domain Eukaryota; kingdom Metazoa; phylum Arthropoda; class Insecta; order Lepidoptera; family Geometridae; genus Eupithecia; species Eupithecia abbreviata. Next base: position 9,232,460 of record OX030997.1, on the reverse strand, counting down.
GTACTGACTTGCATCGTGCGCAGGTGAAGCACTTCTGGTGGTAAGTGTTCCCGAGCGCGGAGACCACCTCGCCCTCCACGTACTGGTTGCAGGCCGCGCACCGCGTGCCGAACGCGCGCTGGTAGTCCTGCAACAACACCACCACAATCTCAACCTGTCCAACTGACGTCTTCAATACTCTGGAGATGTTGCGACTTGTCAAAGGCATTTGTTCGGATGGGACACATGGATCACTTTAGATGTTTTGAAGTGATTGGACGCGTGGTACCTGGGGGCAGTAGTAGTGGTTGTCCTTGCAGAAGAAGCCGCCGCGGGCGAGCGAGGCGGCGCAGGTGCGGCACGTGAAGCACGCCGTGTGGAAGTACTTGTCGGAGACGCGCAGCACCTCGCCGCTGCACTTGCCGCCGCACGCGCCGCACACCACCTTGCCTGGAACAACACAACACAACTGCTGTACACCAAACAACATTTATCTTATTTATTTGAGAAACCAAAAGCTTATATTTAGGTAAAATAGAACATAGACTTAGAGCAAATAAAGCTAACTACAGTTTCCACCTTTATTTTTACAGGAACTTGCTCAAAATCCTCCCTCACTGATACTTTATGATTTTAGGGTAATAAATTCCATTTATCTTAGGAACATCCCGATGGCCTAGAAAGCTTTGAAAGTACCTCAAACTATTTATTCGCAGAAATGCAAACGACTGTTAATAGACCGAATGCGCTTAGTAATGGTGCTCGTAATGCGGATCCATACAGCAGGCAGAGAAACATTGACTCCGACTCGGAGGGACATTTTGAGACGAACTTATATGTATACATAGTTGCCGAGGCGGTCTATGACAAAGAACCATCAAACGTAATGGCCCATAACGGCGTTAGTGATCAATTAGAACGAGCCGAGAGAGGGGTCAACTGCAGGGCGGGGGGACCACTTGTGTGGAGCATGCACGGTACCTTTTATAATGTACATTTTACTTATTTCGCAAACTGGCTTCAATCTACTTCTTGAAATGCAGTAAATTATACACTCAGACACCGCCATCATTGTAACTAGCAATAAATAGTGTAGAGTGTAGGTACCTACTATAGTTATCATATCACAGACAAATACTTGCTGGCGGTTTAAAATCGAATCAAGTAAAAAACCAGCATATGGATTAGTAAGTATCTAATAGGATTAATTCGCATAATCAGTAAATTGTAGCACAAGGAAGGAAGCACAGTCTTAAAGGATAGACTAGAGCGGCGATGTGCAGCGCTGTAGCATGCAGCAACACGTGAGTGGGGCAGCGAGCCGACTCCAGCGAGTCCCGGATTACAGCGGATACTGCAATGCACCAATGCCGGAAATGTTTGCTTGGATAGCATTGGGGCGAGTTAAAAGTCAAAGCAATACCAAAGCGGAGTCAGGGGAGCGCGGACAGCGCGACCAAATTACACTCCCCTTTTGTATACAGTCTTCGACGAGCCTTGCGCCCTCGTCCTGCCACAGCCCCTCGCTAGTTGATCGGAGAGCCCTGCACTCTGTAGTCTCAATAGAGCTGTGGACATGGAAGTGGAACGATTGGATGGCTGGGATAGCGTGTTGCCGCGCGAGTCCTTGTTTCTCTGCCTGTCCATTGTTGACCAATCACAGGAATAAGATACCTCCACAACGACGGCGTATTGTACATGAGTAGCCCCCAGTAGCGCTGGTCGATTGATCCTTGTGCCACATCCGACAAGTCAGACAGTGACATCATTCGCATAGAGCGCCACCCACACCCAATCCGCTTCGTCGGACGGACTATACTCCGATTCAAAGTCCTGGATATAATGGGTTACCCAGTATACCCAAGGAATGTTGGTGGAATATACATGTAGCTAGTGAGTTACGTACTTATTCAATTTGTAACTAGTGAAGTAGTATAGTTCTTTAGATAATTCTCTTATACTTTAAGTTAATTTTATTTTAATTAAGCGTTATTTTTGTTTCGTTTTGTTAATTCCAGAAGTGGTTGTTTTGTTAATTTTTAAGTTTCTTCACTGTTACTAAGTCAACCGACATAAACATTGTTAAAAGGTTGTTAAATCTAAATAAAAAAAAGATGATGAATTGTTGAAGTTTGTGTTTTAGTTTTTCGTGATTACCTTGCTGTACCTCGTTGTTTTCTGTTATTATTATCAATGTTTGTTAAGTTTTCATTCATAAATGTCTACAAAAAATATCTTGGATTCGTAATCGGAGTATAGACGAGTGTACGGGCGACCTGACACGCAGACATCACGTGGAAACCATCTCCGACACGTTGGCCTCCTCAAGACCTTATCACAGGCATTCATTCACCAGAAATGTCAGTGAATGACATGTGAGGCCGATGTCTGGGCCGATATCGCTTACTACGCTATTGGGACTGCGCGGCGCCACCGACCTCACAGGATAGGCTTTTCGACGGCACACTGTGTTTTATGTGTAGTGGATGCATTTACTGGACCTGTGGTACTCAGTGTACATTAGACGAGGCAGTATCGCCTGGTATCGACCGCGCGCGGGCTCGGGGCTGGCCCCTGCGTGCCGACTGCCGTGCCTCGTTGCCAGCCCAGCGCAGACAGACGATCACACTCAGTAATGCCGGTTCAGAATACTTTGTTAACCTCACCCATGAGACGCATTAAATACATTACAATGATAGAACCCCAAACACAGGCGGCTCTGTCCCATTGCGGACATTCGACGTGGCTGATAGTTTACGTCACGTAGGTACCTACTGCAGTTTACCCTGTTTATGGAAAAATCATTTTGCTTCCGTAAAATCAAAATGAACGTTTTAAACATCACCAGAGAAAATCTCTTAATCTAAACAAATCGTTCAAAATTTTCAAAATTCGAAAGTTTTGATAGGAGATAAATCAAATTGTGAAAGAATCCCATCAAAGTAACCAGATGAACGGCCATCAGACGAACTGCGCTGCGCGGAGCCCGTTCAGAGCGCTATGAAATGGATACTCGGCCATTAACTAACGGCGGAATGTTTTCTCAAGTGTTGGAAGGAGACCGTTTATAGCGGAAATAACCGCTTAAACATCTTTGATGAGGACATTATGTGCACTCCAAAAAATAATAAATGATGGAGGTCCAGAAACTGACCCTAGCCAACCCCCTCCTCACAGCTGACCGTCCCTCCCCAAGGAAGGTGGAGGGATGGCGTGACCACCGCGCTGGGCCTTATCCTTCCAGCACACGATACACAATGATTGAGAACTAACACGTACCAAGATTATGCGAAGGTGAAATGTGAGATAGCTCAAAATGGAAGAATTGAAGCGTGGAATGTAGGTGCAGCAGTCGGGAACAGTCGGCGCCTCCGGGTATAAATACCGCGGCGCTGGCGCCCGGCCAACGCTGGAGCGCTGGAGTGGGCCGCCGCCACTCCTGGCTTACTCGCAGTTTGCAAGTAAACCCCATGCGTAGCGTACTACAGATAAAGACGAAGATAAACATAATTATAAAACGGGTCTAGCTTCAGCCAGCATACAGTTTAACTTAGCGTGCTCACAGGACTTGTACGTACGGCTCTGCGCAAACTGTCCGACTCAAAAAAACTCTTAGACAATTAGAGTGTCGTTTTTGTAAGGTATTAGGAGTCTGTAGAGAAGGCGGCGGCGCATACCTGACCGAAGCCTAAATACCTGAGATCCTATGCACGACCTTCAATCTACCTACATGCATGTTACACGTCGGTCGCCACCAATAGACCCCAATGAAGAATAATGTCAAAGTATAGTATTCAGCCGAAATCACGGTTGGTCATCGCGGTGCTAACAAGCGAGTGGCGATTCATGAAAAATCTAGAAGCTCAATCATCTCCAATTGGTACCTGCGTCCAATATACTAAAGTCAGTCGTCGCCGCGCCGAGAGGGCAAACAAATTGAACCTGAGAATAAAACTCAAATAAAATCCGATCGCCATCGATCACTCACCGACGACGACGCGCAAATCAAGAATACTCAGTACGGGTATGTGGTGTGGTGAGTCACGACCAGTCTGTGGCGAACTAGGAGATCACGTAGGTACCTACGCGGGGCGCTGGGGCCGGCGCGAGTGGGCCGTTTGATTGTTACAAGTGTTATTTAAGATCATTACATGACACGAGCGCGATTATGGTTAAGTACCTACTTGTCTTAGGATAGAATCGAGAGCGATATGTTTCACGCAGTTTCAGCTCAGAGCACGGTGAACAACAATCTGCCAGAGTTAGTATCACCTATCAATTATGGTATTTTGGATGTTCAATGCTAGCGAACTAAAGCTATGCGTAACAAAAGTGAACTTCATAAATTAGGCAATTTCTCCGAGATACGGCAGAACGCGGGTGGGTGGTTAGCCTACGGCTTATCCATGTGTACGATCCAATAATAACTCAACTGCACTAAAAAATATCGCAATGCTTCAGGGAACTATCATTTGAAGTTAGAAAACATTGTTATTAGCAATAGTTTGTAATACAAAGCTGTGAGTCAAGCAGTTCTTGCCGCAGCATCCAGTCGGAGTCGTCTTTAGAGCGAATTACAGTAATTACGGGACAACTGGTCCAGGTGTGTTTGCATCTCTCTGTTCTCATCAGGAGCAGGTCTAAAGGGGCTACAGGCGACACTCTCGTTGAACCTATTCAGTCAACGACCACATTTATTGATTAAATAACAACTTTCGATTACAAAGACGTTATCCTCTGACTGCACCAGTATAGTACTGCTCTACAAATTGACTCCAATTAACACGATTTGAACTTTTGCATTCTAAACCAAGTGGCTCGCCTGTCTGTGACCTGTTAATGGTAATCCCAGAGGTTGCATGCAGTTAACTATTCAACGACTATTGCTATTCTACAAAAAAGTGGTTCGGCTGACTGCCGTTATTCGTAATAACTACATCTAGATCCAATATAGACGATGTCAAGATTGTCAAGCAGTCGGTCCGCCGCGCTCACGCTCGCGGGAGACGAACAATGCTCCGCAGAGAGCGGCGACTTCAAGCGGCTCGGGCGCTGGTAGCGGCCTGTTTATACCAACTACAGACGGACGGACGGCACGTCTCCCACATGCCAGCCTTAACGACATTTATTGCATCTGCGTACAAGGACAATGACGATCAACAGGCAGCTATCGCACAAATACGAACATCATACCGACTCAGTTCGAAATAACAGCTTAGACACACACGACTTGCATATTGACTCATTGGTCTTCGAATGACTCAATATGCAAGTCTGGTTGATCTTCAAATCAGACGACATAATCGCAGACAAACTATTAAAATGTCTCCGGAAAAATTAAACATACCGAACCAATGGGAAGCACAGCATCGTTCCACGGAATCAATGAAGCTAAATATACAGCAGACAGGCTCGCGCTTGAGGGAACTTCAGGCTGAACTAAACAGCTGGTGTAATCTGCGCCTATCATACGTTCCATTCCATTCAATACAAATGTAGTAGTTTGTTATTCCACAATAAATATACTATGAACTTTGTGTCGGCGTTACCGTGTGGTCATTGCACGGCGAGGGATTGCGGCGATGCGATGGCCGTCTCTGGCTCGCCGCTCGCCTGATGGCGCAGGACACTTGACATACGAGAGGTGTCACCTGCTCACTCGACAGTAAGTGAGCGGAGCCGCAGCGCGCTCATTTGCATAAAGTGGAAAGCACACCATCAGTTAGTAATGCGACAAGAGTCTTGTACGTTGTTCCAGTAAGACGGAAGCCCTGCCTAGGAGAAGCGCTGCAATCGTTTTATCATCAATATTTTAAATTATATTATGTACCTATATAACGAATACATAACGTGGCGCTGTAATAATGGCTTGTGTGCACATAGTTTACGTTCCAAGCCTGATCATACATATGTACATATATCCATACTAGCTTTCGTTGTACCAACATAAAAAGTAGCATATATGTTATTCCAGTACACATACTATGTTCCAAGTTTCATCAAGATCCGTTCAGTAGTTTTTACGTGAAAGAGTAACAAACATCCATCCATACTTACAAACTTTCGCGTTTATAATATTAGTATTTGTGTTTTGTTTACCTAATAAACTAAAATCAAAGCTTTACAAGAGTGCAGCCACATACACATTTGGATGAGTTTCATTTTCAGAGACGATGTTGGATTGTTGTTACCATGACATTCATGAAATGGTCTGTCCCACTACACAATAGTACCGATACCATTGGCTGCCGGCCGACGCGACGGCGCGTCCGCTGCGATCTGCCCATCAGATGTTATCTCACATCACTTAGCTCTCGGCTGCTTTCTCAGGAGCTACGAGTACCGACAAACAATACAACGCGCTATGCTTGTCTTATTACCGCTGAACGTTCATCAAATAATATCTAAACATAGGCGGGAGAAGGACGCGAATCACTCACTGGCACTTTCTCATTTACCTTGGCACATTGTAATAGAGTCAATAATGCAACCGACACGTTTCGCAAATTGCTGTGTCAATCAAGAAGCTTTCTAATTCAAACAGACTGTCTTCTAGTCGTCCGTCGCCAACTCTTGCCTGTAAAACTGACCTTTATTCCTAGGTAATAAGAATGCCTACATATGTACAATGTCAACGTCGCGTCGTTAGTATCCCTTTGTTCTGTTCGCAGAGCTGCGACGCAGGCGCGCAGACTATGTACTTATGAACCACGATCCCCCGGCGCGCAGGCAGCTGACGAGGCGAGCTGTACGTTTTACTGCTATCAACCAGCTGGATTACGTACGTGGTGGGTTATCAACACAGACGGAAGAGACTCTAGTACATGTACCTATAGGCTCGCCGAATGCTATGCGCCGATCGTTGTGCGGATGACGAGTGCTGACCCTGACGCATCCTACGCCCGCAGGAGCAGCTCCGAGCCGCAGGATGCCACTACTTGGCGCTCCGCCCTCGGCCCCACATCCCGCGCTCTGTCACTCACGAGTCTCCACTCGCAGTACAACGCGCGACACCCGCCGAGCTGTGCCGCATCCTTCAGCTGCAGCCCACACGACATATCAAACATCTGCGCAACAAACAACTTATCGAATTGAATCACCTTACGCTTATAATAACTTTGTTGATGGCGCAGCTTTCAGTACAACGTAGCACTTAATCTTAGGATTTTAATCGAAATTTGTTTTTAGAACCTTAGTTGATGTATTCAGTGCGTCGTGGGCACCAGCGGAGCTTACTAGCTGCTTCCCGCGATTGACCCGCGTTAAATTCTTATTTCACATTTCTAAAATATAAAATAGCCTATGTCCATCGGAGATAGTGCAGCTTCATAAAGGTTAAATAATGCCTATTCAATACAAGCAAACAAAAAATCAAACCTTTCCTCTTTATTATATTAGTATAGATAGATGAACTACGACGCAAATCTATCTTGAGTTGACAAGAACAGGCGAAGACACTAGCTCGCTCATGAGCACATCATGCTATCACAAACATTGTGGTATCTTCAAATCCATGAGAACGCAGGGTTCAGAAGCCGTGAGAGAGGTCCGATTTAATCCACTCTCAGAACTATATGAATGCTATATTATAGGGTAGGCTATTATTATATTTTTTAATTTCTCATAGTAGGATACCAAAACCAAACATCTTTCTAATGAACTTTTTAGCCAAGGATCTCATCAGTAGGTTATATTTTTTTCTTAATTAGATATGTCAGTATTTTCTATTATTTTGAGCTTCAAAACTGATGCTGAAAGGGAAATTATGATCCATCGATGACGCGTTCTATCCAGATAACTTGTGAGAGCAAGTTATCTTGATAGAACGCGTACATTATGTATTAATCGTAATATGTTATAGTCAAACTCGTTGGACACTAACATTTCCTAAAATGATTAGTAAATAACATATAGTATAAGATAAGTGGTTCATGATATAAACGGGTTTGAAAAGTACTGTTTCTGCACATTTTAGGAATAAACGCTCTTAAGCCACGAGTATATAAAAAGCTTTCTAGTTATTAATGAATAGGTTCCGAGAGCGGTCTCGCCGTCGGCAGGAGCGTTAGTGCAGAGCGGCGAGTGTTGCCGCCTCCGAGCGAAGTAATCGCATTTTGATAGGTTGCGTAATTACAGAAGGGCATTAGAGCCGTGCGCTCTCTCCGACACGCGGCCGGGAGATTACGGGAAAGCGCCGGTAATTGAGTTAGCGGACGCAGTTTATGAACGCCTGTGAAGACGCCGACGGCGGAAGCACTCGCACACGTTATAGCTATCAGATATAGTCAGTTCTAGTTGGACAGTACCTAATCTTTGTTCCGATATCACCAAGGTCACAATTATTGCAGTCGAACGCGTTCATTATAGATAAACTCAGTTTAGCGGTTTAAACGAGTTCGGGGCTGCCCCGCTACTGCAGCGCCTCGGGGATGTTTGCGGCCTGGTGCGCAGGTTGCAATGATAGCTGGGAGGGTGGACTGCCCTGCCCGTACACCAGGCACTGTTGTGAGCGCCACCGCCACCAGCAATCCTTTTACTTTTTAAGATTACTTATCTTGTTTAATTCTAATATGAGTGTAAATGCTTGGAATAAATACTTTTTATTATTTTTTCTTTATTTATTTATTTGAACTCGATCAAGATGAAGTTTGTTGATGTTAGTGGATTAGGCCTAGAGAATACAATCCCGGGATCCCGAATCCCGGGATTTAGAACGTTTTCTGGCCGCGAAAATCTCGGGACTGTACTTGGCTAATCTCGGGATTTTCGGGATTGCCAGAAACAAGTCTAGTTTGTTTTCCGTAATCCGTTGCGCCTGGACTTGACTTGATGCCCTATCTTAGATGATACTATACATAAATAAACCAGCTGTCGATTACCATTTAGACGACTTGGACTGTCCAGAATCAATCGTAACGTGACAAAATGATGTTGCGCATGTGGATATCACATACATTGCGTACCCCTCGTCCCTCCAGCCGGCATAGAACCTGAGCGAGCGTTCTCAGCTGCTGCCCATGTTGCGCATGTGGATATCACATACATTGCGTACCCCTCGTCCCTCCAGCCGGCATAGAACCTGAGCGAGCGTTCTCAGCTGCTGCCCATGTTGCCAATAAACTACGAGGCAGCCTTGGAAGTCTAACATTGGATGCTTTCATATTTTTGTGATTATATTTTCGAAATTCGTTTTTGAAAATAATTGAAGATATATTTTCGATTTCTTGCAAAAAAAAAAAAGTCAACTCATCCTCGGGGAAACAGACCACTCAGGAGTTACAAGACTACCCTGAAGGTGGAGCCATTGAACATGCCTAGTTAATGGAATGATCGAAAGAGACAGTAAGTCAATTAGGTATCATTTCATTACACACAATTCTGAACATTAATTAAATCTTTTATTGAGATCGGGAGTAGACCTTCGTAAGGTCACCTGACCTGGTACGTGACGATGTGGCCGACGATGTATCACGAAGGTCTAGAAGACATGTGTTCCCTCTCGTAAGAGATTATCCCACCAAAAACATAAATGTAAAATAGGAGAGCCAAGTTCAATGCAAAAATTATGATTGGCTGTGGGCTTCGCGGCAAAAAGAATTGATATCTGCATGAGTGCCAAGTCAAATCTATGTAGGTTAGATTTGACTTGGCCAGTTTTCATTACAACAGTCATTTTATAAAGTTATTCAACGTTTTAATTCTGATAAAAACTGGCCAAGTCAAATCTAACCTACATAGATTTGACTTGGCACTCATTCAGATATCAATTCTTTTTGCCGCGAAGCCCACAGCCAATCATAATTTTTGCATTGAACTTGGCTCTCCTATTTTACATTTATGTTTTTGGTGGGATATCATTACTTTTTGTAAAGAAAACTAGGCAGGTATTGACTCGGCGTTTCCAAATATAATTCTACTTGACAATAGATGGCGATACTTTGTATCATGGGAAATAAACATTTATAGGTACGTAGGGCTCAGTGTTAATATATTTTAATAATCATATGTACTGAAATTACATCAACTTAAGTTCCTAAAGACTTTTTAGTCGCCAAAATTTTAATTTTTTAGTTTTTATAGTCATTTTTAAACAAGCTGCCATCTATCGTCAACCATTAACTTATAAAGAAAAACAGGGCCAGGGCCGTATTTAGAATCCAATTATTTTACTGAATGTCCCACGGCTATGTTGAAACATAGCATGTATGGAATGCACCTATGGAATGTTTTATAATAAATATTCTATATTGAAAGTACTTTCCCTCCGTGAGACAACTACTATAATAGTAGTTGTTTAGTAAATTTAAAGAAATTGAAGCCCACCTATTATTGCAATTTTAAATTGTGTATGTTCTAGATTTCCATCTCAAGATAATGTAAGACAGCAATGGATCACAAAAATTAATAGACAAGACTGGACTCCGACGAAATATACGAATATTTGTTCTTGCTGATAATACTGATAATCATATTATTCTTCTGATTAAATTAATAGCTGAAAAATATATAGGTATTCGTTTTAAGCATTTTGCAACCATAGAAAATGATTGGGCAACCAACCGACAACAATTAACCAAAACAGTTATTTTTGCTGGAAAATTAATTTTGTGAATAAAATAATTCTTAGTACGTCCCCTACACTGATGACATCTAGTGTGAGGTAGTAAAAATATGTAGTTACTTCGAAAACAGAATCTATTATTTGCCGGTCCCTAACAACTACACTGTATTCTATTGCGCAATCGGAGACGTTAGTACTATTGCTTATTCTATGCAATGCGGATTCTATTCGAATTTAAACCTTATTTCATTGACATAAGGTCGTCGTTGCTAACATCACTTATTTTTTGACTTTTTTTGATTTTTTGATTTTTTCCTTCGCTTACACACAATTACCGAGCTGGATTCCAAATTTCATCCTTCTAGGTCATCTGGAAGTAGGTTAGAATTAGGTACTATATGTATGTCAGTCAGTCAGTGTGAATTTTTACGACTTTTCGACCTTCATATCTTTGTAACCGTTTGAGCTAGCTTCATGAAATTTGGGCTTCTACATGTCCTTATGGATATAATACAACACACGTAGTTTTATGTTTTTACGTTAAAGAGGTTTTGAGTTATAGAAGGGTCAAAAGTGCCACCAAGTGGTTCGTGTAATGATACACTCGGCGCGTTCCTTTGCTTGAACTTGGCTTGGTCAAGTTCTGCTGCCGCGTGCCCTGATTTAGCAATCTAGTTTACTAACCAAGTGTATTGTGTAAGAAAATAGTTCCTGAGTAATACATAGGTATAATGAAATGAAGGTCATGCTTATGGAGAGATGTCGCGCCGAGACTTGGGATATACGATTTCAACAACACAAACGAGATAAGGCACGCGGCACGTGTGTCGTGCACTGCGAGATGGAACAAGCGCACGCAGCGGCACGCGGCACCTGCCTAGCCCGGCCAGCAGCCCGCAGCCCGCAGCTGCTCTGTATCACATTCCGCTTGTACTGGTCTCGTATCGTATCCTACTAACTGACTAGATAACATCGTACCTTCCTACTGGAATCCGAAAGAGAAAACATGATTTCGCAAGTTTCCTGTAGGCGGTCGATCGATGCATTCGTTGTTTTATTTGTCTTCTGAGAGGATTCAAATATTTAATACTAGCTGCGCCCCGCGGTTTCGCCCGCGTGGTGATAGATAATTTGGATAATATACAATATATCTTTATAAATTGCAGCCTATGTGTTAGTCTGATGTATAAACTATATTATTGTAAAGTTTCATTAAAATCCATTCAGTAGTTTTTACGTGAAAGAGTAACAAACATCCATCCATCCATGCCCCAACTAAAGTGAACAGATCTTGTATTATGTAATGTCATATATAACACATAACATAAGGTCGGCACAAATGCCTGCAGAACATACAAACAAACAATCAGTCCCGAGCCCGCAAGCTTCGCGCGCCGCCATGCGCCATGGCCCCAGGTTGTCGAAAGCAGCGCCGCCAGCGCAGCGCCCGCGCGTCACGTCTAGTCTACACGGAGCACGCGTGCTAGTGCCCAGTTCTCGGACGCACCTTTCATCCGGCGTCGGTGCAGGTGCGACCATCACTCACTATTGTCATTTGTATGTAATCATCATTACGGAGTACTTAAACTTTCGCGTGTGATAATAATGATAGCAAACAGTCTAGTCGTGGTCTCCGTCATTAGAGCTTGTTAAAACTCCAATCAGCGCCTGAAGGTGCTCATTTCATTGTGAAACCTAATCAATTTGAAAGCCACACGTCCCAAATATACAGCATTCGAGGATGGACCGCTGCGCTGAGAACCGCGCACGCTTCGGAAGATAACAAGATGAAAGTGAAATATCAAATTGAGCATGAGCCATGCATTGATTACCGAAGCGTCGCTGGAGCAACCAGGTCGAGTGCTCTCACACATTATTTGGATGACGTCATGTCGGAGTAGGCCGACACGGTGTCTACTCCTATGTAGCCAGGAGGTGCGTGAGCGCACACAGTCTACAAGCGTGCTTGAGCTTGCCTCTCGAGGCGGCGATTATGGAATTAGCATTGAATAGCTAACATGTACAACACAATCCGACCGCAGATTCGTGTTTTGGCAAAAACAAACATTATATTTCTTGTTTGAACAAATTGCTGAGTCATTAGAGCGTTTTTTACACAAATTACGTAAATTACGGCGTAGAGTTGTTTAATATTTGTATTCCAATAATAAACGTAAAGTGCCTCGTCTTGTACTAATGATGATAAATATACCTCCGCCTCGCTAACACTCCTATTGGCTTGAATTCCCTCACAGGAGAGCTCGGAGGGAACGCGTCCTGTGTGTAGCAGTAAGTAACTCCCAGGTGAACTCTACCGCCACGATCCGATGTCTTACCTAAAACGAAAGAAAACGTGTATTCGTATTCACGAGTACAGAAATACTTCCGTCTTCTACAATACACACTACGATAGCTATAGCATAGAGGGTGAGGAAATGTAAACAAATGACATAACGCGGAAAATATGAGAGAGTTGCAACCGAGGACGCGCAACGAATATTAACATGTTCTACATAATAAACTAAGTGGTAGAGATGTTGTTAAGATTATAGACTGTCATGTACTGAATGGATTCCCTTTGTCAGAGACGCGCGCTGGTGTTGACCGCGGACTGACTCACGTGACGGACGGACACACCGACACTCGGACGACTGTACTACTGAGGCGCGCGTTACTGTGCTCAAAATGGACATTACCTTCCAATTGATGTATTCATATTCATTTATTGCATACATATACATTTTTACATAATTGTATGGCTGTATGTTCGTTCAGACGACACAGATGTGTGCATGGACTCTCATACAAACATGACACTGATCATTATGTTTGTGTAAACATTAGCACTACTACTAATTGTGATACCTTATAGGTACAATTAATAAAAATATTATTAAAAACAAGTAAAACAAAGATTAATTTCTTTTACAATTATTATTACGAAAATACAATCATCAAGTAATGTTTTGAGAAACGTCCGATCACACGCAGAGTCCCTAAACAAACGTAGAAAACAATAAGTTTTATAATCATCATAAAATCAACAGCTATTCACTCTATTTATAATGATGAACCAGCAGATCAATCGATACACCGGTCGTCAAGTGACAGACTATTGGAAAAGTACATTACAGTGTACAGCGTCTAAATGTACATGATCCAACATATGACAACTCCAATTGACACAGCATCCTCCTTACAACTAAAACACCAGGTAGGTTAGGTTACACCCTTTGAACCTTGGCCCAAAGGGACTGGACAGATGCGCTAACAGCGGTAGAGACGCAGAGATCAGCTCGATCGATATCACAGATCATAAAACGAATGAAGAGGTTAGAGCGGCGGCGGCGGCGGCGGCGCGGGCGGTGGTGATGATGCGCGAGGAAGTCATTAACACATGATTAGCGTCAAGTGCAGCATGCCAAGGCCGCCCGGCTCCACGTCGTCTAACAACTGAGCGATCTACACAACACCTTAAATTCTGCATTACGTACATACAGCACGGTTTGCAAAGCAATCGCATTCAAAATCCGTGAGTCAGCGGATGAATATGCAATAGTTTAGAATCAATAGAAATCATTATGTAATCGTTTGTAATGAATGGTTTATGGATCGTGTCAATATTGATGATGCAGAATTCCTTAGAACACATTAACTGGCAGTTATTGTCAGTATTTGTGAGTCGAATGCGGAATAGAAAGGTGAACATATCATGTTCCACTGCGCAATTACCCAACAACAGGTACCTAGCCAGGAAACTATGTACGTGTATTACGGAATTAGGAGTTTAGACTCGGAAGTCTTATATCATTTGAACGGCTACATGAGTAAATAGGCACAAGGACTCACAACCATGAAACACGGATTTTGTCATTTTAGACTAAGTTTTTCATGATTTTATAAATCATTCATTTTAGACTAAGTTTTTCATGATTGTATCAGAATAACTTTAGAGACGTAGAGGTAGGAAGCAATAATGCAAACAAGTGCTCCGCTGGGAGAGGCGATACAGGAAATGCAGTGTGATTGAATTGAGCTGATCAAACCGCGCTGCCAACGCGCGCCGCAGCCCCGGCCTGCGCGGGCCCTATTCAAACGTAATGAACGGAACTCTACGCAACGGAATCGCGTTCACTATTCAACTAACTCTAGCTAGAGGCATATACTGAGAGCTAGGCTATTTAACAAATAGTTAGGGGACTGACTGACAGACTAGACTTATCGCTACGCGCATTCATAAGTTATAGTGGATTCTTTGTTGGGCGCAAATAAAGTGTTCGATCAGAATTCCTAGCCTAGGTGTTCCCCGTGATGAGGGAGTTCACAGCTGCTGAGCACAACCGGTCACAGAAGGCGCGGCAGAGGCAGACCGACTCTATCTCACGATGTCATCTGCGAACTACCAGTGCTTGGCTCTGCGCAATATGTTATATAGAGGGGACCAAACAATAACAATCATATCATTACGTATCTATACGCAACGTTTACAGATTCTACACAGCTTCAGTATATCTACAGTCTGTAAGATCGAAGTGTAATCACATAAAAATCAAGCTAACTACAAACCGCAGAGTTAACTATTTAGTACTCTAGAAATTTCTATCAAGATCCGGTTCAGTTAATACATTAGGTACGTAATGCAAAGCCACAAACCGGCCGCGGTTAGCAAATTGCCTAAACGGGATATCTGATAGCTCACAACTGCGATTCGCCGATTGTTGCTCACAGTACTTTCCTCCTCGATTGTATGTACGTACATTAAACAAGATGATGTCATCAGAGAGTCCAAGGCACGCGGCATTGTTGACAAACAACCCTGAGCGCACAGTAGGCACCACACGCATGCATATACATACTGTACAGATTCAACACTCGCACACTTCGCTGTACGCGATCCATCACATCGACGACGTCATCCCCAAACCGCAGTTTGCATGCCTGTGTGTGAACTATGGACAGTACTGTCAGTCAGGCGAGTCAACAGATCGGAAAGCAAGCCACTGTGTCACTCACAACACAAACAGTTTACGATATGATAGAGGAAGTCAACTAATGGGTCCGGTAAGCAAGCCACCGTGTCACTCACAAACAGCTCTAGATACGATAAGGCAAGTGTTTCTGAACGAATACACAGAAGGCATTAAAGACACGCGTCGTTTGGAAATAGACGATGTAAACAAGAGGAGAGCTTTCAAAATAACTGAGTCTGAGAATAGATTTGAACGAATCAATACCTAGCAGTGGTTCAATGACACCCGCGCCTCACTCCGCACGTGTGGACCAACTGACACGGGAGGGAACTACACGTTAGCTGATGAAGCCTCCGGTTCACAGGATATTGAGCAGTTCAGACATTTTGGATGGCTCTCAATGAAACATAACATACCTACCTAGAATGATGAATGGGTGCGTGAAGCCAAACGCATCAGGACAGGACGCGTCATATCACTACATCAGATAGCGTTCATTCGCACCCGCCCCGCTCGTCCGACAGATGGTCCACCCACATAGACGCGCGCTCTCCGCGAGCGCAACTGATTCAGGTGATTATGTCGCGTCGGGGACATTATGCAAGTTACAGTTTCCTGTTATAAAAGCGAGTTCCGGTCACGTCATTCTATGTGCTGCATGCCCCGTTCACTTGTACTGCTCCGTGCTAACGATGTTACGATACAACAACCCGGGTTTGGGAATCAATCTCCGAATGTGACGGTAGTAGACGGACCACTGCTCTGGGAAGGAATAAACAATCATTAGGCGTATTTAAAAAAATATAAACCGAGCGACATCCAATTCCTTAAAACTCATAGTTTTAAAAAAGAATCATCACACCCAGTCGAAAGTTCTGAGTAAGAAACATTTTCAAAAAATACAGTCGCATTGAGAACCTCCTCCTTTTTTATAAGTCGGTTAAAAAAGGCGGTCCCTATCGTAGCGATCGATGCGGTATCGGCGCGACACAAGGAGCACGCCGCGAGTACAATGCAGCACGGGGCTCTAATAATGGCAATCGCTCTGTGTCGTCTGTTCGCATGCGGATCATGCAGGCGAGCTGCGTGTCAATGTGGAGCATCCCCTTTACATGCAGGGAGGGAGAGGGAGAGGGAGAGGCCCGACATTGTATGTATGTAGTTACCTTGTTCTAACAATGCTATCCACTAAGCTAATATAAACCTCGAGAGAGAGTTAAACATGACTGTACGTACCTACATTGTACGTAGTAGGTAAGCGAGGCAAACGCGACATGACCCCGGCGCGGCGCGGGCGGCTCCGCGTACATCGCGCGGCGCGGCGGCGCGCGGTGCGTTTGCTTTGCAGATTGCATGCACGCACGCTTCTATAATATGTGCATATTTATTTGAAAATATTAATTTATTTAATTATTGTTTAGGCCAAAACAAAAAAGAAGTTGAAGTTAATTAATGTTTTGAAAAAACAATTCCAATTATTTTACGAAACTTATTGGACAAGGCATTACTTAAGGAAGCAGGGAAAGTGTTTTTTATTATTCAACAGTTTGTTATACTAAATATGTACGTCCTTGCGTTCTACCAGCGGCCTCCTCCTATCCTCTCGTCAGACCCCATGCCCAGGCCACAGATGACCAACGCACGGGCGGGAACAGCGAGGCGCAGCTAACAAAGGGCTAGCAGTAGCGGATTGACTTCACTCCGCGAAAGCGCCCGCAAACATACAGCTGCTAGGTCCAATGCTAGGTCTAGGTAGAGCTGATGAAGAGAATGCACCACCTAGGTAAACATAAACATGTGCCTTGTGCTGAGGGCTACCGTGCCTAGTTCACGGTGCATTATTCAGGTACTTTAATGGCGTCGTCAAACGCGATAAATACATTGACGACTTTGTTGTCATTCGCTCCGCTCGGCTCCCCGCACCCTCCGCGCCGCCGCCGTCAACCTATAATTTAATCTGTACTTATTGTTTTCCGTATTATTTCAAGATAAAGAGAGGACAGTACATACACAGGCACCCACATTACAGTCCTATTTGACCTATAAGTACTACATACGAGTACCTGAGCGTGCATCGGATCGTACAAACGAAAAACAAAGTTCTAATCAAAAACTTTGTGTAGATGTTACGGACTCGTAGGTTATATATGGAGTTATATCTTATTAGATGACAGAAGATTCGATTCGTTTTCAACAAAATCTCTACTAGTTTTGTTTGAAAAGGAATCGGTAACTTGTATGATTGTTTGTTTGTTTCCCGAGTAGCTCTTCTAGAGCCTGCTGTGTGATCGCGGCGCTTGAGGGTGACATCACCGCTAGTGAAGCCAAGGGCACGTCACCGCTCCGACCTCATCACTATTCAACAATCACATATAATTCCACTCTCTGAACATTACGTTCCACATCAGGCAGAACAATTATTTCCTTCAGCTGCTGCATCACGTAATCTTGGTTTCAATTTGTCATAGTTACTCGTCCGGAACTTTATGCAAACTCAATTATATCATAATTCAGTTGAAACTAAATAATTATTCCTGACTTTGACCCTTTTCAGAGTACGGATTTAGATTCGTACGCGTCAGACAGCATTTGAAATAAATTCAGCGCAGAACCGTGCGGACCGAGGGGTACAGAGTCACGGAGGTCACAGAGCGGCCGCGACATGCGCTTGCATCACCGCAGAGAAGGAAAGTTACGCTACCTCCACTCACGAACGTCACACACTATACGAGGCACCACCAATCCATCCGTGAAAACTAACAGTTTGCACCGAGACATTCATTCAATGCGGGGCGGGGCGCGGGGAGGTGAAGGATCCCATTACTGAACGTTATGAGAACTGTAGCGAGCAGCTGCAACACGCCCGTCCGTGGTGAGGCAATACTTACAGATCCAATGGTGGCCGTGCAGGATACACTCAAATATACGAGTTGCATACAGCCTGTACTGCCCGGTTGATTACAATAATTTACAGAGTGGCAGCGGCCCGGCCAATGGCCATATCTCGCGGAGAACCGGCAACCGCTGCAGCTCTGGGATAAACGTGTTCTTAAGTGGCGACCGCGACTCGGAAAACGTAGTATAGGACGCCCTTCGAGGGTGGGATAATGACTTGAAGACGTTGCGTTTACAGGAGCCACCGACAGAGAAGGGAATCATCCCACCTAACTTGCTACCTCATTAACTACGAACCATCACACACAAGGTACACGACATGATATATTCATTCATACCAACTACTTCAACAAGGCATACTAACTAAATTAATGACCTCAAACTGATAAACGACGACGAGGTTGTCACTACACATTACCTAATTTATTATTAAACGTTAGAGAAGGAAGTGCCGCAGGAACAATGTGGGGCAGCCAGTCCACCGAGCCTGTGCAGGAACAATGTGGGGCAGCCAGTCCACCGGGCCTGCGCAGGAACAATGTGGGGCAGCCAGTCCACCGCGCCTGTGACGTGTCGGCGCGCGGCGGCGTCAGACAAGCTGCATGTCCGCAGCAAGTGGACAGAAACCTCTCACACAACGCAACATCTACTTCTCCTAATTACAGACAGATATGTATTTGGACGACTATTAGTGCGGTGCAGTGCAGGCAATTACAAACAACATTATTTATTTATAACTGATGCACGATTCGGTTCAACTATTTATGATTCGAATAGAATAGAAATTTATTTGCGTTTCAAAATATAAAATACTAGCTGTTCTCAATTCGAATTTCACATTTGTAGGGCGATAAAGATAATATAATTATAGCCTATGTCACCCGGGGATAGTGTAGCTTCCCGGGGGTGAAACAATTTTTAAAATCGGTCCATTCGTTTTGGAGCCTATTCAAAACAAACAAAAATCAAATATTTCCTCTTTATAATATACCTAAGTAAGGAACTAATAAAGATTATGCATGACTAATTAAAATGATGAAGCGCAGAATACAAAGTACAAGCTCAGAGGGCAGAGAGTGGAGTAGAACCGGCACAGACAGATAGCGAAACAAAGGGGCCCGTTCTACGAGTGACTCACTCGGTACAAGTATTAGAACAAAAGCAAAAGTCGATAGATCGCTACAACAGGGACCGCGGGCTGCGGCGCGCGGAGTCATCGACACGCGCCTACTGCTGGCTGATGCTGACATATACATTATATCATTTCTCTTTTTTGGAATGATAGCCCGTATAGTGTAACAACAGCCCTATCGGTATTCGGTACCCGAGAGGCGGGGGCGCTGCAGACGAGCCCCCCCCCCGGCTCCGTAGGTAACTGCACCAGGGCTGTGACGTGCCTCTTTTGTACTGCTCTACGGATTACTGCACAGATTTCAATACTCATACAGAAACTAATAGGATTTGTGAGGTTTGATTGTTAGCTTAACTGATGGCGGACTTTTACGAATCATAAGGAAAACTCGAAAATCTAATCATGGTAAATATCCCGTTTTAAATAACTTTAATTACTTCAAGGTTTATTATCCGTGTATGGCAATATTAAAAAAACCTGCAGAACTTCCACCCACGGCGGAGGCCAGCACCGGCCTCCGCCGACCCGCGCGGAGGTAAAACTTAGGTACCATGGTGCTAACTAGGACGTGTACAAGCAGGAATGGCCAGCAGGAGGCGGATGTGTGGTTCCGCGCGTGCTAATGCGGCCCGCCGCGCCGCGCGCCGCGCACGCTTCCTACATTACTTTACTTCATTCATACAGAAGGACTTACATTGCAACCACTAAGTAACTACAGACATACCGAGGAGCGATATTTGTGGTATCGTATGGGGCCGTGTGTGGGCTGGTGTCAGTCAAACAAACCTATCTTTAGACTTATTAATTAATAATTTGATTCTTGTGCATAATAATTGTATAAATTATCTGATTCCTACGTTACCTTTCTATAAATACTACATAGTTACTATTGTTATTATTTCTAAATAAATTGCTGCGCCCTTAGGTACAGGGTACATGTGCCTACCTCAAGTTAATAACACCCAAGCTAATATTATGTGACAATGTATGTGTGTGCAATAAATATATGAACATGACTTGCGCAGAGGCAGAGGAAGGTACATTGTAACGGTTAAACAAAATGTACATAACCAGACGTAAGCAAAAGCTTCGATCTAAAACTCTTTAGCTATGCTAAAATAATTATATTCAAAAATAGCAATCGAATAAGAATAGTAATGTAATAGCACGCACGAGCGAAATGAGCCAAATTGAAGCTAATCAGAAGGAAGCTCCACGTTAGATGATTCGTGTTCGAAGGCCGCAGCCATTACCGAACCGGGGGAAATAGCTACGAGGAAGACGATCCACGGAATTATAATAATATTAATAACTATGACTCATTCAATAACCACTCTGATATTGATCAAGTTTTTATAAAGGAGTTTGCATATTTAGTAAACCTCAAGGCGAACACACTAATACTGTAAACTGTAAATACTCGATCGATAAGAATCTTATCCAAAAACACGCTAATAACAATCCCATTGATTGTGTGGAAGAAATAAAACTAAACAGTTTGTAATGTAAGGAGCAGAATCGGGAGAATGGCAACGAGGCGATCAACGGGCCAGTTGAACGATCAAACACCCGCGATTATGTGACCGATGTATAAGAACACGAACATGGTCCGGTCGAGACAAGACATGGATCACATCGCGGATTGATGTTTATACAAAAACTAAAACCCACTTGGGATTCCTTTATGTTTTCACTGTTTCTTTATGAATATGCGGGTCAAGCAGTCATCTCTCTAAGTATACTAAGTACTCCTATACCAAGCCAAAGAATCATTCAAATCGACCCACAATTGCAACAAACCCTCGTTATAAGCCCTATCTGTCTCATTTATCTGGATACAAAGCGAGCGCGCGCTGTCCTCCCGCAGATAGGATCTGCGGCGAGGTTGCTAATTAACTGTACTCTCCCCTACACGCACTGTATCTGATCAGCCTCGTGCCTGCACCGACTCCGGCAAACGGCCCGTGAGCCGCTTTACTGCACTTTCTTTATTCATGACTATCATGGAACATCTAACGAGTTTTATGGACGAACCATTGTGATATTGAACATTATTTTATAGGTCTTGAAGAAGCTTTCACTAATTATTCTGAACACAGTCGCTTCCAACTAGTAATTAGGTAAGTATCTAACTAGAGCACGTCACGGTGATTGCGTCCAAACAACGGCAACGGCCGCTCGCACCCAACCAAATATCAATTAGAGGCGCCAGGAAGCGCTGCCCATTACAAACATACTTATACTGCGCATTCAGTTAGTTAGTCAGTATGTCTGCCACGCCCATCTTTACTCAACACGAGTACACATTATCATCATCCAGGATTGTACGTCAGTTTAGACTAGACCCGGCAGCAGCACCGAGGCTCAGACCGAGGTGTGAAGATAGCGCGGTTCTCACGCTGCCGTGTTACGATCTATTGTGGTCGCAGGCGGCGGCGTCTACACATCTATAACAAACGACCATTCCATGTAACTACCACGTTCAGTCATCGCAACAACTTACTAAGCTGGTACTTGAGAATGAGAACACGAGATGCCTAAAGTAATAATACCGATTCCAATTCTAATTTATACTCAGAAACACTAACACAATGGAAGGTATTCATTTGAAATTGATGATCAATATTATGAAGAATATTGCGAAACTCGAAACAATGGTAGGTAGACGAACGCACACCTGCCGAACCCAATGTGTGTCAGCTCATCCCACTAGTCCGCGGGCATCCAGCGACGTAGCGTAGGAGGTAAGTAGACAGTATACTGTACTGTACAAGTGGCTTGTGGTTCCCCAGGCACGGGCGCACCGTACTGTAGAGTCGCGTGGACATGTGTGCCAGTGACATGACAGGCAGCGGTTACATAACTCGTCCAATTGACCCGGATGACGCACGCCGCCGCCGCCGCGAGGAGTGACCGCGCCGTACTACGTGCTATGGTACCGTACTGTACTGACTGACCATAAAGCGATTCATGTATTATGTTACTTTCTTTCCAAGAACTAGAACTAAATAAAGTTATATTTATATAAAAAAATCGGTTGTGCGGTGCAGGTAAGAATTTACGATAATCAGTAGAGCATGTGGGGGAATACAGCTTAAGGTCATTTCTGCGAGAGGAGCGGCGGGAAGGTACATACAGTTTGATATTAGACAGGCAGGAGTGAGGGGGCGTCTATTCAGGCGTCATTAAGTAGGGTATTGTGTAAAAGAATTAGGTCAGCAGTTTATCTTCGCTTCTCCAAAGGTAGATGGTGATGTCTACTGCTGTCAATATATTCCGGAATAAAGATTTTATGCTTGCAAGTTGATGAACTTGAGAAATTCCCTCTGGGGTTTCTCCAATAGGGTAATGTACTTATTGTAATGAGGGTTCCACACTTGGGATGCATACTCTAGGTTTCTCCGACAACTAATGCACAATACAGTATTTTGAGCGTTTTGAGTGATTTGAAGTCTCTAGTTACCCAAAGGAGAAATCCCAGGGTCTTCATGGCTTTTGCGGTAATCTTCTCTATGTGCTGATCAAAAAGTAATTTAGAGTCTATAGTAATATTTAAATCAGTTATTGTAGTTGTTCGAATAAGAGACTCGCCATTAATACTATAGTTGAAGGGATAAGGGTGACTTGTTCTATGGAAAGATATGCAGTAACATTTTTTGACGTTAAGTTCGAGTTTGTTCAGTGTACAGTAGGCGTGTAAGTTGTTTAGGTCATTCTGCATCAGTCATTTCATGTCATCCGCGTACAGGAGAAAGTCACAATTTTTGAAACAAATACCGATAAATGCAGTGACAGCGTCTATTAAAGTTACCAGGTTGGTGGTTGTAGACCTTCCTTTAAGGAACCCGTGTTGTTGTGTAATGAAGAAGTGCTTCAGAGTTTGATATACTTTCTCATGTACAATCTTTTCAAGAACTTTAGCCAGGACACATAATTTTGATATGGGTCTGTAATTAGTAATTACACACGTCGCGTTTGGAGCCTTTTTTGTGGATAGGAGTTACAAATGGGCATCTGTAACTCTTCCATATTTTGGGCATGTGTCCTTCAGTAAGGGATCGGTTGAAAAGAAAGTTAACTGGGTAGACTATTGAACTTGCACAATTTTTATTTATATGTGGGTGTATGTCATCCGGACCCGCAGACTTATGGCAATCGAGAGATTTTAAGAATCGGAAAACCGATTCTTAAGGCATTTGTGAGGTTGATATAATAGAAGAAGAGAGTGGCAACGATAGTGAAGAAGACGAGGAGGGAGTAGAAGAAGAAGAGGGAGCCGCTGGAGGAAGTGATGATAAGTAGTTTGAATTAAAATATAAGTCGGCTGTCGGCAGTTGTGAGGTTGATATAGAAGGTGACGATAGTGAAGAAGACGAGGAGGGAGTAGAAGAAGAAGAAGAAGAGGGACACGCTGGAGGAAGTGATGGTAAGTAGTTTGAATTAAAATATTTGGCAAAAGCGTTGCAAATACTAGGCCCAGTAATAAGTTTATTGTCCTTATATGTCATCGATGATGGGTAACCGTTGCTGCTTATTAGACTGGACATATGACCAAAAAGCCGTGAGGTTATCTTTTATAGAATCCTCAACTCTAGCTATGTAGTTAAGGGCCCGGCGACCCTCGCTTGCAAAAATCGCTCCGAATATCGCTGTCCCTGTTTAACCCTTGCGCCGCGCCCCATGCGTGCTCGATAGCAATATTAGCCGTTCAAAATTTGGTTTGTTCCGTAATACCAAAAATTTTGACTGAAAACTTTTTGTATTCTTCACAAAGTATTGTTATTCTGTAACTAGACAATATAAGCTATGTTCCTGAATAAATAACACGAAAGATATTGATGTTTTTAATACGAAACAAATAGCAAGAAAACTTGTCCATTTTCGCATAAAAATGTGCAAAATGCGATTGGCTTTCATTTAATTTTAGGCAAGTATTTTGAAAAGAAAAAAAAACTATTTAGGAACCTAGATAATTACTATTTAAATACAAATAATACAATATTATAGTGGAAATATGCTTGAATTGGAAATCATTTTGGTATTACGTTTGTATGAAGAATTCGTCCCTCGGAGGAAAGAAATTGTATCAGCCAGTATATTTATTATCTTAAGAGGTAAGATAATAAATATACTGGCTGATACAATTTCTTAACGAATTCTGTAAGTAATACGTAGTACCTTTGTACGACATGTTACCAAATATGCAAACAGTGCTCGCACACAGTTGCCTCAAATCCCTGCGCGATTAGTGAATAAACAAGTAGGTATTATGTATTGAGTGCTGTGCTGAGGTCGCGGAAGGCTCGGAGGCAGTTGGAGGCGAGTTACGCAACGAACGATGCCGCCAGCCACAGACCGACGGCGACGGGGATTACTTCATACATTTTACAACGTCTACGTGAAAACCTAAACAACAATACATTTTACGATTTGAATGGTAATGAAAAATGCAGGATCTGAACTACCTACGAGTATATCAAGGATACCTTACTGGACTATATACATCTGTTGATGGCCGCTACCGGGTTGATCACTTGAACCGCATACAGAATTACTTAATAAATGTTTTATTTGTTATATTATAAGACTTACACAGAACATAATACACTTAAACTAAGAGGAAACAAACATCAAGGCGGTTCTAGCTAACCATGTCCTCCAGTCACCGCTAACTCACACATAATTAATGCTAAAGACAAATTAACTGACAAAAACTACCTAATGAAATGGTAGCAAATTCCATCTGATGACAAATTGATGAAATCACCGATAAACGCTGTTGAAATGATGAGATTAAGCAACGGCAGCTGCGGAGCGGAGCGGGATGGAGCGGGGCGGGGCGTCGACGGACATGCGGCCTTCCACCGCCTCCTTGGGTGTTACCAACTCTAATATAACATCGCAACAGTTTACTCAGAGGAAGCGAGAACATTCATTACGTACGAATCAACCATATGGGTGGGTAAACTATTAATAAAATACTCAGTAGAAGAGGCATATGTGAAAAACATGCAACCTTCAATGTTATGGGAACTGGGAACAAGATTTTCCATTGTAATAATAATACATCTACATAGATCGTCGATAAGAAACGAGAATCGTTTTATTTAATATGGCTATTGTTGTATTACGAGAACTGGATGAAAACAATGATCGTAGCAGCGAGCGAGCGCGCCGCTGATTCTCACCAAAACATAAATCAATTACCTTTACTATACCTAAACACAGCTGGTTAAAGTCGGGGGCGAACTCTAGAGACACAGTGATTTATTTACGATGTCAGTTCTTAGAACTGGGCTGACATCAAACACTAAATAATCGTTTTACCTATAAGAAGTATAGAGTATTCAAGACCAGCAAAGCGAAAAGAGTCTTCACGAAGACATTTCAAAGGTAACAGCGAGCTCCGTCTCACCAATTGAACGGCTAAAACGGTCCCGCGGCGTGACGCCATGTATCCTACGAGTTATTCCCCATTTAGGAAGCCGAGGAAAAAGATAATTGGAGGGCCTTGAGGCGGAGGTCGCCCGTCACGAGGGGACGCCGGGAGCAAGGCCGGGGGCGAGCGGCTAGCTATCTGCACTCCGGGATCCGGCCCGAGAGTGCTCTGTTCCGTCTCTGACAATGATCTTAGAACGTCATGTTATTATGTTTGACATATAATAATATTCTTATCAATAAATGCTGAACTGAACTGGCACATTCACATTACACACATGCGAACATTTTTCGATCCTACTTCGCCATGTTTTAAGTTTTCAGAACAAATAAATGGAGTAGTGCCTCGTAGAGTCAGTATTTCCCTGCGAATAGAATTCCACGGAAGTAAGCCGCAGCGGGGAACAATCGTTATTTCGAGCCGCAACCAAAACATCCGCATTCCCGAACTTAGCGTAGAGCTTTTCGAACTAAAATTAAAAGTTAAAGATGTCTTATTTATTTGCGCTTAAACGTAGAGTTCGCCTATTGCACAGACGTCGAGTGGATGGCATTCTGGTAGAAAAGAAAAGCGCGAACATTGACTCAGTCGGTAGTCCGCTCTCAATAACTAAACGTGTTTATCTGAGAGACATCATTTGCAATTGTACATTATTCATCGGTCGGTACAAAAGCAACACCCCTCTAGAGATCATCGCAGGTCGGCAGGATCGTGAGCCCTGCGAATGCTGCAAGGTGTTCATTTTCAGCTAGGTAATGGAAGCATGCAGTCCTGCGGCAGACAAGAGACGAGATATGCATGAGGTTATACTGTAGCCATGCGGTCGGAGCGGTTTAGAATAGTTGCCGAGTCAGGAAGGCATAACTCAGAGCGCGGTCGGTACGCACATGCTGTGTCACACAGGCGAGGCCATTTCTACTCTTGGTGTGGTTTGCATGCCGTCCTGTCTAGACTCTAGATATCCTACTAATATTATAAACGCGAAAGTTTGTGAGGATGTTTGTTGCTCTTTCACGCAAAAACTACTGAATGGATTTCGATGAAACTTCACAATAATATAGCTTACATATCAGAATCTATCACCACGCGGGTGAAACCGCGGGGCGCAACTAGTAGTAAATAAGCGAAGCACGGTGCATGTACCGTGATTAATCCTGGTAGCCAAAACAAAATAATAACTGTTAAGGCTTTTAAAACAAGTCATAAACGAGTTTTAAACACGAGGCACCATACAAGTCCAAAATAACATTGACTCAGGCGAAACGAAGCGCGCGAGCGAACAGCAAAACAAACAAGTGGACTGGTCGCAGGGTGACGCGCACCACGCACACCGCGCACGACACGCTCCAACTACATACGCGGTGTATAATGTGGATATTATTATAATCATAGGAGGAGCACGGAGACACAGAGCAGTGCAGAGTGGCCAGCGACGGAGACTGTAACCTTGACCCTCCAACACTCTCTCCAACGATAACAATCAATATACTACTACATATCCCGAGGACGGCACTGTCGCTTCATTAGAGGTCGCATCAATCCCGCCCCACTGAGTTTAATGACGCAGTTTTGTAAATTAATATGACTCATAAATTAATTAAGTTCAACGATGCGATGGATCAGGCTGATAAGGATATCCAAACTTTCAATTTATAACGCGAAATAAATTGGTCTCGCAAATAGAAACAAGCTCACGCTGAATAAATTCAGAGATGATGATAAGAGAACGATCAGAAACAGAATAACAATATCGATGTGGTAAGCGTCTACAGTTGTACACATTGTGCAACGCGATTGGCGTGTCAATGTCAGCCTTATCACGTTGAGAACAAGAGTCTTTTCGCCGTTTCGTTATCAGCGCCCTCATTTAAAACTATTAACAACAGTGACGTGGAACATCCCTAAGTGTAGATAAAGCAGTTCGTTCGACAGCTGCGAGTTATTTGTACTATTTCTGTACATTACATACTATTACAAGCCATACTCATCATCACCTATATTTATTAGATTGTGTATTTCTAAATATCACATTACCCACGTGTTGCGAGGTTCTCGGATGAATTCCTAAAAGCCGTGCAATTCACACTTACCTGGAAAAAAAAAAGTACATTAATTTTGATTCTTTGTTATTGATATTTTTTTTTATTTATTACTACTAACATTTAATTATGTATTTATTTACGTGTTTCTAGTTTAGTTAACCAACTCCAGTTAAGTTTTTATTTGTTTGATGTGTTATTTTTATTTATTTCTATACCAATATGCCTTTCATTAAACGATCACAATTTTAGTTAAGACTTGAATAAATATATTTAATTACTAACCTAAATCTTTAAGAACTCAAACACTTTAGAGTCCACTTCAAGATGGAAGGTCTCATAAAGTCCATGTCTATACTTTAAATTAAAAGGTAAGAAGATGCACGTGTGCCACGCGACGCCTTCCTTCACCGTTCACAGAGGAAGCAATAACCATCGATAGTGACTGTCTGCTGCCCTCAGCTGCACCACCTGGACCACCAGACCACTCCTCGTTATAAATAACCCTGAATCAAACGACGGGAATCTATTTCGAGCGCTGAATATTTACGATATTATTTTACTCGCAGTTATTTTTTATGCGTTTTGATTTGAAAGGTAACCGAGGCGAGGACATGGACATACCGCCATTGCACAACACATATATAACGAGAGACAATGAAGAGTGGCGCGAATACATGAATGTGGTAGAGGTGGTCGAGCGACAGCGACCGCGACCCATCGAGACGGCGGCGATCTGTCTGAGGAACGACACCTGACAGCAGAGAATGGACGCAGGAGTCACTGACCAGGTGACCACAAAAACAGGCTCGGGCAAAAAAACACTGACTCATTTCGGAACGGGAAACTACATACCTACCAGTAGATCGATACTGTACTCACTGATAAGACCAAGTGATTGACAGGGACCACACTTTAGGATCATACAGTAGAAATAAGCTTTTAATTGTTTCAAAACTTGTACCCCGAACGCTACGATACAAAACGTAATAAGTTAATTAATAACCCCTGAGTGAGCCCTGCGCCTGACCCTACAGCGCAACCCCTCCTTAAAAAAAATATTGCAGGATAATCCACATAGCATCATCTAAGCCCCAAGCTAAGCAGAGCTTGTGTTATGGTTACTAGATGACCGATATACTTAATACATACATAGTTTTTTTTTTATTATACATAGAACCATAAGAACCAGAACACCCAAGCAAATATCTGCAGATCGTACACACAATTGTCCCGAGGCGGGAAACAATCCCGAAACCTCCTGCGTCGCAGGCGGACCTTCGCCCACCGCGCCACAGACAGAGGTCGTCACTTAAATTAGATATTTCGTATTCTCGCTAGTAAGATTATCTAAACATGATAATATTCGAGCAGATAGGTCGGGGAACACTCCTACCCTACCCCGTCTATTTGCGTCGCATCCGGAGGCCCCGCAGCGGGCGGCGCGCCCCGGGCCCCGGGCCCCGGCCCGACAGGACCTGCTAATAACTGATACAGAATACAAATAGCTGAGGACTCAGCTACTCAACGATGAGTGGAACCTGTTGCTCTGGGAGCTGGCGTCTTTATTTGCACAAATGCTGTGAGAGAAGTGAACTACAAAACCCACTCTGTGTCATCTACACCATTATATTATATTTTTCGCTATTATCAGATCTCGTATTGCATCCTTTTGGGCCAATATTAGACGATCTAACAATGGCATCCTCAGTTGTATGGCCAACAACATCTGTCGCCCTATGAACAGGTTCTGGCTCTCTGTGCACCACAGTGGGAACCGTAAGTAGATCTATTTCTATTTTAATGTTTAGGACTTTCATTTATTTATAAATAACCTAAGGGTTTATTTTTATGACCTGAAATAAATGATTATTATTTCATACATAATTATGACGTGTATGTACTTATTAATTAAGCTTGAATACTTTATGTACCTGTGCTACTTTTAAGGTATGCCATTACTTTGGACCGTGCAATAAGTAAACTAAGATCCTGTAAGTTTACAATCGCGGTCTGAAAGAATCATAAACATATCTTGGTATGTATGAAGTGTAGAGTCTATATGCACTGCTGGCTTGAAAATATTGTGTTTAATGAGATAAGGACAGGATTTGCAGGATTGGAGTCTTCCGTGACTCTGATGACTTTGGATAAGAAGCGCAGCAAACAGCGCCGACAGCGGCGCGTGGTGTCACCTCAGCGACCGGTCCGTGCGCCCGCGCCGTGCGTGACGCACTCGTGAAGGTCAAGAACACATTCGACATCACGTACCTCTCTGATTCAATGTCAACTCGATTGGTTGTAAGTTGTAGTGTAGGTATCATTATTCAAAAATGCAGACGCTATAACCATTTCAAAACAATGCCTCCAATATGTTGAACCCGAGCTTTCTGAAAGCTTTATGGCCAATTCTGGAGCCTAACTGCGTTGGGCTGAATCGTGTCGTGTTCACTCGGACAAGGGAGTAGGACATTTGTGAACGGAAGCCAATGTGCTTAGTGGGAGTAGAGACGACTAGTACAGTTTGGTTCGCTGCTGGTAAAATAAAGCACAAAGACAAAAAGTTTATTTCCAAAACCAGTCAAACAATGTATATTTTTTATCTGAATTCGTACGGCGGCGTCGCAAGTTGCAATTGCTTCGTATTTCGGAGACATGAAAGGTCTATACTATAACCGGTTCCGTGAGACAAGCAAATTAACTGCCCATTATATTTTTCTGCAGAAAAACCTCAAACACGCAGCGCACGGTTCAACTGTAACTTAAAAAAATTGTGAAAATAATTTACAAAACGCCGCCTACACTCAATGTCGCTAATCGCTAACATAGGGTTTTGGTAGAGTAGAAAGGCTTTCGGAAGCAGTCGCTGTTATTATATGTCAAATATCCAAGATACAAGAAGATCCAATACTTGGAAGCAACTGTGAAGAGCAAATAAGTACTAATCAGAAAACTGATATACAAATATAATTAGGTATAATCACATTGCGATAATAACGTATTCATGGAAACGATTATAACCTTATCAGCCTCGCAATTAATTATCAAATCATTACGTCTCTGGCGAGATAAGTCAAATAACAAGAAAGTGTAGAAACTGTATGATCACGATTAGTTGGATAATAATACAAGAGGAGGACAGGAGTCATCAGTTTGATCTGAACGCGAGCGCGATAATGAAGCCAATCGGTATCTCGGTCAGATGATACACTTGTACTTAATGTGTGTGTTAGTTAGTGTTATCATTGTCTGTCTGGGGCGGGCGTGAGGCACACACCTCGAACCGATAATGAAAACTGCATCCAGATTATAATAGACAAAATAATAGCACATACATAGAAAATGTGCACGTCTATGAGAAATATTAGACAGGGGAAAGCAGCCTATTGGAATGAAACTAAGGCTATCGGCGACCATAACGTGCAGCGAACAGCGAGAACATTCATACTACGGAAGCGAATGAGACAAGAAAGCAGCTTCGAGCTTATGCTCTCTAAATATGTATCGGAGCCATTCTCTGGCAGAGTGGTTTCTCTCGGGGAGCCTTTAGCTTCATTATGCAGTCGTGACATTACCTATGTGCACTGTGCAGGCCTCTCCATAAAGCAGCGCGTGTGCGGTAGGTACGGCGGCGCGGGCGCACGCTCGCGGAACGAAACACGAGACCTACACGTCCATAAATGTTTGAGCAATTGATTGAAAGAGAAACCATGCATTTCAACTGTTACGTGTTCCGCAGAAATAACAAGCATTGCTGCAATAACAAGCCTCGAGTCGAAAAACGAGCGGCGTATACCCGACCCCATGAGTCCACTGTACAGCGCTCCGACTGTTGCGAGCGGGATAGAATAGCTAATACAAGTTATCGCGAGACGAATGGATTTACTGAATGAAATTGAATTTATATTTAGATAGGAGTTGGACATTGTTGAGTTTATATCGATTGCGAATAACGGAGATAATGATCAACATTCCGAGAAACGACCCGGCGGCGGCGCACGAGGCGACTGCCAAGACACGGCACATCCACACATTTGTGCCGAATATTTAGAAAATTCCGTTTTCACAGAATCCAGAGCTAAATGACCCGCGACCTGGAAAGAGTACGAGGAAGATTCTGAGAAAACATGTACCAAAATAATCACAAGATGACATAGTATGTTATAGACATATATGTTTGTAATTGTAACTTTACATAAGTAGGTAATTTGGCAAGTTTTATAAAACTACAAACCGAATTCAAATTCCTAGATAGTGAAATTGGGTTTGGAAGGGACGCGGTATAATTTGTCAGTTACATTTCTTAAAAACTCGAGTCCAATTTAGTTTGATGTGATGATGGATGACAAGTGGATGAAACGACGAATGAAAAGTGTTCTTGTTGACGCCCGTTGCCAAGGAAACCATTTGTTACTAGTTGCTCGAATTATTATGTGATGATTTTTTTGATACGTTCTACGGCGCACTTTGCAATTCCTCGAGGATCAAACCTTTATGGGACACACCACCCATTCCATATTTATACAATATCGCAATAATCATAAGTACCTACTATGTTGTTTTTAAGCTTTGCGGGATAAATGCTTATCCGTCGGGATTTTTTGAAGGGAGTATTTCCTGTGAAATAATTGTTAAAATCGGTCATTAATTGAAGGAGAAATGGAAATATGTAAAGACTTTATAAAAGCTAGAGTCCAGATTCATAGCGCTTCAGTAGATTTTCATAAAATGAGTAACTTCTAAAAATATTTTCAGCAGAATATATTGTTCGCCGCATAAGCGCTGATATCTCGAGCAATGTATGTATGTTCTGATAAGAGCCAGTGTCAGGTTGTTTAATCAGCAGAAATATTTAACGACGCGATGATCAAGGTCGGGGCAGTCAGCGTTGCGCGTCACCGACCACAATACATTTCAATTCTTGTGAGAACCGACATCTTTTAATGACCAACTAACCAAATTTTATAGCAGCAGTAGCGACCTTTAGTCGCACGATGACATCATGATAAACGCTCCGCGATAAAACGTTTTAGCCTTATATGCAATAATTCGTACCTTTCTTTGCATGTTTATCTTGTTCCTTCTCCTTCTCGCGCGCCTTCTTGTCCCTCTTCTCGCGCTCCTGCCTCTCCTTCTCTAGTCGTTTCATCTCCTTCTTGAGCTCCTTGCCCGTCTTCTTGGACTTGGTGTCGTCGATCTTCTCGGAGAGGATGAACGTCCCCGTGTTCAGTTTCACGTCCGAGTCCGTGGGACGCATCTCGCTATTTACGAGACTCCGGACTCCCAATAAGAAAACACTCACGTACGACAAACGGAACGATCGTATTTCGATTCGGCACAAATCGGCGCAGCGCGTTTATCGGTCGCGGGCTCACTATCAGTATTATCACTGGCGCTCTTGCGGCTTCGACACTGAGGAGCGGTGATACGGACGATATATCGCACACAGCACCGGCCGCGAGCGAGTCTCGAGCAGCACTGCGCGCGCGGGGCGGGCGCTGCGTGCGCGTGCGCCTGCGCGCTACCTCCGCTCGAGCAGCGCAGCGCACCTCCTCCGACTATAAATAAAGCCTCACTTCCTTACAGTAAGGAATCAGAAAACTATTGATGGCCATTGAACCTATGAAAGCTCTGACTGATGACTAAGCCGTGATTTGGATCGATTGCACGCTCCAATTGGCTTCGCCGTAGCTTTTGACGAGTCCGCGAGCACTGAGGCGCGGCGCGGCGCGGTGCCGGTCCTTGTTTACAAGCCGGCGGAGAGGCACGACCACGACATCGACACTGACGATGCCAAGGTCTCTGCTAAACTCCGACGGAATGTACAGTGATATTGCAAAATTATAATAAGCTTTATCCTGCAGACAACCTTGATCGTAATACATGTAATTCTGGCCGAAGCATTTTACGAATGGCCGCGTTCAATGGAGGTTATGCGAAGTATGTATGGATGGAAAGTAAGTTAAGTAGGTATTTAAAAACGTACGTCTTCAATGTGTCGCTTCATTCCCTTTACGAAACCGGCGAGCCATGCCCAAAGATGGCGATGTCAGAGAATGGTAGACAAAAAGCCGCTTTCGAAACTGCCAAGCGACCCCAAAAACAACATTAAAGGCACCGTGAGACACAACATATTCCGGGAGCCCTTTCAACGAGCATTGCACAAGGAACAAGTGGTCTACTCATCCTCGATAAGATATTGCTGGATTTGCTAACAATAAGTAAATAGCGGCCGCGGAGCTACACAACGCCCGCGATATAAATACTAATCGCCGACATGAGTAATCACGTGTTACGCGACACAACAATGGTATCTAGGGACGACGGGGCTCCACGACTCGCATATTAAATGTCTGAGTAACTGTACCGTCCCCTCGCAACAACACAGTACGCGATGGTCGCTGATCATATTGTGTGCGACCACACCGACTCGGTATCGTCGAACACGAACTTTATAAACTTGCTCAAATGTCGAAGGTCATTATTCCATTTACGAAATAAAACTGTTCTTTGTGGAAACTAAACAAGGGCACTGTAATCAATTAGCCGGCAGGCAGCGAGCCAGGTTCGTTAGGGGGTTTTAGATAAGCAGCAACTGGATCATCCTGCTAATTACTTAGTCGGAAAAACCTGTATGGTAATTAGGAAACATGACACACCACCTAGTGTTTCAATGAGGTGGTGTTGTTGGACGGTGTCTGTAAATAGACAAGAGTGTGCAAAACCCCCCTGGAGGGTCGCGGTCGGTGCCGGAGCCCCGGGGCGCAGTGACGCGTGTCGGGGCCGCCCGCGCCGCGCGGTCAGCGCTCTTGTCGACACTCGCGACACACTCCGCCCTGAGACAGTTTGTCGACATCCGCCGCTACACAATCAACTAACAAAAATATTTTAAATGCAAATAAACAGATGACCGATGATGGTCAAATTATAATTCGAGTCAGAATATAACAAGACTTGTGCTAGCAAAATAACGATTCTTATGAAGATTATAATCTTCACTTTAAAATCGTAAACTGTATTTGTAATTGGCTATTTCTAGTTAATTGTTTAAATTAGCACGTTATTACATTTTTATAGGTACCTTAATGTATTCAATTATTATTTGCGTACTAAGCGGAAACTGTTCTATCTCTATTTGTTTATATTTTGAAATGTATTGTTATTTAATTAGCTTTTTTTCACAAATAATTAAAAATAAAATAAAACAGGAAGAGGTGATAAGTGACCAATTATAAACATTCGCTCTCTCTGGTTTATGCTTAAGAGATATTAGGTAGAGTCGAATGTATGTACTTATATGTAACAAAACCAAAATCCTTTAGCAAAGTTATTTGTACAAAGCGTACTTGTATGCCTCTAGCCTGACCGCTCTTGGCTTCGTCTATGTACATTATTCTACATGATCGTACGTTAAAACTATGTGACAGTTAGTGATGTGAGAAGGGCTCGCGCACCGCACACTCTCGTGACCAGCAAGTGGAGTGAATCAATCGCTTTCCTTCGCCTTTCTAGTCGCAGTCGGATTTAGTTCTGCAATGCAATACACGGCACTTTCTTGCGGCGAGTGGAGCGCGGGCGGCCGAGACAAGTTCCTGTCGCGGCGGGATCGGGAAGTGTGCGCAGATGGCGATTGCGGCGAGATGGCGCGGCGTGTCGCGAGGATGATGTAGCGCTAAGCATGCTATAAACCGCATTTGTTTATTGTAAGGTAAAGCGTTAGTTTTACCATCATCCCACTACACAAAGTGAAGATGAAGCGAGTTTTTTTCCCAGAAGAAACTTAAATTCGGGATTTGAAAACTCCGAGATTCTATTCAATATTGTATAATTATGTATTTCCAAACTCCAGCCAGACAACCTAGTTAGATGTAATTTCACGTCGTCCCTTCTACTTTCTTTTTACATAATAGCATAGACTAACATAATTAATTAACACACATAGTCTATGATAATAGCTAGCGTGTGTTCTTAGTTCCAAGATTACACAAACTATAACTAAAATATGTGTATGTACATAATAATGTAAGACTTAAGGGGCCTCCGGAGGGACGAATGCTTCATACAAACGTAATACCAAAATGATTTCCAATTCAAGCATATTTCCACTATAATATTGTATTATTTGTATTTGAATAGTGTTTATCTAGGTTCCTAAATAGTTTTCTTTTCAAAATACTTGCCTAAAATTAAATGAAAGCCAATCGCATTTTGCTCATTTTTATGCGAAAATAGACAAGTTTTCTTCCTATTTGTTTCGTATTAAAAATAACAATATCTTACGTGTTATTTATTAAGGAACATAGCTTATATTGTCTAGTTACAGAATAACAATACTTTGTGAAGAATACAAAAAGTTTTCAGTCATAATTAGTACGGAACAAACCAGATTTTGAACGGCTAATATTGCTATCGCGCACGCATGGGGCGCGGCGCCAACTAGAAACCCCATAAAATGTATCGGTGCCTAATCAAAGTAATCAAACACTACAGCTGGTACGGGTGTAATCATATTTTGTCATGTGACGGAGCAAGAAGACTTGGCAAAACGAGAATATGAAACGATGGCCAGCTTATGGTAGAAAATGGCGAGTGACGTAACAACCTGTAGCTCCAGCGCAACGACCAGCCTTCAGTGTTGCCAGCCACCAGTGGACCGGTGCGTTACGTAACACGAGCAGTGGGTATAGGGGGGTACCATCAATGGAGGGGATTGTATTAGCCTCGAGTTTGGGCCAAACAAATAATGGAGAAGTTACTTGAACTAGTTTGGCTGAATAAGAAGCTTTGTTTGAGGAGTTAGTACAGTATTACAGTTGAGAGAATGTGCTGAACTAAAACCTATATCCGATTACGAAAGGCGCAAAGTACACGTTTGAGACCACCTACATGAAAGTTGGAAAATGAAATAAAACTCAAAAGACAAATCAAGAGGTTTAATTATTTATTAAAATACTTATTTACCGTTAAACATACATTTAAAAAAATCAAGACAAATCACCCATTTACATTCAAAAAGCTGTTCATATTTTAAACAGATTTTTCGTCAAAAAACCCTCCCTTGCATTTTAAAACGTTTTTGACTAGTCTCAGCATACGAGCAATCAATTTGTCGATTGTATCTTGTGAAATCCCAGCTTTCTTGTTAAGTACGCCACACATCTTCTTGCGAGGAGGGACAACGATCGCGCACATTTCTATCAAGCTCTTGGCCACACCATGTTTGCAGGCTCTGAGGGGCCACACCATGTTTGTTAACTTTCTTGCGGTCCCAAGCATGGGGCGTGTCGGCGCAATCTATACCGACCTTTGACGGGTGAAAAGCATCAAACCAAAACAGCGGTAATAATTATTTACATTAATTAGTAAACAATCAAAACAAGAGTAACCGGGGTTTTGTTTTGATTGTTTACAAATTAATTTTATTTATTCTATTTCTTTATGTTCTAAATAGCCCCTGCATAATTTCGAACTATGTTTTGGATCATTATCTTGTTGGAAAAAAAATCCATTCCCAATGAATCTTAAACC
Organism: Eupithecia abbreviata; assembly: GCA_943735965.1. Lineage (NCBI taxonomy): Eukaryota > Metazoa > Arthropoda > Insecta > Lepidoptera > Geometridae > Eupithecia > Eupithecia abbreviata. The sequence goes on along the minus strand of OX030997.1, from coordinate 9,194,917 downwards.
AGACGGAATGGCATTTTGCAGTAGTATTCGTTTATAATGCTCCTTTTTCATGATTACTTCGACTCGTACCAAATCTCCGATTCCATGGCCCGTACTATAATGGAACCACCACCATGCTTGACTGTTGGCACCACACAGTCTGGCATCATCTTTTCCTCGGCGCTACGTTTTACAAAAATTCGTCGTCATGACCCCCTTCGCTTTGTTCGCTGTTCTTTTTTGTGTCATAGTCATAGGTAGTATCGTAATTTTGCTCCCCCCGTCCCTGATCAAGTGACCCACCACAAAGACTTGGGCTGGGACCGCGCCTTCTGTGTTATGAACACAAGTCTTCGATAACTTAAGTTGAGAGGCAATCGCACGTTCAGATTTGCCTTCGCCGCCGTGTTAAACAACTATGGCAGAACGAGTTTCTGCTGATTTCGCGCATTTTTCCCATCTTAAGATTTCTTCACTGTTACAACGAAGAGCTCAGACTAACAAGGATAAAGTAAGATTAAATCCATGAAAACTCAGGTAATAAAACTGTTTTAGGAAGCTAAAATTTTTTTTTTTTTCAATGTAATTTTTATTGGGCAACTAATAATAATTATTTTTATCGTATAAATAATGTAACTAATATTAAGTATTATGTTTGTAATTAATAACTGTTCTTTATATTGTGTGTATATGTAGTGGCAAATAAATGATATGTCTATGTCTATGTCTATGTCTATGTCTAAAATAATCCTTAATTTCGGTTAACGCGAAACAAAACCAAAATGATTAGTAATGAGCAGGTCATACAAATATTACACTGACTCTACCACCGGGTCCTTGCGAAGCGCTTATTGATGTTTTGGAACAATGGACCTTTTTAGGACGATTACTTGAAAATATACAAACATAATGAATTCTAGAAATACTTTAATAACAATACAATACGCAGGTGTTCAAATTAGCACTTTATCATGTGTGCTTTGAAAATATTTTAATGGCAACAAAGAATTTTACAAGCGGTCTCGAACTTCAAAAGTAGCGAATGAAGTTCCCAAGACCAAACTCGCCGTCATCTTGTAAACATGATTAATTCTAAGCATGTTTAGTTGGAGCCAGTCCAAAGGCAACATCGCTGCGATATAACCTGTCCGCATGATTTGAACTGATTGCTGGTCCAAGGCCGCGCCGCGAGATAGATAATGCAAGTGCTGGGTCCGGCCACAGATAATAGACTCTAGACTAGACCAGAATGACTGACAAGTCGTGACTCAGGCCGCGACTTACAAAACAGACACGAGTACGACTACATTTTAGTTTGATATTGATGGAATGTGTTCGGATCGGACAACAGGTAGGTTTAGCAAAGGTGGCTCATGCATGACTTGGCTAGAGACATCACTTGTTTGGGGAGAGAGAGCCAAACACTGCGGTCTTAACGATCGATAAGAATAGCCTATCAGGATATTAAATACATCTTTGTTTTCGCAGCAATAGACGTATAGCTAAGCCGCGAGTGTACAAACACATTGTCGCCGTTCGTTCTATATACGGAGTTTCCGGGATCGCCTCCCGCCCCCCATCGTCTCTGTCCGTTCACACATCAACGGTTTACTGGCTCACTTTAATACCCATCTAAACCACATAAATAAAGCATTAAACTGTGGAATAGTCCCTAAACGAAGGAATAAAATAATTAGGAACTAAGAAATTTCTCATTCTGGCTAGAATCTTATCCAATCGTGCGTATTAGAAAACTTTTCTGTGTGCTTTCAACAGTAGCCTAAAGGCCCAAAGCCAGTACATATATAACAAATGCAAAATGCCGAACTGCAGCTTGCTATTGAGAAGCAACAGCACGGAGTATAATCAAACAAAGGTATTCGGTGATTGAATGCGCTATCAGAACATTTCATTATCGATGTCCACTACATCGCGTGTTGTGCTGCGTTCAGAAACAACACTAGCTTATTGCTGGACTGGGATCTAAGCTTGGAGGCTATTTCCAGGTTCCTTGAATACCAGATGCTCAGTCAGTCAGACAGCAGCAGGTGGAGCGGTCGTCCGGTGACGTGACGCGGCGCAGTCCTGTCTAGGTCCCAGAGGACAACACTTTCCAAACATGCGGTTCATTCAGATGTATTCGTGAAATTTTCCCCGCTCATTGGTTTATTTACTTAAATATTTAGTATTGCAGAATTCATTACTGTGGTAGAGACAGAATGACTAGGCTTTTAGGCAAGTCGTTTGGCACGCCATTCTTATGAATAGTGACCTACTGTGCGTTGTTAGCGAACCTTTTCATATTTCGTGCTATAACTAGAATCTGTCTGTCGGTATAGAAGCAGCCAAGGCGCGGCAGTTTGCCTTCACCCACTTTATATAAATTCGTAATGAACTGTCCTGCCTGCCTGACTCATCGCAGCCTACAATGAATTCAGCCATAAATCAACGCGAACTGAACCCGGACCGAGGAGAACTCATTTCATTGGAGACGGTCATCAAAACACTCGTATATTATGAAAGTGGTGCTTACGCACGGTTAGTGGATACGAGACATAACGCTGAAATGACACTCGACTCATAAACGCGCTAATGACCGGCATGTCACCATGACGTGCCCTTGTCGTCCGAAATGTACCAATACATCCGACAGAGAACCAAAGTTATCGACATAGCTCTGAGAATTAGCAAGCTGAAGTGGCAGTGGGCCATATCTCGCGAAGAACCGACGGCCGCTGGGGCAAACGTGTTCTTGAGTGGAGACCACGACTCGGTAAACGTAGTGTAGGACGCCCTCCGACCAGGTGGGATGACGACCTGCGAAAGACTGTAGGTAGATGCTGGATGCGTCAAACTGAAGACAGGGCGCTATGGCGCTCATTGGGGGAGGCCTATGTCCAGCAGTGGACGAATATAGGCTGATGATGAAACATTATGTGATTGAGAATACTTTCTCTTAAAACTCAAATTAGTGAAGGTCGGCGCCTGTGCAGCTGAGATGCCATTGAGATCGCTACACATTCACTGCTTATCGACAAGTAGGTACCTGCTGGCTGAAGTCACGTTACGAGTGGAATGCGGTAACGCATTAGGTACTTTACGTCGCACTCGCAAGGGAAGGCACTACAACTGACTACAAGCCTTTACTTCCTGAAATTAGCGTAAGATACAGCAGGTATGTGTGTTTTACAGGTCGGGGCGCCTCTCTGCCCTGCCCACTACATACTCGCACAAGCTACCTGCGCGCCTCCTCGTATCGCGGCTTTACGTAACGCTCCCGCGACGACGACGTCCACGTACATCCTCCCGGGGCCGACCTCTGTAACCAGATGCGGGAGCTTCTCTACTCGACGAACTGGGATATATCCCAGTTCTGCTTCAACTAAATATATGAACGTTCTGCAGATATCTGTTCCGGGTGTCTAGGTATAATAAAACATATCTTGTGTTCACTAATGTCAGGGATCTAGTTCCCATAACATAACACAAGCTCTGCTTAGCTAGTAGGTCTTGTGATGTGAGGCCTATGCGGGCAAGTGATATCCACCGCGCCACAGAGGTCGTCAATGCATATTTAGATGCATGTTCGTAAGTGTTGATGTCAAAGAACGAAGATCCCTAATCCCTAATGGATGTAAAGGCTATCGATAATAATGAGGCGTATCTAGCAGGGCTGTGGGCCTTCGGGCGGTGAAGGCGCCTAGTGGAGCGGCGCCGGGTCGGGTGTCGCGCTGTCGATACCGGGATCGCATGCTCCGCCGCGCGCTCCGCTTCTCTGCGCGCAGGCAGCGGGGCTAGCGTCTTATCTACACCTATTTATACACAAATATTGTATTAACAACACTTGTCATTATCACCAGCTCGACAATGTCTTCATTAGGTAAGTATAACCGAACCGATGGGCGATATTCTACCTACTGACTCTTCTAGGAACCTACTTACATAGCTGCATTGGTGTGAACACCGCCATAGAATTTACTTGTTTACCAAATTAATATAAATAATATTTAATCCTACAAAAGCAACAAACTGAGATATATCTTTAGGTAGATACGTAATCTACCTAAAGTTAGTAGATTAATGTTCATGAAGCATTAATTAATTTGATCATAAACATTAGGTTATTATCTTTTATAGCAGCAGACTTTATTTTTTTCATTAAAACATTTTGTTTTAATGGAATAATATGAACTGAAGAACTTGCTCTGAATATTCCATTCAATTAAAAAAATAATATAAGTAAATAATACATATGTACATAGTGCAGCAATAAACAGTGCAGTCTCTGTGACTGCAGTAGTATTATTTGCATTGATTGTCTAACTGGTCCTGGTGTGGTGTGGTGACCACAAGGATTAGTCAGTGGGCACCAGCAGGACCGGTAGATTACTGATATCATTGCCACTGATAACATGATTCATCATTATTTATTAAGATTATAATGCAATTGATCAGGGTATATATTTCATCTAGGCAAAAAATGAAACTAAATAAAAACTCCCAACACAAGCACCTGAATGACCGAGCTGTAGATGTATGTTTGGGTTTGGGCTGCACTACTTATGTTGTACTTTAAGGAAATTCCATTTTTAATTATATTATGGAATAATCAAATATGATTATAATAAACAAATAAATAATGTTGTAAAATCCAAAGAAGCTAAGCAGAGCTTTGTGTTATGGGTAAGGTACTACATAACTGATATTTACTCAAACATAGTACCAGTGTTATCAGATTGGGCTGCTCTGCTTTATTTTTGATTACTTTGACAACCTTTGCAATGGAAATTGCCCACCCTTCATTTCAACTTGTCCATCAAGAGCTGCACTCTCTGCGCTAGCCTGAACTGCACTGCACATTCAGCCGTCATCCTCGCAGCCCACATGACCAAGTTAGTTTCTTATAATTACAATAGACAAGGACTTGTTAGAATTAAGTAAAGATGTCCTAATACACTGTAAATTTATGGCATTCATTTGCTAAGCAATAGGAGAAACTAGACTGACAAATCATTATGGTGTAGGTACCTAACATGTTGGTAGGTACCGAACGTAAGAGGTCACTTAATGACGAATACCTATTAATCAGATAAAGAAATTAGAACTCCTATAAACCACATTTCATCATATCACAAAATAATGATGTTAGTAATGAAAGGAGTAAGTGTGGGATGAATAGACAAATGATAGATAGAGAAGCACTTATTAGTAGCTTGCCAGCTGAGGTGTGGTCTCCGATAGAGCTGTAGCAATAGCAATAGACAGCAAGGACACTCCACTTAGCAGCCTCCGTGTGAACATGATCATTGCAGCCGGCTCGCTAATCACTTCTCACCTACAACCTGTATGTTCTCTTCTCACTTAGTTATCACAGTGAACTTCTTACATTTCATCTTGTAAACACCTTTATTAACATTCATTTGTTAACAAGTCGACTATGAATATAATATTCAGGTAGAAACATCATTTTAATGTTTTGTAAGAATTTGCATTGTACCGTTTTTGTTTTATGTACTATACCTACCTATTTGTGAAGTCAAGTAAGTGATAAGAATAAGTGTGCAATTTCAGTAATTTAAATGCAAAATGATAAGCTTTATCGGTCTCTTAGTGTTATTTTTGGCTCCGCAGTTTACGTAGAACGTGAAAAAATCGATAATTCTTCCAATAAACAAGACTGTGAGCACGCGCCCCGCCACTACGATTCTTATTAGATCAAAAACTCATCAAGTTACTTGGTGCCTAGCCTATCGCACTAAAAAAGACCAGACTAATTGCTGTGGCCAAGATATTTAGAAAAAAACAAAAGGAATTGTACTAAGCCGGCGTACTCACCCATTTTGTTTGCTGGGCTCGTGTGTGACGCCAATGGACGATCACTTATGTTTTGTTCTGTCTTTATAACACCATCACTTATTTATTGCACACACAGGTTTTTTCATTTAGAAACTAGCAAAATTATTTAAAGTTTTTGAGCGTGAAATGCACGAAGTCGTGTAACTCCGTAACTCGCACCGCAAAGCAAACTCGGCTCGGCCAGCAGCTGTCAGAAAGCGCGCGTTCGTTCGAAATCAAACTCAGTATCTTTTATTGCGTTCAGAAATCAGATAAAAATTGATTAGTATTTTATTACATCTACGATCTACGAAAAATGTAATAGTAAAATTTACAGGTTTACAGGAGCGAAAGTCACGGGAGGAGGAGGCGCGGCGGCGGCGACAACAGCTCTCGTTCGAATCAAGTTTATCTATACTAATATTATAAAGAGGAAAGGGTTGATTTTTTGTTTGTAATGAATAGTATGTGAATAGTGTAGACAACGCTTGTACCATGAATGAAAATTCCGTACATAAATAAATGAGAGATAGAGATAGCGATAGAGAATAAGAGATAGAATAAGCCATGTACGTTAGAAAAGACAATTTTTTGAGAATAAACGCCTAGAATTAAGACCACATTGTAGAATTAAGACTTAGGCTTAAGGAGATTATTTAGATAGATAGCTGAAGTTCTGTATAATAAAATGGTATGAAAATTGTAAAGATTTAATATTATGAGATGCTTATAAATAAGGGAATTATAGGCAGAAAACCGAGCCCGGCATAGCAAAAGCGAAGAGGCTACGTAGAGGAAAATAAGCCGTCCTCTACGCGGTATAGCCTCGTGCCGGGTAAGGTACTGCGCAACCGTGCTGCGACACGGTCCAGATTCAACGTTCAAGAGATAAGTTAAGAAATGCAATAAATCGTTGGAACTAACAAGTACAGTATGTATTATATTATCTGTGTAACAAGTAAGTGTTTCCCTTCATCCTCGGATCTCCATCGGCGGCGGAACTCCTTGCCACAGCATCTCCAGAATCGGCGGGCTACATTGAGAAGCCCAGAAAAGAGAAGAAAACTACTGAAGAAAAAAGGGTCGCCACAAATAGGCTCCGAAACAAGTACATATTTACCAGACATATTCATTTCAGCGCCCACTTTTTGCCAAGCGTTACCTATTTTTCATGTGTTTATCGCTGTAATGCCTTGATTTGATATTGTATAGGCAGTCGTACATTTGCACCAAATAAATAAGCTTTTCTTTATCCATTTCCATCACATAATATGTATTCGTTGCACTGCAAAGAATGATTGCGAGTGCTCGCGCGCAACAGACGCGCGCGGGGAGCGGGTGCGGCCGCTCGCGACTGCTCGAGCATTCTCGAGACTTCCCGCACCTTCTCGCGCAGTCGCACGGCTCCGTTCATAGAATTCGCTGGAATTCCCGCGGCGCCGCGGGCATCCGCGCGACTCGTTCGAGTTTCTCATGCGATAATAAGTTTTATTGTAATGAAAATAAACTTAAAATTCATATGACACTGAAACTGCGCTCCGATCCGCTGCGCTTCGACGCTCTTTTGTTGTGAGTTGAGCCTTATTGATAAGTCGAAGGCTCCGTCTGACTCGGGAGTTTTGAGATGAGAGACGGGGGCAGACCTGACTACTCGACGCAACTCAGATTTAATTTCATTACCAAGTCGACAAATGGCGGCCTACGTTGCGTTGCGTCTGAGTATTCGGACGTTAGACCTAAAAGGTATTACTATAGTCTCTGCTCTGCTACAAGAGCAGAAAGGATAAATAAAACAAAAGTTTAGGGAACAGCTTCATAAAATAAGTGCTTTAATTGATTTAAAATTAGTAGGTTCACATCTGAATGAAAACGTGAAGTCTGGCTGTAAGTAACAGTTCTACTCGAGTGAACCAAAACTTATTTACACAATTTCTGAGAAAATAAACAAAACAATATTCTAAAATATCAAAATTACCTTTAACAAGTCCTCTGATTTAGCGTTCCGGTATTTTATTGTACTAGCAACATTTCTATATATTACATGCTTAGCATTCGTGTAATACCAATAGATTTACTGTCCAGGACTTGTCCTGCGATGCGACACGTGAACTGTATCATACACAGCCCTACACGCTGTCACGTCGCGTCGCGCCGGGGTCCCGAGCCTGACGCGTTACATACAGTGCGAGTACAATATGTACTCTGAGTGAAGCGAGTCGAGGCAGTCTGTACCTAGGTTCATTCATTCACAGCTAGTACAAGTAAAATACATAAACAGCTCCATCCTAAGCTCTAGCCAACACTTCGACCGTTTACTTAGTACCTCCACTATTTATTGGTTAACACAGTACGGAATTCAATTCACACCTATCTATTAAACAAAATACTTACTTCTGGGTTTATCTACTCTAGAAACATTAGAGAGATATAACACTAGCCGACACCTTACACTGACTCGCGTACATTTAACAAATGGTGCCTGATACAGAGGTACTGTACGAAAATAGCGCAGAGTAGATAAAGCCAGAATGTGTTTAATTACTAACTTTAAAATTTTAATAACTATCAAAAGGCAAACGCAGCAGTTTTGCAATAAGCAGCACTATCCATACACCCGCGCCAGCAGCATGAGACGGGGCTCGACACTCCTCTCGGAGATTACAAGTGAACTGATGAGACTATGGTTACAAGGAGCGTTCAGTCTCGTCTCACAGAACTGTGCGCAGTGGTTGCGCCCAACTTCTTAGTATTTACATCCGAACTATACATAATAATATAAATATTAGAACCTTACTCTCTGTACAATAAATTTAATAGACTCTTTAAAATAATTATCAATTGTATTCGATCTAGCGAGTGTCTATAAACGGTTCGATAACACCTGGAGCGGTGGTGCGGGCGGGCGCGGGGGGACAGGCTTGCGGCCCGCGTCCCTCCACGCGCCAGGCACCACGTTCAATTGACTTATGTTTATTTATGACGGCTGGGATGCTCGCCCAAGAATGATTACGATTTTTATCACGTTTTCACGATTTTTATCACGTTTTCAAAGTTTTTTTTTGAAATTTGATACATCCAAGACGCCATCTTGGCACTCTCCTTTACTTTCGTTACGAGGGTGAACAAAATGGCGACCGTATCCTCACGTATGACCAGACTCGATTGTCATACAGACCTATGGAACTGTTGGTCTCGATAAATGTATTGTTTAACAAGTAAACATTTACAATAAGTACATAAAGACAGTACTGAAGCTGTACTTCACTTCCAAGCCTAGCTCTAGCTAGGTGCGGGTAAACCAAGGAGATGTTACATAACCGCGCGTCAAACATACAACGTCTTGTTTATTATGAAAGAGAAGTTAGAAAGCATCGAGGTTGACCGCACTAGCACACAGACCCCTGCGGCCTGATTATATGAATTAAATATTAGCAACCGTCGAGACAGTCTCGGATTGGAGCCGAGACACTCCGAGAATCACCCCTCTATGTAAACAGCTGTCGTGATCACCCTTCTTATAACTATCAATTCATCCAATCTTAGATTTCTAATGTTATTGCATCCGCTCCCTGCAGGCGGTGGAGTCTTCGCCGAACTAAACCAAATCACATTATGTAGGTACATATTTTCAAAATGTCAGGTACTTCAATTCTATCGGCTCTGCGTGTTTGTTATTAATTATCCAAGTGGAGAGGTTTATGAGGTTGGTCTCGTATCGGCAGAAGGGAAACCGAAGGAAGCGCAGGAGCGGGCATTGTGCGGCCTCCATCCAGAAGTGTGTCCGTGTGTGTGTGTTTAGGGTGAGGATGGGCATGCGGTGGTGAGCTCCCCTGCGGTGTGTGTGACGTCACTCGTCCTCCGTGTCCGGATCGCTGGAGTACTCGGCGGCGGGTTGCAGCCGCGGCGGGAATGGACCCTGGATCTGTTGTCTGCAACACAGAAACAAGAGTCACAAGCGGCTTTACACCCATACAAGTCGATAACTTGACTAGATAACTCAACCCTAGGGATTATGTAACCAGTGGCCAGCTCCACGCTCTCTATGTATTACTCACGCTAGCCGGCGGTAGTGGTTGAGCCACTCCTCCACCATCTGCGCCTGCAGCAGCGGGCGCGCGTCGCGCTGCGGCGCCTGCCGCGCGCACAGCACGCCGCCGCGGCACACGCCGGCGCGCGTCCAGCCGCGCACCACGCTCTCCACGCACCCCATCTGCACACAACCATGAACATGAGCCTCCCCGCCCCGCGCTACAATGAGACGGGTGACATGCTTGACACGTACCTCCTCGAGCGTGAGGAAGTGGACGGGCAGCAGCTTGCCGGAGCAGTCGGTGAGCGGCAGGAACACGGAGCTCTCCTCTTCACTCGCGCGCTCGCTGGAAACAAAACTAGGCTATAATACAACGAACTATAGTTTACTTTTTAACCGGTAATAATTAAACAGAAAGCCAACCTATAAACCACTAGTGCGTGCATATTATCTCTTGTGTCTAATACATGGTTGGTTATTTGCCTATATAAGTTTAAATATAATATGATACGATAAATGTCAGAATATCGTGGAGCGTGCAACTTTTCTTAGTGTCATTGACCTCTGAGACAAGCCAATTATTTATTTTTCCTTTCCCCTTCAGAGGGAATATTATTTAATTTGTTAGAGTTCACCCCGAGTTCGAGGGCCTACGCACTATAATAAAATAGACCTTAGCGAGTTAATATAGTAAGGCAACCTGCAGATGTAGTCGTCCCGCAGCGCGTAGGGCTCCACTGGCACGAGCGCGGAGAAGTGTCCGCGCGTGTAGCCGAGGCACAGCGGGGACTTGGAGCAGAAGGACGGCTCCCACAGCAGCGGCAGGTAGATGCCTGGAGACAACTCACAAGATTCATCAATATATAGATGAGATGCAACCAACTCTACTCAGATGCTCCCGTGACGTCTGACCACATTTCACGATGCATGCAATCGATTAATATGAAAGGGACAGCAACATTTTTAGTATACTTATACATAGTATATTACTTAAGTGTAGTTATTTAAAAACATTAGATAGGTGTACATGCACATGGACTGGACAACTTAGTATCCGCGTGAAGGGTTCATATGTAGCACGTCTCGCGCCTTCCGTGCCGGAGATGAAACTGTATTAGGGCAAGGCAGAGCTTTTTGTAGTGTATGTCATATTGTCATTTGAATAGACAGCATCATGTACCTTGGAAGCCGGCGTACCCGAGCGCCTCCCCGCGGAAGGAGTTGACCACGTCGACGCCGTACACGATCAGCGGCCGCCGCAGCACGTGCGCCAGCACGAACACGTGCAGCTGCAACAGGGGATAGAGGGGGTCAGCATCATATTACCGTATCTACGTGTACTAACATATATCGTTACATCAACCTAGCAGCTCCTACTTCTAGCAGCATCATCGTCATCATCAGCCTGTGTAAGTTCACTACTGGACAAAGGTCTCCCCTCATGAGCGCACTATCGCGCTGTCTTCAGCTTGACGCATCCGGCATCTGCCTGCAGTGTTTCGCCGTTTGAACTGGCGGACCAGCCCGCTGCAGAATTAACGACAGAATCTGCCCGAGGTAAGTGTTGTATTCGGAAGGTGAACAAGTGTGACGGGTGTGAAGGTTTTATATCCCTTCTTTAAAAATAGCCTCCACTGTTCTGTAGCTGTATACGAAGGGCTCCTCCAGCTTTCAAAATGTCTCAAGTAATGAGGGCAGAATGTACTACGGCTTTTGCATTTTAAAGCTGCCTTAGAACAGAAGGTACACGATCTCGTCTGGTTGCGCGGTGTCGTGTATATGTACCTGGTGGAGCGGCGTGCCGGGCTGCGGCGCGGCGTCGACGAGGCGCGCCCACTCGGCGCGCAGCTGCGCGTCGTCGGGCGCGTAGTGCAGCCTGGCCGCCTGCAGGCGCTCCCAGGCGGTGAAGCGCGCGAGGAAGGGGCGCGCGGCGTGCGTGAGCGTGGCGTGCAGCGCGGCGCGCAGCGTGTTGTCCCGGTCGCAGACGCCGAGCGCGGCCTGGCACACCGCGTCGGGCAGGCAGTCCCCGGCGCTGCGGTTCCACAGCGCGTGCAGCCGCGACCCGCGTCCGCCCAGCTCGCGCGACCAGTTCATGTGCGCCGGCTCCAGCGTGCTCTGCACCTCGCGGTCCAGCAGCTCGGAGAACAGCTGCTCTTGGATCACACCAGGCAGACCGGAGATCTCTGCGGGACAACACACACTCTATAACGACACCACACCGCGTCTACGTTCGGTACCTACCAACACGTTAGGTAAAGGAACTAAATATTTTATCCCACGAACCAAAAATCACGATGTTATTTATCAGTTACCAAAACATAGGCAATGAAATAAAATAAATGAAATATCTGGAGCCCTACGGCCTCTTCTCAAACAATTTACATTGTGTCGGATATCTCGACCAAATGATGTGCAAAATAAGTGCAGTTTCTTTACTTTTATCATCATTTTTCTACTCAGTGTTTTCACATACAAGGAACCAAAAACACGAAGAAAAGAACAAAAAATATTGAAAGTTATGTAATTCTAGTTTTTTACCTACCTACAAACAAGCTAACCCATTAGAGTAGCCCGAGTCACGTGGAATATAATGTGGTAACGTACCGCAAGGCAGAGAGAAGGTGGAGAACTCGTTGAGGAACCGGCACGGGAAGGAGCCCTTCTTGTAGCGCACCGAGCTCGCCAGCTGCGAGCGGATGCCGCGCGCGATGTCCGGGGCTGCACACAACACACGCTGCGTCACCTCTCGTATACACATACTTACTACTCTGAACTCATTTCAAACGGGATATTTACCATCATTTGATTTTTCAGTTATCCAATATAAAATGAAAAATTAAATTAAAATAAAAACAGCTTTATTCCATATCCCAATAGTTATTAGTATGTATAATTTTAAAACAATAATAATAGTAAAAGAAAGAATTAATAGTCGTGTAGGTACATTATAATTTTAGAATTGAATTGAATTTTGAATTAATTATGTCAGATTTTTGCTATGTCATGTCCTGATATGGGGTGCCTTCGGCGGTGTATGCCTCCTCCAAGGATCTCCAGAGGTTTCTGTCTCTGGCTTTTTGTGGCCACATTTTTCCAGCTACTCGTGTGATGTCATCATTCCATCTTTTGAATGGTCTCCCTTTTTTCCTTTTTTGGTCAAGTGGTATCCAGTTTGTGACTATATATGGCCATCTGTTTGGTTTTAATCTTTGAATGTGCCCTGCCCATTTCCATTTTAAGCCCAGTATTCTTTTTACTACGTCTTTTGTTCTGGTTTTTCTTCTTATTTCTTGATTTCTCACTCTCTCTCTCTGAGTTTGATTCCTAAGAAACTTCTTTCTATGGCTCTCTGGCATACTCTAAGTCTTTCTAGCATTTTCTTTGTTGTGTTCCAGGTTTGGCAAGCATAGGTCAGACAGGGTGTTAGGCAGATGTCCATGGCTTTGCTTTTTAAATTGATAGGAAGATTGCTCTTGAAAATTTCTTTCATGGCCCAATATTTGTTCCATGTCGATTTTATCCTTATTTATTTTTCCGTACAGTTGTCAAATGCAATAAGGTGTCCAAGGTATATATATTCATTGACGTATTCTAAGTTAGTTAAGCTGGCCAATATAGATATTTTTCTTTTGTTTGTCATTACCTTAGTTTTGCTTTGGTTATCCAATATAGTATGTAAAAATATCAAATCAACTAAGCTCAGAGCTCCCCATTGGCCATGGGGTACCCCAGGGCAGCGTCCCAGGAACTACCTTTTTCAACCTGTGTGTATGTATATATATAGCTTTCTCAAAAACTGTCGTGTCCAATCCACCTACCTCCTTAACCATCTGTGTCCCCAATGTCCCCACTGGTGCTAGCGCGAATCTTACGTATAAATCTTACATCTCAGAAATGGCTAGCCGAGTTACAAAACTTATTTTTGTCATGAAAAGACTACGAGACTGCATCCCTAGAGATATTCTGAAAACTGTGTACGTATCACTGTGTCAGTCGATTATACAGTACTGTATTTCAGTGTGGCGCAGTGCAGGTAAAACGTTTTTCATGAAATTAGAGAGAGCCCAAAGGGCCCTAATAAAAGTCACTCCAAAAAAGCCCTTCCGCTACCCAACAGACGACCTATACAGAGAGTTTAAAGTCCTTCGGGTCGGGTAAGACATGTCTTCGCCTTAAGTGCAGTTATTAAGACGCACAGAAGCATCAAAGCCCTCCCAAACTACGACGAAATTATTTAAAAATGCGTTTACAAAATCCCTGATGCACTCACTCATGGCAAGACGTAACCCGGCTTTCTCCCTGATTCACATTTATAATAAACTATGCAAACTTTGCGACTTAAAAGATACATCCTTATTCTCGTGTTGGCTTTGTGGTGTGTATCGGCCGTGATAGAATAGCACCACCCTAACTCTTCCCGTGGGTAGGGTGGTACTATTCTCCCGTGAATGTCCCTTAGTCGCCTCCTACGACACCCACGGTGGGTGTCGTAGGAGGCGACTAAGGGACATTCACAGGGGGGCGGGCAGCAGCGTCCCTTGCAACACAATCTCTACACTGCGGTCCCCAACCCGCATGCCCAGCGTGGGGAGTATGGGCATCAACCCCCCCATGGATTGATACGCCAACAGAATGTGACCCCCAGTTCCCGGCCACGTCGCTATTCCTGGCCACGGTAGCGGCCACGGTAGTGGCGGGGCAGGGAGTGCTAGGAATCCCCGGGCTACATCAGGCTACCAAACTCTACCTAAACTGACCCTGGCTACGTTTAACGGACGCACTCTGAGGCTTTACCATCATCTAGCGCAGTTGGAAGTGGAGTTAGAGAACATCAAATGGCATATTCTGGGGTTATGTGAAGTCCGTAGAGAGGGGGAGGACACCGTAACGCTAGACTCGGGCCATCTTCTCTACTTTCGCGAGGGTGATAAAACATCCCAGGGTGGCGTAGGCTTCCTCGTCAATAAGGCCCTCTCTAACAACGTCCAAGAAATCTCTAGTGTGTCGACCAGGGTAGCGTACCTGATCCTTCGGCTGTCCAAGCGGTACAGCATGAAGGTCATCCAGGTCTACGCACCGACCTCGGCACACTTGGATGATGAAGTGGAGGATATGTATGAAGACATATCCAAAGCCTTACATAACACCACTAAGGCCCACTTCAACGTTGTTATGGGGGACTTTAACGGCACGGTGGGAACCCAGACTAGCAACGAATCCCGAATAGGCCCGCATGGTTATGGAGTCAGGAATCACAGGGGGCAAATGCTTGTCAACTTCCTTGAGAAGGAGGGGCTGTTCTTGATGAACTCTTTCTTTAAGAAACCGCCTCAAAGTGGACATGGCAAAGCCCCGACACTGTGACTAAAAATGAGAACGACTTCATCATGACGCATAGCAAGCACATATTCAGAGATTTCTCAGTGATCAACAGGTTCAATACCGGATCTGATCACTGACTCCTCCGAGGCTCTCTGAATATCAACTTGAAGCTTGAAAGAAACCGTCTGATGAAGTCCACGCTCTGACCTGACCAAATCCAAATCATGGCGGGCACCGAGAAGTTTCAGCAACTTCTCGGAAATAGATTTGTTGCCTTGGAACCCACTGATGACGCTGACGAGACCCTACACAATCTGGTTGAACCGTTGAGGGACGAGGGCATCAAATTCTGTCGAAAGCAGCGTACTGGCAAGAAGTCCAAACCCTCGGATGAGACTCTTGGGCTGATGACAAAAAGACGGGAAATTACCCAAGCGACTTTGTCAGAGAGGTCAGACCTGAACAAGCGGATTGCGAAGATGGTACGGCACGACCTTCGGAGCTCCAACACGCGCTTCATTCAAGAGGCGATAGAGCGAAACCGAGGGTCAAAAGTATTCACTCAGCAGCTTGGCAGGAGCCACCTGACAAAGCTTAAAACGCACGACGGGAGGACCGTATTGTCAAAACCGGAGATATCCGCCGAGATAGAGGATTTCTATGGCCGATTAATTGTATATACCGTACCGATTAATACACTTGAGAGCAAAAAAATCGCACATTCATGATTTTTTGACATAACTAAAAAAAAAACAAAAAATATTATGTTTCTGTAATGCAGATTCATAGTCTATTTTAATACCTATCCAGTGGTATCTGATTTGTCTTTCAATCATTACATAAAAATGCTTTTGTGGATCAATAACAAAAATGGATGTTTAGTAAAAAATTCTTTATTCAAGTATTGGTGTCAAAGTTATGAAATTAAAAGATAAAATTAATTTAAAGTTTGTTATTAATATCGAGTGTTCCCTCCCCTAGCCTGAATCACTGACTCCATCCGTGTTTTCATTGATGTTACTAGACTTTTGATAAAGTCTTGAGGAATAGCCTCCCATTCCTCTGCGATCGCCTGTTGCAGCTCCTGTAGAGTCGATGGAGGAGCATCTCGGCCTCGAACTCTTCTTTTCAGCTCGTCCCATAGATGTTCGATGGGATTGAGGTCTGGGCTTCGAGCTGGCCACTCCATAACGGTCACATCCACCTCTTGAAGGTACTCGATCACTATGCCAGCAGTATGCGGTCTTGCATTATCTTGCATAAACAGAAAGTTTTCGCCGATAAACCCAGCAAAAGGTACGACGTGGCTCTCGAGTACTTCCTCAATGTATCGTATGGATGTCAATCCTCTTGATTGGCGACCAGTATTCGGTCCGGTGATGAAGGCAAGCTCGGTTTTTGCTTCCATAGACATGCCTCCCCAAAACATGATTGATCCACCGCCATAGGCGACACGTTCTGTTATGCAGCATTGGGCAAATCGTTCTCCCGATCTTCTATACACCTTCCCCCGTCCGTCGTTGCCATGCAAGCACATCCTGCACTCATCAGAGAACAGGACTGCACTCCACTGCTCTTCGGTCCAATTCAAATGGTCTCGAGCGAACTGAAGGCGGGCTTCTCGGTGGGCTGGGGTCAATTTCGGCCCGTTTGCTGGCCTGTGTGCAGTCAGGCCACCTTCTCTCAATCGTCTTCTGACTGTCCACCGGCTAACTTCTACTTCACGAACTTCTTGAAGTCGTTGGCCCAGTTGAAATGCGTTCAAACGACGATTTCTTAAAGATGTCGTTATAAGAAAGCGGTTATCACGCTCTGTTGTAGCACGGGGACGGCCCGATCCTTGTCGCCGTTTGTAGCCACCAGTCTCTTGATACCTCTGGTATACACGCCGAACGGTAAATCGGCTCAAACTCAATTGTCGAGCCACTTGACTTTGCTTAAGCCCCGATTCAACAAGGGCAACCACTTGAGCGGCTACTTCTGGTGTAGTATCCATTTTCGTGTTCCGTTTGAAGCCAATATCAATAGAGAACCTTTCACACTGTACGTTGGTATGCAAATGATGACCATTCCCTCAATATGCACTCTTTTATACCTGCGATAAATCCCGCCGCCGGCCTTACCTGGATCGAGCGACATAAGGGGGTCTATTGTTTTGTTGCTAATGAGTTGTTTTTAAAGGTAAATGTCAACCCTTTATCAGTTCTGCGAATGCCTAGATTATGCACTTTAATTTAATTTTATTTTAATTTGCTGTAAGCTCCAAATAAAAAAAAAATTGAACTTTTAAGTAAAAATGTGCGGATGTGCGATTTTATTGCTCTCAAGTGTATGTTTATGTCATAAAAAGTATGTATAATTGATCAGTTGTAATATGGAAATTAAATTATAATAAATTTATACAATAGGCAAAGCGTAGAACTCGTCTACAGAGTAGAAAGAGCTTTTTTTTTAATTTACATTTAAATACCATGGTGGAAGCTGCCTTTCTAATAGTATCCGGCAGCCTGTTGTAGACTGAGGGACCGATTATATATACGGACCTCTCCGACTTGCGCAGCTTGTGCGCCGGTGTGACGAGGACGTGAGAGAGCTTGTTACTGCGCAGGGCGCGGGCGGTGTTCATACCTCTCCTCTGGAATCTATCAATGTTTTTGTGTGTGAACAGAGCTACTTGATATATCAGTTCACAGGGGAGAGGCATGATATTCAGCACCTTAAAAAAGTATCTGCATGACACATCGTCGTCAGTAAATCAGTAATATTTATTCACATAAGACATGGTACATAATACATTGGTGGAATAACACAGTAGAGCTGCATATCTGCAGCCCGAATGCAGGCACGTGAATATAAAAATCAATAAAATTAAATTAAATGTCAGCAATTAAATAAAATAAACGCAAATAAATTGTCAATTAAAATAGAACTCTCTAGGTCAAAACTTAAAATTAAGGTAATCTTCAACCGAATAAAAACAATGCTCAATTAATAAATTAAATAACTTTCTGTTGAATAAGGGACCCTTTAGTTCTTTTACATCGTTTGGCAATTTGTTGTGAACTTTGATAGCCATATTATAACAGTTTCTACTATACAATTGCGTTTTCTTTGCAGGAATTGCTAATCGGTCTTTATGCCTACAGTTAAATGTATATACTTGTTCAAAAGTTTTAAACAATTCCTTGTGTGATTTGACAAATTTACACATTTCTAAAATATACAAGCATGGTAATGTCAGGATCTTATGTTTTTTAAATATTGGGGTACAAGGTTCCCACGGAGGCTTGTTGAATATTGCACGTAGAAAATTTTTTTGCGCTATAAATAAGTCCTTGTTATTACCTGCATTACCCCATATAATAACATTATATCTAAGAAGGGATGCTACATAGCCGTGATACGCGAGTAGAGCAGTTTTGTGATCGGTTATATTTGCAATATTCCATAGAGCATAAATGAAACTATTTATTTTAGATTTAATATGCTCGATGTGTGGTACCCATGAGCATACATTGTCTAGCTTTAGACCAAGGAATGAAACCGTATCACTTTCTTGCATTTCTTCATTTTGATAAGTTACCTTAAATGCGTTTCCTTTTGGTTTCCGATTATAAAATTTAATGAATTTAGTCTTTGATATATTTACTTTTAGGTTATTTTTACTTAACTAGTCAATACAAACTCCGACTGTGTTATTTAAGTCATGTATGTGTTCAGGTTCTTTGTCATTTGTAACTACTATAGAAACATCGTCAGCAAACAGCGTACAATGGTTTTCTGTGATGTCAGGTAAATCATTAATGTACAATAAAAACAAAAGTGGCCCCAGAACACTACCTTGGGGCACACCGAGTGCATTATGTCTAATAGCTGATCTGAATTCAGTAAGCTCATTTTTTTCATTCAATTTTCTTACTTCTACGCATTGAGTCCGTTTTTCTAGGTAGCTTTTGATCCAATCATAAGCAACTCCACGAATACCACACAGCTCACATTTTATCAAGAGTCTTTTATGACAAACATAATCGAACGCTTTGCTCATATCAAAGAACACTGCAGAGACAAACCTGCTACGGTCAACATTCTCAAGTATAGCATTAATTAGATTAAAGGCTGCCAATGTAGTCGATTTGCCTTTCTGAAAGCCGTTTTGATTACTTTTTATAATCTTATATTTATTTAAATAATTCGTAACCCTGTAGTGCATAGCTCTTTCAAAAATTTTAGAAAATATCGGTATAAGTGTTATAGGACGGTAGTTATTCATGTCTGTTGGATCATTTTTTTTGAAAATAGGCTTTACAATTGATTTTTTGAGTTTTACTGGGAATTGTCCTACTTGAAAAGATGAATTTACCAAAAAAGTTAAAACTTCTACAATTTCTGCTGAGCAATTTTTAATGATTTTGGTGGATATACCATCATATCCTACAGATTCAGTATTTTTTAAAGATTTTATAATTTTTTGTATTTCAATATGGTCACAGGGGTTAAGGTACATCGATGTCACTTGTGAAGATATATTAATGTCATTATTATTCTGATTATTAGATGTCAAATTTGTGTAGAATTTATTGAAAATGTCAGCTATACGATTGGGCTTATCAATCAAGCTACCGTTATATTTAATTTTAATGTCAGAGTTAATAGGATTAAATTGATTTTTATTATTTTTGATTATATTCCACGAAGCCTTACATTTGTTTTTGGAGTTCGCTATATATTTTGAATTAACTAATTTCTGTGATTGCGAAATAACTTTTTTAAGCAACTTACTGTAATTTGAATATTTCGATTTTAGTAGGTCATTTCTTTTTTTATAATATGAGAATCTCAGTAGTCTTTTTGTCACACATGATCTTTTTATTCCATTGGTTATCCATTTATATTTACTCGGCTTGTTATTCACTTTTATTTTATTACGGGGAAAGCATAATTCATATAGAAGTACAAACATATCATAAAAGCTATTGAATGCATAATTGAATTCTGCCTCTTCGTATACTTCAGCCCACGATAAATTACGTAGACATTCCCTAAATTTTCTTATATTATCCATATTATAGTCACGCTTCCATACGTACCAACTTTGTATTGGAATTTTTTTGTCGTCAATATTCAAATAAAGCATCTGACCAGTATCGTGGTCTGAAAGACCTAGCTTATGGACTGAACCTACTGCAGATTTTACATTACTAGCTATAAGGTCCAAACATGAATTTAGTCTAGTAGGTTCGTATATATGCATTAAATAATCGTAGTTTTGAAATATTTCTTTTAGTCTGTCAGTAGCAGAGCTTATTTTGATTATATTTATATTAAAATCGCCCAGTATAACTATCTTTTTATTTCTTTTGTTACGCAGCATGTATAACAAGTTGTCAAGTTTTGACAAAAAAATATTAACATTAGAAGTAGGCGTACGATATATGCAGATTATTATTAGTTTATATCTTGGAATTTCTATACCGCAGCATTCAAACACAAACTCTAGAGCCATATCCTTTATGTACGTTAAATCTACAAATTGGAGATAGTCTCTACATAGGATGCACACGCCTCCACGTCTCTGTGTTTTTCTAGATAGATAGGATGCCAACTGAAAATGTTTCAAATGAATATTGCGTTCATCACCAGATTTAATAAATGTTTCACAAAAACATATAAAGTCCAAATAAGTACCTCTATCTATAAATTGTTCGAGACATACTTCTAATAATTCCTTCTTTGATAGAAGGCCGCTAATATTTTGGTGGAATATAGTTACCCTATTCTCGAAAGGAACAATTTTGTCCTGTATCCGAGGTTTTTTTGGTGGGAAGAACTATATTTTCAGAGGCATTCGATTTTGGCGCTCGTGTGATTTTACTAGATGGATAATAGTCTAGCAATGTTCTTTGTGTGTAGGATTTTATCACTGTTAACCTTTTTTTATGTTTAACAATAGGAATACTTTTTTTAACTAGCTTATTTTTTATAAAGTTAAGGTATTTACAATCATAGTCAGTAGAGTCAATTATAAAATTAAGCCTATTACACACATAGTCCGAATAACAATTATTATGAGGTTCAAGTTCAAGGTTTATGTAGCTGCAGTTTATGAAATTATTACAAATGGTTTTTATTCTTTTATTCAACATTACCGTATTGATGTAGATATTGTTTATAACACTGCAAACAATGACCGTGGTATTTTCAAACCTCTTCAGAAAGGCGCCTAACTCTATAAGCATCTTTATTGGATTGCGATCATTTTCCCCGACAAACAGCACAATTTTATCATTTTTTTTCACATCTAGATTCCCACCACTCTGAAGAACTACTTCAGCTTGCGCAAATGGTTTTGTGAAGCTACTAATTTGATATTTTTCGTATGATGTATTCAATCTAGATTTTATTAGTTTTTGAGCTAGACCAGTGCCCTGTTGCGTACCGAGTATGTAGAGGTTTCTCTCGTAAAGCTTAGGTGGATGTAGGGGTGTAGGTGTTTGTTTTTTTCAGGTAGTATTTGGATCCCTTCTTCATGTTTTCGCCCAGGAGTGAGTAGGAGTTCAACAGGGGGCATTGGATGTGAAGTTTGTAGCTCATCTAATTGAATTTTAGGCTTTTCGCTGATTAACTCTGCTTTTTCATCACGTCTTGGCATACTATTTGGTTGTATGGGAGAATTTCTGAAGCTTTCTGATAAACGGCGTCTCACGTTTCTCCTGGTACTTGAAGAAAGGTTAGCAGTTGATTTAGGGCTTCTGGTACAGAGTTGTTTAAGTATGTTCAGTTCTTGTATTTGCAGCGTAATTTGCTTGGTTAGCTCAATGTTTTCAAGTATTTTGATATCTAGTTCATTTTGAGTTATTTCTAAGCTATTTTTCAACAGATTTATTTCATGTTTCATGTCGTCCATTCTGGTCGAGTACATATTTGTAGACAAATCAAGGCTTTGCTGTAGGTATTCATCACTAGATATATTGCTTAGTGAATCAGTCTGATTAAGCGACTCCAATGATTTAGCTAGGCGTTTTCTATGTGTAATATTTGTTTGTTCATCCATTGTAGTTCAGAAGAAACTTCCAAGAAGAAACAAAAATTCAACCTTGGTAGGATCGATCCTGGGTACGTCCGCTTAGGAGTCAGATTTCACACCGCTGCGCTATCGAATCATAGGTAACAGTGTCGAAAATAAGTCTCGCAAGCTTTACTCATCGTTATGTCAAGGTTCTTAGAAGCTTCAATAGATGTCACTTTCTCATGTGAAATACTGCTTTACCGACGGAGCTTAACTATCTGTCACAACCAGCTGTTTTGTTTACATCTCAGATATAATTTGAACGGTAACGATGTTATCACAGGAATTTTGGTTTAATGTAATTGTTTGGTGTTTTGGTTCAGTGTAAATGTTTTACTCACAGGTGTCTTAGTTGTCAGTGCTTGGTTTTAACAGTCTTGGTGTAGTTTTTATGTATCCAGGAACAAATTTTCTTCTAAATATGAGTGCTGTTGTACATATCACTGTATCTCGTCCCAGACTTTATATTTTTCTTGGAAAACACTTGCGCGTAAGTTTTTTACAGTACTTTACACTTTTACTATACGATTATCGTCGAAGAGCTTTCAATATAATTTTAAGATTTAATTTAACACAGAGCCAATGTTCATTAGACGACTAGCGCCATCTGTCCACGCCGACGATCGCGCGCACTGCTCTTTTCTGCATGACGAAGGCCCGCTTGATATCCGCAGCTCGCGCCCACAGCTCCACACCGTAAGTGAGGATGCTGTGGACGGTCGCTAAGTAGCACGACAGTACTACGCTACGAGCCGCGGTGCCAGCGAGCCGCCCCAGTGCGAAGCAGGTGCGGCCTAATTTGAAGCAGAGCTCCTCTATATGAGGTTCCCAAGTGAGTCCACTGTCGATGTAGAAGCCCAGTAGCTTTGTTTTGTCGACCATCTGCAAGGCCGTGTTACCGGCGGTGACTGTACAGGGTGGCGATGTTGTGCCATTAAGGCGAAAGGTCATGAAGCAGGTTTTTTCCCTATTGAGAGCTAAACCGTTCGATTTAAACCAACGTTCGAGCCTTTGAACAACATTGTTCAGTCTAAGCTCCAGTTCGAGTGATGACGGCGCAGTCACTATGGCTGCCACGTCTTCGGCATACATATAGACATGCGCGTCGCTCACGGTTACGGGTAGGTCATTGAGCAGTAGGCTGAACAATGTGTTCGACAGGCAGGAACCCTGCGGTACCCCCATAGTATGGATTATATTGATTGCCTTATTATTATTATTACGTGTGACTTGTAACTTGGTGTTATTAAATAACGCTTCTTAATAATTACAGACCCATCACACTCTTGAGCCACGTCTATAAGCTGTTCTCACGAGTGGTCACGAACCGTCTCGCCAGGAGACTCGACGAGTTCCAGCCACCGGAACAGACTGGATTCCGCGGAGGATATGGCACCATAGACCACATACACACAGTGAGGCAGATTATACAGATGTCCGAAGAGTATAATCAGCCCCTGTGTCTGGCTTTTGTGGACTATGAGAAGGCGTTTAACTCCGTCGAAACCTGGGCTGTTCTGAATTCCTTACAGCGATGCCAAGTAGACTATCGTTATATCCAGCTGCTGACATGTCTCTACGAGGCCGCCACCATGAGTGTCCAAGCACAGGGCCAGCAGTCTAAACCCATCGAATCGCGCAGAGGAGTGAGGCAGGGGGATGTCATATCCCCGAAATTGTTCACGTGCGCATTGAAGGATATGTTTGGGTTGCTGGATTGGAAAGGAAAGGGCAATAATATAAACGGCGAGTACATCTCACACCTGCGATTCGCTGATGACATAGTCTTAATGGCGGAGTCGCTTGAGGAACTGAACCAGATGCTGGACGGCCTAGCTTCAGCCTCCCGATGTATCGGTCTTGGCATGAATTTGGATAAAACCAAACGTTGGTTGTACATGGTCACCTTCTCGAAACTGTTTTCGAGTACACTTACCTTGGGCAGATTCTGCAGTTAGGTAAAAACAGTTTCGAGAAGGACGCCAAAAGGAGGATCCAGCTAGGCTGGGCAGCATTTGGGAAACTACGTCAAGTCTTCTCGTCATCCATACCGCAATGCTTAAAAACGAAAGTTTTCAATCAGTGCGTCCTACCCGTTATGACCTACGGAGCTGAGACGTGGACACTCACGATAGGGCTGGTCCACCAGTTCAAAGTCGCTCAGCGAGCTATGGAAAAAGCTATGCTCGGAGTTTATCTGAAGGATAGGATTCGTAAAGAATGCAACCGACAGAGAACCAAGGTTATCGACATAGCTCAAAGAATTCGCAAGCTGAAGTGGCAGTGGGCCGGCCACATCTCGCGAAGAACCGACGGCCGCTGGGGAAACGTGTACTTGAGTGGAGACCACGACTCGGTAAACGTAGTGTAGGACGCCCTCCGACCAGGTGGGTTGACGACCTGCGAAAGACTGCAGGTAGATGCTGGTTGCGGCAAGACAAGAAGCCGTTGCTGCCTGCCCACCGGTGGACAACCGTTAGTCGCATCTCTAGACATCCTAATAAGAGGTACCTCTATACCAGTACCGCACGACTGAATACAGTAATGTATGTACTTGAATGTTAACATTCTAAAGATGTGTATTAGATGGTCAAACAGTAGGTATGTGTTACCGATGTAGGAGGGCGAGCGCTTGAGGCCCGGCCCGCCGCCCGAGATGCCCGACAGCAGCGTCGCCAGGATCTCCTGCCGTTTGAACCTGGAACACAACGGCATCTCATCACGCACCTGACCACTCGTACACTTATACATTATACAGTAATACCCCGCTTTTCGCTTTCTTGTAAAATACGTTCATAACAGCTTCGCGTAATTTGAAAATCGCGTTGAAGCGAAACTGCGCATAAGGGGTCGCGGAAATAATAATAATAATAAGAAGAAGTTCCTTTCTCTGCAGCCCTAGTCACCGGCCGCTTGAGCCTAGCTCTGCGGTCGGTGATCTACCGTTTTGATATATTTTTTACTGTAGAATAGTTTTATAATATTTTATTGTATTTTCTATAGTAAAAAATGTATTTATACGAGAATTTAAATAAATGAGCGTATAATAATAATAATAAAATCATTTATTTCAGACCATAGATATGTATTAACTTATTTGATCCTATTTAACTTATTCCACGGTTCATAGTATACACATTACAACAAGCGTACATAAAATATAAAAAAACACTAAATTAATAACACGCTTATTATGATAATGCCGACAGCGTGTACTCGTAGTTGTCGAAATCAGGGTGTCAGCTGACGTCGGTGCGCGGCGCGGGCGCGAGCGGTGAACTTTCGGAACTTGACACCCTTCGGCCAAAACGTCGAAGGCCGAGGCTCGGTTGAGCAGCGCCACCTCGGGCGCCGTGAGCGCGCGCCCCGCGTCTCCGTCGTGCGCCAGGTACTTCTCCACGCAGCACGTACCTGATGGCTAGATGCACCAGCGTGTGTCCCACGTCGAAGGCCGAGGCTCGGTTGAGCAGCGCCACCTCGGGCGCCGTGAGCGCGCGCCCCGCGTCTCCGCCGTGCGCCAGGTACTTCTCCACGCAGCACGTACCTGATGGCTAGATGCACCAGCGTGTGTCCCACGTCGAAGGCCGAGGCTCGGTTGAGCAGCGCCACCTCGGGCGCCGTGAGCGCGCGCCCCGCGTCTCCGCCGTGCGCCAGGTACTTCTCCACGCAGCCCGGGGAGTTCTCCACCACACCTGCAACAGAATAGAATAAACATATATTTGGACACAGGTACAATATACGGGCAAAGAATAAACAAACGGAAAACAAAGGAGTTTATCACGAGGGTAATTGAAAACATTACACTACCTCCATTACCCGGCAGGTAGTTTATTGTCTTGTACGACACTTGTACTGCCTCATACTGCCGGACGGGCCCTGCTACTACACTTGTACTGCCTCATACTGCCGGACGGGCCCTGCTACTACACTTGTACTGCCTCATACTGCCGGACGGGCCCTGCTACTACACTTGTACTGCCTCATACTGCCGGACGGGCCCTGCTACTACACTTGTACTGCCTCATACTGCCGGACGGGCCCTGCTACTACACTTGTACTGCCTCATACTGCCGGACGGGCCCTGCTACTACACTTGTACTGCCTCATACTGCCGGACGGGCCCTGCTACTACACTTGTACTGCCTCATACTGCCGGACGGGCCCTGCTACTACACTTGTACTGCCTCATACTGCCGGACGGGCCCTGCTACTACACTTGTACTGCCTCATACTGCCGGACGGGCCCTGCTACTACACTTGTACTGCCTCATACTGCCGGACGGGCCCTGCGCCGTTCTGAGTTCACAGTTAGTCATCCAAGTCTAGAACAGTACAATTTGAACTTTATGTCCCAGTATGGTCCCAGTATTATAAAGTAGGTAAGTATTCCAAATATTTGACTCAATTCGATCGTAATAAAATTTAAAAAAGACTTTGTTATAGCGTATCGTTAATGAGCCAGAGTAATTCAGCTAACGTGTTACAAGCCACACATAATATAATACCATACTACCCCCGCTAATAGAAATACTAGAGTAGAGCAGTGTCTGTTTGAGTAGACACTCTACACTAGAGTTGGTAGATGGACGAAGGCTGTGAAGAGAAGAGAAGAGGTGCTTACCTAGACAGGCCTGCAGCCAGGTCCAGTCGATGTTGTTGTGTGTGCGCTTGGGGCGGCGCAGCGCGCCCGCGTCCGCAGCCTCCAAGGCGGGCACGCTATTGCAGATGTCGTTAATACCTACAAACATTATATTTTATTTCATTGTACTTGTTTACAACCTGCAGTCCACTCTCTATATAAAAGGCTAGAAAAGTAAATAAATACATTAAAAAGATGGATCTGTCTTTAAACGTCGGAGGTTGGTTAAGGTCAATCATCATCATTATCAGCCTATAGCAGTCCAAAAGGTCAATATTTCGATATTATTGAACCAACAGAAATGGTAGTTTGGTTGGGATATTTCAAAAACGGATTTTTATTATTTTTAAAGATATTGTTACAAAAAAAAGCTTAAAAATAACACGTCGGAAACCACAAAGGTTTGTATCGATGTGTATCAGCTGAGAGTCAGCTGAATAAAAACTCATAGGTTTACAAATAAAATTATTCAAATTCGAAATAAGATGTTGATGTTGATGTTGAGATGTGCAAATTGCTACCTTTTATTGGACGCGACGTTATCACTATCCGTACTGTATTCCGAATGAAGAAAAACGAACGTTTCCACTAGACTCACGGAATTCCAAATCAAAATTCCGCATTAGGCCACCTTTATGAGTTAGATTTCCAAAGAAGATCCGACAAACTGTCAAAAACTCCATCTATACGCAGTTGGAAACGTCAAGTTGACAATCATATTTGGGTAAGTTCGACACGACAGTTCATAGATGGCACCACCGGCGGCGGCGGCGGCGGCGGGGCGTGGTGTGAGTGGTACATACCGATGGTGGGTCGGTGGTGGCGCGCGGCGGGGGGCGGTGGCGGCGGGTCGGGCGGCTCGGGCGCGCCCCCCGACCCGCACATCGCGCACCGCAGCGCCTTGGGCCAGTTCTCGTACGTACACACCTGACGAGAATCAACGGTACAAGTAAATAAATAAACATACTGCCTGCACAACAATCTAATAATAACTTTTATTTTTTTAACCTTTTATTATGAATATTTTCTAGCATATATATTTTTCACCACTCCCGATCGAAAACAGTGATTTTGCTGCTCAAAAAATTGTTCGGTTTTTGTTGGTTTAAAGTGCCGCCGGCGGCGGCGGCGGCTGCTGCCTGGCGCGTGGCGCGTGGCGTGTGGCGCGTGGCGCTACCTTCCCTGCGCGAAGAGGGTCACGAGTCTCGGAGTAATGCAGTGCGGGGGCAGGTAATGTACTTACAGCGCAGGACCACTTGTTGCCGAGGGTGGCGCTGGAGTGCGGCGTGCTCTGCGGAGACGAGATGCGCAGCGGCTTCAGGCGCTCCGCCACGCTCTCCACACCTGGACATCACAATCAATAAATAAATAATGCTGGACAATCACCACACCATCATCTAGCCGCAAGCTAAGCATGTCATGGGTACTAAATGACTATATACATATGTACAATACAATACAATATAGCTTTATTGCACCATCAAATATAAAGAAAATAATAAAAATAAAGGATCTTAATACTAACTAAATCTAGTGGCACAATCGGCGGCCTTATCGCTGAAAGCGATCTCTTCCAGGCAACCTTTGGATGGATAGGATCGGTACGTATTAAAGCTGACGGTGGCGTAATTATTTAGGATTATTTTATATGTACTTAATACAATACTTAACATAGATAGATATTTTTTATTAAACATCAGATAACGACCAAAACAACCGAAACAAATATCTGCAGATCGTACACACAATTGTCCCGATGCGGGAATCGAACCCGCAACCTCCTGCGTCTCAGACGGACCTTCGACCACCGCGCCACAGAGATCGTCAATAAACTATTAAAACATAAAAAATCACTCTTTTGTTAACTCTGTCAACTCTGTGTAATGTCTACATCTCTATTCTATTATGTCTACATCTCGCTCTATTGCGAAAGTATTATCCAAGAGCTGCTCATGATATGATATGAATAGTGATTATAATATTATCTAATGGTAACGTACTGCAAGCCTCGGAGGAGGGCAGCGCGCTGGCGTGGTCCTGCAGGTTGAAGATGTCCTCGCCCAGCACGGGCTTGGCGGCGCGGCACATCGTGCACTGGAACACACACAGGCAAGCATTCATTCAGTGCATCCGAGTCTAGTGCACGCACAGCGGAGCCATACTCTTTACTCTACTCTATCAACGTTTATCACCTTCTTATATCGTAATCATCATTATTTGTACCCACTGTCGAGGGCTCTCGAAGTATGTGGCATATACCACGGCCCTGCGCCAGCCATCTCATGCCAGTCTCTGCAACTTGAGACATGTTTTCATACATTTCGTTTAATACGCTCAATACATAAGCCAACAACACGAACCAGAAGAACCCGTGACACTGCAGTTTTCCTGGATATTCTTCCATTGATGACAATTCATTCCCTTGAGAATCTTATTGAGAATGTGAATAACTCACAAAAGAGGCCCTAAGTGATAACGATGAAGAGGAATACGGCCAGGCATTTACAACTTTTGATGATCGATATGTAGCTTCTTTAAATCAACTAAAAAAGTTACATTATGTTGAAAATCTTGTAATTGCTAATGTATCAAAAGCTTTCTGTCAAACAAAAATAATTGATTACTTTAAATTACGTAATAATAACACTATGTATACAGGGTGTCCGGTAATTAATGGATAAGCTCGCAGGCACGCGTGGGGGGCACCACGGCCTATCAGGAAAAAAAATATAAAAAATCTATCTGCAGCAGTCAAGGATTTATTTAGTTTTTTCCATAAGTACAAAATTTGATACCTTTGTTCACCAGGTAAATCATTTGAAATAATTTTCAATTTGAACATTTATTATAAAACTTGTGTCGTTTCAATTATAAATAACACTGCAACCACCCCATAATACACTGCCACAGATTTCCGAAATAAATTTCCTATTTTTAACATTTTCTGTTATAAGAAAAATACGGGTAGAGAAGGAGAGATAGCAATAACTCGATAATTTGACAATAAAAAAAAATAGTTTAATACCATTTAAAAAACTTCATTAAGTAGGCATGTTTTTTAAGCTATGGGCCACCCAGGTCTCCATACGTTTTTTTATACCACAGGTGCTCAAACTTTATAAAAAAAAAATCGAAACCACTAATTTTCATTTTTATATATTTAAGAAAAAAACCGGTGCAGCTAGAAACATTTTTTAATGCGCGATGGCAAGGCCAATTATTCAAGGTTGTTCCCAGAAAAAATAAACTCATTATCATTGAATTTGTAGCCGTAGTGCCCAATGATGTGGACAAAGGTATCAAATTTTGTACTTAAGAAAAAAACTAAATAAATCCTTGACTGCTGCAGATAGATTTTTTATACTTTTTTCCTGATTAGCCGTGGTGCCCCCCACAAGTACCTGCAGGGTTATCCATTAATTTCCGGACATTCTGTATATTTAATGTAAACGTGTTAGTTTCCCTATCCCGCTTTCTCGCTTTTAACGCGTTTTTTGGGTCCCTGGGAAATCGTCTTAAACGGGTTTGACTGTATATAAAAGTGCACAGCCCATCCTTTCCCACAGCTGGCTTGCTCGATATATTTTTCTCTTCAATACTTTCTCTAGCGGCGCGTGATGTGATGACAAATAAATGCAGCTAATTACGTAAGCGGCTCTTTTTGCGAGAGGCTGCTTTAGGCTCTTTTTAAGAATTCAACTCACTTTGAAGAGGATCGGCAGAAATAACTTGACTAGGTAGGTTGAGTTATTTCGGCCGCTCCTCTTCATTTATCAGGTAGATAATAATTATCCGATCTCTACTCTAGACTAATAAGTAGAGATCGGATAATCGGATGCATATTTACCTAAAGTGAATTTTGCTAACAAATTATGGAAGCGGCTTCTTAGGAACTTTAATTAAAAATAAATTCTCGGGATTCCTGGATTGCTTAAGTATCATGTATTTGACTTCGACCTTGATCGCCGGTGCCTGGTATCAATGCGTGTACGTGGGGTGAAATGCGTTTATGATTAATGAGGATTTATTTTTTTCAGAAATATGTATGTTTATTTTTTTTTTCGTCGGTTTTAAACACATACGTAACCTCTGGTTTCAAGCATAAGAATATTTACATTAACCCTATCACTCAAGAACTTAGATTATTCTAATTTTTTGTATTCAGGTTGATAAAATTAAAATTAAAGACAAGTATTTTTAGATTTTTCGATTATTTAATTATTACTGTACATATTTTAGAAAAAGGACGACGTGTAACAATCACCAAAAAAATCACAAATTACTGGTGGATTTGCCAAAAATAATAAAGTAATACATTTTTTTAAAATGTACCGGTAAGTATATCATACTTACACACAATTTTTTTTTTTTGTATAGGTATTTCAAATCGTCGCAAGAGCACGCACTCGTTGAAATTACCGGCGGCAGACAATTGAATTTTAGTTTTTAACAGGCAACACCAGCTATTCCAATTTCATGGTCATATATATATAAAAGTGTACAATATATATATATATATATTATATATTGTACACTTTTATGTAAGAATTATGACAATAAAGAAATCTAAATCTGAATCTACAAACCAAAGTAACGACCATGAAATTGGAATATGCTAAGGATACGACTCGTCAAAACAGGTAATATACAATTTTGATGTATGGGAAACATAATAATTATGTTATATTCTTAAAATTATAAAAGTGAACGTTACTCTCGGCTAGGTGATGTTACGGGGATGTCTGATTTTATTTTATATTTACTGTAATCGTTTTCTAAAAACTCTTTGATGCTATACAGTAGAATACGACATATTGTGCTTTGAAACGAAATAAAATTAATCATACCGATTTCTAGGGATTGACGAAGTATAATGCCTACAGGCTACAGGTACGTATATGTTGCAGAGGGCTAATACCCAGTGCACTTAAATTTGAATTTCCCGCGATCCGGGACTTTTCGATAAAAAAAGTCCTTTAGCCAACATCTCAACTTTAGGTAAATATGCATCCGAATATCCGATCTCTGCTAATGAGGCTTACGGACAAACAGAATTAATGTTTAAGTTAGCTTCTAGACAAAATATTTGCTTACTGTGAAACATAAATATATTACGAAAAAATAATATATAATATGAAAAGTTATATACCGCGCGCTTGTGGTCCTATTGGACCTCAAAATTTTCAAACACCAAGATTAAGATTAGACCCCGATAAAATCTAGCTAGGACCAGAATAACTTAAATGCCTTAAAGCAAATTTCCCTTTATTATGTTACTTTATAACATTCAATAACACCATTTAAAATAACATTCCAGTTGAATGACCCAGTTTATTTATTGTACCTAATGCATCACATCAACAATGCATGTTGTTTCTCGTTGATATCTTGCTATCACAAGGATAGCAACAGACCAAGTCTGTTTAACTTAATCAAATATATAAAATGTGTTAGGTACCTTTCTTGAAAGTGGGTAGTTCTCGTAGGTGCAAGTCTCGCAGCGCCATTTCCCTGTATCTGCACCAGCAGGCGGTGTTGCTGTCATCTGAAAATAATTACTTTGTTGCCAGCATCACAACATTACACACTCAACAGAATCTTGGATGATTGATTTTATCTCTGCCAAAACCAGTGAAGATCCATAGAATGTTCAGAGCCACAATTAAGCTTAGATTGGTCACAATTAAGCTGCTTTTATTATAGCAAGACATAATAGGTACACAAAATCAATCATATACCAAATCTCAAGTCCAAATGTAGATATACCCATAATTAAATAATAATAAATAATGCTGGGTAATGGGCACAGGGTCATCTAGCCCCAAGCTTAGCTTAGCGTGTTATGGGTACTAGATAGCTGATATACATAATATTGACTTAATTAGCAATACAATAAAGGCAGGTATATTAGGAGATACATTATGGTATATTCCTATAGACACAAACGAAACATCTCACTCAATAATTGGCTTTTTACCATGACTCAATTTTGTTTGTGTTAATAACCAAGATAGTTTCAAAAGTTATACAAACTGAACATTTATGTACACATATCACTAAATAAAAGCAATAATAATTTATAAAAAATACAAAAAGTAGGTATATAGAAAGAACACCGCCCCAGCATTAATAGTGCCTCTGCAGTATCAGATGACCCACAACCTGTTAGTTGTCAGTGCTCCGTATCACTTAGCAGGGCTTTCACAATGTTAGTTGGATGTGAATGACCTATTTACATTATTATAAACAACATTAACTTATTTACTCTGCTATACTTTTATAATAACTAATGAGTACTTGAATGTCTTGTGAACTTTGTGGGACTTTCTCTTAGAAAGGCCATTTATACTGTCAATCCCTTTCAGGATATGGAGATATAGATTGTATTTCAAATAAGACTGGTATGGAAGGTAAATTAAATTAAACCAGTTCTTTTTAATGGCAACAATTGCTAATGACTTGCAAGAGTTTCATTAGTTCATAAGCATGCTCACAAAGGACTACATTGGACTACTTCTCTTAAAGGATATTAGTCCGGCTAGAATGAAAGACAATAACATATTCACAGGAGGAGCGTAAGGTGTAGTGCAATAGTGTGAGGGATACCTGCGCTCGGCTGGCGTGCGAGACATTGGTGGAGTCGAGCGGGGCGCGCGTGGGCGCGGGGACCGCGGCGGTGGCCTGGCTGCCGCGGCTGTTGGCATGATTCGCGGCCTGCGTTTCCTCGCTCATCCTCCCTGCACCATCAGCCGCCCACACCACACCACACACTATCACCAAATCATCGCCTCGAGGGACCACTGTCGCGCACGGCTTCGATCTTGGCGCCGATGACGCGAAATCAAGCGAGCACGATATCACTGAGAATTTCCTATTGGTATATTCGATTTCGAGATTCACGCGCAAACTCGGTGACTTATTTACCTTGAATAGATCGCGAGGTTGAAGATACGAAACTTGGCAAGGCTCGCTTTAGAATTTTGGCGTCGTTACACAACATAAAACACTGGCTGGCGATGCCATAAGGTCAAGACTACTCGAGCGACGCGAGCACGGAGAGCTCTCGCACGAGCAGGAAGATGTGACGGTGTTCCTGGAAGCTATCACCGCGCTATTTGGGCACGACAATCGACGGACGAAACAAATCCAGGGTGAATGGAGGAAAATAAAAGAAACATTGAAGGTGAAGATTGTGTATTTTGACAAATTTTGTATCGGTCAATTTTATTTTTCTGTCATTCAATGAAAACGAAATAGGGGTGGGGAATGAGTGCTACTTACTTTGACAGTTGACAGTAGGTAGAGCTGCCAACTAAAAAGACGGACGAAAGAAATCCCTTATGACAATAAATACTATGGAAGTATAGCTGAATGAAATAGACTAGTCTAGCACAACCAACTAGACTGGCGGCGCGGCCGCGGCGGCGGAGCGCGGCGGCAGTCTGTATGCATCTCATGAACCGTAAAATGTTGAAACTCTTCAGAATTTTTTTTTCTTTTGCTGTTATAACCATGGTTATAACAACAATAAGTAAAAATAATATTCATATTATAACGCGTGAAAAACGCCTTTACACGCGGTATTCACGTTAAGATACGTCTTAAGGCCACGTTATTCGAAATCATGCAATCTTAGATTCAGTTTTAAACCATCAAATATTCTTTGTTTTGATCGGAAAAAAATATATGTTGTAGTTGGATATATACTATAGAGCATTCTACGGTTCAAAACACTATATTTATCACTTCGCCTGATGATAGTTTTTATTTGGTTTCTTGTTGTACTTCAAGTGTATAAACGTTGTACTCTCAAAAAATATGCCAGAAAATAGGCAACGAAGTTTAGAAGGGCATTCTCCGGTTAGTTTTTCTCAAAACAATTTTGTATTTTTTTAAAACGAATAATTATAGAATATAATCATAATCATAATCATAATAATCATTTATTTCAGACAATAGAAAAGTAACAGATCTTAATCAACTTATTCTACGGTCCATAGTAATATATACCTTAAAACTAGCATACATAAAATATAAAAGGACTAAATTAATAATAACACGCTTTTTTTTTGATTACGCCGACAGCGTGTAGATGTTCTCAGGGTGTCAGCTGTTTTCGGTGCACGGCGCGGGCGGTGCAGCGGTGTCCCGTTGCAGGCGGCCAGTGAATCTTCGGAACTTGACACCCTTCGGCCAAAACTCTGCGCTTAGGAATGTCGAGAGATGATGGGTTGGTACTCTCACCATAAATGAATTGAAGCTCACATTATGGCGAGTGTTCAGCTTCACTACGCGCATCGTGAACCCGGTCTTCGTGTGTAGGTACTCCTCCACAGCCTTGGCCTCCACACTGAAGTGAACGCGTGAAACGTAAAGCTGGGTAGTTGGTACCTCCGCTCGGAAACCAGTATTCATGTCTTTCGGCCCAGTACCGCACTGGTTGCGGTTGGTGGGCTTACGGCTCTTGCGAACCACCACGGTGAATCCGTCTGCGTCACAGGGCCCCTTCCCAGGAGCCGGCGCAGCCCCGGTACTACGTGATGGTTCACAGGACTGCTTTTCTCCTTTTCTTTTAGAGCGCGCCGCAGGCAGCGGGCACGCAGGGGGCGCGGTGCAGCGCGCAGCGTTGTCGGCAGCGGCGGCGGTGGCAGCGGTGACGGAAGCGTAAGCGCGCGGCGCAGGCGCGCGCGCACGTGCAGGTTCCTCGCGCGGGGACGCGGGGAGCGGGCGGGGCGACCGCAAAGTATTCGCTGTGATTGCAGCCGCGGCCGGCGACACGTCCGATATCGCTGACTCTGCCAATGACACCGACATACTTTGCGCACCTCGATGCATGTTGACGTACGAAGTCTCTGGTGACCTAGTTTGCGTGGCTACACGCAATGATGCAACCTCGGAGCGAAGGTCACTGATGGAGACTTCTGACGCTTCCATCTTCATCTTCATTTCAACTAGACTAGCTTTCAGATTAGTGACATCCTTCAGCAGTCTAGTCACATCGACGTGGTCGAACGTCACGGAGGCAGCTTATGCAAGTCCTTCGCGACGAAGTCAGGCACGTCGTCCGGGTCCGTGCACTTGAATAGCGCGATGACATCCTGTACACTTTTTTCTCCTCCATCCCTGCGTCGAGAGGGCATCTGGTCCATTTTTCTTAACGTCTGGAAGATCAGCGCCTTGCCCCTGCAGATGTCCTCTTCTTTGAAGTTGGATTTGCATATCTGCACGATGCTGACCTCGTCCATGGTGTCGATGGCATTCTGTATGAAAGCCAGAAATTCATTGGCGATTAGTGGTTTCGTACTCATCGCGTTCGCGGGCAGCGGCGTAAGCCGCGCGCGTCACGAATTAAATGTATTCGAGACGGTGCAAGAGCGAGGCACGACCGTTTCCGATCGCGCACCACACTGCACTCATATAAGTACTCCGCGCTCAAGCGGCCTGCTTCAGTAGCCCGCCGGGCCTTGTTGATGTAGGACCTGTGTCGCTCTTGCCGGCTCCCAGTACCCCCCGTGAATCGATCGATTTACCGTTTAAGAAAGAATTTAAAAATGGCAAATAAATAAAAAAGTATCCAGACGAAAACTACGGAATCTTAAAATAGAAATAAGGTTTTATATACATTACATATACTTGTTTCTACCTAAAACAGTCAACAAAAGGAGGGTAGCGTATAGACATAACAGTAGCGCAACTGTATGATCATTTTTGTTCAGTACATTTTTAACTTTGCAGCTCATCGATGCCATGATACAAGGGCACGTTTAAAAAAACAGCAAGTGAACAGTACTTAACTTAATTACTGTTCACTTGCTGTTTTTTTACTAGGTACCTACTCGATTAAATAAAAAACCACGTCGCAAACGGAGTCATATTAACTACTATTTTCCAAGGGGTTGTATAGAGGGGTACTAGTGATATTGATTTATTATGCAAAAAAGTTGTTGCCCCCTTTGGCCCCCCAGAACCCCCCTTTTGAGGTTGCTACCAGATGCTGTCGTGATAGGGTGTTTATTGCGGTATAATATAAAGGGTTTCTTTTATATTGGAGAAAAAAAACATCCCCCTCTCGCCCCTATTTTCACCCCCCCCCCTTTTGATATCTCCCAAACGAAGCAACTTAGAAGACAATTTTTTTCACAATTATATAGAGAAAGTCGATTAATTACGAATTCAAAAAGAAATTTACCTCCCTCGCCCCTTTAGACGCCCTTTTTTATATAAAAAACAAAATTTGGCCTATTTTTGAACTTTTTTTCGGGTGGAGGCGAGCCGCAATACGACTATGGAGAACAGACTAATTTTTTTCGACTAATTTGAGGATGAGGATTTCGAATCTGACGTCGGCGGGGTCGAATTACGTTGAGCGAAGCGAACCGCAATTCGACACCGCTCGCCTATATGACAGCACACACACCCACTGATATACATAACGAAACAAAAACGAAATATATTACATTTATTTTACCTAATGTTAAACAAGTTAAGGCTGATGTAAACGTAAAAGGAGAAACGTTAGAATCACCTTAGTTAGATAATAAACATCAATGGGACCCGCACATAGATAAGCTATCGAAGAGATTTAGTTCTGCGGCGTATACCGTTAAAAAAATCCGTCACCTTACAGACGCTGATAGACTAGTCTATTTCAGCTACTTCCATAGTGTTATGTCTTATGGCATACTGCTGTGCGGGAACGCTGCAGATATTAACAGGATCAGATCCGGCATTGAACCTGTTGATCACTGAGACATCTCTGAATATGTGCTTGCTATCTGCCATGATAAAGTCGATCTTATTTTTTGTCAGTGTCGGGCTTTGCCATGTCTAAGTGGACACGGCTTACAGGGTAAACCGAAGTTTACTCTGTAAAACGATAAATGTGTTATTTTATTAAGAAACTATAAAACTAATTAAAATTCTTGATTTTATTTAAATAAAGTTATGCTGCAATCAGACCAAACCCCAGTCTAGCTGCTCTTGTGTGTGTTGAATTGATATTGTATTATTTTCAATCAATGTTAAAAAAATATTCGAATATTAAGCGCTAAAAATATTAATTTTATCGAATAGTAAAATTAAACGAATAGTGCTAACACTACCTGTGACATCGCCCGCCTCTAACTGTCTTCTACATTTCAAATAAAGCAATTTGTGTTATTTAATAAATGAATTTTTATTTTTATTACTATTACTTTTATTTATTTACTTGACGACCGATGTGGCGCGGTGGGCGAAGGTCCGCTTGCGACTCAGGAGGTTGCGGGTTCGATTCCCGCCTCGGAACAATTGTGTGTACGATCTGCAGATATTTGTTCCGGGTGTTCTGGTCGTTTTCTATATATAATAAAAAAAATATCTATCTATGTAATGTATTGTATTATGTATATCAGTTATCTAGTACCCATAACACAAGCTCTGCTTACCATGGGGCTAGATAATGCTGTGTGTATTGTCCAGCATTATTTTTATTTATTTATTTATTTATATTTACTATTTATCTAAAGACTACAAACCTTAAAACAAACAGGTCATTTGAAAAAACTATGTAATCTTACTTAAACTTGTTTTCATAATTTATAATTAATAAATTCGCATTTAGGGACTGCTACATTGGAGTTAAACTACTGTTACAAATTATACTGTGCACGACAGCGTGGCGCGAGCGGCGCGGCGCGAGGTCAGCGAGTTCATTTGAAGTTTGTATTCGCGCGACTTGCCACGCGGGGAGGGAAGTATCGTTAAATGCCTACTGCGCTCAAATATCCTGGCCTTAACACGCGTTATTCGCTGTAAAATTAGTGCAATAACGCTGATAACGCGCGTTACTTTATGTGTTAAATAGCGTGGTAGCCCGGCTGATATCTCGGCTTACAAGTTATGTGTTAGTGTGCTAAATTAAATAGCGTGGTAGCCTTGAAGATTCGGTTTTAGTTCTATCCATAGATGTTTTATCTCATGTCAATGTCACGTCGGCTTTCTTGTTTTATTGTTTGTATTCTCTTTGGTTGTCTGTGGTGGTGCCGGCATCGCATCGCACTTGGAACGTGTTGAATTGTTGATTGATAAATTTAAAATAACCATTGAAATCAAGAT
This sequence comes from Eupithecia abbreviata, assembly GCA_943735965.1. NCBI lineage: Eukaryota > Metazoa > Arthropoda > Insecta > Lepidoptera > Geometridae > Eupithecia > Eupithecia abbreviata. The sequence goes on along the minus strand of OX030997.1, from coordinate 9,155,950 downwards.
GACGGAGGAATATTTCTATGGTAATTATTATTCCCCATAGTGTTTTTAAGATAATTACATACCAAATTTTCCTCGAAATTAATTGTTGGCTGGCTATTGCTTTCCGGGGAATTAGCGTCCGATGTGACAACCGACCGGCTCGCCATTTTATTTCTCTATCTCTGACGAATTTTTTGATGATTTCATTACATACATTTACTGTAGTCTGATTATAATTTTAGCAATCTTTACAATTATGAAACAGCAAAGGTATTATTCATAAACGTGTTGCCGCCATTTCAGTTTTGCATTAATTACTTTTCGATTAATCTTGTGTACGTAATTAAATTACTTATTAGTCAAGTCATTGTATTGTAAGTAATGTAAGAGCGAGGCAGACCTAAGAGGCCCTTAAAAAACTGTAACAAATACTTTGGATTCTTTGTACTGGCACTGTGGCGCGTAGTTTTGAAAACGAAGCGTCTTAACTACTTTAATTTGAAAGTTATTGCAGCATCGTGTTTGCTGAAATGTTTAAACAAGATGTTTATCAAATGAGTATTTCGCAGCATGCACGGGTTACGTTACCTGTAGGTATTATCCGTCTTTCCACCAGCATAGGTTATTTTGAGGTTATATCTTTGTTATTACCCAAACAAGTACTGAGGACCTAGCTCTGCCTTGACATCATTTTATAAACTTAGGGAGGTACTTGAGACATTTGTCTGATGTCACTCACCCTCTTAGCTGATCTTAAGGTGCGATGCCTCTTACTAATAAACACATTTTCAGGTGTCACTCTCTCAGACTCCAACAAATCAGTACAATGGGACCCCGAAGCGACAGAATTCAACCCTCGCAACAACAAATTCAACAAACTGGTGATCCGGCAAGCACTTCTAGGGCCTGATGCAAAACCTGATGAGATGAATGTTGTACAGGTGAACATAATAACTTGACTGAAATATATGAAAACTGCATCTGTTTTGTAATGTGCTAGTTAGCTGACATCATGATGTTACAGCATAGCTACGTACCACACTGTGGTACCTAGCTGAGGGGCACTTGAAAGTACCACTGAGTAGTGCTTTAGACAAAAATATCAATATTTTATGGCAATTTTCTATATTCAGAATGTTATCATTGCTAACTCATTAATTATATTTTTTTAATGTGGTGATTTTAGACCTAGTTTTTTATTACAGGTAGAAACAATGTCAATGCAAGAAACTATCAAGATCCCCATAGCAGTGCTAAAAGTGGGAGAAATTCGGCATGCTCGCCTTGACATCGAGTTCCCTGATGCCCCCGTCACTTTTACTATTATTCAGGTAAACTAACTTGCCTATTATCATTTACCAATGAACTTATATGGACCATCATAATGATGATATCCTTACTTTTCTATCACTGAAGGGCACATGACGCTGTTTTGGTTTTTTAAACTGCCTGTTCATGATTTTTTGAGGCATTTGTCTGAATATATATACTCAATATTAAAAAATTAAATAAATAAATAAATAATGCTGGACAATTCACACAGCATTATCTAGCCCCATGGTAAGCAGAGCTTGTGTTATGGGTACTAGATAACTGATATACATAATACAATATATTACATAGATAGATATTTTTTATTATACATAGAAAACGACCAGAACACCCGGAACAAATATCTGCAGATCGTGCATACAATTGTTCCGAGGCGGGAATCGAACCCGCAACCTCCTGCGTCGCAGGCGGACCTTTGTCCACCGCGTCACATCGGTTGTCAATATGTTTATAGTGTCTCTTATAATATAACATATTGAGTATTGTAAGCATTATGTATGTTGTTGTAGGGTTCAGGACCAGTGCATCTCATGGGCCAGCACTTGCTGAGCGGCCCCATCGATGAGTTCGACGACATGGAGGAAATGGAAGAGGAACTGTTGGATGAGGAGGAAGGAGATGACTCTGAGATAAAGGTTGGTTCAAACCATCTGTATTTTATCTACCAGTAGTTTAGATTTGTCTGGTTCGTTGCCGTTTTAGTGCTCTACCAACACATGACAATTAAGGCCAATTACTGACCAACATAAAACAAAAAAAAACTTTCTGTTTAAAAATCCATTTAGCTCAGTAATGAATGAATGAGCTTCTTTACTAATAATTTTCACTGTGCATGAATGATAAAGTTTCGAGACCAAGTATTACAGTTGAAATGAATTTGCAGGAAGCTATAAATAAGAAAAAAGAACTCTCCAGCAAGCGCAAAGTGAATGAGGTACTGAAAACCTTCAACTAATAATTAATATATTTGTTGCACCAACAGAGTGCAAAGGGCTCTTCTGCACCAAAACTTTTACTTTACTTTACATCCCAGTTGAGTAGAGAGAAGTTCGTTCTCTCAAGCTGGAACTGTTATGCCTGAATTGGAACTAAATTTTAAATGGCCTTGCACAGTTTTTATATCTTTATGGTTTTGTCGTAAGCTAGTGTATGGGTTTCATGTAGTATGTATATCTGTTCTTGGATTTGTAAAGAAAAGAGGAAACATTGGTTGGTTGTTCTCTGTCCTCATTCTATGTCCTGGTGAACTACCAATGCTAAGTGCATGATTGTAACTGATGGTTGAGGTGGTAGTGGTATTACTAGCCTTTGGTTATGGATTATAATATTTAAACAAACCTAGATTTTTTGACGACCTCTGTGGCTCGAAATTCCACCTGCGACAAAGGAGGTTGTGGGTTCGATTCCCACCTTGATACAAATGTTTGTATGATCTAAAGATATTTGTACCAGGTGTTCTGGTCGTTTTCTATGTTTAATACAAATATCTATGCAATATATTGTACTATGTATATCAGTTAACCCAGTACCCATAATACAAGCTCTGCTTAGCTTGGGGCTAGATAATCCTGTGTGAATTGTCCAGTATTATTTATTTATTTTGATATATAAAATGAGTGTGTGCATAAATCAAACATCAGTGACAAAATATCCATTGTAATTGTATTAATTTTGACAACAGGGAGAAGATGACGATGAACCCAAGGGCAAGAAAGCGAAAGTATCAAACAACGCCAAAGGCAAGGCTCCCTCGCCCAAGAAGAACGCCAAGAAGTGAGCGCGCGCGGGGAGGGGGGGGCGCTAGTTGTACGATAGTGTGGTCTTCAATAGGTTAGCGATGCATTGATGTATGGTTGGAGTGCGTGTGTGCGCGTGATAGTCCGTTCGGGACCAGCGACCGATCGACTGATTCTCTTCACTACTATTTTATTTTTAAACCACTTTTTGTTCCGTTCTGTATGTGGTATAGAGTTATGGAAGCAAACACCCTGATGTATTTTAAGTTAAGTCGTAAATTTAAGCCTAACAAGTTATCAATGTGATGTGAGACATAAACATTTTGTAATGAGTTGCCGCCGCAAGGTGGTGGTCCGCGCCGCTGCAGCGCCCCGGAGAGAGCGTCTGCGAAGGCCGGCGCGCCTGTCCTGTGCCGCACGCACACTGATACACTTACAAAGCCTAAAGTCAAGTATCTCCTAACTCGCCGCCACCTTACGACAGGTAATATCGGTCAAGTAATATCGGTCAGGTGGTATCGTATGCATATGGATACGATTTCCTTGTTGTGAATGACAAAACTGATATATTAATAATATGTAGTTTGTTTGTACATAATACTTACATTTAAAGGCATAAGAAAACGGTTACAATAAATTGAAAACAATTTTGCAGCAGTATTTGTTTTATTGGACATTCTATTCCTTGGTTTAAAAATAATATTACATTTTATTTTCTTCATGCAGCCTGCTAGGTTAGCCGATGTGACGTCATTGGCCGTCAGATGGATATAATTATGTAGGTACCCGCAGAAGTTAACTATACTACTTTAGGCAGTTTTCCCACCGCCCCGCCGCCGCCGGCGAGAAAACCCCCTGTTCCACATATCCCTACTGCTCTATTTCTACTGGTAGGGAAGAAAGGATTTTTTTTCCACATTTAGCTACTAGGGGGGATACCATTACGCGTTAAAAAAAAAGAGATGCATATACACGGTATAAATAGTTATATATATATACGGTACAAATAGTTGATCGCTGACTGTTCACACTGCCGGCGAGAGGACTCTCTTCACTAGTTTGTCGCTGGGCGACAAGAGCCAGGAAGATAACACTCGCTCAGCGATCAGAACGCACGCCGAGAGAGCAACGGTAAGGTAATTTCTCTACAATGCAGGTTAGCGCAGGACTATCGTTTGGCCGCTGCCGCCGCGAACGAGTGATGCGACTTGCGAGTAATCGCTCGTCTCACTCACTTAAGCCTAGTTCGGACTAGGCTACTACTTTAGTAGACTAGCGAGTATTTTAGTAGCTAAACTACTCGCTACTGCCCAGAAATCGTTCGCATTACGGTCGAGTTCAGTACAAAAGTGAGCGGTGTTTTGCTAGATGAACGGGCTGCAACGCATAATATAATAGACCTGATGTTTTTAATTTTCAATTTAATTTACTTTTCACTAAATTCGGGTATATTCATTATATTTCCTATATCCAAGTATGCGGATTGTTTAATTTATTTGTTTTTATAATGCAGGGACTTTATTTGGAAACAAATTTTAAAGTTGTATGACATTTTTGCGGCAACTAATGAACACGACTAAATCGATAGGTTCAGAATTGTTTAGCTGATGAACCAGTCAGCACGGATGCGTGGTGGGAGGTGCTACTCGCCTGATAAAAATAGAGTAAAATGAATCGACTCGACTAAAGCGTTCACTTAACTACTTGACTAAATTGTTGTGGTTGACCACAAAATTACTCGCTACTCTACTAAATTACTAGCCTAGTCCGAACTAGCCTTTATAGCCGAGCTATACACAACTATCGGGACTACGCACTCGCTCCGCGTTTCACGCCGCCGCACACTGGTACCGATTAATGAAATCTGGGACATAGAGGTCGAAGTCCGAATTTTGATCTGATTTTTTTAAATTAAGGTCTTTGGGTGATTATAAACCTCTTTTATAGAATACGTTTTTTTGATATACATGCCCGTTTCCAAGAAAAAAAATGATAATTTTTTTTTTGTATGGAGAAAAATGATTTTTTTTATTTTTTTCGTAAACGGGCAGAGATGTTAAAACCAAACCTTGTAGGGATTATAGAAGGCATAATACCTTGCATTATCTGCAAACACATCTACTTCATATCTCTGCCCGTTTAAAAACAGTAGGCGTTCAAAAAATAAAAATATATTACGTGATTTAATTGGTTAAAGACGCTTGATTGATACTTAAATAGTGAAATTTTAATAATGTCACTTCATTCCATCGGTAAAAAATGGAATAATAATAATAACACAATAGCTCAGGTACCTGTATAATATACTTGTCGTCTTACTTTCTACCTGAGTATTGTTTTAGCTGGAGGCTCTTGCAAGGTCGAATATCCTTTATTGTTCACGTTACCTGTGAGTGCATTCTTTTGTATCTTATCTATCCCTTCCAAATTATCCTAATTATTATTTGTTAAAAAAATGGTGCCATTCGATTGTTGGCTACTAAAGTTTAAACACGTAAACGCTCTTTCCCTCCGATATGTCTCAGTTTACATCAAATTTGGATATATATATGCTACTAAAATCAAGTGGAAATATCAAAAATAGTGATATATTGTGCAATACGTTGTTGAATCAAATAAACGTTGAAGTTTCTGCTGAAGATCTAAATATTCTGAAACAATTCACAAGAACATACGTGTCAAATTTACACAAGAGATGGTTGCAAGCAAATAGATGTCAATCAAATTTTTTCACCAAGAACATGGAATGGTTACATTTGGATATCTCGTGGCCATCTTTAAAATCCATTGATTTGAAGTCAGTATTTGCGCAAGAAAATATGGATGTCCCCGAAGAGTTAGATACTTCGTTAGATACTTCTGTGGAAACTACGGAAGTCAGTTCGCATTCAAATGCTGCTACAAATACTCCAGTGCACAGAAAGCCATTTGAAGATCTGTCGAACAAGCAGAAAAGAAGGCGGCTTTCATCACTTCGAAACCACTCCGAAGAAGAATTGCTGTCGGCTTTAGTAAATAGATTGAAAGATAATGAAAATATTCTTTTGGCTGAGGTCATTGACGGTCTTTATAAGGATAATGATAAGACTAAAAATATTCACAGTTTCATGTTCAAAAATCAATCCAAATCGCAAAGATGTATACCGGAAGATGAAGCACTGGCCCTTGTAACTGCTCTTAAACTTACAAAATGGCAATATTTAACGTTAAGAAAATCTTTGTCCGAAGATAAAATAGTGCCTTTGCCGAGTTATCAAAAAGTAATCGAAGCTAAAAAATCGTGCTATCCTGAAGATATTTCGATTACAGAAACAGGTGTCCGGATTAAGCTTCAATCGATACTGGATTTGACGGTGACAAAAATATTTAAAGTGATCGGTCATCATCACTTTGATTCCGGTTCCATCAAATTAATAAGCAAGTGGGGCTGTGATGGGTCTTCATCGCACAGCACTTATAAACAAAAAGTCAACACGGAATTTTCAGACTCATCAGTATTTATGACAAGCTTTGTGCCTTTGCGCCTTATGTGCGATGATGTGGTAATTTGGCAAAATCCACGTCCATCATCAACGAATTACTGCAGGCCGGTTATGTTCGAATTTGTCAAGGAAACAAAAGAATACATACAGAAAAACACAGCAGATATGGATGAAGAAATAGCTAACCTCGCACCAACTAAAATATGTAAGTCATAGTTATTATTTGTCATGTAGGCGACAAAAAAATAACCCTAAAAACTGTTAAGTCCTAAACTCTTATCATAAGCGTACTTCAAATCGTACCAAAATAAGTATTATTTTATTTGTGAACATACATACCTACATTATTCTAATTATTTTTTTATTTCCTTGCAGATGACATGGAGGTTTTTCATGATCTACACATGACGATGATCGATGGAAAAGTTAGCACAGCTTTGTCAGAAACCTCATCCCATGCAAATTGCAATATTTGCCATGCAAAACCAAAAGAGATGAACAATTTAAGCTTGGTTATGAACAAACCAGTCGCTGAAAATATGTATAAATATGGTTTATCTTCATTGCATATGTGGTTGAGGTCTATGGAATGTATACTGCACATATCTTACAACATGGACTTCAAAAAATGGGCTGCAAGGGGTGAAGACAAACTACTACAAAAGACCAAAAAAGAATTAACTCAGCAAGAATTTTTTCAGCGCACTGGATTGTTAGTGGACATTGTCAAACAAGGCTTCGGCACCACTAATGATGGCAACACAGCTCGAAGATTTTTCAGGGACTATGAGAAAACTGCAGAAATAACGGGAGTGGATATTAATTTAATTAAACGATTTGCAGTAATCCTACAGTCCATATCATGTGGTAAAAATATAAATATACTGAATTTTAAAAAATACTGCCAAGAGACAGCTGAATTATATGTACAATTGTATCCGTGGTATTATATGCCATCAAGTATACATAAGCTGTTAATACATGGAGCAGAAATATGTCAGCATTTCAGTTTCATACCTGTAGGAATGCTGTCGGAAGAAGCATCTGAAGCTCGCAATAAGGATTTCAGAAACATCAGGGAAAGACATTCCCGCAAAATAGGGCGGAAAGAGACAAATACCGATATCATCCATCAGTTCCTCATCAGTTCCGATCCTTATATAACTAACATTAGACCAAAATCCATGGCGAGGAACAAATTGGAACATTTCCCTGATGTTGCTGATCTCATAATAGATGATGAGCCAATTCTGCAAGAAGAATCATCTGAGCATGAAGGAAATATAAATGTAGAAACTAGCTTAGCTGACCCATTACAATAAGTTAACATATATATAATAACTATTTACATACATTAAACTATAAGAATTACCTAAATATGTGTAGGTACTTTTATTATTATTGTATAATGGGCATTTTTATATGTTTATATGTAAATATCATTGAATAAAATTGTTTTAAACTTGTTTTTAACTTTTTAGTTTCAAATTTTATTAATTTTACATTGAAAACATTTTTTATTGTTAATATCTAAGTCATCATCATCATCATTGTTGTGTATTATACTTTTTGTAAAAAAAAATGAAATAAATAGAACTTAAAATTATTTTAATATGTTTTCCTCTTTTAGAATCGAACCATGTTATAACAATAGATAGCTAGAAACACTATTATAAAGGTTCAGGCAGGAAAAAAAATCCTAATACTTCAACTAATGAATTTAAAACAATACTCAGGTAGAAAGTAAGATGAAGTATATATACAGGTACCTGAGCTATTGGGTTATTATTGTTATTATTCCATTTTTTACCGATGGAATGAAGTGACATTATTACAATTTCTCTATTTAAGTATCAACCAAGCGTCTTTAACCAATTAAATCACGTAATATATTTTTTATTTTTTGAACGCCTGCTGTTTTTAAACGGGCAGAGATATGAAGTAGATGTGTTTGGAGATAATGCAAGGTATTATGCCTTCTATAATCCCTACAAGGTTTGGTTTTAACATCTCTGCCCGTTTACGAAAAAAATAAAAAAAAACATTTTTCTCCATACAAAAAAAAAATTATCATTTTTTTTCTTGGAAACGGGCATGTATATCAAAAAAACGTATTCTATAAAAGAGGTTTATAATCACCCAAAGACCTTAATTTAAAAAAATCAGATCAAAATTCGGACTTCGACCTCTATGTCCCAGATTTCATTAATCGGTACCAGTGTGCGCCGCCGCCGGCCGCCCCGCGCAGACTCGATTCTACATTACATTCTAGCTAGCATTGCTCGCTAATCGTTCATCGGTGCCGCCGCCGCGCCGCCGCACCGGTGAGACAACTGCCAAAGGCACCTCGCTGTAACGACGTTATAGTGATGTACTGACTGCATAAATAATTCAACAAGCAAAGTTCACGGGGCGGTTCGCATGCGTAGTAGTACCTCATAGATTAATTAAAAAGTACTATAACTATATATTATAGATGCCAGTAGCGTGTTCGTGCGAGGGACAGATAATACGAAATAGTGTTGCCATCAAATGTTTTTACCCCGATTTTAGATTTCTTATGTCAGGTTTTTTGGTAGCAACCGAAGATCCACAAGAATTTAGAGTAAATAAGAAACGTCAACGGTACAATTTGATTTTGCTCTGCAAGTTTTTCTAATGATTTGATTATTTCATTAGAAAAACTTGCACGAGAAATTTACCGACAAGAAGTCACTTAGTAAATAGGATCGATTTTTAATATCTAAAACTATTCAAAGATCTTCGTAATGAGCACTAATCTCACAGTTTACAAATTTAATTATTTTTCACTTGCCTGCTAGTGGTAATGCTAGCTTTTTTTCGACCATGCCATGGTTTGTCTATTTATAAATCCGTGTTTGTCTATGCCAAGCCAACATCTCCTAGAAAGAGAAGTCCATAGAAGGATAGCAAATGCCATCTCTTTCACACAAGAAAGAGAACAATATATCCTCAAAGCCTGAGAAGAAATCAAGGGCGGATCCAGGGGGTGGGTCATGACCCCCCCCCTGGGCTGGGTCCACCGTGGACCACTATTTAAAATTGTTAAACATAGGTAATGGTTTCTACGATTCGCTGATGACATAGTCCTATTGGCGGAGTCGCTTGAGGAGCTGAACCAGATGCTGGACGGCCTAGCTTCAGCCTCCCGATGCATCGGTCTTGGCATGAATTTGGATAAAACCAAAGTCATGATCAATGGACACATTGATCCAAGGCCGGTGGTCGTACATGTTCACCTTCTCGAAATCGTTTCCGAATACACATACCTCGGGCAGATTCTGCAGTTAGGTAAAAACAATTTCGAGAAGGAGGCCAAAAGGAGGATCCAGCTCGGCTGGGCAGCGTTTGGGAAACTACGTCGAGTCTTCTCTTCATCCATACCGCAATGCTTGAAAACGAAAGTTTTCAACCAGTGCGTCCTACCCGTTATGACCTACGGAGCTGAGACGTGGACACTCACGATAGGGCTGGTCCACCAGTTCAAAGTCGCTCAGCGAGCTATGGAAAGAGCTATGCTCGGAGTATCTCTGAAGGATAGGATTCGCAACGAATACATCCGACAGAGAACTAAAGTTATCGACATAGCTCTGAGAATTAGCAAGCTGAAGTGGCAGTGGGCCGGCCATATCTCGCGAAGAACCGACGGCCGCTGGGGCAAACGTGTTCTTGAGTGGAGACCACGACTCGGTAAACGTAGTGTAGGACGCCCTCCGACCAGGTGGGATGACGACCTGCGAAAGACTGCAGGTAGATGCTGGATGCGTCAAGCCGAAGACAGGGCGCTATGGCGCTCATTGGGGGAGGCCTATGTCCAGCATTGGACTAATATAGGCTGATGATGATGATGATGATGATGAGGTAATGGTTTTAAGTAAGGATATATTTTTTTGTCACAATATAGATTTTATGTAAATACAAAATATAAATTAATATTTTGTATGATGGCAAACGCATTATTCGGGAACGAACGCATCGAAAATTTGAATTTTACCGCGCCACCGCCTCCTTTCATCTGATGTCACATTTCGTGTGACACCGACATAAGTTTAGGGGTAAATATTTTTTAGGGTTGGTAACCCTGGACTCATGCGCGGTCCCAGGGGGGACAAATCACTTTTCCATTTTTTTTTCTGTCTCCATTATGAGGCAGCCATTTTGTTTTTCTTTTACCTCTAAGCACGGATTAAGTCATATCTACCCACGTAGAGGTCCTAGGAAGACGATAGAGGACTTATTTGATAGCCAATAATGTAGACAATAAAGTAATAACATTGCTGCAATTTCTATTTCATAACAGAGGAATACCAAATTTATAAAACACAAAGTACGTTTTTTAAATAATTAGAATTACCACGTAGCAATAGATTCCCTACCATAAATGATATTTTAAAATTTATGTATTATGGTTCTATATTATTAAGGTTTAAAAAGAATATTCTGTCGCCTATGCCTGAAAATGATAGATTTTTTTATTTTTGTTATATATAAAAGAGCTTACATACCAATTAAATATAAAAAAATAGGTACGTAAACGTTGTTTTATTTATTAATTGTTTACCCATTTCTTATTTCCTAAGAAAAACGCAAGTAAAAAATAGGACCTATCAGGTTGACGAATTATACCTTCAGGCTGTAAGAAAAAGTAAGGACCAAAAACTACCACATTAACCTACCAGTATAGGAAAGACCTACAAAGGTTCGGTGAAATTCTAGGTTCTGAATTTCTTGAAAAAGCCCGAAATATTTATGAACTGGAAAATCGCAAATCATATCCCAGGAATTTTGGGACATTCGGCATAAACCAAGTACCGAAATAACATTCGAATGCATCAGGTAACTTCGCGATAGTAGGTTTGATAGGATCTTTATTTCTTATAATATTGGGGTTATTAGCTATATAAAATATCACCAAAAAACCTGACATAAGAAATCTAAAATCGGGGTAAAAACTTTTGATGGCAACACTATTTCGTATTATCTGTCCCTCACACGAACCACGCTACCCAGACATCTTGTACTTTATAATTAATCTATGCAACATCTATTGTTCGATGCATGTAAATGTCAAAGTCGCATTTTTTCTCTAGTATCCAGCTAAAGGCTTTTAAAGCTTAATCTAGCGATTTTGGCAACGAAATGAGAAAATGTATAGTACTGTTTAATTCACGCAAATCTGTATAAAATATACGAGAATTCTCTAAACATAGCTTCGAATATCATTTATAATGGAATATTTACTATGATTTGATGTTTGAGTTTCCAATTGTTGACTTTTGTGTTATTTATCATGATAGTTTCAATTTTTATAGCTTCAAAGGTGTAACTTCACTTGAGTGCAAAATCATTGCTGCAAGAAATTATATATGTTAAATTATCAAGTTACATTGTGTAGGTAGGTACGTATATAATAAATCTATTGAGGAACAACCGAATACCGATAGGATTTCTCGAAAAATTCTTAATATGCTGTTCGGGAAGAAGAAAGAAGTCGGTTCATCTCATTTATAAAATTGGTAAGTTAAATTACATTTTGTAGCCTTTCAATCAGGCTATAGTATTTTATTGAAAATAGTGAACCCCATTGAGGGAGTTTTTTTGAAAACTTAAGGCGACTGGGGGTTGCTTGTAGGGGTATATTATTATTTCTAATGGTTCGCTTGCTTATAACAACGTGCATTGAGTGTCTATCCCAATTGGCTCTCGCATATTTAAAATTTTCCAGTACGTAAACCGAGACCGATGTCAGTAGGCTTTATAGTACCAAAAATGGTGTTTGAGATACGTTTTATGGACTGCTATAGAACCAGAAATTGTTACTTGGGCGATTTTGCATTTTGAAACATTTTTTAACAAAAATCTGCAAAGTCCACGCGTTCGGCTCACACGGTGTTCAGATGTACACCGAACCAGGGTATCAACTAGCTAAGAATGAAATGCCAAAAGCACAAGTACCATGGGACAAATAAAATGTATGAGAGGACGCTATATGTAAGACAGAGCAACAACATTTATGCTCAAAGTCTCGGCATGACACTCAAATGTCCCTGGAACACTGTCAAAAATGAGAATGACAACCGTGTCAGGCGGTAGATCTAAAAAAGAACTAACTGCATTTTACATGTTTGACGCATTATTAAAAAATCATTAAAAGAAAAATTAGATAATGAAGTCGATTTTGAGTGGTTGCAAGGATGCTCCCAGCATTTTGAAAAAATAAATTGCATATAATTATGTCGACAACATGCATTATGCATAAAACAGTAGTACATAATTGTTAAAAAATAGACAATTTACGGACGAAGCATCGAAGAAAGCAATGAAAAGGAAAATAAATATACTACAAAACATTTAAAGTGCTTGTATTTTTTCTTTATTTAGTATCATACTGTGAAAACAAGGTGAATTACGTGTAAAACAAAAAAATATTATAGTTACCTACTAAATTTTATATTTTTTCACTGTTTTGACCAAATTGGCATTTTAATTACTTAACCAAAATCCTTCCTTGAGTATTGTGTCCAATTCTATATTTTATGTGTCAGGTGAATGGTGAATATTCAACAAAATGTTGAATAATTACCATTCGTCTGATGAATAATTATAGTCGCAGAGAAATTAAAAAGGCACCTTTTGGTTTGAGCGCCTATTTAATTTGAAGCTCCCGCCAAACGCCAGTTACCGTGGGCTTAAGGTAGAGGCGCTAGTGTGCTCTAGTGTTGGCATTTTTACTCTATGGAGTCTTACTTCTTTCCGTTAGGATATTATTGTTCTGTGCACCGAACCGAGTTCAAGTGAGTGAGGTCACTCACGCCACGTGGCAACAATGACGCGCGGTTTGACCACGGTAAGGGCACATCTATCGTTTTAAATCTTTGATAGAAAAGATATTTTTTATTATGTATACATAAATAAGACCCGAACACCCTGAACAAATTTCTGCAGATCATCGTACAAACATTTGTCCTGAGACGGGAATAGAACCCGCAACCTCCTGCGTCGTAGGAGAACATTTGGCCACCACGCCACATAGTTCGTCAGTCGGTCGTCGGTATTTCAATTAATAAAATATATCTACTGTAAAAATACGTACTATTTGTAGACTCAGAAAATACGAAACGAAACACTTTCAACAAGAGCAATATAAATAAAATATTGGCCAAAATTACGGACACTGTGCTTTGAACCTCGCACGCAAAATTAATTCGCATTTCATAAAATAATTAATTTTTTGCAAAAATCTAGTATATTTTTTTCCTGAAGTTGGAAATAAAGCAATTTGATTTCGATAGTGTAACCAAATTCAGAATTGTTTACCTTCAGTATTTTTAACGAGTTTGTTAGATATTTACCAGTATGTTTCTATTTAAATAATAAAAATATTAAAAATCATTCCATGTGAATTAATATATTAAAAACCACAAAATCATTTGAATCTTGGGCCAAAGTTTATCCAAACACAATGCTTGCTGATTTACTGTGATGATGATTCAAGAATAAAACAATTTATAATTTTGAATAGGAAAATTTTATATCATTTCATTATTTTTGTTGTTTAATATGGTATAATTTTTCAGTATATATTTGAGGTGGGTTCCGGATTTGGTATTTTTGCGATATTTAATCTGGTCACACTGGTGAGTTGTGTTGAGTGAGTTTCTTGAAGTTGAGCTTAGCTTGGGCTTGAGTGAGTGAAGTTGAGTGCCGTGCGTGCCGGCATCACACGTGAACGTAGTGATAAAATCTAAATAAATTAGTGAAATCACGATGACGGAAGAATATTTTTATGGTAAGTCTTAACCTCCGTAAAGTTTTATAGGGTATTCAGTGAATATTTTCGAATAATATGGTGTATTAATTGCAACAAACCAAAATTACTTTCCGGGTCAGGAGCGTTTGCAGTGTCAACCGGCTCGCCATTTTATGTCCGAATTCTACTGTAGTACAAAATAATTATTTTCTAAATTGTGTTTGGAGTTGTAGACCTTATGTATTATATCGCAGTCCCTGACAATTATTTATCAGCCAGGTAAAATTTTTATTGCTTCTGACAAACCGATGTTGCCGCCATTTAGAAATCTCAGCAACAATACTTTCATGTAGGATACTAGCAAGCATTAGAAATGTGTCATTCTAAGACAATAACACACGACGCGACCAGACACACAGATTTATTGGTACTTACGCAGTTCAGTCAGCATTATATCTTAAAATTGCGAAATGGTAGTGGCGCGTAATTTTGAAATGGAAGCGTCCAAGCTGTTTGATAATTGGAAGCTTGTTGAATGGGCGTACTACCAGGGCATCATGCTGGAATGCACCAAGAATTTAAGACTTAAAATATCTATTTGCTTCAGGCACGGTGTCTTTGTTTACGTTACGGTTTGTCATTTTGAGGTTATATCCGAACAACTGCGAAGCGCGCCCCGTCTTTTACAAAATTGGCCGTTATATCAAGCATTAATAATGCTACACGAGCCCCAACCTTCTCCAAGTTTTATTGGAAGCGAACGCAGCATACCTATTCAGTTTTGCTCTCCGGCTTCTCTATAGTGTCTTTGACTACATGATGATATAAAATATACCATGTGTTTACACATTTGATAGGAGTGCAAGGTCGTTTTGACTGATGCATTGTCTATTGTGATTGCTTCGAGGCATTTGTCTGAATTAATTATCAAAATAGATAAGTACACAGCATTAGACTAAAGCTTAAGATCATGTTAAACATTTTCAGGGATCACTCTCTCGGACTCCAACAAATCAGTAACATGGGACCCCGAGGCCACAGACTACAATCCCCGCATAAACAAATTGGTGATCCGGCAAGCACTTTTAGGCCCTGATGCTAAACCAGATGAAATAAATGTAGTTCAGGTAAGTGATGGGTGTATTTTAAATTAACATCCTAATTAATCTGTTACTTGTTTTTGTTCTAGCTATACCTTGTCCATGCATTTATTTATGTTTTTACACATTCTTGCTGATGGATTATAAAATACCTAATTATGATTGTTACCTGGTGAGTGAATGAAAGAATGCAATATTTGTTGGTCACAGCTACCTACTTGCTAGACAAAGTTAGAGATGTGAATCTGTCAAATTGAAAGTTAACTGGTTTAGATTTTCAGTGAGCCAACAATTTGTTACAATAATTAACAATAGTTACTGATGAAAAATTTATAAAAAAACTCGTATTTTACAGAAATTACAATTAAATTGGTTTAGTTAGATAAATGGGTAAAATAAATTGGTCATCAAGTAAATTTTTTACAAATATGTTTACATTAAAAATATAAATAAAAATATATTAAAAATAAAATCATAAGGGGTTTACAGTCGTATTAGTTTGTTCACAGAATAGATCAAAAAGGTAACTAAAATATATAAATTATATTAATATGTATAAAAATAATACTACTTTCTGTTGGTAAATATGAGGATGTATAAAGGAGCCTGAGGAGGATGAATTGCCTGTAATGATAAAGCCAAAATTATTTGTAATATGAGCATATTTCCACCATATTGTTATTTTTATATTTGAATAGTATCTATGTTAGGTCCCTGCTTTTTTTACTTTCAAAATAATTATCAAAAATTAAAATGTTGTGTTTAGCCAATCATCAAAATGTCTTTTTGAGAATAAATGAATAATAAAACATAAGTCTTACATAGAAAAGAACATGTTTTCATCCTATTTGTTTGTTATTAACAATGACACATTATTTTCTACACTTGGGTGCAAAAAATTCGCACATATGCAGTATTTTGACTTTGAGCTTATTTTTATTTTAACTTTACTGCAAAATGTAAGTATGACGAAATTAAAATCCACACGTAGGCTTTTAAGTGACACTAAGAAGTAGTAATTAACCTTTAAAAAACAATACAATAGAAACAATACCATAGCATACACTGAAATCGCTCATTCCAGGTAGAGACTCTGGCACTGCTTGTAGCAGGTATAAAAGGGTGCGTTTTAAGGGTAATTACCACATTTGCATATCAACGTTTAGCTTGAATAGTTTTCTATCGATTACGTCTCAACCCATAACTTAAAAAACACCTGCTTGAAGTACACAACCCTGCTTGAAATAGCTGCTCAAGTGGTTGCACTACTTCAAGCAGGGAAGAACCAAATTGAAGTGGCAAGACTACTGAATCTAAGCCGGTTCTCTGTCCGTCGAGTATGGCAGAGGTATCAAGAGACTGGCGGCTTCAAACGGCGCCAAGGATCTGGCCGACCCCGTGCCCACAACACGGCGTGACGACCGTTTTATTGTGACGACTGCATTGCGCTGTCGTCGTCTGAATGCAGTTCAACTGGGACAGCGTCTCCAAGAAGCGCGGGAAGTCGAAGTCAGTCGATGGACAGTTAGAAGACTACTTCGGGAAGGGAATTTAACTGCACACAGACCAGCAAAAGGACCGAAACTGACCCCAGTCCACCAACGAGCCCGTCTTCAGTTCGCTCGAGAGCATTTGGAATGGACCGAAAACCAATGGAGGTCAGTCCTGTTCTCTGACGAGTGCAGGATGTACTTACATAGCGACGATGGAAGAGGAAGTGTCTACCGAAGACCAGGCGAGCGCTTTCAACAGTGCTGCATCGAAGAACGAGTCTCCTACGGCGGCGGATCATGCATGTTCTGGGGAGGCATATCAATGGAGGCGAAGAATGATCTTGTCTTCATCTCTGGAGCGAATCCTGGCCGCCGATCAAGGGGACTCACTTCTCAAAGGTACATTGAGGAGGTACTCGAGGACCACGTTGTACCATTTGCGGGATACATAGGCGAAAACTTCATCTTCATGCAAGATAATGCGAGGCCGCATAAGGCTCGTATTGTGTTTCAGTACCTTAAAGAGGTTGCTGTGCCTGTCATGGAGTGGCCAGCTCGCAGCCCGGACCTTAATCCGATCGAACATTTATGGGACGAGCTAAAAAGAAGAGTCAGAGACTCTGCTCCAATGAATCTCCAGGAGCTGCAACAGGCGATCGCAGAGGAATGGGAGGGCATCCCGCAAAATTTCATAAAAACTGTAGTTATTTCTATGAAAAATCGCATGGAAAAGCAGTCATTCAGGCTAGAGGAGGGAACACACCTTATTAATAAAAATGTTTTGTTTTTTTTCATGTTTCAATTCAATTTAAACTCCTAATTTTATTGTTAATTTTAGTCATTTAAAACAGTTATTTATGACGTTTACCCCAAAAATCAATAAGTAGACAGGGTATAAGGAAAAATTAGGTACCTCTGGATAGGTTTTGAAATAAACTTGAACTTTGGATACTAAAAGACAAAAAAAAACATTTTTTTTTATAGAATTTTCAAAATTTGATGACAATTTATCAATGCGAATTTTTTGCACCCAAGTGTATAAGAAACAGCTTATTATTGTCTATTTACAGAACAATGTTAAATGTAAAAAGTTTTGTTTATATTTTGGTTGTGTTAGCAACCAAATTCATACCAAATTTTAAACAGCCATATTACCTTCCCTCTCACGCGTCAGCTGTGAGTGCGAATGTCACTGTTAATTAGGGACTTTGAGTCTAACAATGACCTCTGTAGTACTGGAACAAAATGTGCAGAATGAGTAAAGCAATTTATTAATGTGTGTGTAATGTGAGTGAGGGTGAAATGGACAAACACTTGCAACCAAGATTTGAAGAAAATCATTATACTTAAACTTTTGGCGAGATGTTAATGCTTTAGTTAGTACTATTTGGTTATTTGTTCTGTTCTGATGTGGTGATTACATATTTTGCATTAATGTTACAGGTAGAAACAATGTCAATGCAAGAAACTATCAAGATCCCCATAGCAGTGCTAAAAGCGGGAGAAACGCGGCATGCTCGCCTTGACATCGAGTTCCCTGATGCTCCGGTCACTTTTCACATAATTCAGGTTTGTACAAACTCTTCCACCATCAACCAACAATTTTTTATAATCTCTAAAATGATGATAACCTTACTTAAAACACTGATAGGCGCGCGACTCCGTTTTGGTTGTTGCACTGTCTACACATGATTTTTTCGAGGCATTTGTCTGATTTAATCAATGGATATAAAGCGAGTATTGTAATTGACTGTGCTTTTACAAGATTGTGTATGTTGTTCTAGGGTTCAGGGCCTGTGCATGTGATGGGCCAGCAGATACTGAGCGGCCCTTTGGAGGAGTTCGACGACATGGAGGAGATGGAAGAGGAAATGTTGGATGAGGAGGAAGGAGATGACTCTGAGGTGAAGGTTAGTTGAATACAAACATTGTGGTTTACCTTTTTCATTCAGAGTTATTCCCTGAGTTGTCTCTTCTTTGTCAAGTATGATCCTAGGGGAGACAATCTTGATGTACCACTACAGCAGGATCAAGGACAATGTTTATTTGGAATGAACAAATGGGTAGCCCAATTCAAGAAATCCCCAAGTCCTAAAAGTGACTTTCAAGATATTCATAATTGTATGTTTTAGATGTCAGCTGAAATAACATAGGTGGTTAAAAAAATTGATATAAATATATCAAAAAAATTGGACTTATTTCTAATCCCTGGACTTAGTGACACTACAGTGATAAATAGGGGACTTAAAAGATATTATTGCAGTACCCAGAACAACAGTCGAACAAAATCGGCTAATCATTCCACTCCATTAAATAAGTCCTCATAAAAATATGTTTCCGATTCAGGAACAGCTTCTAGCAACCATTTTACATCTTGCAATTTAGCAGCCTTTATAGTCAATATAAAAAACTACGATGAACGAATAGACGCACTATTCGTTCATCATACAGTTTTTAGTCTTTTACTTTCAGAACATCATGAGAGCTACTTCCTTCATTGAACTTTTCTCTAAGAATACTATTTCAAATTTGTTTGTATTCTTACTTATTTTTTATGAGCTGAACATAATATTCTGGTGTATACTTAGTGATTTATATATTTTTATAGGACTTAGTGATTTCTTGGACATAGGGTTTTTATGAATGGAAGAAACGCTTTTTTTTTTATTTGATTTGGAAAAGGCACTAAGGAGATTTTTCCCAAGAACCTCGAATAGACCATTCAAAAGAGAATAAAAAAATGAACAAGCCAGTGTTGCTAACTCAAAACCGTAAAAAACGGACTTAGTGATTTTATGAATTGGATCACCCAAATATGCAATGATCTGTAGTTACAAAACATCTCATAGCACTTAATATTTAAATAGCTTGACTAGTCATTTGCGCATGAATTAAAAATAACAGTTTTTAAGTTGAAATGAATTTGCAGGAAGCTATAAATAAGAAAAAAGAACTCTCCAGCAAGCGCAAAGTGAATGAGGTACTGAAAACCTTCAACTAATAATTAATATATTTGTTGCACCAACAGAGGGCAAATGGCTCTTCTACATCCCAGTTGTACTAGATGTGTACTAGGTATATTATCAATAACTCGGTTGTCAAAGGGAGCCAAATACGTCTTGCTTTTGTATTCGATTTGTAACTTGTATTGTGGTTTGTGTATATTAATAAGTACTTTGACAACCAATTTAGATTTTGTTCATAAAAATTGGAACATTGGTTGGTTGGTGGTTTTCTGTACTCTACCTTCTGATGAACTACCAATGCTAAGTGCATGATTGTAACTGATGGCTAAGGTGGTAGTAGTAGTGCTAGCTTTTATGGATCATAATTAATCAAACTTAAACGCTCACACTCGATTTTTTGATATAGAGTTTGAGCTAAAATAAAACATTGTGTGACAAAATATCCATCCGTTGTAACTAAATTGCATTATTTTTGACAACAGGGAGAAGATGACGATGAACCCAAGGGCAAGAAAGCGAAAGTATCAAACAACGCCAAAGGCAAGGCTCCCTCGCCCAAGAAGAACGCCAAGAAGTGAGTGCGCGCGGGGAGAGGGGGTTGGGGGGGCGCTAGTTGTACGATAGTGTGGTCTTCAATAGGTTAGCGATGTATCGATGTATGGCTGGAGTGCGTGTGTGCGCGTGATAGTCCGTTCGGGACCAGCGACCGATCGACTGTGATTCTCTTAACTACTATTTTTAATTTTCGATACAAATTTTTGTTCCATTCCTTACTGTGGTATAGAGTTATGGAAGTCCTGAATTCACCCTGATGTATTTTTAAGTTAAGACGTAAATTTAAGCCTAATCAATAAATAAATCAATGAGATGTGAGACATTACCGTTTGTAACGAGTTGCCGCCGCGCCGTAAACATGTCATTGAATTTCTTAAGATTTTCTCAATTTTGAATAAAAAACTGATCTATTATAAGTTTGTTTGTACATATACTTAAAAAAGTCAAGAACGGCAACAATAAATTTAAAACAATTTCTAAACATAGCATTTGTTTTTATTTGTACCTCCTTAAACTAAACCTAGGTAGATTAATTTAAAAAAAGTTAAGATTATACAAATTAGAGCTACTATAGGGATGAGGATATCCTCCAAACACTGTCGTGACTTTGATTCTCAAATCGTTTTTATCTGACCTATTTCGTTAATCCGTAAGTTGTCGTTTCTCGACATCTGTGTTTCGCTTATTTTAGTTTCTTTGAAGCAGCTTTTCCAGAATCGTGTTTCGTTCCCTCTGGATGTGATTGGCTTCGTCCATTGCATGGAACAGCCTCTCTATGACTGCGTGTGCGTGTTCCCGCGCCGGCGCGGGCGGGTGCTTCGGTCCGGCCCCCGGCGAGGAGGCAGCGAGGCCGGCTCGCGAGGCCGCGTGTTTCTGCGGCGGCGCATCGAAGATCTTCTCGAAATGCTCATAGTACGGCCAAGTGCTTGTCCTCTCCGAGATGCCCCTTCTCTCGGACAGCCGTACGTACGTTTGTTTCAGATTGCGAAACTTCCTATCGCATTCCTCGGGGCTCATGCCGATGCTGGCCGCGAGCGTTTTCCACACGGTTTTCCTTTTAATCCGCTGATCTCTAAACTTGTCCTTGTTTTCCAGATAGAAATTCAAAATCTGTTTGACGTAATCTTCGTTATGAATTCTTGGAGTGCCACATTCCCAGCGATGAAAAGGATTGTAAATATTCTCGAAATCTTTGTAATACCGCCATTTCGTGATAGGCCCGCCGGCATCTGCCTTATTTTTCAGCTTCAGATAAGTTTGTTTCATGTTTCGAAACTTTTTGTCACAATTGCCGGCGCTCTCGCCGACGACCAGCGATATTTCCTTCCACAGATCTTTTTTCTGGTATCTGGAACTTCGGAATTTATCAAGAATGTGAGTATAAGCGTTCATGAGCTGTTTGGTTTTATTTCTATCCCATGGCCCTGCGATGGGGTTGTATTCGTAGAAGATTCGGTCGAAGTACTGATGATAGGGCCACTTGCTCGGCTTGCCGCTCTCCGTGCTACGCTGCACCCATTTGAAGTGGGCTTTTTTTAAATTCTTGAACTTGTGGTAGCAGTTGTATTCCGTGGTTCCCAACTCGGAAGCGATGCCTCTCCACACCTCTTTCTGCAAACATCCTGAAGTGCGGAATCGGGCGAGGTTTAGAATGTACAAGTTGAGCAGGTCCCTGATGCGGCGCTCGTCCCAGGGCTCCACCACCGACGGAGGGAGGGATTTGCACTCGTTAAAAACCTTCTCACATATGCTATAATGAACCCATTTTATTTCTTTTCCGTATCTTCTCTTCTTGAGCAATCTTATAAAGGTTCTTCTGAGATTTTTATACTTCACGCAACATTCGTGTGGCGTTGTTCCCACGTGTTCAGCGATTTGCTCCAGTAAGGTTTTGTCTCTGATGGGATGTTTAAAATTATTTTCTAAGCACAACGTGAGGAGCAGCTTGATTCTGTTCCTGTCCCAGAAATTGTAATCTTCCTTTTTGTCGTCTGCTTCAATAGTGTCCGTATCTCGCTCGGGCGCCGTCGTCGTCGCGGCATCCGCATCGTTTATCTGAATGAACTGGCGTTCCCCGGTATTTACGACGTATCTAGCTTCTTGCCCTGTAACTGAAAATAAACTCATCTGAATAAGACAAAAGTAGACGTGACCGAAAGTCGTGGCGCGTGTCTTGATCGACTCACGCACGACATGCGCCCATATACCTAGGTATATATTATAGAAAGTTTGTGCCGCTCTACGAATAAATAAGACTTATTATTTATTCGTAGGTGCCGCTCCTGCTGTGTGAAGATGTTTTGCTGAAGACAACGCCCAAACTACTAACTGGATCAGGCTAAAATTTTGCATACGATGATAGATCTATGATACAAAGATCTGAATCTAGAATATTAAATACCTAGGCTACTTTTCATTCGAAGAATGGCGTGCGAATCCGCTGGCAGAAGCTACCTAGTATTAAAAATATAAATGATATACCTAAGTGATTTTGTTTACCTGAGCCCAATAGCACCTTACTTCTGTAGACGCACGCCACCCGACGACAACGTCGTGGTCACGAGTCGTGACGTGACGACCGAAAGTCGACCATAACTATAGTCCGCGACTTGTTTTTGATGTGACGACGATGCGCAATGATAGATGTTTGTTAAAATGGGAACAGCTAGCACGAAAGTGGTAAAAAAAAAAGATACAGATCTTTGTATCATATACAAAGATCTGAAGCTAGAATATTAAGTGCCTAGGCTACTTTTCATTCGAAGAATGGCGTGCGAATCCGCCGGCAGAAGCTACCTAGTATTAAAAATATAAATGATATAGGTACCTAAGTGATTTGGTTTACCTGAGCCCAATAGCACCTTACTTCTGTAGACTCACGCCACCCGACGAAGTCGTCGTCACAGGTGTTAAAATGGGAAATAGCACGACAGTGGTAAAAATGAAAACCGTAAAAAAAACGCGACAACGCAATCACTATAAACAATCGTGAAAATGGCAACAGCCGAGACGATACTCGATAGTCGTCCAATGATAATATACGGCTATGACACAGAAAGGACGCGAACTTAGACCAACGAATAAGTGTACCTAAGTACCTATTAGATTTTATTTTTAACCGCCCACAGTGACGCCTAAATTTGCAAAATGGCGTAAACAGTGCGGCCCGATAAGGACCGTTATCCACTGTTGGGCTTTATCAAAATGTGCAAAAAACTAAAACACCCGAAAAAATATCTGCAAATCTTACTCGAGGCGAGAATCGAACCCATAACCTGCGTCGAAAGCGGACCTTCGCCCGTTTGCCACAGATTGAATCTCTGTCATGACGACAACGACAACTAAACGGCTACCGCACCGTCGCGCGCGCGTCGTCGACGCGTCCGAATTACTCACACTTCACGTATTTGTTTGGAGATTGCTCAGAATACAGAAAGTCCAGAAACCGTGAGCGCGCCTAATACTGACGCTACAAAAACTACTCTTAAATAGAGTAGTTTGACGCGCAACTGATCAGTTACTTTGTGAACGTCGTATCGCGTGACGTGTTTTAGCGGTGACCAATTTAACTAAATTATGCCGTCTTGTGTCGTTCCTACCTGTAAAAATGCAGCGGGTCTAAAAAAGAAACAGGATGGAATCACATTTCACGTGTAAGTATCGCATTTAGGTATCGTCTTATTTAAATAATTAATTAATTTCTCTGTTTTCAATTGTCATAGAGAGTGATTCGTCCATCTTGTTAGTGTTGCCAAATAAGAGTTTTGATTTACCCTTCTTTTTATTACCTTTTGAGGGCTTTTATTCGTTGTAGAATATTAATAATTTGTGACGACCTCTGTGGCGCGGTGGGCGACGGTCCGCCTGCGACGCAGGAGGTTGCGGGTTCCATCCCCCCCCCAAATGTTTGTACAATCTGCAGATAATATTTGTTCAGGGTGTTCTGGTCGTTTATGTATAATAAAAAAATATCTATCTATGTACTCGTATTGTATTATATATATCAGTTATCTAGTACCCATAACACAAGCTCTGCTTAGCTTGGGGCAAGATAATGCTGTGTGAATAGTCCAGCATTATTTATTTAATAAGTAATTTTGTAAAAATAACCGACTTGAAAAAAGATAGTATAAAGCGTCAGTGCTGCCCGCATAAATAAAAAAATAATAAATAATGCTGGACAATTCACACAGCATTATCTAGCCCCATGGTAAGCAGAGCTTGTGTTATGGGTACTAGATAACTGATATACATAATACAATATAATACATAGATAGATATTTTTTATTATACATAGAAAACGACCAGAACACCCGGAACAAATATCTGCAGATCGTACACACAATTGTTCCGAGCCGGGAATCGAACCGCAACCTCCTGCGTCGCAGGCGGACCTTCGCCCACCGCGCCACATCGGTTGTCCAACGTATGTACCAAACCTAACAATCCTATACGATAGTTTGATAGTCTACAGGATTTCTAAACAAATTTTGGTGTGTGTGTGTGTGAGGGAGAAGGTGAGAATGGGGAACGGGAATGAAATTATGTTTCTATGTTAGCTATCTCAAATTTTAGCTTCCCTGCTGATGAAGAAAGGAAAGCGGTGTGGACAAAAATAATACAAACAGCACGGCTGGAAGAGTTATGGAAACCATCGAAGCAAAGCGTAGTTTGCTCGATGCATTTTGAGGAGAAATATATTTATGAGACAAAATGTGGTTTGAAAAGACTTAAGAAAGAAGCTTTTCCAAATAAGGTACATAACTATAGTCACTAATTATTAATAATGACATTTATGAAATTTTATCTGAATTCGCAGACGTAGGCAAAAAGCTGATGTAACATTATGAGTAATCATTTTAATATTTCAGCATTTGGCCATAATAGCAGAAGAGTCCGGGTTATGCATGGAAAAGTCAAAAAATGTGAGTATTAATAATTACTTAGTTACCTTATAGTACTAAAATTGGAAATGTCGTGCTGTTCCGCTGGTTATAAGCTTTATGACAATGTTAAATGGCGAGTTACAGTGGACATAATAGTTTTCAGGATGACTTACGTACAATTTTTTTTTTCAGGCTAAGCAACTTCATTTGCCCGCTAAATCAAACTTGGAGATTGGTGACGTAAACATATCCGATTTGGACTCCGAAAAATTTGACACGCCGAAAAAAGTTAAACTAAGATCCCAATTACGCCGCAAACAAATTCTTTCTGAGAAGCATGTCCGACGAATAAAGACATTGCAACAAAAAAATAGACGTCTTGTCAAAAAGAACGAATCTTTAAAAGGTATTTTGAGGAATTTAAAAAATAATCTGTCAACGATGATGTCTAAAACAATTTAAAGGCATTTATGGAAAAGTATTATGTCACCTAGAACTTAAAGCCTCTGATAGCAGCAATTGTATACCTCTAGAAAATATAGGCATATTAAATTGTTCATCGTCAACCAAAGCAATTAATTTCTCAGCGCACTCGCAAAGATTTGAAGCCAATGATCAGCTATTTAATCAAGTTTCAACATCACCTATTGAAGAAAATGGTGGCAGTATCGCAAAATTATTGTCTTCTGACTTGCCTCAGCTACATGACTTATCAAAATATATTGTAGGTTATATAGCTGGGAGTGTTGTTCATTACCTAGTGAAGCCTATAAAATGTCAGTCTTGTATAGAAGCAATGTTAGCTTCTGATGTCAAATCGTTTCATAAACTTATTGATTAAAGAGTAGAGGTGGTCTTTGTCTTCCTTCTCAGTGTGTTTATGACATATGCTGTATTTGCGAAGCACACGTTCGAAGAATTTCAAACGAGGATATGGTTATAATCTCGAATTCTCAACGTTTGGCATTCGTTATTTTAATTTATAAGTAATTCATCGGAAAAACCTGACATATTTCCAGTTGAGAATAGCCATATAAACGGTTTAAGCCACAGAAACATTCTGGGAAGGGCTGTGATTGAAAAATATCTAGACATAAGATTTCATTATTTATCTAAATGTAAATCTTTGTTAATTAGTTCAAACTCCAAGAGACAATATTTTAGAAAGCTTACTCGGCAAAAAGGAAATTAAATGTTTTTTTTTAAACTTAACCGTATTTTATTTGATGAACCTATCTATTTCTTGAGATAATCAGGTAGGTACATAGTTATATAGAAAAGGACAATTTTTATTCTATTATTATCTTAATTCCAATACTCCCAAAATTTACCCCAAAAACGGGCAAATAATGCCTGAGCTAACAACATTACGCGGGTGGGAAGGTGAGGCGGGCGGGGGACGTTGTTTTGTTTTTGGACACAGCGTGTAGCTTGCAATTACAGTTGAACGCGGTTTCTGGACTTTCTGTATTCTGAGGGAGATTGGTAGGATCTGCAGTTTGTTTTGTTTCGGATAATGGTCTGTTTCCGCCACGTTCAGCGGTTTTTGTCGTAGACTGTACCTATGTTTTGTGCGCTCCTCGGGGGGCAATGAACGCATAGATAATAATAATAGAGAATTTAATATAATACGTATGTACATAGGTTAGGTAATAATAACAACACTTACTCTGTGGATTGTGCAAGGTAAAGCTGTTGACGTTGCTGCTGATAAGGACATTGCTCTGATCTTCTCTAAGTACGAACCAATATCCTTGGTTTTGAGGATTATTCAAATTCATGATCCTCGTTTCGTTAGTACCTACCTGCTACCTGTTCAAAAAATAAATCCTAGAACAAAAAAGCGCTTCAAGCAGAAACGAAACAAACAACGAAGGCAAGACGCAAGCGCTGAACAACAAAATGGCGACCATAAATGAAAACAAATGAGCATAGATTCAAATGAATCTATGAAATGAATTATGATCCCTTCCCTGCAGCCCTGTTATCTGGCAGCACTGCCGACATAGCGTCGTACCATAGAAAAATTAAACTGAACGTTTGTTTATGAATAGATAATAATAATTAATTTAATTTATATTAAATTTGATATTGATTGAAAATAATAAGTATTGAATAAAATGATATTATAATTGCATGCTTTTATATAAAATAATATTATTCAGATTGGTAGATGATGCTTTTTTTTTATTAGCATAGGGTGGCTTTCGTATCACGGCGGCCATGATAGGCCTATTGTGATTGCCACTTATACGTTTTAGCCCCGAAGCCGTAGCGTTCATAGTTCGCCACTAACCCTTGCAGCTGCTAGGAACTAGGATTTTCTTCGAGGTGATATCTCGCAGCTCGTCTGGGCTATTTATTATTTTATTTTTACAATCTTAGGAAAACTTACAGCTAGATAAAGATAAGAGAATATTTAACTTAAGGCCAATTAGAAGTTTCCACAAATAATTTGAAAAAAAAAACAGCAATTTAGAAAAGATTTACAGAAAGTAGACGATTTTTATTATTAAGTTAAAAGAAATAAAAAGTTACAAAAAAAATATATTTTTAATGAAAATAGGTTACAGCGGAAATTTTGTTCTGAAACAAGTTAAGAAGAGTATGAAAAAATAAATAAAAAGGAGCGGAGCGAGCCCTGAAAAAGAAACAGCATTTTCCAAGTTTTCAGGTTTGGCAAAATTATCTTAATGTGAGCACTGAGACTACAAGAAAGAGAAGACATTGCCGGCAAGCGGAGCGAGCCGCAATTTTTTTGTGTTTTTCGATAGATTTTTGCGTTATTTTTTAAAGATTTTTCTATAGCCAGAAGGAAAAATTGTTATCGGCTTGCGGAACTAATCGCAAAAAAACGACGGAGATAACCGCAGCATTTCGAGAATTTTGTCAATACAAAAAGAAATGCCATTATACAAAATATGTAACTTTTCTCAAACTAGTTAAGAAGAGTACGAAAATATTTATAAAAAGGAGCGGAGCTAGCCTGCCTGAAAATGAAAGACTATGTATGCAAGTTTTTGTGTTTGGCAAAATTATCTTAATGTGAGCACTTTTGTGATTTTCGTTAGAATTTTGTGTTATTTTTTAAAAGGTTTGCATTTTTTTATAGCCAGAAGGAACAATTGTTATCCGCTTGTGGAACTAATCGCGAAAAATTTGTCCGCGCCTGCCGGACGGACAGTCCAGTGCCGTGCCAGTCATGCGCAGCGCGGCGCGCTCGATTATGTATGTCGGGATATTTTAGAGCTTGTTGGGACGTCGTCGTCGCGTCGTCGGGATACCACTGTTAATAACGGTGACATGTCCAGAGACGTATCGGGACGAATGGCAACCCTAATTATACCTCACCTTCCCCAAATTATTATTATGAATAAGTTACTGTTATTATGACTATTGGCTGTGTTTCAATCGAAGTAATAAAAATAAGACCTCTCATTTCGATGATCGTAGATTCGATGTGTATGCTATCATCACGGACACGAGCTGGCAAGTGGCAATGGCAGCCCTGAGTCCCGTAATCTGCGAGCATAGATAAATTTTATAGTATACTAGCTGCGCCCCGCGGCTTCGCCCCCGTTAAATCTATGTGTCAAGTCAAATGGTTTAAATGATAAAAGTATCCTATGTTAACACGACTTTCTTTTATATATGTATATATATAGATATATACGAGCGTGCATAGATTAATTATTATAGTATATATAGTAGACTTCTCTTTCTAGGTCTGCGAGTCACGCTGTCGTCGGTCGGTCGCCGTCGTCGTCGTCGTCGCCCCACCGCGCAACCCCGCGCGCCTGATGGCTAATGCTAGACTAGACAGCCAGAGACAGCATAGAATAGACTCTGTCTCTTACTTTTTGGCCGCGCTGGCTTTTGACGCGCCGCCATTCTATCCGCCATATTTATTTTCAAAACGTTATTGTTGTTTGTTTCGGTGCTTGCTTTGTATTGTGATCTCGCCAGTGTATAATTAAAAACTTATGGGAGTTTATTTTTATTACCATTCGTTTGCCTTGATTATGCTTTATATTTTAAGGCTAATATATTGAGAATCTTAACAGTGACTGGTAAGTTTTCAACTTGAACCTTGAATTGAATAAGTTTTGTGTCTGGTCTGTAACGCACCGCACCACCCCGGCGCCCTGTTTGACAAATATACCATTGTTTTCCCCCCAATCTGGTACGAATGATGTCGGCAGTAATGCTCTAAGCAGAAAGAATCTTCCAAAAGAACATGCACATGTACGCATACCTCATTATCTCATTTTGATTAGCTCGTCAGTTGGCGGGAAACTCTTGGCCTTGTTTACAAACGTTAGCATCAACACTTGATTTTTCCTGGTTATTTGTTTGGACTATCTCAAATATTACCATTACAATAACAAAGAAGCTTTGTGGTTGGTTTGTTCTCTTGGAATAAAAATATTAGTAGTATTATTGTACATGGCTGCTTTTCGAGCTATCTTGTTTGTGGACAGTGTTAATTATCCAATCTTTATAATTGGGATACCTACAACTGTATTTGATTTCCTGATAAGATTCTTTATCAGTCATTTATACACACTCAGATCAACACACGTATCACATTCACCTAAAAGTGAAAACAAACAAAATTAGATATTATCATACAAATCAATCTGGTATTTATAAGATACTCCTACATCATTTTAGGGAATGTGACTGGGCGTTTCTCTGTAAGCTTGGCAACTCATAGTCACAGGTATTTTTGTTATAAAAAAGTTCAGAGTCCCAATTTTAAGTTTCATAGATAAATTAAAAACTTAATAACTTAATCTATTCCTGTATAGAGTACAGTATGTAAGGTGGATTGTTTGGATGGGACAGTAAGGAACCTTAACGATGTAGCTACAGGAAAATGGCACCCAACCCTCTGGGGTGAAAAATTTAAAAGTGGAACGTTTTTCGGAACTTAATTTGCTGTGAGGTGAACCCTAGGAGTGCGGGCACAAAGAAGGTCCTATTTTTTACATCTTGTAACGATGGGGCATAGAAAATGTTGTTATGAAAGCTTATCTCAACAACTTCAATTCCATATTTATGTTTTAATGATTCCCAATCATTATCTAGATAAGAGCTTTGAAAAACTGTTGATTACCAAAAATGTAATAAGAATGATTGCTACCAGTGCTTCCTCTAATACTAAGTGTGTGGATGTGGAGTCCTTTCTGCTCAACAATATCCAAATGTTTGTGTTTAAGAGAGATGTCGGGTGGTCAGCTGGTGGTGCTGGACCGGTCTGGGGCTGCGGTGAAGGTGTACATGCTGAGCAGCGGGCTGGTCACGCTGGGCTCGCGCGCGCCCGCAGACATCCGCATCATGGTGCCTGAGGTCCGCCCGCACCACGCCACCATCGCCGTCCACAACTCACAGGTAACAACACTTACCAAACCAAAGAGTCAGAAGATAAAGTAAGTCTTGTCTCAGTTAGTGGTGAAATGTTAAATAAATTCAGGATTATTTGGTAGTTCACTGAGATGGCGTGAACAAGCTCAAGCTGCAAGCTCTGCCCTTCATCTCGAACACGTTCGTGAAGACGACGCCAGAGTTTAATTCATAAAATTTATACAGAAGTCATCATATTTTTTGAAAAATAAGAGTATATCAGTCATCTAGTGACTGGTGTAGTCACATAAACTCTGGTTACCTTGGGTGAGGAAAATAGATGCAAGTGAGGAATATCCAGCATTAATATGAATAATTATGAATTCCAGACAGTGATCCGTAACACGGGCGGCGGCGAGACCCTCGTGAACGGACAGAGCGTGACGGTGGCAGCGCTCAAGCACAAGGACGTCATCACCATCGGTGACCGCGACCTGCGCTGGGAGTACAGCGCGCCCAGCCGCCGGCAGCAAGGTATGCATCCATGTTCCACAACACCGCAGTACGCCTAGTGTCATACATTGGATCGATAAACGCACCTTACTCGGTCTATGTCGCAGCACGAACTTATCGTATACGTGTACGTTTCCGCAGTGTCTTTGGGCCTTCGCAACCTACCGGCAGTGCGCGGCGGCGCGCGGGCAGCGGGCGGCGTGCGGCGGGCCAGCGCGGGCGCCGCGCCGCCGCCGCCGAGGGACCGCGACCTGCAGCTCGCCATAGAGATGTCGCACCGCGCGTCCATGCCAGGTACTGATTCCCTTGTGTGTCTGGGACTCTGCAACCAACCAGCCGCCGCCGCGAAGTTGGGCCTTAGCGTTTCCGAGGATGCAGCCCTAGCCTTTTGAGTTATTATTTATTATTATTTTAAGCCATTACTGTCCCACTGCTGGGCAAAGGCCTCCCTTTTCTCCTTCCACTCCTCGCGATCCAACGCTGCAACAGGCCATGATGGAAGATATGCCTCGAGCTCGTCGCGCCATCTCATCCTGGGCCTTCCACGTCGCCTCTTAGCGTTGGGTGGGCTCCACTCTGTGGTGGTCTTTGCCCACAAGTCGCTGGACATACGGCAGACGTGTCCAGCCCAGTTCCACTTCAGGCTTCCGGCTGTCTGACCAACGTCAACGATGCGTGTTTTGGAGCGTAGTATGCTGTTCCGCACGCGGTCTGACAGCTTGACTCCTAAGATGCTACGCTCCATGGATCGTTGGCAGACCCCAAGGGCGGACTTTTGAGCCTTTTGAGTTGCTAGTTTCTTTTTTTAATTGACACTCCCCAGAAATCGTGGGGCAAGGAGTATCCACATTTGATTTAGTTTGCTTTTTGGTTACAGCGAGCTCTGGAGGCAAGCAGGTGGCCATAGTGCAGCCCCAACGAAGAGACAACGTTGAACGTAATGGTGAGCGCCCACTTCATACATAAAATTCATATACAGAATACAGATCATTTATTTGCACACATGGGTTACAGAGGTCTTAGTTATAAAATATGTACCGTACATGTATTGCCTTAGTCTAGTAGGGCATGCAACATTTTTTACCTACGGTAGGCTATGGTCAAAAAAAAAACATTTAGAAGTAGGTTGACACAACAGAAAAATAAAATCAATCTCTTATTAAAATAGTCATTACAAATAGAACTTAATTGTTGTTTCTTACATTACTGCTTAGTTAATTTATAATGTCCTTATCATTAATATTTAGTCAATTTTAATGTCAATATTTATATTGTTTTTTAGTCAATTTTAATGTCCTTATCTAATAAAAATTCGTTTACATCATAATAGTATTTTGATATTAAAAATTTATGAAGTTTGTTTTTGAACATGGTCAATGGAAGCAGTTTGTTAGGCAATTTATTGAAAAGTTTTGGTGCCATGCCACAAAAACTTTTTTTAATAATGCTGTATTAGCACTCGCCGAACACGGGCGATGCTGGTCTCGTCTACTGCGTGTGTTAATTGGCTTGTCGTACAAATACACGTACATATACGTACAGGATGATTTTGAATTTGTTAGCATCCTTTAACTAAACCAAGACACCACTAATGATACCTAAATCATTGGAACTAATATAACGCAAATCCAATATATAATTTATGTAAGTATGGAAAACGCAAAATAAAACGCAAGTATTATGTCGCGCTATACCCACTCAGTCCGTCCGTGCCACCGCGGTCCGTTTAGTGCCCGTGACCGCCCTAGGTACACAGTATTCATAATATGTATACTGTGCTAGGTAGGTAGGTATGAACCCGTCGTCGTCCGAGAAGTAGGCGCCTAACTTGGTATTTATTTTATTTTATTATTTCCAACTTTCCCTTCATACTTGGCCAGCTTAGGACGGTCAAAACTACGTTAGTTAGTAGTAAAAGTTTAAAATGAAATGTTTAGATGATACCTACAGATAGGTACAAATACCTACCTTATTTGCCTGTACAAGGATAGCGGGTAAAAGAACGCTCTTCCACGCGCTTGTGCGTTTGCTGGAACGTGAAAGGATGAACAGACCAGAAAGTTCTGCGTCGTCCTATCAGGTCCCGCGAAGGTAAGTAAGGTATTGGGCATTTGTGAATCTAGTTTGCACTACACTTGCACTCTACGCGGTCGAGGCATTGTGTCACCAAAATTTCCACCGGCGACTCTGAAATCCAAAGGACAGCGAGAAAGGGGTCGCGCGCAACAATTGGGGATAAATTAGCATGTCTGCACTCTCACACAATTATTACAACACTGACGACGTCAAGCAACGGGCGATATTAGTTTGCGCACGGCCCGCCTGTATATGCATGTGAACTTACATCTAAAGTGAAGGATATCTAACGCCACATCCTTACTTGGTTAATACAATAGATTACATAGTAATACATACTCAGAAACTACCGGAACAAATATCTGCAGTTCGTACAAACATTTGTGCATTTTTCCAGACGTGTGCTATGTGAATAGTTCAGCATTAATTATTGTTCTGTTGGACAGTTCCCCCAGACACAACGCAAGCGATTCTCTGGATAGAGTCCCGCATGAGCAATCCGCGGCGGCGTACCGTGCCGGCGGGTGTATCTCCGGGTGTCGGCGAGACTGACAGGCGCACGCCGACGCCGGGGATGTCATCGGGCCGGCGCACGTTGCCTCCCTCCCGCCGCCCCCTCACCCCGCCGGCTCGCCCCCGCGCCCCGCTGCCCGCCGCCGGGGGGCCCGCCCGGCGCGCGCTCTCGGCCCGCCGGAGCACGCCGCTGCGGCTCACGGTGCTGAAGCGGGCGCAAAGTGCTACTAAGATGAAAGTCGTCAAGATTGAGGCGCCATCCAAAATCGGTACATTTAAATTCTCTATCGCTAATTCGAAAAACGTTTTGCGAAAGTATCATGTGTCATCGCATCAAACTAAATGAGACTCGAATGATACGGTAGATGTCGCCACTAGATAAATAGATGACGCTATCAAAGTGTTCCAGGTGGGTTCTAAGGACTGACCGGCGGCGTCTTTGCGACAAGTTTGTGTCGATGGGCAGAAACTTCAGTTCGTGCAGTGTCAGTGAATTACCAATAACCCTGTTTTGTTTCAAGTTGTGCTACTTTAAACTGGCAATAGGGTTATTAGGTAAATCTGAAACAAAACACCCCTTGATTGGAGATACATGTTCAGCAATCGAGGTAAGTATGTGTGCCCCAACAGACCACACAAAGCAAGAGGCCATAATGTACCATTCACCCAACAGACCACACGAAGCAAGCTGCCATAATGTTGATGACGGGTCACACGCCGCGCGCGCGCCTCTCGCTCGCGCAGCCGAGGGAGGCGACCCCCTCCTACGTGGTGAAGAAGCCGAGTCCAGTGCGCAAGACCCCCGCGCGCAAGGGCAGAGCCAGCGGCCGCGGGTCAGCCAGCTCTGGTGGGGACGGAGTCACGCCCAAACGCAGGAGTGTGTACCAGGAGGCCAGGCGCTCCAGTAAACGGAGCTGCGGAAACAATTCGGTTAGTGATTCTGAACACATCACAATTACACTTATATTATAAATGCTAAAGTTAGGATGTGTAGATGTATTATTAAAGCTAGATTACCTACCTAGCTAGTGTTACGGGTACTGGATGACTGATACAAAATAGAATACGTTACTCTGTCGGCCTGTCTCAGGGCTGCAGGCAAAGTGAGTCCCGTTATAGCCTTAATTTGATCAGACCAGCGGGTTGGTGACCGTCCTCTTGGTCTTTTGCCCTCTATCTTGCCCATTACCAATAATTTTTCGAGGTTGTCAGGTTGCCTTCTGGCTATATGGCCAAAATAGCTGACAACTCGTTGATAGCAGATCGTCGACAATCTGGTTCTGATATTGAGTTGGTCCAGAATGGATCTGTTAGTTCGTTTTGCTGTCCACGGTATGCGTAACATTCTCCTCCAACACCACATCTCAAAAGCCTCGATCTTTTTTCGGTCGACTGCCCGAATGGACCATGATTCCGAGCCATACAGAAATATTGAGAACACCAAAGTTCGCACGATTCTCATCTTGGTGGTATTGGATATACTTCTGTTTTGCCAGATCCTAGTCATCCTGCTACTTTGGCCATTTGCGTGCGTCTACGAATCTCTCTGTTGCAGATATGCCTTGTTGATGGAAAGACCAACCAGCTCGCTAGCGCGCTCTATCCTGATGAAGAGTGCAGCTAGTTCATATTCTGAGGAGGCAAATAATGTGGTGTCATCTGCATATCGAAGGTTGCTGATCTTGTTGCCTCCGATTGAGATGCCTCCGTCCCACTCTTCTAGGGCTGTCCTCATGATATATTCGCCGTAGATGTTAAATAGAAGAGGTGAAAGAATACACCCCTGTCTTACTCCTTTTTTTGGTTTTAAAGGTCCTGACACCACATCGTTAACTCGCACCATTGACTCTCCATCTGTGTATAGGCTGGCGATTAATGATACCAGGTGCGAAGGAACGCCCATTTCTCGGAGGATTTTCCATAGACAGTCCCACCGCACACAATCGAATGCCTTGGAGTAGTCAATGAAACATAGCAGCATTGGAACATTGAACTCCCGGCTCTTCTCTATCAATTGTCTGACGTTGACAATCTGCTCCCTAGTCCCACGTCCTTTGTCAAACCCGGCCTGCTCACTTGGTATTTGCCGTTGTAGATACGGTAGTAATCGTCCATTGATAATGAAGAGCATGATTTTGCTAGCATGGGATATAAGTGCCACCGTCCGATAGTTGTCGCATCTCTTCGTTGAACCTTTCTTGTGCAAGGGTATCAAAAAAGACTCCTTCCAGTCTTTTAGCCATATTCCCGTCGTCCAGAGCTGATTACATTTTAAATCTAATCAGCAACATTTTAAAGGATCTGCCTTTAAAATGTTGACTCCTACGTCCCCAAGATGTTTTAACTCTTCAGCAAATATAGTGTCTCTTCCGGCTGATTTATTTGATTTTAGTTTTCTAAGAGCATCTCTTACTTCAGATTCAAGAATTTCTGGTTCTAGGATCAGGTCCTCACTTGGTCTCATTGAAGGTTCGTCTATAATTGTACCATCTCGATACAGACCTTCGCAGTAAATAGAGACATAATAATAATAATATTCTTTATTCAGACACGAGATCCATTTTCAACTATAAATTAAATTAAAATTAGGGCATATTAAAAAATTGCAGTAACAAAACTATAAAAATAAAATTTAAGGTACTAGGTATAAGTACACAGTACTACGTCAGGTGGCAATATTCACCCACCGTCTATAGGTGTCTGATAACATCAGACGGTCAGACAGGCTTACAATAATGTCGTTTTTACACATGTCAACTCTGGACATGAATGAGGCAACTCTCTTTCTTTGGATGGCATTGAAAGAGTCTACACGGGCTTCTGTAAACATTTCTGAAGCGCTACAGTAGCGTTTCAGGCCCATGAGATGCCGGAAGATGTTATTGTATGCCACCCTGATACCATTATGCGATCTTATGGTATAGTTCGTCCAAAGTTGACACGTGTAAAACGACTGACAAAATGACTTAAATAAAGTTATTTTCACATCAGGCAAAGCTTTAAAAAACTTTCTAGCGATCATGTTTCCAACAACGCATAGTGACCTTCGCTGTCTCTCCATGTCATCATCGTCTTTTAGCGTGGACGTGACGATATGGCCAAAATATTTAAAATTCTCCACTATTTTAACAGGTCGTCCGCTAAGACAAACCTCGGGTACATTGTTGGGACCTTTTCCTGATTTAAAAATGACCATCTCTGTCTTCTTAACATTATAAATTAAGTCGTGATCTTTAGCGAATTTTTCACAGATATTAATTAGTTTTCTTAAACCTTTGATCGATGGGCTGAGCAGCACCATGTCATCGGCATAACTCAGGTTGTTGACATATCTGCCGTCCAGCCGGAGCCCCACCGGGGTTCTGCTCAGCTCATCGATCAGATCGTTGACATAAACGTTAAAAAGGTCCGGCGAGCTGAGCCCCCCCTGTCTCACACCACATACCAGCTGATAGCTGTCTGAGAGCATCGTACCCCACCTGAAATTGTTGATCTGATTGCTGTACCAGTACTCAAGTAGGTCAACAAGGTCGGGCGGTACCTCTGTGCCTTCCCGCAGCTTGCCCCATAAAAGAGCATGCTTGAGATATCACCGGTTTTGTTTTTCGTTATAGGAACCACTATAGTGCGTATGAGGTCCTGTGGAAGGTAGCAGTGATTCACGCAGAGAGAAAAGAACCGCGCCAGTACTACACAGATATGTTGGCCCGCATACAATAAATGCTCTAAGCTTAGGCCGTCGTGTCCAGGGGACCGACCACGTTTCATTTTTAGAAGTAAAATTTCTTTTAAATCTGTTTGGGTGTTATAATCACGTGTTCGGTCTCCTGGAGACAACGGTTTCTACTTAAATAATTATTATCATAATTAATTAAATTTTGACAACTTACTTTAAAATGTTTACTAAACAAATTTGCTATATTTTTCTGATCCTTTATTCCTTCTACATTTTCTGGTATACAATTCTTTTTATCCATTTTTTTTACTTCTTTCCAAAATTCACAAAAATTCCCTACACTACGATGCCGGGCCAACAAGTCCATTTTTATTTTGTATTGATTATTTTGTACATATTTTAGCGCGGTTTTAAACTCCCTGCGTGTAGCCTTCATTTTATCATAATAATATCCCGAGCATGGTCTACCACACTGCGCCCATATTAAAAAATTTTCCTTGGCTTTAACATGAGCCTGCCTGACGTGAAAATTCCAACCAACAATTTTCCGCTTCTTATTTCCTATTTTATAGTCATAACTTTCTTCAGCTGCCTTTTATAGCAGACATACTATGTCTTTATATAAACTATCTATGTATTTGGTATAATCATTTTTATTTTTATCTATGTATGACACACACAATCTAGTAAGTCTAGAATAAGTTAAATTATAATTAGCAATCCACTCCTGTAAAGCCCCATCACATAATTTTGTATAAAACAACTTTTGATGTTCTTCCCGCTTACCCCACACGAACTTGTTAACATGTTTTTCTTGATCACAAACTAACTTAGGTCTAACAAGATTAAAATTACATTTCAATAAAATGGTCAGACCAGTAAGTGTCGTACTTCACTATTATATCCGTGACTAAACTAACTGCCGCGGCAGTCACAAGGCAGTGATCGAGCCACCGGCAGGCGCCGTTCATATCACTGACGTAGGTATACGTGTCCGGCTCAAGTCTCTATATCTCTATTTGACGACCGATGTGGCACGGTGGACGAAGGTCCGCCTGCGACGCAGGAGGTTGCGGGTTCGATTCCCGCCTCGGAACAATTGTGTGCACGATCTGCAGATATTTGTTCCGGGTGTTCTGGTCGTTTTCTATGTATAATAAAAAAATATCTATCTATGTAATGTATTGTATTATGTATATCAGTTATCTAGTACCCATAACACAAGCTCTGCTTACCATGGGGCTAGATAATGCTGTGTGAATTGTCCAGCATTATTTATTTATTTATTTATTTATTTATTTTATCTATAAAGCGTAAAGATTGCTCACCACAAAAATCCAGTAGCTCTTTTCCAAAAAGAGAGTTTGGATGTGCGTTGAAATCTCCTAATACCAAGACGCATTCGGTCTCAGCACTATCAATCACAGCACTAACCTGCGCCAAATACTGTATAAACTCCGGTAAGTTGTCCTCGTTATTCGTAGGCATGTACACACTAAATATCAACAGGCTACGGTCACCCTGAGATAAGCGGACCGCCACTAACCGATCACTTTCACAATGCACAATTTCTGCACTCGTAAACGTCCCCGCAGCACCCCCGCCGACGTGTCGACAGCGGACTTCGCCGAACAGCCAAACCCCTCATCAATTTCGCTCACGAAACCTAAGGCGTGTGGCATCAGCCATGTCTCTTGTAGTGCGATAATATCTGCACTTTTGCACAGGTCTCTTACTTGTTGTGCGGAACGCTTAACTCCTTGGCAGTTAAACGACACTATTCCAGATAACTCGTTAGGTTGTACATACATTATTGTTTGGAATAAAGCTCGGTTTCATTCCTGACGGAACGCTGCTCTCTATATCGTCTGAAGACTAGTCCTTGGGGCCAAAAGTCATTTTTTAAGAATCTGGCCAATTTTGAAGAAAGTATTGTTAATTTAAATGAGTTAAAGTTGGTTTCCTTTGTCTGTTTTAATATTTCTACATTTATACATTCCTCCTTCATATTATTTATATACTCTTTAATATCATTTTCTTTTATGTGTTTTTCTGTCCGCGATAGATATACGTATGAGTATGTATCTACCGCTTTCAACTTACTGTCGCTCTGTAAAGTGCCCCTTGTATTTCTATATCTATAAGCATATTGTAAAGTCGCCACCTTTCCGCGACCTGGTCTATATCAGTTAACAAGTTACCTTGATCATCTTCAATAGCCCATGTTTTAGGTTTGAACTCCCGAGTAATGCCTTGAACTTTCATAAATAGGTCTTTAGTGTGTAGAGTTCGAGCATGCTCTTCAATGTCCTCACATATCGAATTCAGATATGGTCCCTACGACACAACCGTTGAACCTCTGCTGAAAGGGAGTGATATCGAGTTCGGTCGGAGTCACTTCTTGCTAGAACATTTTTTCTCTCCTTAATCACACTCCACGTCTCTTCCGAAATCCAAGCCTTCTGCGGACGGTCTGGATTCTGACATTGGATGTCTTTCCGTGCTGCAATTACCATATCTTTTACTCTCACCCAATTTGTATCGACGTCAGAATTACGATCTATCTGAAAAAGTTTGGCTTTTTTGTTGAAGCTTTCCTGGAACGCCACGAGTGCTTGTGGTGCAGGTCTACTTTGATCTTTTAGAGTAGCTCGTTGACATCTTTTCAGTTTAACGTTGATCTCTGCCACCAAAAGTTTGTGATCGCTTCCGCAGTCAGCACCTGGGTAGGTCTTAGTATTACTTATGCAGGATCTCCACCGTTTTGCCACTGCAATGTAGTCAATTTGGTTCCGAAAGCGATCTCCTGGCATCACCCATGTGTACAGGCGTCGTGGGTGGTTTAGGAAGCGGTATTCATAATAGTGAGGGAGTTTTCTGCGCAAAACTGCAGCCACCTCTCACCTCTATCATTTCTTTCTCCAAGAACATACTTCCCTACTACATCTCTTAGGTGGTTATCCCGACTGGTTGATCCGACCTTTGCATTAAGATCACCCATCACAAGTGTTATATCTCTTTTTGGTAAGTCTGTAAGAGTACTTTCAAGGGAACCATAGAACTCATCGATCTCTGCTTCTGATGACTGGGCCGTGGGTGCGTACACAACAACAAGGTTTAGGCGACATGGTTTGGTATTTAGTTTCATGGTTATAATTCTATCACTCACTGGGTTGTAACCAAGAACTGACTGATTGAGATGTGGTGATACACAAATACCCACACCGTTCTTACTCTCTTTCTCTGGCCCTGCAAAGTAAAGGGTATGGCCAGTAGAGGTGTTGTAAAACCCAGACCCTCTTCTATGCGTTTCAGTTATTGCGAGAATCTCTAGCTTGTAACAAATTTGTTCTCGACATATGATCTCTTCTTTACCTGGATGCAGCATGCCCCGGACATTCCATGTCCCGATCCTGGTTTTCTTCCGAAGCTGTGGGCGTTTAGCTTGGGCAGGCGTGCTGTTTTCACCAGTAGCATTCTGTACGCATTGAGCCTGATGAGTCGCTACAGTGGAACCAGTAGCATACTTCCCACCATGTGACCTGGAATCGACATGGCGCCGGGTAGTAGCCGGATTGCATGCCATCGCTATCTCACTTCCTTGTACTTTCATAACGGGTTTCTTGGGAGGATAGTGCAGTGGTTTCCCCTTGCCTTCTGCACCGCAGTAATGCCATGTGTGATCAGACCGCCCTGCTGCCAGCGCCCGATATCCGGATTAAGTGTAATATTGGTCCGGACCCCCTTTCTCCCTAACTGCTTGTCGACCTATATCTCCAAAGGGGTTGGTTACCACAATCTTGATGATAGGTTACTCGACGTAACAGGGTTCACCGCGAGTAGGCTGGGAGTGGAGTTGGCGGAGAGAGGCTAAGTGACTGTTCTTGACCCGGAGCGATGTATGACGCATCTTCCGCCCTTGAACACCTGAATACGTTACATTACAGGGGAAGCTACACTATCCCCGGTGAACATAATCTACTATCGGCAAGTAATCCGACTGCACGACTGTGCTTTTATAAAACCGATCTCCATATTAGGTTGCTTGGTATTTTATATTTATTTAAAGGAAAACCAGAAGCTTATATATAACACAATAAAAAGTTCATAAATACTAGAAAGCTTATTGAAGGTTTTGAAGGAATTGGTATAC
Source organism: Eupithecia abbreviata (assembly GCA_943735965.1). Classification (NCBI taxonomy): domain Eukaryota; kingdom Metazoa; phylum Arthropoda; class Insecta; order Lepidoptera; family Geometridae; genus Eupithecia; species Eupithecia abbreviata. The sequence goes on along the minus strand of OX030997.1, from coordinate 9,114,373 downwards.
AATAACATAATTTTCTATAGCGTCAGGTTTGTGAGATAAAAAAAAACAGATACCGATGTCTGGGCCAATTTGTCATGATTTGCACGGTTCGCGGGCGTTGTGTGAAATGTGTGACGTCATCATTCCAAGCGAGACTTCGAGCGCGCGTTTCGGAATCGCCGATAAGAAAAGTTACATAACTTTGTCATCTATTGATGGATTAAAATAATTTAATGAAATGTTCAATATGTTATAATAGCGCATGGTGCACACAACGCTCCTATCGTTAGAAATGAAACGTTTTGTTATGTGAATGATCCTCGGTGGCAGACACGCCGCTAATGATTTAATATTTGACCAACAGGTGGTTTCGATCGTCGACATCACAGACTCAGACAGCCAATCAGCGGCCAGCTCATCCCGCTTCTCCTCCACTCTGCCGACTCCCAAGAAATCCGCGCTCAAAGACTTCTCCAAGAAAAGTGCGCGAAAAACAGAATCCATAAAGTTCGACCTCAGCAACCTTGAGAACCACCAGAACGATACCACCCGGTACGAGACCGAGGACAGCATCAACGACGAGGACCTGACGCTGCACTACTCGGAGTCCAGCGCACGCAGCGCGCCGTCCCCGTCCCCGCGGCGCGCCCAGCACTCGCGCAGCGGCCGCATGCTGGCGCAGGTCGGCGCGGGCCTCACGCTGTCCCCCTCCCGGACGTTGACCCGGACCTCGCCGACCTCTAAGAAATCAGCTCGCGGCAGTCTCATGCTGCAGAGAGCGCTGGACGGCACGGACTCTGATTACACGAGCACCAACCGCAGCGGGTACGTGACCGGCTCCACCGCCTCACCTCACCACGTATTCTCGATGGTGGATCTCATCTCGAACGATTCCGACGCCAGCGAGGATCGCACCAAGTCCATCTACAACTCGGTCACTTCAGTCAACACTACGAACTTCGAGACTCCAAACGCTTCTAATAGGAAGTCGCGCTCCACCATCCACCCCTCTCTGCTCGGCAGCAGCACGCCATACGCGAGCACCCGCCCCACGCGCTCCACCTCCATCCCGGAGCTCAGCCAGCGGAGTACCCGCAGCTCGGGCTCCGCGCGGCGCTCCAAGTCTCTCTCCACGCCGGAGAACCGGCCCGTGTCCGCGCTCAGCGCCGCGCCGGCCCAGCGCGGGACACGGAGCCGCTCGCGGATCAACGACACCGATCTACTGCTGCTCGATGATACTGAGGACGACTCGCCGAAATCCTCGCGCCGCTCGCGCGCCAAGGACGCCACCACAGACGTCTCTAAAGCGAACGACACCCTCGTCTCCGAAAAAGGCACGAGCACCCCTGAGAACCGCCGCAGTCCAGTGGACGCCGGCACGCCGGTCCTCAACATACAGAGCTTCCTCGACTCCAGTCGAAGCTCGAATCGCTCATCGGCGAGAAAGGGAAATAAATCTCGCAGCACCAGAAGGAAGACCGTCGGAGTTCCGTCGGCGGTGAAGCGGCGCGCGGCCGCCAAGTCGAAGTCGCTGGGCGCCACCGCACGGCGGTCGATACTCCACCACAGTTTCGAGTTCGAGAATCAGCCGGAAGATGCGGAGGACAACGTGACGCCGCGGGGATCGGTGCGACTCGAGCAGGAGGCGGTCAAGAACCGGCACTCGACGGCCAAGAAGCCGCAGTCGCGCCGCTCCATCATCGACGACCTCGAACGCTCCGACATCGTCAAGCAGCTCTTCAACAGTCCCGTCAAGCGCAAGCTGTCGCGCAGCATGACGGAGTTCGAGAGACAGTACGACGACGAGGACGTGGTAGCTAAGTGGCCCACGAGGCACACGCTGGCGACGACGGGCCGCAGCGGCGACGACTCCCTCTCGGATGTCTCGGGGACGTTCACCCCGGATCGGTTCGTGAGTCCCATCAGCACGCCGTCCCATAGCCCGGACCTCAGCGGCATTCAGCGTCTCTTCCGGCGCACCTCGCCCGAGGATGACCCGCCTGACCTCCGCGCCGACCGAAGCTTGCTCCGTTCGCACAAAACGCGCAACTCCAGCAAGAACGACATTAGCAAAGGCACAGGACTCAAATTGGTATTCGCGACCTCGCCGAAGAACCGGCTCAGCGACGTTCACGTCAAGGAAGTGTTCAGACGGTCGCCGAACAACGACCTGCGCCGCGTCTCGGGGGTCAAGTCCCTGTTCGGGAAGGAAAGGTCGCCCAAGAACGATCTCTCCGACGTCGGAGGGGTCAGGGACCTGTTCCGGAGATCTCCCGCCGACGACCTGAGGAACGTGTCCGGCGTCAAGAGGACTCTCAGGAACTCGCCCCGGAACGATCTCACGGATGTCCGGGGAGTCGGGAGAATGTTCCGCCACGGGACCAAGAAGCGAAGCTCGCACGAACTCAGCGGAGTCGAGGAGCTGTTCAACGAGTCCAGCCGGTCTCAAAGCTCGGAGGAGCTCTTCGACCGTTTCGTCGGGAAGCCTACCGTCCGCAAGGTGTACTCCAGGACGTTCTGCAGTCCAGCGAGCGCGGAGCCCGAGCGCCGCATGGGAACCTTCCACGTCTCTCTGGAGCGGATCCCCGACAGCGTGGTGGCGCAGGCGCGGGAACTGAAGGTTCGCCGGCGCACCCCTAATGTTAACCTGAATATTACAAAAGAGATGCAGAAGCTGGTGACTTCAACCGTAGACGGAGAGTTCCCGTTCCTTGCATCTCGCACCAGAAACAGCTCGCTCAAGAAGTCTGCGTCGTACAGCTCGTTCGGCGCGCACGCGCTGCCCATCAAGAAGCGGTCGCTGGCCTCGCCCCGCGCATCCCCCGCCGCCGCCCCGCGCCTGCCCCTCAAGAAGCGCGCCGTGCTGCACTCGACGCCGATGAAGGGCCGCCTCAACGTCACTATGAACGCGTCGGAGCTCGGCCGCGTCTCGCCCATACGCGCGCTCGACAACACGCACGCAGAGAACGCTTCCCTCGCTAGGTGAGATTATAACCTCTCCATTTCATTTCAAACCTTTTATTCAGAAAATATTATATACATGATTTTTCTTAAACTTACATCTATATTATCTGTTAGCCCTCTCTTGGCAAAGGCCTCCTCCAACCCCTTCCACTTTACTCCATCTCTCGCCAACCTTATCCATGTGTTCCCTGCTACGACTCGTCCCTAGCTCGTCCTCCCAACTTTTGAACTGTCTCCCTCTATTTCGCTTCTTGTATCTTGTAAACCAACCTTTCCATTTACTCAATATTAACTCGATGCCTCGTGAAGTCCTAGTTGTTGCCCATGAGATGCGTACGTTGTTCCATTTTGATGTAATGTTATATTATAACCACAACCCAGCGCGGCCCCCGCCATGCGCGCCCGGTACATTGGCTTAGCTAGACCAACTAGATTTTGTTATTGATCGTAAACTTCAAAAAGCTAAACATTTTAAAAGTTAATAATCATTTTGTGGTTTCAGAACGACGCGCCAGAAAACTATACCCGAAGCAGAGATCGCTAAAGACGGGCCATCTAAAGCCAACACTCCTCAAAAGTTGGCCAAGCTCAGCCCTAAGGTCTCCACATCTAAAGCGGGCCCGTCGGCCTCGCCCAAGGCCAAGGCCGCTATCCGCCCGAAGGCATCCCCCAAGAAAGTCCAGACTCCACCAAAGCGTGCCACCAGAAACAGAAAAAATACCACCACAGCGAACACGAGCAAGAAAGGAAGGCCGTCTCTGGTCATCAGCAAAAAAGCTCCCGTCATGAGCCCCGAAGCGGGCGCGCGGCTCAGCTCGCCGCCGCGGCGCGCCGCTACACGGAAACAAGTCCAGAAGCCACCCACACCGGCCAAGAAGAGCCCAGCCAAGAAGACCCCGGCCAAGCGGACCCGAGTCGCTAAGGCCAAGGCCTCTGTCGTCGTTCCTGAACAATCCCCGAAACTCAAACCTCAAGCTGACAAGGAAGCCTCTCGATCGGAGGACAAATCGAAAAGGACTCGCAGAAATATTCACTTCGAATCTCCTAAGGAATCTCAAGCGAAGACGCGCGGCAAGAAAAATGAATTCAAAGGGAAAGAGAACAAGTCTGATAATGTATCGGCGGAGAAACCTAAGCGAGGTCGCAAGCCGGCCGTCGTTGAAGTACAACCGTCTGTGACGAGACGCGGCCGCGGGGCGGACTCTAGCGCACATAGTGTCAACACGAGAGGCAAGGCTGTCACGGAGACTGCTAAACGTGAAAAGAAAGTCCTAGAAACTGTAGAGCTGCCGACCACCCGGCGCGGTCGGAATAACACAGAAAATATCGTAAAACTACAACCTAAATCTAGAGGGAAGAAAACTGAACCTCCGTTGGAAAAAGTATCCAAAACACGCGGGAAGAAGATTGAAGTTCAGTCGAGCACGCAACCCGAGTCGGCCACTCGCGGACGCAGAGCCAAAGCGGACAAAGAAAACACGGTTAATTCTGTTCCTTTGCTACTAGAAAACCGACGCAAGCGGAAAACTGTACCCGAGGAAGAAATACCCGCGAAAGTAGCTAAAACTGTAACCCGGAGAGGCAGGAAGGACACGGAACCAGTGCCGACCATGACGACCGACAAGAAACCGGCCGCCAAGCCGAGAGCAACCAAAGACAAGGGTGACCCTCACCAAGAAAGCAAAACTAGAGGCAAGAAGGTTACGTTCGAAGAACCTGCGCCTGCCAAAGCAACAAGAGGAAGAAAGGTCAGTTTTTGTAAAACACTATTTTATTTTTACTTTAAACAATTTACTGAACATAGTATAGCTGTTATTACGCTCTCCTACTTGCTGTTTGTAGTTCCATTGACAAAGTCGAGTCGACAGATTCACATCTCTATCTTTCTAAAGTAATTATCTATGAAATACTTCATTCCGTGATTCAGTCTTCATTCACTCATCAGTCAACAAGTAGGAACTTGTGACATGTGCATATATCAAACAAAAAATAAATGGGCTATTTAATTTTTTTATTACCCATACTCTTTATCTTTTGTAGGTGGCGGAACCCAAAGAATATCCCGTAGCAGAGAAACGAAAAAGGAATACTAAAGAAGAGGCCTCCCCTGTTAAAGGTAAGATACATCCAACAAGTGAACCTTAGCAGTTCATTGTATGTACATGTGTATTAACTTGATTTCGTGTTTTCGTTTCAGGTAAAAAGCCTTCTCCGAGCGTCGCTAAGAAAGCACGCCAAGCGGAGCCGGCGGCGGCCGGTAGGACGCGCGCGCAAGCTGCAGGTAATCTATCTATGCTATGCTAATATAGAATTAATAAAGTAATATTACAAAGAGTAGTAGAATATTACTAATTACTATTTCTTACTAATATTATAAAGAGGAAAGGTTTTATTTTTTGTTTGTTTGTTTTGTATAGGCTCCAAAACTACTGGACCGATTTGAAAAATACTTTTACAATTATCTCCGGTGAACATAGGCTATATTATATTTTCACACTATATTTTGACACTATATTTTCACATTATATTTTGACACACCACTATACCGACGAACAGCCTGAAATCAGTCAAGACGAGATCGTGTTAGCTCTAAGGCAGCTTAAAAATGGAAAAGCCCCCGGCGAGGACGGTATTACTTCAGAGCTTCTTAAAGCCGGAGGAGCCCCTGTGATACAGGAGCTACGGAACCTCTTTAATACCGTCCTTGACAGTGGGAGAACTCCAAAGGCGTGGAGCGGGAGTTTGGTGGTGCTCTTTTTCAAGAAGGGAGATAAAACCCTTCTTAAGAAGAGAGAACAGACCCATTTCACTCTAACAGAGCCACGTCTATAAGCTGTTCTCACGAGTGGTCACGAACCGTCTCGCCAGGAGACTCGACGAGTTCCAGCCACCGGAACAGGCTGGGTTCCGCGGAGGATATGGCACCATAGACCACATACACACAGTGAGGCAGATTATACAGAAGTCCGAAGAGTATAATCAGCCCCTGTGTCTGGCTTTTGTGGACTATGAGAAGGCATTTGACTCCGTCGAAACCTGGGCTGTTTTGGATTCCTTACAGCGATGCCAAGTAGACTATCGTTATATCCAGGTGGTGAGTTGTCTCTAGGCCGCCACCATGAGTGTCCAAGTACAGGGTCAGCAGTCTAAACCCATCCAATTGCGCAGAGGAGTGAGGCAGGGGGATGTCATATCCCCGAAACTGTTCACGTGCGCATTGGAAGATATGTTTAGGTTAAAATAAAAATAAATAAAACAGCTTTTATTTCTCACACTTAACTTAAATACTAATCTATATATTATCTCTATCTATACATATGTGAGTACCGCTTTCAGCGGTGAAAGCCTCCTCCAGCTCCTTCCATCTTCCTCGATCTCTAGCTACTCTACTCCATGTCTTCCCTGCTATTTTTACGATGTCATCGTCCCATCGTTTTACAGGTCTTCCTTTTCTTCGTTTCTTGTTTATTGGGTACCAATTCATTATAGCTTTGGACCATCTCTCGTTTTGCATTCTCTGGATGTGCCCCGCCCATTTCCATTTTAAAGATAGAACTTTTTGTACCACGTCTTTTGCTTTAGTTTTTTTTCTTATATCCATGTTCCTAATTTTATCTCTTAGTTTAAGGCCCAGAAAACTCCTTTCTATCGCTTTTTGGCAGATTTTTAGTCGTTTGATGTTCTGTGCGGTTAGAGACCACGTTTGGCATGCGTAAGTGAGTACGCATGCCAAACGTGAGGGCAGGTTTCCATGGCTTTGGTTTTCAGTTTAATTGGTAGTTTGTTCTTGAAAACTTCTTTCATGGCCCAGTATTTTTTCCAAGTATTTTTGGTTCTCCGCTCTATTTCTTGTTCCGTGCAAGTCGTGAACGAAATTTGGTGTCCCAGATACACATATTCATTAACATACTCTAGATTGGCAGATAGTAGAGTCATTGGTATCTTATCTCTATTTGTCATGAGCTTTGTTTTATCCCTGTTTATTTCCAATCCAACTTTTCTACTCCCAGCGCACAGGGTTTTTATCATATATTGCAGATCGATCGGGTCTTCTGACAGTAGCACGATGTCATCTGCGAATCTGAGATGTGATAAGAATCTTCCGTGTATTTTGATGCCCTTGTTTTTCCAGTTCAGGCCTCTAAATACTTGCTCTAATACTGCTATAAACATTTTCGCCGAGAGGGGGTCCCCCTGTTTTACGCCTCTTTCGATTTTAAAACTTGGACCTTGTTCTTCTATGACTATTCGTGATGTACTGTGAGTATATATTTCTTTTATGATATCAATATAATCTTTATTAACACCTTGTTGTGATAGAGCGTCCCACAGAGATTCATGAAGAATAGAGTCAAACGCTTTAGTATAGTCAATAAAACATAAGTATAATGCTTCATCATATTCTCTATACTTTTCCATGACCATTTTTAGAGTGAAGATATGATCCACGGTAGAGAAGGTACGCATAAATCCCGCTTGTTCTACTGGTTGATTTTCATCCAAGATCTTAGTGATGCGTCTTAATAGAGTTGCAGAGAATACCTTGTATACACAAGAAGTGAGGCTTATAGGTCTATAATATAATATAAGGTTTATATTTGGCTTGCGCAAATATGACCATGTCTCAGAATTTCGCAGGAAGCTCAAGTGGTTACCTATACGGCTTCGCCGTAATTCTCATATTCTATCTCTTCTCTATAATATTCTATTTCTGGCCTCTGCACCCCCTTATCTCAATGAACGTTTCACCTTTCTTCATCTTTCTCACACTCTTTCTCTCCGCTCTTCTTCAACCCTTATGCTTCAAGTACCTGCTCACTCTACTTCCTTCTTCGCCCAATCCTTTACTGCCCGGGCTGTGCAACTATGGAACGCATTGCCAATATCGGTGAGGCGTGCTAAGTCATTACCAACCTTTAAAACACTGTTAAAAGAGCACTATTTGTCCTGCTGTCATTAAGCGCATACCTGAGATTCTATGATTATAAATAGTATATGTATATTTTATGATATATATGTAGTATATTTCTATGTAAGTACTATAAGTATTTTATTTATAATATCCCATAACTTACAAGCACACAGATCCCCTGGTACTGTCCACGATCCTATCCATCCATGGTTGTCTGGTAGAGATCGCTCTTGAGCGATAAGACCGCCAATTGTACTTAATTTTTAAGTTATTACTGTACATAGTTTATAGTTCAAGTGCAATAAAGATTTATCCATCTATCTATCTATCTATAGTTAGTTATCATCTTGGGGTTTCCCTTTTTATATAGAAGCACAATGTTAGAGCAACACCATTGTTTTGGAATTACTTTGGTTTTCAGTATAAGGTTAAATAGGCTCGATAATGGCTGTACAAGCATCTCTTTTCCACTTTTAAGCATTTCGTTTGTTATCTTATCTGGGCCGGGGCTTTTTTCTGGTTTTAACATGTCAATTGAGTGCTCTATTTCATTTTTGTTAAATGTATGTTTAGGTTGCTGGACTGGAAAGGAAAGAGCATTAATATAAACGGCGAGTACATCTCACACCTGCGATTCGCTGATGACATAGTCTTAATGGCGGAGTCGCTTGAGGAACTGAACCAGATGCTGGACGGCCTAGGTTCAGCCTCCCGATGTATCGGTCTTGGCATGAATTTGGATAAAACCAAAGTCATGATCAATGGTCACATTGATTCAAGGCCGGTGGTCGTACATGGTCACCTTCTCGAAACTGTTTCCGAGTACACTTACCTTGGGCAGATTCTGCAGTTGGGTAAAAACAGTTTCGAGAAGGAGGCCAAAAGGAGGATCCAGCTGGGCTGGGCAGCGTTTGGGAAACTACGTCAAGTCTTCACGTCATCCATACCGCAATGCTTGAAAACGAAAGTTTTCAATCAGTGCGTCCAACCCGTTATGACCTACGGAGCTGAGACGTGGACACTCACGATAGGGCTGGTCCACCAGTTCAAAGTCGCTCAGCGAGCTATGGAAAGAGCTATGCTCGGAGTTTCTCTGAAGGATAGGATTCGTAACGAATACATCCGACAGAGAACCAAGATTATCGACATAGCACAAAGAATTAGCAAGCTGAAGTGGCAGTGGGCCGGCCATATCTCGCGAAGAACCGACGGCCGATGGGGCAAACGTGTTCTTGAGTGGAGACCACGACTCGGTAAACGTAGTGTAGGACGCCCTCCGACCAGGTGGGATGACGACTTGCGAAAGACTGCAGGTGGATGTTGGTTGCGGCAAGCTGAAGACAGGGCGCTATGGCGCTCATTGGGGGAGGCCCATGTCCAGCAGTGGACTGCTATAGACTGATGATGATGATGATGATTATATTTTCGTTGTAATGTGTTGTCAACTATTGATGATAGAACAAAGTGATGTGTTACAACTTTGCAGAACACATAATCTACAAGGAATGTTGGGACAGCATACATTTACGTCACAATAGGTTCTTTTTAAATTTTAAAATTAATTTAAAATGCCGACGCTCGAAATGGCTCTTTTTTATACCGTGATATTATCAACATAAATTACTTCATATTCAAGACTGCTTCAATAACTACACTTGCGAGCTATAAACTGGAATCACTTCATCGCTGGTTTCTACAGACCATATTTTACAGTTTCCATGGAATAAACTGCAGATTGGTGTATACCATTTGAAAACACATCATACAAGACCCACCCCAATATGCCACTGTTTCCGCTATACAGCATTGTGCGTATCGCTCTCCCGGTCTCCTGTAGACTCTCCGTCGACGGTCGCTGCCATGCAGGCACATCCTAGTCTCGTCCGCGAACAAAACTCGGCTCCATTGCTGTATATCCCAATCTAAGTGATCACGAGCAAACTGAAGTCGGGCTTGTCGGTGGGCTGTAGACAATTTGGGTCCCGTTGCTGGCCTTTTTGGGGTCAAGTTAGCTTCTTTGAGTCTTCGCCTCACTGTCCACTCGCTGACAGTTCTCCCTCGAACTCTCCGAGCTCCCGCTGGACGTCAACGCCGGTTAGATGTCGATTTCGGAGAGAAGTGCTGACAATAAATCGGTCATCTCTCGCCGAAGTGCATCGCTGTCGTCCAGATCCTGGTCTTCGGACTAAGTTTCTAGTCTCTCTAAACTTCTTGTATACTTTGGAGACACAGGACTGGCTCAGATGAAGCTGTCGAGCGATAGTACGCTGAGAGAACCCTTGCTGGATTAGGGTGACGATTTGAGCGGCTTCTATTGGTGTGGTTTCCATTTTCTTGTAATTCCAGTATTTTGAGTGACGTGATATATTGGACTGATGACAAAATTGTATAAAATCCCAGTTTTTATAGGGATTCAGGAGTTTGAAAAAATTTATGTCTATTGTTTTCACGTTCCATGACATATGATGAACATTTTTTTCGCTATGATATCGAAAGAGTTTGAAAGCTAATAAAATTATCTTTAAAATAATATACCACAACCTACAGTTTATTCCATGGAAACTGTAAAATATGGTCTGCAGAAACCAGCGATGAAGTGATTCCAGTTTATAGCTCGCAAGTGTATATATAACTTTTTGAATTAATCAATACGGGCATTCTATTCGAAAGATTATCACGAGTTCAAAAATTTAAGTATTAGAAAAAATTCGAGTGGCTGACTAGTCGGCTGACTATAATGCGAAAGAGGCGTCACTGGGGCACGGGTCCGGGAAGTCAATGTTAACAAATAAACGGCCGCGAATAAATTATGAATAATAACAATAATAAATACCCGTGCGAAGCCGGGACGGTCCGCTAGTCATGTATATGTTATCTTATGTAAACTATATGTTTTTATTTGTTTAGTTTTGCATCACCTAATTGATTATCTTAATATTATTTTGTTAGCCCTGTATATGTATAAGTCTGTACCGCTAAGTTACTTTTGTAAGCAGGCTTCCCGCGACACAGGCTTGCTTCGTGCGGAGGCTTCCCGCGACACAGGCTTGCCTCGTGCGGGGGCCGCCAGTCATGTGTACCCTATCTCATCATAGGTCATACATAAGTGAAATGGCAAATAAAATCATGAACCTTCTAAAAGCATACTCACATTTGTAAACTAGTGCTTGATGTGTCATTTTGTGTTGCAGAAGGTGGAGCGAGCGGCCGCAGTCGCCGCCGCCGGTAACCGCCGCGCCGCACGACACCACATAATATATATACAACGGTGAGCTTATATTACTTTCCCAGCAGATATCGCATAACACTTACTTTCATCATCATCATCATCAGCCTATATCAGTCCACTGCTGGACATAGGCCTCCCCCAATAAGTGCCATAGCGCCCTGTCTTCAGCTTGCCGCAACCAACATCCACCTGCAGTCTTTCGCAAGTCGTCATCCCACCTGGTCGGAGGGCGTCCTACACTACGTTTACCGAGTCGCGGTCTCCACTCAAGAACACGTTTGCCCCAGCGACCGTCGGTTCTTCGCGAAATATGGCCGGCCTAATGCCACTTCAGCTTGCTAATTCTTTGAGCTATGTCGATAACCTTGGTTCTCTGTAGGATGTATTCGTTACGAATCCTATCCTTCAGAGAAACTCCGAGCATAGCTCTTTCCATAGCTCGCTGAGCGACTTTGAACTGGTGGACCAGCCCTATCGTGAGTGTCCACGTCTGAGCTCCGTAGGTCATAACGGGTAGGACACACTGGTTGAAAACTTTCGTTTTCAAGCATTGCGGTATGGATGACGAGAAGACTCGACGTAGTTTCCCAAATACTGCCCAGCCTAGCTGGATCCTCCTTTTGGCCTCCTTCTCGAAACTGTTTTTACCCAATTGCAGAATCTGCCCAAGGTAAATGTACTCGAAAACAGTTTCGAGAAGGTGACCATGTACGACCACCGACCTTGGATCAATGTGACCACTGATCATGACTGGTTTTATCCAAATTCATGCCAAGACCGATACATCGGGAGGCTGAAGCTAGGCCGTCCAGCATCCGGTTCAGTTCCTCAAGCGACTCCGCCATTAAGACTATGTCATCAGCGAATCGCAGGTGTGAGATGTACTCGCCGTTTATGTTGATGCCCTTTCCTTTCCAGTCCAGCAACCTAAACAAACATATCCTCCAATGCGCAAGTGAACAGTTTCGGGGATATGACATCCCCCTGCCTCACTCCTCTGCGCAATTGGATGGGATTAGACTGCTGGCCCTGTACTTGGACACTCATGGTGGCGGCCTCGTAGAGACATCTCAGCACCTCGATATAACGATAGTCTACTTGGCATCGCTGTAAGGTATCCAGAACAGCCCAGGTTTCGACGGAATCAAATGCCTTCTCATAGTCCACAAAAGCCAGACACAGGGGCTGATTATACTCTTCGGACTTCTTTATAATCTGCCTCACTGTGTGTATGTGGTCTATGGTGCCATATCCTCCGCGAAACCCAGCCTGTTCCGGTGGCTGGAACTCGTCGAGTCTCCTGGCGAGACGGTTCGTGACTACCCGTGAGAACAGCTTATAGACGTGGCTCTGTTGGAGTGAAATGGGTCTGTTCTCTCTTCTTAAGAAGGGTTTTATCTCCCTTCTTGAAAAAGAGCACCACCAAACTCCCGCTCCACGCCTTTGGAGTTCTCCCACTGTCAAGGACGGTATTAAAGAGGTTCCGTAGCTCCTGTATTACAGGGGCTCCTCCGGCTTTAAGAAGCTCTGAAGTAATACCGTCCTCGCCGGGGGCTTTTCCATTTTTAAGCTGCCTTAGAGCTAACACGATCTCGTCTTGACTGATGTCAGGCAGTTCATCGGTATAGTGGCGTGTCAGGGTGGCTCTGGAATCTCGGTCATCTCGTCGGTAACGAGGGGCATGTGCAGCGTATAATCGGCCATAGAAATCCTCTATCTCGGCGGATATCTCCGGCTTTGACAATACGGTCCTCCCGTCATGCGTTTTAAGCTTTGTCAGGTGGCTCCTGCCAAGCTGCTGAGTGAATACTTTGGACCCTCGATTTCGCTCTATCGCCTCTTGAATGAGGCGCGTGTTGGAGCTCCGAAGATCGTGCCGCACCATCTTCGCAATCAGCTTGTTCAGGTCTGACTTCTGACAAAGTCGCTTGGGTGGTTTCCCGTCTTTTTTTCATCAGCACAAGAGTCTCATCCGAGAGTTTAGACTTCTTGCCAGTACGCTGCTTTCGACAGAATTTGATGCCCTCGTCCCTCAACGTTTCAACCAGATTGTGTAGGGTCTCGTCAGCGTCATCAGTGGGTTCTAAGGCAACAAATCTATTCCTATATTGAAATTTATATTGAAACTTCTCGGTGCCCGCCATGATTTGGATTGGGTCAGGTCGGAGCGTGGACTTCATCAGACGGTTTCTTTCAAGCTTCAAGTTGATATTCAGAGAGCCTCGGAGGAGTCGGTGATCAGATCCGGTATTGAACCTGTTGATCACTGAGACATCTCTGAATATGTGCTTGCTTGTCATGATGAAGTCGATCTCATTTTTAGTCACAGTGTCGGGGCTTTGCCATGTCCACTTTGAGGCGGTTTCTTAAAGAAAGAGTTCATTAAGAGCAGCCCCTCCTTCTCAAGGAAGTTGACAAGCATTTGCCCCCTGTGATTCCTGACTCCATAACCATGCGGGCCTATTCGGGATTCGTTGCCAGTCTGGGTTCCCACCTTGCCGTTAAAGTCCCCCATAACAACGTTGAAGTGGGCCTTAGTGCTGTTGTGTAAGGCTTTGGATATGTCTTCGTACATATCCTCCACTTCATCATCCGAGTGTGCCGCATACTGATGATGTTGTACTCGTACCGAATTAGGGCAGCGGCCGTTAGTCTCAACCGAGACAAACCTCGTGGCTAGTCTCGGTTGAGACTGACCGCTGCAGCGCTCATGCCCAGAACATGTTACAGTGCACCAGTGTGTGCGCTAACACACGTGCGCTCTCTGTTCCTTCACCCTCATACATACACAGACAATCCTGAGCTTGCCGGGAGTTTTTTAAATGTGTTATTTTGTTTCAGATGCAGGAGGAAGATATTTAGTGGATATATATATACATACATAGGTACCTCGTGCGTATTGTGCAACAATATTTGCATGTCTAATGTTGAATGTAGTTCTAGAGCTGTGCTCAAAGTATGGCCAGGGTCTCGTGTGACCTGGCTTAGTATGATGTGCCGACTGTTCGAGCAGTCTTGTACTCATTGTGTGCCCATAACGTTGCGTTGCGAGACATTATTGTAGACAGCGACACTAAACTTATTTATAACGGGATATTTGCTGATTGATTTTTGAATTTTTCTATATATTGGCACAGTTTCATGCGCTAGTCTCGAGTCTAGTTGAAACCACTGGGTCATGTTTCACAATAAACAAGACACAGAGAGACATGACATAACAAGATTAAGATACCAAACAAATGAATTTCAACCGCGAACAAACTGAAAGTGCCTTCAGTTATTTCGTGATCATGGCGCATGAAACTGTGACGAAATATTGGAAAATTCAAAAATCTAATCATGGTAAATATCCCGTTCAAATTGACTGTTGTGTAAAATAATAATAACCATGACAGTTTTAAAAGTTTAACATAATGACATCATTATGCGATTGAATCGCGTGGAGAGAGCCACGATAGATACGTCTTGAAATAACTCGAAGGAATCGTAACGTATAGCTTCTAATTAGTTTGTAGATTTTATAGTTAACATATAGATTATTTTAGTTTGTGTGTTACAAAAAGAACTGGCGCGAACATAGTGTTTTTTTTATATTTGGGTAGTACTTCCATTTTATTGAGAGTAATTTTTTAAATGCCAATATTATATTATTTTATGCACTTGACTCGACAGATTATTCACCTAGACTAGACTGTATCACTCTATACATTATGTTAAAGAAGCGTCTGTGCAGCAAATTTAACATATATTTTGAGCCTTATCATATCACACGGGCGATTAGCGCCGTCAAGCCCGACACCGTCACCGCCAGCCAGTGTTCAAAACGCACGCACGCCGCCGTCGCCGCGCAAATCGCCACTGGTGCCATGGTTGATAAGATGCACAAAACATAAAACAACCACAGTTTTATTGTTACTTTTTATTAAGCTAATTTAAAATTATACAGGGTGTCTCATTATAAGTGATATTGTAGACAACCTTGAAGGGATTTGTGCGGGGTGCCCTCCACTAGCACCTTCACGGATCGCAAGATTTTATTTTACATACAAAACACCGAGATCACCCGGAACAGATATTTGCAGCAGATAGATACAAAACATTTTCTCGAAACGGGAATCGAACTCCTTCGCCCATTGTGCCCGAGTTCGTAAACTATTCGATTTATACGAATTTAAATGAAGGTTTGTATGTAGTTATCATACCAAGATCACAAGGTCTACTTTGTAACTACTACTAACAAGATTTTTTAATTATTCATTTTAATTTTTCATGACATGGTTTTTTGATGACCGATGTGGCGCGGCGGTCTAAGGTCGACTGCGTCGCAGGTTGCGGGTTCGATTTTGATTTTCCTTGGGACTAATGTTTGTACAATTTGCAAATATTCGTTCCGGGTGTTCTAGGTATTTTCTATTTATAGTGAAAAATATCTTTATGTTCTATAAATATCAGTAATATAATCAAGTACCCATAACACAAGATCTACTTAGCTTGGGGCTAGATGATGCTGTGTTGATTGTCCAGCATATGTTTAACTTTAATTGAATAATTCCTAAACGGGTAATTTATTTTTCAGTTTGGCCTTGCCCATTTTTGTACAAGCGCCTTCAAGGTTCTCACGAAGCACTCTGTATCATATTTATTTGTAATATTTTGTTTACGCGCAACATTGGGTTAGTATACATCGGTTTAGTATTCTGTCAATGTTTCCTATAGTAGTATCTTTTATTTTTAAATGAATGCCTTGAAGTTGGTATGGATTGTTTTCAAAAGTTCTCTTTTTAATTTAGTTCATTAAATTCAGATACATACTGTATCAGTTTCGATTCTAATTAAAAAATAAAATATGGTGCTTTAAACGCACAACGATCATTGATGTCAATGCCAACTAGCATTAGAATACCTGAGGTTCGCAGATGCGCACAATCAAGTGGCGATATTATGTCTAAATTTTTAATAAATTGATTATGCATAATCACAATATTTTATTTATCATCTTCCCTGTAAAGAAAACGAGATAAAACATTATTAGAACTACGAACAAATGGTAAAGAAAGAGTGGTGGTTTTAAAATATCACAATTTATTCAAATTCTACACATGTACAAATAAAATTAATATCTAACATAGCTTGGAATATCCCTGAGTAGTGTTTTTCCTACTCGTTACCTTTCATACACATACATTATTAGCCATAGGACCACAAACAATATACAAGTAGGTCGCAATAAGAAGTATTTCAATTACTAATATGGGGGAGCGATTCATATAATAACATCGTTTCGCCCACTACGCAATTAATATTAGGTCTTTAACTATGAAATTGCCGTTTTGTATGAAAAAATTTAAACGAATTTTTTTCATGTATTTTTTATTTGTATTAGTCGAAGTAATCAGCCGTGCAATCAATGCATCTTTGCCAACGCAGTGGCAGTTTATTGATGATTCTTAAAGAAATCAGCAGGACAAATTCTTCAAAGGCATTTTGTACTGCTTCTCGGGTATTGAATTTTTTTCCCGCCAAGAAGTTATCCAAATTCTGGAAAAAGTAGTAGTCTGTAGGCGCAAGGTCTGGTGAGTAGGGCGGATGATGGAGAGCTTCCAACCCCAGTTCTTGCAACTTGGATACCGTCTGCTGTGCAGTATGAGGTCGCGCGTTGTCGTGCAGGAGCAGCGGAGAGGAGCGATTGACCAATGCTCGTTGGAGATGTGCCAGCTTCTCCATCATTGTGTTCAGTTCTTCACAGTACACATCTGCAGTAATGCTCATCCCGTTTGGTAAGAAGCTGTGATGAATCACACCGGCGCTAGACCACCAAACAGTGACCATCACTTTTCTAGGGGCGAGTGTTCATTTTTCAGGTCGAAATTCCCAGAACGGAAGCGAGCGAACCAATAACAGGTGGTGCGTTGGTTTGTAGTGTTAGCTCCGTAAACGTCGTTGATGTTGCGTGCCGCTTGTGCCGCGTTGCTGCCACGACGGTACTCATTCCATAATTACTCGAATTTTTAACGTATCCATGATGACGAAAAAGATTGAAATGCGATGAAAATGTAACACTAATCAATAAACAAATGACTACTTTTGGAAAAAGAATTCCATGTTTTTAAAATAAAATTAATTTGAAATTAGAATTCTTAGCCAAACAAAAATTATTTTGATTTGAAATGGTCAGTACTGCAGAACGGCAATTTCATAGGTATTATAAATATTTACCATAATTTGAGTCTTGAGCTTTCCAATGTGTATCCAATATTTGGACGGTGAAACCGGTGGTGGATCGGTAGGTCTGCCAATAAAAACTCACTTGCAGTGCCTTCAGTTATGATGGCGCATGAAACTGTGCAGAAATATTGGAATCTCAAAAGTCAAATCTTGGTAAGTGGTTTTCTATATCCTAGTACTTTTTGAAGATTTCCGGTAGTGTAGAATATCGACAAGAGTAACCAAGATACTTGTATACTAGTCATCGGCAGGTTGTCTGATCTTCACCGGGTTGGATATCCGGAACACTGCGGGGAGGAGAGCCGCGAGCGCCTGGTGGAAACATATTTATATAAACAAAAACTGCGTTTGGTCACCATCACACTGAATATAAGATGAGCCAGTCCAATGACTAACTGTATACTTACGACTAACAACCTTTATGCAACAATAGAAATCAAAAGTAGCACAGTAGCTAGGTAGTGGTGGTATGTGTGATGTACCTGGTAGACTTCCGGCTGTGTGTGCGCCGGCAGCTGCGCCGTGAGGGTGCGCAGCTCGGCGCCACCCCACCCCGCCGCCTCCAGCATGAAGCCCTTCACACACTTGAGGACGAGCTCCGCGCGACGCACGCACCACGCTACTGTCATCTCCTGGACAACATACACTATTACAATAGGGGGTGCTTGTTGACCAATCAGGCCCGGATTAATGGATCCAGGACCCCTAGGCACTTGGTACTCCTTGATCCATTAACCAGGGCCGGATTCAGGGAGGGCGAGATAAAACGTCGCAAAATGTTAGTAGTAGGGGCCTCCGCACCTCTAAATCTAACCTTGATAACAATATTAAAAAGTTTTATCAATCCACTATGTATTTTGATTGTATTTGTAATAGGTTGGGGAAAAAGTCTTTTCGCATTATAGTATGTATGAACTTGTAATAAAATCTCTTTGGCTATACTATTTGTATCTGGCTGGTTTTGGTATCATTAAAAGTTTAAATTTGAAAGAAGATAATTCCAAATTCAAATTAGGAAAATGTGTGATTTTTATTTGTTTTTCGTATTGTCAAGATGAGTGAATCTAATGAAGAAATTCGATACCTTTTAAAATTTTACTACAAAAAAGGTAAAAATGCAAAGTAAGCAAGATGTTTATGGACTTAGTGCAGTGTCTGTGAGAGTAGCACAAATTTGGTTTAAGCGTTTTCAATCCGTAAATTTTGATGTCTAAGATGCACGTCGCTCTGGTCGTCTTATTACGAATAAAATGGATGCCAATTTTGAAAAAGTGGAGCAAGATCGGCATATCTGTAGTTACGACGTAGCTGAAAAACTGGGAATTGACCACAAAACAGTTTTGGCTCATTTGCAAAAAAACTGTACACAAAAAAGCTCGATATTTGGGTACCTCTACCTACTTCACGAGCTCACTGAAAGAAACCTAATGAACCGTGTACTCATTTGTGATTCTTTATTAAGACTTAATGAAACCGAACCATTTTTGAAGAAGCTGATAACTGGTGATTAAAAGTTGATCACGTACGACAAGAACGTGCGAAAAAGGTCGTGGTCAAAGGCCGGTCAGGCTTCACAGACTGTGGCGAAACCCGGGTTAACAAGTTGATGCTGTGTGTGTGGTGGGATTGGAAGGGCATTATCCATTATGAGCTGTTACCACCAGGCAGGACTATCGATTCTGAACTCTACTGCGAACAACTGATGAGATTAAAGCAAGAAGTTGAGAGAAAATGGCCGGAATTTATCAACAGAAGGGGTGTGGTTTTTCATCATAGTAAAATAGCTGTACTACCTACTTGTTGACCTTTTTTCTATAAACAAAATATTATTATTATGTATCTCATTATCATGATGACTGGGCCATAAAGTGACCCGGTCCTTTGGAAGGCTTGCGTGGGGCCGAAGCCAACAGCACAGAGGGCCTTTGAGAGAGTTAAGGCGATGGCTACACATAGCGGGTATTATCCTCGGGTGCACATTATGATACACCCAAAGATGGTATCCGCCAGGTGTAGAGACAATTGCAAAGAGAAAAATGAAATAAATAAAACCAGGCTATTGTGATGGATGGACTAGGTAATCGGGCTATAGGGGAGATTGCGGACGCCTGCCATAAACATAGCATTTATTACTCCTGGCACTGAAGTGACATTACCTCTGTGAGCTCGTGTCGTAGCAGTAGCGGCAGTGTTATGTTGGTGACGTCGTTGGCGCAGGCTGCCTTCAACACGTTGCGCAGACCGAGGATGGCCGGGTGGCGGGACGTTATGTCGCCTGGGGAACATGACACAACAATTCAAGTCAAATAAAACTACATCTGAATATTCTGGTGTTCTTCAAAAAGTATTATTTTAATATTGTATTGTCCTTACAGCCATAAGGTTGTGGAATGCACTACCAGAGTCCATTAGAAAAACTATATCCTTGACTGTTTTAAAGCTCACGTCAAGGAGTTTTTCCTGCCAAAAGAATGAATATTGGTACTTATTATTTATTTATTTATGTATTTAAGTAGTGTATTATTTATTTTGGATTTTGTAATATTTATTTTCTGTTTTTTAGTATTCTTATTTAAATAACCTGTGGTACACCCCCTGCCTTTTCTTAAATTCATATAATTCTTTCCATCCAAAGGTTGCCTGGAAGAGATCGCTTCTAAGCGATAAGGCCGCCCATTGTACCTGTCGCATATAATGTATTTTTATATTGTATTGTACAGCTACCCCCCTCCTCCCCCATGCACATAGCTGCACCGAACTGGGGTGGAGCAGCCCGCCAATGAAGTCTGTAATGTAGCATGCCTCAGAAGGGCGAGTGTTTTTACCGAAGTGCGTAGAACTTGTAATCTTGAGTCATCCGAGTGACTCTTTTCGTCTGGCAGAACCAAGGGAAGGTGAAGGGTTTGCCCTTACAGCTTCGTACGTTCTCTTAGAATAATAATAATAAGCCCACAGGGCAGATTGTGGCGAGCTGTTGGTGAGTAGCGACACCTCGGGTACCGAGTGCTCCCGGGGAAGTTCCTGGTTCTCTTGCTTGCCTTCATTGGCCGGTCTGAGTGGAGTCGCGAGAGATGCATCTTAGGATGTAGACTCGGGGGTGGAAGTGTCTAAATGGCGTTATAGCGAGGAAACCCGCTCACGAGCAGTCTTCGTGATGGTGAATCGGGGCCGCACCTCTAGACACCCCTCAGTCGTTTGCGCCGATGTTGTTACCCTCCGGTAATTTACTCCGGCTTTTTAAGGAACCCATCCAGCTTTCGGCAAGCCACCGTCTGCCACTCTTCTAACATTATGATTGACTTGTTTATGGCAGACGTCCGTATTCTCCCCTATAGCCCGATTACCCAGTCCATCCATCCATCACAATAGCCTAGTTTTATTTCTTTAATTTTTCTTTGTAATAGTCTATACACCTGGCGGATACCATCTTTGGATTTATCATATTGTGCACCCGAGGATGATACCCGCTATGTGTAGCCATCGCCTTTAGATTAACTTCGCAAAGGGCCTCTGTGCTGTTGGCTTCGGCCCCACGCAAGCCTTCCAAAGGGGTCACTTTATGGTCCGAGATAATGATAAATGAGAGACATAATAATAAATTTATTAAAAAATAACTTAGAACTAAAAAGATAACAGAAAGTACTTAATCTAATATTTTTATGTGACAAGATAATGCATGTAATAGAACAAGCACAACAAGGGGGAAAACAGAAATGGATTAAGCCAAAACTACATTACAAAGAGCGTTACACTAGAATGTAGAGTGGAGCTCCTAACTTACTAGATCTAAGCATATCTTGGCTCGTTAACTCACCAGATCGGAGCGTGGAGTGGTCCACCATGAGATGGAAGACCACATGTACATCGGGCAGGTTGGAGTGCGTCGTCATGTACACGTCGCCAGGCTGCAGGCCGCGCCGCGCCCGCCGCGCGCCGCCGGCTCGGGGGCCCGCGTCGCCCGCCGCCGTGACGCGCGCAGCGTTGCGGGCTAGGGCCTGGAAGGAGATACATTCATCGGTTACCAAGGGCGTCGCCAGCAGCTGGACCAGGAGGGCACAAGTTGATATATGAAGTGACTCTTTACTAGAGTCGCTTTCAAATCTCTTTACAAGACGAAATAGTAGTTAGATTAATTTGTTCTAATGTCTATGTTCTATTTTTATATAAATATAAGCTTTAAGTTTCCCAAATAAATAGAAATAGTTGGTGGTTCGCCACTAGTGACCGGTTCAGCGATCCTCTCGGCGATGGTGGCGCGCTGCGCGTCCTGGTGCGTGAAGTGGTGGTCGGTGCGCTGCGCCGCGGCCGCAGCCAGCGCCGCGCCCGCCCCGCCGCCGCCCCCTGCCCCTGCCGCCGGCCCTGCGTCGCACACCACCACCACGCCGGACAGCTCGTTGCTGTACAGCGAGAGAGACGACTGCAGCCGGCGGGAGTGCTCACTCTCACTGAAACAACACAGAGATCATCTATTCACACTAATATTTATTTGTTTATAAAACATGTACATATACATAATGTATATCTACTAGGTTACTAGACCTACTACTACTACTACACGCGGCGTAAGGAATTGGAGTATCTGTAATATTATGGTCCTATGTAAATAAATAATTTCAATTATAATCTATCCTACGGCCACGCCGAATGCCGTGATGAGTACCGGATGTTTTAGTATTTTTATCATAATAAACATTAAAATAAGAAAATCATTTAAACATTTTGGAAAAACAAAGAACAAGTTAGTCATAAAATAATATATATATATATATATATATAATAATATAGTTTCAAGGCCGTATCGTTCCTGACGGACGGTGGTCCGTGCTGCATTGCGTAGTCGTATCCCGGCAAATGCACCAATAAAAATGCACAATTACCCGTAATTTTTCTGCAATTACGTAAATAAGTGCATATATTTATACCTCGTTGGATAGCTAGAGATGTGTAGATGTTTTTCAAATAACATGCTGACCAAATTCACAAGAGCATTTTTTTAAATTGGGGGTTTTCGTAGGAATTTTCTAAAAAGTAATACTTTATTTTAATAAACATCTCCTTTAGCTTCCGAATTAGGGCACGCGGCAGCGTGTCCAAGCCAAGTTCAAGCAAAGGAACGCGCCGAGTGTATCATTACACGAACCACTTGGTGCCACTTTTGACCCTTCTATAACTCAAAACCTCTTTAACGTAAACACATAAAACAAAATGTGTTTAATTATATCCATAAGGACATGGTAGAAGCCCAAATTTCATGAAGCTAGCTCAAACGGTTACAAAGATATGAAGGTCAAAAAGTCGTAAAAATTCACACTGACTGACTGACATACATATAGTACCTAAATCTAACCTACTTCCAGTCCAGATGACCTAGAAGGATGAAATTTGGAATCCAGCTCGGTAATTGTGTCTAAGCGTAGGAAAAAATAAAAAAAAGTCAAAAAATAAGTGATGTTAGCGACGACGACATTATGTCAATGAAATAAGGTTTAAATTCGAATAGAATCAGCATTGCATAGAATAAGCAATAGTTAGTACTAACGTTTCCGATTGCGCAATAGAATACAATGTAGTTGTTAGGGACCGGCAAATAATAGATTCTGTTTTCGAAGTAACTATATATTTTTACTACCTCACACTAGATGTCACTAGTGTAGGGGACGTACTAAGAATTTTCGTACCAGGGGGGAGTAAAACGCAGAGTAAAGAGTCAGTGCAAATAATAGACAAATCATAACTAACTAAATATATTTGAATCTTTAAAATTTTATTAACAAAATTCATTTTCCAGCAAAAATAACTGGTAACCCTATCATTTTCTATGGTTGCAAAATGCTTAAAACGAATACCTATATATTTTTCAGCTATTGATTTAATCAGAAGAATAATATGATTATCAGCAAGAACAAATCTTCGTATATAATTTAGTATCGTTCGTAGTAATACTAAACAACAACTATTATAGTAGTTGTCTCACGGAGGGAAAGTACTTTCAATATAGAATATTTAATATAAATGAGGCTTTATTTTTATTTCCTGCATATTTAATATTTATTTATAGAACATTCCATAGGTGCATTCCATACATGCTATGTTTCAACATAGCCGTGGGACACTCAGTAAAATAATTGGATTCTAAATAAGGCCCTGGCCCTGATTTTCTTTATAAGTTAATGGTTGACGATAGATGGCGGCTTGTTTAAAAATGACTATAAAAACTAAAAAATTAAAATTTTGGCGACTAAAAAGTCTTCAGGAACGTAAGTTGAACAAATTTCAGTGCATATGATTATTAAAATATATTAATACTGAGCCCTACGTACCTATAAATGATTATTTCCCATGATACAAAGTGTCGCCATCTATTGTCAAGTAGAATTATATTTGGAAACGCCGAGTCGCAATGGAAGTGTTCGAGAACTTTTAAAATATGATGCGGTATTCAGAAAAATCCAAAAAGAATTATATTGGTCAGTTGTGTAGTTGAACAAACTTCAGTACATTTGATTATTAAAATATATTAATACTGAGCCCTACGTACCTATAAATGTTTATTTCCCATCATACAAAGTGTCACCATCTATTGTCAAGTAGAAATTATATTTGGAAACGCCGAGTCGCAATGGAAGGCAATGCGCACTATTATCTCTTACATTCAAGAGAATGTAGACAATAGCATAAAAAAGAAAACCACGCAGCGGAAACGCAAGAAAAAATATTAAATCTATCAATATTATTTGTGGAAACTTCTAATTGGCCTTAAGTTAATTATTCTTGTATCTAATCTTTATCTAGCTGTAAGTTTTCTTAAGATTATAAAAATAATATCTATACCTGCCTAGTTTTCTTTACAAAAAGTAATGATAGATAATTATTCGTGAAACTTTCTCAGTGGTTATTAAGAATTAGACTAAATATCTAAACCTGTCACTAAAATTTGGATTAGATGATCACTTTTTTTTTAAATTTATTATTGAAGAAGTAAATCGGGGTATTCCCAAAAAAAATACAAAAATGCGAATATCTCAAAAAGGTTCACATTTGCATAATACTTTATGGGGTCAAAATTGTTGCAAATGGCCTCCCCCATCACCCCCTAAAAGATTCTGGTCTAATTACCAATAACCAGTACATTGTGCTTTGCCAAAGCAAATTACATAATTTATTTTATATTGTATTTATAGTTGCTGCAATGGTAAGGGATCCAGAGACCGGCAATGGCCGCGGAAACAGCTTGAACTAGGTAAGGGATCCAGCGACCGGCAATGGCCACGGAAACAGCTTGAACTAGGTAAGGGATCCAGCGACCGGCAATGGCCGCGGAAACAGCTTGAACTAGGTAAGGGATCCAGCGACCGGCAATGGCCGCGGAAACAGCTTGAACTAGGTAAGGGATCCAGCGACCGGCAATGGCCGCGGAAACAGCTTGAACTAGGTAAGGGATCCAGCGACCGGCAATGGCCGCGGAAACAGCTTGAACTAGGTAAGGGATCCAGCGACCGGCAATGGCCGCGGAAACAGCTTGAACTAGGTAAGGGATCCAGCGACCGGCAATGGCCGCGGAAACAGCTTGAACTAGGCTCTGGTGAAAATACCAAACCATCTTCATAATTTAACTAGCGGTTCGTCCCGGCTTCGCCCGGGGACATTTATTTCATAAATATTTAGCGATGAATGTAGAGTAAATGTATGAATAAGTCTTTTAATTTTTCGGGTTAATACCTATATAGGCTATACTTATGTATAGCTAGGGACTATCAAATAGCTTGGCTTTCTATAGGTAAAATATTTTTCCAAATCGTTTCACTAAATCCAGAAATTACCCCCTACTAAATTACAACCTCACAAACTCGCAAACTTTACTTCTTTATAATATTAGTGTAGACTGCCCACTGACACTTCTTGTTTCGCTGTTCAAATCGAACTAACTCTGGCGGGCGACACCGGGCTCTTATATATTCAGAGGCTCTAGGATATTCGAGAAAGTTTGAGAATATTTTCTTTCTCACACCTTCTATCCGCCGTAACAATAGGTTCTGCAGCTGCAGCATACGTAGAAAGGCGCGAAATTTTAAAACAAAATGTTTTCAGAACTAATTTGAATAACTAAAAATGTGTCGCTTTAACTCCAAAATATAAGTTAGCTACTGCTGTATTAATACACAAAATTTAATATATAAAAAATTTGATTTAAGACTTTATTGAAATTAGAATTTTAAATTTCGCGCCAATACTACACATGCTGCAATTGCTCGCAGCGCCTTTCTAAATGTAACCCAAATAATCGTTGTTCTGAATGAAGTTCAAATACTCGACAACAGATGGCGCCACTACACTTAATTTCCAAGTTGGAAAAGCCCTGAATGACGTTCAAATACTCGACAACAGATGGCGCCACTATACTTAATTTCCAAATTGAAAAGTTGGAAAAGCCCTTATATCTTTAAAAACACGCCCTTTAGGTTAAAACGGGAACTTTCTTGTTCGAGGGGGGATAAAGGGCTATCACACTATATAAGTCCCTTTATCGTGCCGGGACTCCTTATTTTGTTTTATCGGCACGCACATTTTATCAACTTAGTTTTATTATATATAATGATAACTCATTGATTTTACAAATATTTTCCATAACTTCACACTGACAAGTGTCCAACCAGACACAATTAATTGCCATTACCAAAGAATCATCATCAAAAAACAGATTTTCACCTTCGCATTGTTATTTCCTTACTTAAATTCTGATTTAAGTAACCTTATTACCGCTTATGCAATCGCTTTAAGCGATTGCATCGCTTAAGCATTGTCATCTGTCATGTTAGTGACCTGTCGTCGCCAGTGAGCGCGCAGAGATCCGCCAGGTCGGCGGCCACGATGCGCACGTTGTGCGTCTGCTTGAGCTGGCTGCCGAGGTGGATGGTGAAGCTCTCCTCCAGCGGGGGCTGGGTGCCCCCTGCGCGGGGGGGCTGCGACACAAGAGGGGGACCCACCGAGGGCAGCCCCGGCGAGAAGGTACCGAGCGGGGAGTTACTGCAAAGGTTAAACAACTTTAAAATAAATAATAATTAAATGTTAGACCTGCAGAGAAAACAAATGATTTAATTAAATTTAAATAACTCAGGCTCTGTTCTTGACGGAGCTCAGAACTCAAGTATCTTTATTTCAATAAAATTATTATAGTACCAACATAACATTTGCCAATACCTATAATAGAGGATCAACGGGAGCTCCTCGCTCGGACAAGCTCACTACAACTCCTAACTTTGGAGCATTCATTACAAATCAACTTAAGGGACCTCCGGAGGGACTAATTCTTCATACAAACGTAATACCAAAATTATTTCTAATTCAAGCATATTTCCACTATAATATTGCATTATTTGTATTAAAATAGTATTTATCTAGGTTCCCAAATAGTTTTTTTTTTCAAAATACTTACCTAAAAAGAAAGCCAATCTCATTTTGCACATTTTTATGCGAAAATGGACAAGTTTTCTTGCTATTTGTTTCGTATTAAAAACATCAATATCTTACGTTTTATTTATTAAGGAACATAGCTTATATTGTCTAGTTACAGAATAACAATACTTTGTGAAGAATACAAAAAGTTTTCAGTCATAATTTTTGGTATTACGGAACAAAACCAAATTTTGAACGGCTAATATTGCTATCGTGCACGCATGTGGCGCGGCGCAAGGGTTAAACAGGGACAGCGATATACGGAGCGATATTTGAAAGCGAGGGTCGCCGGACCATTATCGATTTCTTTTTTTTCTTGGTAGACCAAGAAAGCGCTGGCAAGACGACCTTAACGCCTTCCTCGGAGATTGGTGGGAGATCACGTGACCGCACTGAGTGGAAAGATTTAGGGGACGCCTTTGCCCAGCAGTGGGAAGAAACAGACTAAATAAAAAAAAAATAATTTTAGTTTATTTTATTACAATAATAGAAAAGCAGAAAAAAATTAAATATGATCTGGCTTGAAACGTAAACTAATAGAGTGACATGACGCTAAGTAGTAGTCATCTATACTAATATTATACCTAAAGAGGAAAGGTTTTATTTTTTGTTGTATTGAATAGGATCCTGGATCGATTTGAAAAATTCTTTCACCGTTGGGAAGCTACACTATCCCCGGTGAACATAGGCTATATTTATATTATATTCTCTTTATCCCACTAGATACGTGAAATTCAAATTTAACGCGGGTGAAACCGCGTGAAACAGCTAGTGCATAATAACATTTGAAACAACCGTAACCTATAATGGAGACACAGCACGTACCTGGGTGTGAGTAGCGCCTGCGAGGTCTGGAACTGGTCGGCGGTGTGCATAAGCCAGGCGCGGAACTGCGCGCGCTGCGTCTGCCAGAGCGCGTCCAGCTGCGAGCCCCAGCGCCCCGCCACCAGAGCCTGCGCCTCGAAGTGCCCCGCGGCGAGGGCGTTGATCTCCTCCTCTGTGCTCGTTACGTTTAGTTGACGGATTTTCTCTTCCATTTCGTCTGTTTGCCTGTGGATAGAAGTCTTGTTAAAACTGGCAGTGTCAAACGGTAGTTGCATTGGGATGTGGCCAAAGGAGCGTTTTGAGTTTTATCGCGTAAAATGCGTTTATTATTGGAGCGACTCAGTTTACGCGACTCACAACTACTAAAATGACGCTCGTTTAGCCGCATTAGGTACGATAGAAGTCTGATCTTTTGATTCTTACTGTTGCGTAAGCTGTTTTATGTCTTCATCTCGGCTTTTCCTGACTTCATCAAATGTCTTTGCGTATGAATTCTCCACTTGCAGGATTGTCTCTAGCGCTGGGGAGTGCACTAGCTTGTGGTATGCGGCTGCAAACACCTGCAACATCACACAAAAGCTACTTTTCCACAGCTGAATATGCCTTCCCAAACAAGCAGGGAATATTCCATGCTTGGATCGAGGACTGATAATTGCAATGAAGATATTGAATAATACATAGAAGGAAGTTGCTGCCATTTCTTTGGTAGATTTCTTTAGCCACCTTTAACGAATGCCAAGGTGCACACAAATGCATATTTTGGTGTCTGAGTTCAGTCTTGCACCCTGCAACCACTCTGTAAAGCAACTCACCTCTTCATCTGAAGTCCCTTTCTGCTCCGCAAACTCCATGACATTGTCCTTGAACATCTTCTCCCAGTTTTTAACAATGCCCTCAGAGTTTAGCTCACAGGACTTTAGCTGATTGATCAAACTCTCATCTCTTTCATTGTGGAATGTCTTTGTTTCTTCTAATACAAATTTTGCTAGTTTTTCATTTAATTCTGAAAAGAAAAGTCAAAACATAAGTTAGTATTCTAACCTGCGGCAGCAAGTGGAAAGCATTAAGATTGTAATAAAATAAATATCAAATACATAAAGTTCAAATATCATTTTACAATCTCTGCATAGTTGATTCTCTGCATAGTCTGCATAGTAGATTGCTAAAGAGCGAGCATCAAACGACTTTAAGACCTTCTGGAAATCCACTAATAAACTAAGTATTAAGCCTGGCCCCCCCGTGAGCGTGGAGGGGAAGAGTGATCAAAGGGAGATAGCACAATTGTTCATGGAACATTTTAAAGTTCACTCCCCACTCGGCCCTTCCACAGGGGCGATCGGTGCTGAGTTTTTCGTGCCGGGTGACAAACCTATTATATATTGAAAATATCTGCGGACCTTGTTCGCAGCACAATCAAAGGTATGACGCGAGGCAAGTCACCCGGTCATGATGGGCTCAGCATAGAACACCTCAAACATGCGGGTAACCACCTGCCCGGTCTCCTCTCCATGTTCTTCACAATGTGTCTTAGTCATGCGTACCTGCCGGCTGACCTTATGAAGACCGTAGTGGTACCGATTGTGAAGAACAAGACAGGAGACATATCGGACAGGGGGAACTACCGGCCTATTTCTCTTGCCACAACCATAGCAAAAGTGCTGGACAGTATGCTTGAAACTATGCTACAAAAATACCTTAACCTACATGACGCACAGTTCGGGTTTAGACCCGGACTATCCACAGAAAGCGCAATTTTAGCACTCAAGCATACTGTCCAATACTACACAAGTCGCAGGACGCCGGTGTACGCCTGCTTTCTCGACCTATCCAAGGCATTTGATCTTGTCAGTTATGACGTGCTTTGGAAGAAGTTGAGGGACAGGGGCGTACCACCGGATATGCTTAAAATATTCCAGTATTGGTACGGGCACCAAAGTAATGTCGTCAAGTGGTCCAATGCCTTCTCTGACGCGTACGGGTTGGAGTGTGGGGTAAGGCAGGGGGGGGGTAAGCTCTCCCTCGCTCTTCAACCTGTACGTTAATGATCTCATTGTGGGGCTCAGCGGTATGCGTGTCGGCTGTCGTGTTGATGGTGTTTCTATAAACAACATCAGCTACGCGGACGACATGGTGCTGTTGGGCCCGACGGCGAGATCAGTCGAAGAGATGCTGAAGGTATGTGCTGACTACGCTGCTTCCCATGGTCTCCGCTATAACATCAAAAAGTGTGAATACATTGTCTTTAGGGCCGCCGGAAATAATCTCAAAGACTTCCCAGAAATAACCCTAAATGGCATGAACATAAATAAAGTCACATCTTTCAAATATCTTGGGCATTATATCACCGACCTTAAGGACAATGTAGACATTGAACGTGAACGTAGGGCTCTAGCGGTGAGAGGTAATATGTTGATACGTAGGTTTTCCCGGTGTTCAGAGGAAGTAAAGGTAACGCTTTTTAAAGCCTACTGCCAGGGTTTCTACACTGGGAACCTATGGATCAGCTACACCAAACAGGCGCTGGAGACCCTACGTGTACAGTACAACAATGTGTTTAGGATGATGTTGGGACTGCCTCGATTTTGCAGTGCATCGGGAATGTTTGCGGAATACCAGACGGATGGCTTTGCTGCCATCCTCCGTAAAAAGACCGCATCCCTGATGCGCAGGGTGCGCGACAGCCCCAACTCCATCCTAAACACTATAGCAGGTAGAATCACCTCTCCCCTGTGGAAATGTTTCGTGGGGAGAGTGATTTAATTTAATTTTAGTTTTAATTTCTAGTATTAGGTATAACTAACCCTAGTAATAAGTTCTTAATGTTTAATTTTACTAACAAATTATGGATCATTTAAGTCATCTGAAATAAAATCATTTTATTTATTTATTTATTTATAGTCGCCTATATAAATGAATTCAGACAAAAAGTGTATTTGAAAATGGAAACATGTTTCAGACAGCATTTTTCCACACAAGTTACTAGAGTTTTACAGTTTCATATTGTATAATAAAAATAATAAATAATTATGAAATATTGTGCTTACATTATGTATTAAATATGTGAAGAACCACACTTACTGCTTTAATTGTGTTATTGTACTGAAACTTGTATTTTTTTGGTCAAATAATTTTTTTATTATCTTACACAAAATTTCAAAAACATAACATACGAAATTTAGGAGAAATTTCAATGTCACAAAATAAAACCAAATGAAAATCACTTGTACACGTATTTTAGATTGGCAGTTGATCACAATGGGAAAAAAATAGCAATTTACTTTTTTATACTTCAACACGAATTTTTATTTCTTAATATCTGTTATCATTTTATTATTCATTTTAGAGGACGATGATCAGCTCTGATCATCGCGATGATCAGAGCTGATCATCGTCCTCTAAGAACAAAATTACATTTAAACATGAAAATCCATCGCTTTAAAATTATAAGAGATTCAATAAATAAACTAGATAAACAGTCATTGATCATTAACAAAGACCAATTTAATCTACAATTACAAAATAGTTTTAGCTTATTAGAAATGGCGAAATGTGAAGAAGTGGAATCTCAATATAATAGATTGGAGATTCTATTAACACTTTGAGTGCTGAAAACGCACGGTATGAGTTTTCTACAAGTGACTAATATGCGTAAATCCACACTAGCGCAGCGGCTGAGAAAATACAGATCTTTGTGACTCAGCAGAGCAGTAATATTTTTCAAACGAAACGCATTTGCGTCGCAACACAACCGCTGTGTAGAGTGGCAGCACGAATTTTTTAGGTAAAAAAAAAGACCGCAGTCGTCGAAAAAAAACCGCAGTCAAAGTGTTAAGATAGCCACCTAAATAACAAATCATTAAAGCTCAAAGAGAAAAAGTTAACTAATTCCACCCTTACATTCATTGAAGAAAGACGAAAGTTAATGCCCAATTCTATAGAATACAGAGAAAAAGATAAAATAGTCAAGAGAAGCATTCGAAAAGACGTAAGACACTTTAATGTAAAAGCTGTCCATTTGGCCCTGGACAAGAATAGGTCCCTAAGATCAGCAATGCGAGGCTTTGAAACGGGTAGATCTTCAATCACTTCTCTTAGGGATTTGCGTGGTATAAGGCAAGGTGACAGGGACAAAGTGATTCAAATCTGCACTGAGTTTTACTCAAACTTATATTCCGATGACTCGTTACACCAAAACTTCGAACAAGCATACTCATGCTCTGACGACATACCACCGATCACTGGTTTAGAAGTTCATCGCGCAATAGCTGGCTTGAAGTATAACCGAAGTCCCGGAGACGATGGCATAACAACAAAAGCCATCAAAGTTGGAGAGCAAGCCCTACTTCCACACATCACAAATCTTTTTAATAGTATCCTACAATCTGGTCACTTCCCCAAACATTTTTGTCATTCAAATATTTCTTTATTGCACAAGAAAGGAGACAAGCTTGATATTGGAAATTACCGTCCCATCAGTCTTGTTTCTCATCTTTACAAGGCCTTCATAAAAGTCATTGAATACCGAATTGGCGAGCAATTAGATTCTAAACAACCCCCAGAACAGGCAGGATTCCGACGCGGCCTTTCAACCACTAACCACCTCCATTCCCTCAATCAGCTAATAGAAAAGCATTTAGAATTCAAACAACCATTATACCTTGCATTTGTTGATTACTGCAAAGCATTCGATAGCATAACCCATTCTCCAATCTTTAACTCACTCAAAAACCAAGAAATACAAACCACATATATTCACCTGATTCAAACCATCTACAACAATAGCACAGCTTCAATTAAAATTCACAACAGTGGGCCGTCCTTCAGAATCTTAAAAGGTGTCAAACAGGGTGACCCGTTATCCCCAAAGCTCTTTACTTGCACGTTGGAAGAAGTATTTAAAACCCTTACACCTAGATGGGAAGATAAAGGCATAGTCGTCGGCAATAAGAGATTGACAAATCTCCGATTCGCCGACGACACAGTTCTTTTCTCGTCTTCAGCGACAGAGCTTGGGATAATACTCCAACAACTAAGCAGGGCAAGCATCGAGGTTGGCCTCAAAATGAACATGGCGAAAACTAAAGTGATGACCAATAGCATAAAGAGGAAAATCGAGATTGATGGTGTGACGATTGAACATGTTCATGAGTATCTGTATCTGGGCCAAATAGTCTCTTTCCAGGCGAGACAAGATAAAGAAGTTGCACGATGCACGGAAAACGCTTGGAAGAGCTATTGGTCCATGAAACACCTAATGAAAGGCACGCTACCACTGTCCTTAAAACGGAAACTCATGGACATGTGCATTCTCCCAATCCTCACATACGGTGCACAGACCTGGTCATTAACGAAGAGCCAAAAGTTCAGCCTCGGGGTGTGCCAGAGGGCTATGGAGCACAGTATCCTGGGAGTCAGACTTACAGACCGCGTCAGAAACACGTTACTGCGCTCCAAAACGCAAATAGCTGATGCTGCCCAAAAAGCCGCCAAACTCAAGTGGGACTGGGCTGGACATGTGTGGCGTATGTCAGATCAGCAGTGGGCGAAGATCGCCACTGACTGGGTCCCGGACGGACAACGGCCACGTGGAAGGCCTAGGCGGAGATGGCGGGATGAGCTCGACCTATACAATAAGGAGTGGGTTCTCCTTGCTGAGGACCGAGATGAGTGGAAGAAGGGGAGGGAGGCCTTTGCCCTGCAGTGGGACACCCCGGGCTAATATAATATACCTAATAATAATAAAATATCTGTTATCAAGGTAGCGCCGTGGGCGGCGGGGTCTGCGCGGCGGGCGGCGGCGGGGTCTGCGCGGCGGGCGGCGGCGGGGTGGCGCGGCGTAACGCGGGGCGCGGCGCTTTGGACTGCAGCCCCTGTTCGCTCTCCCCTAAATCCGACCCGGTGCGGAAGAGTCGAGTGGGCGGAAACTTATGTAAATCTTGTTGTTGTTGAAATGTTTTAGAATTTAGGAACGGTTTTTAACGTCTAATATTCTTCTTATTTTAACCTTCTTTTAGTAAAGCTTCCTTAATCGTACTCACCGTCCTCCAAATACACGGGAATATGAAACATGTTTATAACGCGCTGCACGAGCTCGCGCGTCGAACCGCTGTGAGGAATCTCCACCGGAACCTCCAATTTGAAGAACACCTCCGCGTTGGTGCATGTCGGAAACGAATATTTGAATGTTTTTGTAACATTTTGCACTGATTTTACATCGGTCATTTTTGTTTGCAAAAGAAGACAACAAATTAATTAACTTTCAAACAGCTGTTTTTGACACTAACATTTTACAGAAAGTTGACTTTTATATTGACAGTTTTAGTATTTTTATATTTTTATTGTTGTGCTTGTGCGTCCTGTCCAGGATTTCCAATCCAAGAAAGAAGTTGATGTTTGTATGGAATGGACGGACCCTAGAAAGCCTAGAATAGAAAGAGAAGCTAGAAAGAGTCTCATCTAGTACTTTATAATTAATCTATGGATGGGATGGCCGGACGGCCAACCATACGAGTGTAGTATCCCTATATCGATATATATATATGTATATATATACCTATATAGTTTGTGGTGTGGGCCGACCAACGAACCACAAAACCATAAAGTACTTTTGTACATACATAGGGCACAAAACAATCAAAGTTGAGTGAGGAGTGCGCTCTACGCTGAGCGCCAAGTTAAGTTCGTACAAACGAAAAGAAAGATTTCGAAAGATTGAACTAAATGAAGTAGAGACACTTTCTCCTATTTGATTAATTGAAACAAAACAAAGAAAAGAAACAGCCCCCGTGTGAGCTCAAATTCACAATTTCTTTCTTTTTACAAACAATGAGTCTACAATAGCAAAAATGCTGACTCCTCGATTCAAGCTTACACAGGATGAGAAGCATGTGTACATCAACGTGCACGCGCCGTACACCAACGTCGGGGAGACGGAGATCGACATCGATGGTGAGAACTTCCTCTTTGTGTCTTCTCCCTACTTCCTCCGCCTCCGGCTGCCCGGGAGAATCGTCGACAACGAGCGATCCAAAGGATCATACACCTGTGATTCCGGCGAGTTTAACCTCACATTCGTTAAGGAGTCCCCGGGAGAGGTTTTCGAAAACCTGGACATGATCACTAGCTTGCTAGCCCCTCGAGACATTCCGGACATCAACCCTAACCTAGTCGAAATGCTAGAAGAAGATGGCATCACTTTGGAAAACGATAATGAGAATATAACATATAACAAATACAACTATGGGTTTGCTAACAAAATATCAACGGAATTCAGTAACATTGGTGTTGAATTTCCCCAAATATTTGAGCTGAAAGCCCCTGAAACTATTACAGTTGAGGAGCGGACTCTGTTACGCACAAAACATGAAGACAGTAAGTTTTGTTCAGACCACTATTTAGCAGACTTTTTTGATGATGAGCTATTAGATCCTTACCTATCTTTGATGCCAACATGGGAGAGTCTAGACTTTAACAAGGAAGTTCAGTTTACTGATGAAGAAGTAGGCATTTTGAAAGAATTACCAAACAAGCATTACTTGCTTACAAAATCTGAGTACAGAGAAGTAATGTTTGGCTTAGTGGATATATTGTTTGGCTACTGCTATGATAAAAGAACAACTCTAAACGAGAGTACAGTAGAATCTAGTTGGACAATCAACAAACTCTCTTCAACCATGAGTTGGTTCTGTACATTCAAAGACCTGAAAGAAACATTGACCACCTGCTACCGACGAGTGCTCATTTACCCTATCTTTAGAAACTTTGATCTGTGCCATAAAGTCAAGAGTGACCTCATTTCTTTGCTCAAAAGAGGCAAGAAGTTTGTTATCAAATGTTTGATTGAAATCCATCAAATGTTCAACACAAGCAATGATGCCCGCTACATTCTGAACCAACTGTACATCAAAGACTATTTAGTTTTCCTTCAAAAGTGTCGGAACGAAGAAATAGATGAGCTGTGCAATAATATTGTGAACATAGAAGTTTCTAAAAGTGACCTGAACTTGGAACTGATTGAGTTGGAGGCTGCAGCGAACATGGTGCAGCAAGAAGAGGCACAGATAGTGGAGAATGAAATGGCAGTTAAAATGGCGTCCATGAACCTACGGCCTGGCTTAAGACACAACGGTCTCTACATAGATGAGAGTGATGAGACCGACTCATCAACTGACTCAAGCAGTGATGACTCATCATCTGAACTGGATTCTGATGATGACCCATCCTGATTGGAAGCCATTGAATTAGACCTTTAACTATAACATTAAATCAATGACTGATAAAAGCAAAGAAGTTAATATACCTAGTATGATAAATTGTGATAGTAAGTGATTTATTTGAATATTTTTATATCATGATTATTAATAGGTAACTCATAGACATTACAATCTTGTTCTCTCACAAAGTTAACATTTAGTTAACATTTTATAAGATGTAGTTGGTAGACTAACAGGTGACATCAGAATAGCAATCAACTACTGATTTAATAATAATGAATCAAATAAATGTTTAAGAATATCGGAAGTTGAATGTTTTAATTATTAACATAGCTAACTTAACTACCTTGCTAGGTCCTAGGATAATTAATAATGCTGGACCTTTATGCAGTCTGTAAAATGCAGGAAAGAAGCCAGCCAGCTATAATAGAAAATATGCTGATGATTCTTTGTTAATGGCAATTCTGTCTGGTTAGACACTTTTCTGCCAGTGTCATGAAATGGAAAATAATTGTGAATTTGAGTTATCAAATTATGAATACATAATTGTTTGATATTTTCACCAGAGCTTGGTTTGTAATCTAGCAGGGTGTTCCACATGCAGGTTAGGTTGGCTTGGTTTGTTGGAACCACACATTAAAAGGCATAAACCCCTCTTCCGTGGGTAGTCAGGTAAAAAAAAGATAGGTACCTACTCAGTACAGTATTCGAAGTTAATTTAAACCAAGGAGGTTTCATTATTCGTCTCTCAAAGTTCTTGACAGAATCAAGTACAAAAAATAAAGAGATCAGAGAAGAGAACAATAACTATATGTCACTTGATGTCAAACAATATCAATGGTGCGTGTTGTGTTTCCTACTGAAATCACGCTAGGATATTGAAGAAAACAAAACTTTTTCCAAAAACATGCTAAGAATCACTCCCCACATTTTATGCGCTAGAACGTTATTGGTAAGTTTTCTTCTCCCTACCTACCTATCCTAGTAGCCTACTTAGCTGGAAACCGAAGCTAGTTGCTACATATGTCTATAAATAAAATAGCATTCATCTAGTTTAGGTAGGAACTGATTGGTACCTAGCTCCTAGATAAGACCAAGGATTGGTAAAGTACAGAACAGGGGTGGTTTAGTAGCGTACCTACTTAACGCTACCTCACTGTGCTTCTGTGTTGAACTGAACATGCTTATTCGAACGGCCAGAAACGAGAAAGAAAACGATTTCTTGATGATAATATAAAATTGAATTGAATAAAAAAATTAAAATTACATTTGTAGGTTTAGTTCTAAGTATCTATGTAGGTACCTAATGTCAATGGTAATGTATAAGAACAAGACACAATGGTACCCAAGCAGGGCGTAGCAATAGGTAGGTACTGAGAGTGGAAGTGAGCCGGGTTTCTAGAAATGTTTCCGGTACCTTCACTGTGCCAATCTCCTGCCGTCAACTCCACCAGAACCGCCGCAGCCCTGTGGAATCCCAGCTTGCCCGCATCTCGTGGTCCGCGCCGCTCCCGCAGTACCAGGTGCCGAGCCAGGAGCGCGAAACATGTCCCGCGCAGCCGCCCCACAAGCCCCCGCCGCCCAAGGATGACCGCCTGTTCTGGGGCTTGCTGGCGCTGCTCGTCTCTGCGGGGGCCTTCGCGGTTTATGCCAAGTGAGTTGTGTATTCAGACTCCAAAAGTTAAATTAATTATGTTCCATTCGCATCAATATGAATCACATATTTTGCAACAGCGAACAAAGAAAATTTATTTAATTTATAATGCATCAAGTTTCGGTCTAGTCTTAAAATTTACCTATGTATTAATAATGTTATGTGCTTGGTCTGTGCCTGGTTATGTGCATCTATGTTCACAATGAAAAAATAAAAAAATGCTGCGTGCCTACTATGCCTAGTTTGGAAATAACGGCTCCAAGGAGAGGCTCAAGTCCAGCGGTGGATTGGTAAATGCTGTTTATAAGAAGTATAGACGATATGAGGTTTTCCGTTCGCAGGAAAGATTTTGTGTGAATTATTGATTATAGACACTGCAGTTAAGAAAGTTAGGATCGGCATTATCTCGTTTCTGTCTTCTAAATTGTAGATCTGACCCTGAAATCCGCGATTGGCTCACGATCCGCGCCCCCTGGTTCGACGACTTCATCGCCGTGGCGTACCAAGAGAACATGAGCTACGGGGAGTGGGCCAGCTCCACCATGCAGCGGCTCAAGGAGGAGCTGCTCTGCCTGATTAAGAAGCCTGTGGCGCCGCCCTGCCCTGCCACGCCACAGGCCGTCCCGGTCGTGTACGGACCACTGGAGAAGGTGGACAACCCTTGCGGGGAACAAGGTTTTTGTTGTTTTCATTTTCCTTTGCTATCTTTGCCCACTGCTGGGTTAATTCTGTCCCAAGAAGACCAAGCTATTCAATTCTAAACCAGTTTTAATGTTTTTGTATTTAATTTATTTATAAGAATATACATACTGGACAGGATATATAGGCTGATGATGATGATGATAGTTGTATGTTTATGGTCATAAGCTTGCATTTCTTGTGGCGAATGTGGTTGTATTCATAAGATCTTAAATCTTAGTATGTGCTCCCTCGGCTGATGCTCCCTCGGCCAGCAAGGGAGCATCAGCCTTTGTTACCTACATATGTATATACTACCTACTGGGCATACTAAGTTCTCCTTATGTCTCTCCTAT
The DNA here is from genome assembly GCA_943735965.1 of Eupithecia abbreviata. Lineage (NCBI taxonomy): Eukaryota > Metazoa > Arthropoda > Insecta > Lepidoptera > Geometridae > Eupithecia > Eupithecia abbreviata. The sequence continues at coordinate 9,075,885 of OX030997.1, read as the reverse complement.
AGCGTACCGCGTGGTCTATAACACGCTATCTTCAGCAGCATCTAGCATCTGCCAGCACAGCACTCTTTCCCACCTGTTCTCAGGGCGCTAGGATGCCCCGTGTGTGACCGGAAACGTATAGTATGGGCACTACATTTGCCGAAAAGGTAGACTATTAGATGTCCATAAACCATATGTCAAAAGTATGAATTCCTTTCAGAAGATACATTATCAGTCTCTGGAGAGTCCAGTCCGTGCGCGAAGGTGCGCGCCCCCATTCCCATCAAGGATCTATGCGAGATCGACGCGTGCATGGAGCGGGCCGGCGGCACGGCCCTCGCCATGTACACCAAGTCGCGCGACGCCTGCCGGGCTTACAACAAGGTTATATATAATTATTAATTGGTCTATGTACGTATATATAAGTACCTACATCAAGGATCTATGCGAGCTCATCCTAGAGTTTATCCGCGCTAAAATCGAATAACTCGTGAAAAGGCGTTATTTGCGTTAAAATGCGTCTTAACGCTGATAACGCGCGTTACGTTATTAGCATGGCTACCATGCTATTTAAGCCCACTGGTGCATACGACGACATATAAAAAAACAAGAAGTAATAACACTGGCCAACACTAGTCATGCCACACGAACTCTGATAGCTAATACTGTTTTAGCCACCTACCCTCATTAATAAATTGCAGTAGTTTTGTTTCGATTGGCCTCAGATTTTTTGTGATGTGTTAATAAGCATAATCTGTACTAGGGTAATAAACGCAAGTAAACGGTAGCGAATAAATAGACATAAAATTAATCATTTTTGTATTTATTCAAATTTAGTGCTTTATAAGTAATTGTTGAGTTTGTGTAAGTATGCTGAGAAATTGTTTTTACGATCCGGGTTCATTTTGTTATATTTGTGGTGATTTAACTTTCAAAAAACAAAGACAAGAAAAATTAATTAAAAAAAACCATTATCATAAAAAAGTATGACCTAAGCGAGCATCTTTAACCCCTGGACAAAAAAATTTGAAATATTTACCCCTTGTAGAGCCGTCCGAAATACTTCTTCCACCAGTACATATTAAATTAGGCTGCATTAAAAATTTTGCTACGACGATGGATCGCAATGGAAACGTATTTTGGTATTTAAAAGAAAATTTTCCTAGAATAAGTGATGCGAACATAAAAGAGGGTACCTGTTTTCGTTGGACCTCAAATCAGGGAGTTAGTAAAAGATCCAGAGTTTGAAGAAAAAATAAAAATTCTGTAAAAAACGAGCATGGATATCTTTTAAGATGGTGTGTTCACATTTTCTAGGTAACCATAAGAGTGACAATTACAGGGAGTCTGTTAGCGAGCTGTTATTGGCTTATCAAGCTTTGGGTTGCAACTTGTCACTTAAGATTCATTTTTTAGACTCGCATCTAGATTTTTTCCTGAGAATTTAGGTGCTGTGAGCGATGAGCACGGAGAAAGGTTCCATCAGGATATTTCACAGATGGAAAAACGCTATAAGGGCAAATGGAACCCAAGGATATTGGCTGATTACTGCTGGACGATAAAAAGGGACCAACCAGAAGCTAAATATGCCAGAAAATCTTAAATTGGACATTCATAAAAGAACATTTTCGCTTTTTTTTTTTTATCAGAAATTCACTATTTTTAAATATTTAAACTATATCAATAGATTAAATTCTTGGCCAATAGATTTTTTTTAATTACATATTTTCACTAACAGTCATCCATCAAAGTAAAAAATATAAGTGAAGTCCGTGTGGCGCGACAAAGTTCGAATTTTGTTGCCCAGTGTAATTTACCGCGTCAACGTGACGTTCTACGAGTATCTCTCAACTCTAAAAACAAACAAAAAACGCCAAGTGTGATTCAGCCTCGCGCAGTTTTTTTATTTCCTTGTGAGGTACGGAGCCCTAAAGACGTTTTAGTTCTGTCCGTTGCATGAAGTAAAGTGTTTAAGTCTAAATTGCCAATGTTTTTCAGCTGGTAGAGAAAAGGATGACGATCTTCAAAGTACCATACTTGGACGAGCTGCGGAAGAAGATGGAAGAGCGGCTCGAGTTAACCAAGACGTCTATCAAAAAAGCTTTCGACGCCAGCTGCGAGTTAGGTCAGTCATCGTCTAAGTTGGCAGTGTTTAGTAATTCATAAACTTGATTCCGCCCTCGACTTCGCACGCTGTTTTCTGGAATAAAATAAAAATAACTGGGTACCTACCTAATTGGTTGAGTTAGCGCATTTAAAAAACAATTTAAAATAGCCGAGGGGCTTTTCAGGAACTGCAAGGCACAAACCATTAGAAGTCGTGTGGTTAGTTATGTCATTAGTCTGCAGCTATAACAACCGGGAACGAAGTCGCGGTTACAGCTAGTCTTAAATAAAGGTACTGGTTCCAGATGATATGCATCGTTACTTCGTCTGCGGCATCAAAGGCGGGACCAAGGAGGAAATCGAGCAGACCAAACTGCAGCTGAAGGACCTGCAGACCCGAGTGAAGGCGGTGCGGATACAGTTCGAGTGGGACAACGACATCGCGCTCGCTAAGGACAAGCAGTTGCAAAATGTACGCACCTACCCTTGTAGTCAGTAGGCAGCTTCATCAATCTGAGGGCCCCCGCGCACGAGGCAGCCAGTCGAACATATGACGGTGTATCCCTAAGCGGCCACAAATGCCGGCTACCGCGGCAGTCATTAGAACGAGCTTGATTGCACGAAGCAGCAGCCCATTGGCTGCGCGCAACCAAAGCGATTGTCGGCGAATATACGTAGTGTGGCATACTGAGTCAGTCTCCGCACACTTGTCATAGCACTGTAACAGCCAGACGTATTTGATGCTTTAGCAAAATGACCTACTTTAAATAGGTATGAAATTATAAGTTCTAGCTGCTAGATACGGACTAGCTGCGTAGCTAACTCGCTTGTCCAGCGTGTGCATTATAGGCGTTAACATAGCATTACCTCGTTCACCATATAATAAAAAGTAAAGCGTGGTCGCAGGTGGAGGAGCTGGTGATGCAGTTCGTGAGGGAGATGCAGGCCATAAACTACGGGCTGGACTACCGCGCGGAGAAGCCTGTGCTCACCGGAAGTCCGGACGCCATGCTGCACCACACTAAACGTTACGTCAGTACTGAGTACACTATATTTCACTAGTTTCTACCCGCGTCCGCGGTGGCGACGACGCGCGACACGGCGTCTCGTACGGTTGCATTCGGGAAAAGTAGCATAATACTCGTAGATGCCTACAATGCAATGCCATACATAATTTGACTGTTTTGAATAAAACTAAAAACCGACTTTCCTTAGTATTTACACAGTTTTATAAGTTTTGGCCGTTAGCTCCACCTACAGGGGAAATATCAAGTTTATCCAAACCTGTTTAAAGACTAAAGTTAAATTTCTTTCGTTTGACAAGAGGTGTCGCGTTGCTCATTTCATTCTAAGGTTTTGTTTCTGGGATAATATTTATTTTCTTAGAAATTACCCCGAGTGCGAGGGCTTATAAATAAATAAACAAATTAAAATTGTTTATTTCGAGCACAGGACTCGAAGTACAAAAAATTTCATTAAAATTTACAAACTCGATCAGAAATGAATGACAAAATAAAAATAAATTAAAAAATATGTACAGAGACAAAAAAAAACAAATATATGCGGACGCGAGAGACCATCAGTGACCGGGGCACCGCCCGTTAAAAAGGGTTGCGGTTTTAAATCTAGTTGACTCACCCGCGCTCTTATCTGGAATAGGACTAACTGTTCCATCCAGCCGGGCTTCTCGACGAAATTACCTAGAACTTCACGTCCCGTCCCGTCCTGTGCCACTAACTACCGGGAAAACTCATACTGACTGCGAACTATGCATGTCTTTAATAAGACATACACAAAAGATGTTGACCTTTTCAATGTAAGGCAACATGCTTTTAAAAAGTTAATCAATATTAACTTCTATAAATAAGGGCTTTTTATTTTATTCTTAATTTTACTTTCATTTTATTTTAATATTTTTTATTTAATGTCTACATATATTATTTTATTAGTAAACCATTTTATGTCCTTTGGGTTATTTACTTATATTCATTTTTATTTATATTATTTATTTATATTGTTTATTCGGTTACTGACGACAGGAATATTATCTCTTTCTATTAAGTAATTAATTATTCTTACATTTTAGTGATGTTTAAATTGGCACGTTATTTGTTTTTTTTTTTGTATACCATAATGTAATCAGTTATATTATTTGCGTACTATATGCGGAAACTGTGTTAGCTTCATATGTTCATATAAGCTTTTTGTTTCCCAAATAAATAAAAATAAAATAAGTAGTAACTGTACTGTTGTGTTGAGTCAGGCCATAAAGCTGGGCACTGTGCTGGAGGACGCGTCGATCGGCATGACGGCCCGCGTGAACCACGGCTTGGAATGTGAGTATTCATTATCTACTTCTGTTGGAGTTAGAATACTGGGCCTCGGGCCTGGCCCTAGGGGCTAGGGCGCGGCCTTACGATCGACCGGGCGCATGTCGAATACTACTAGTGCTGAAAATTTTTTTTTTACTTGACTTATAGGTAACTTAGCTTCTGCCTGCGCCATCACACGCTTTATCAGTGGGGCTACCATGCTATTTAACACATGACGTAACGCGAGTTATCAGCGTTATTGCGCTAATTTTAGCGTGTAAAGGCGCAATTTAACGCGAATTACGCATTTTTACGATTTATTCGCGTCAAAATGATCCTTAACACGCGTTATCCGCCCTAAAATTAGCGTGATAACGCGCGTTACCTAATATGTTAAATAACATGGTAGCCCCACTGTCCTTGGATAACGTCTTCCTCCCTGACACATGTCAATCAAGCGTTTAGGCGGGAAAATAAACAGACAGAGACCGACAAGAGTTACTTACGAATTTATAAAATTAGTATGAATGAATTTATTTAGTATAAATGTTCAAATTATATGCCCAGCGTGGCGATTATGGGCTTAGGTAAGAGCCATTATGGCAACGTCAGGGAAGGTCTAGTCCATCAGTGGACTATCATACATAGGTTGTTTGTAGAGTGTTTAAGTAAGATACCTAACGCTATATAATGTATTAAGTACTACACTACCTATGTATAAAGGCTGAAGGGAAGCAGTGGACTGGCATGGCACAGGATCGCCCCAGGGGTACAGAGATAATGAAGAGGCCTGTAGCTACTCAGCAGTGCGTGTCACCGGTTCATTAGATCGATGGACAGGGGTCCTTTTGAATTGTAATTTGAGCTCTCAGTAAAATGTGTACCTAGTAAGGGTGACATTATAGGGTAAACTCTTCCCAAAAGAGCGGCTTCTAGGTATCACTACAATTTATTGGGGATAGTTATTTATTATATTACTGAGTTACATGAGGTTGAACCATAAACCGTGTTATTTTCGTTGGTTATGATATACGCACAGAGAAAGAGACACCCACAAAAACAAGGTCATTGTCTTGTCGACTAGAGATGTGACCCCATAAATAGGGTTGTGACAATCGATATGATCGATTCGCCACAACATTAAGCATCATGTTCTCAGCTTTACCGCAAGATGAGAAGAGTGTCAGTGAGAGGACCGCCAAGATACAGAAGCTGTACGCCGAGAGGAAGGCACAGCTGGACGCAGATTACAAGAAGCGAGTGAGTTGAACCGACGACGCACAGTGCCACATATAATCATCAGCTTGTATATGTCCTCTGTTGGACATAGACCTCCGAACGACGAGGCGACGACGCGACGTTACTAATCGGTCCTGCGCCTCCATCTATTGACTCCCTGCGACACTTACAATGTCGTCAGTCCAGTTCTTAACTTGAGACCAGGACCACACATTTCTCAAAACAGCGGGTTATGAAATAATAAGAGATAGGTAGAATACTTGTAACATATGTTGATGAAAGGTACAATAGGCAGAGACGAGTCAAAACTTAATAAAGGGTACTTACGTTTGTTTTCAAAGTGGGTCTCTACTCCACTTGTTCAGCTAGTGTAAAAAGATAAGAGTGTTAACACTTTATTAACTACCAATAACTAACTAACTAGGTTCTGCCACTTTTCAGCAAAATGAAGCCTGAGTAAAAATGGCCTGTGTGAAAGAAAAGAACTAGCAACATTATGTCGATACATTTGTGTTTGTTTTGTTTTTCAGGCTGATGACCAAAAGAAAAAAAACGATCATGATTTGAAGGAAGGTTTGAAAATACAGGTTGAAAGGTCTTTAAAAACACAAAACTCTCGTTTGATCGAAAAGGAGAAAGACGTTAGTTACTAAATTAATTTTAGTCATTTATTTTTTACCTACGTAGACATCATATCAAAATGTTCGATAAATGTCGTACTATACTTGAATAATTTGTTGTTAATTAAATTCCATTCCAAAGTTGAAGTCTCAGTTAAAAAAACTGTTTTTTTTTTTAATTTCGACACTTAACATACCCAAAGCTGCTTTATTTACCTAGATCTAGATTTATCTAATTCAATACAATATGCCATCTGTGACAGCAGCCTGTTTTATTTCTCTATTTGCATGTATATAATATATAAATATAATAGCAAATAATAGTTAAAATTTCGGAATAAATGAAAAAAATATCTGAGAGGATTGTCAGGGTTAAAAAAGCTTTTGCACATGGTTTCATCTCCTCCCAGCAGTGGTGGCCTTAGGGGGTGGTGAACGGGGCAGTCGCCCGGGGCATAAAGTTAACCAGTAGGTATCCACTGCGGTAAAAAAAATCGTGGCTTGTTCCGCTCGCCGATATTACTCGTTTTTTGGGCGTTTTGTTATGTTTCGTATCAGTTCTGCAAAAGCAACGGCACCTATTTTGCTACATTCATTTTTTATTATTTCAATCACTATAACAAATAGCGCAAAATGTAACAAATACTCTGCGAATCCCCCGCTTTAAAAATGCTGCGGTTATCTCTGTCGTTTTTCGCGATTAGTTCCACAAGCAGATAGCAATTGTTCTTTCTGGCTATAGAAAAAACCGAACCCAAAAAAGAAAAGAGCGAAGCGAGTGTGTAGTATTTGTATTGTATTTGTTTATTTTTAAAGAATATAGTATAGATGATTTCTTATATTTAACACTCTTTAAACCCGAAGAAGTTTGACCCGAATGTTACATTCCTCGGGTTTCAATCTTAAGATAAAGTGTACATAATTATGTAACACAGTCAAGTGCTCACATTAAGATACAAAAATGTACAAAAGTAACAAAACGGCTCGCTCCGCTCAACATTATTATATTTATTTTTTGTAGCCTAAAAAAGCCGTCTTTCTTGCTAATCAGACCTCACCAAAATTAACGCGGCTTGCCCGCCGCTTAATCTACCCATTATCTGTCAATACAAAGTCATTACCTACATCCTACATTTTCGGGGTTCGCTTTGTTCGCTGTTATTTCTTTTCTTATAGTCATAGGTACCTTACCTACTCGTAATTTTGCTTACTTCAAATACCTAAACCTGAAATTGAATAATTTTATTGTTAAACCTATGAGATTTTATTCAGCTGACTCTCAGCTAATAACACATCGATACAACATTTTGTGGTTTCCTTCGTGTTATTTTTAAGCTTTTAAAAATAACACGAAGGATTGTAAAAATATGTTTAAGTTGGTAAATAAATAAAATAAAAAAAAACAACGCAATGGGTAAGGCCGTCTCTGATTCCCAGTTACCAATGACGAACACATTGTATTTTATGCTAGTGTTGTCTTGGGTTATTACTATAAAACGTTAAATAAATAACTGAGATCTGTAACTTTTCCATCGTAATCTAAAATAAATGAATGATTAGGTAGGTAAGTATATTATTATTATTATATTAATATTGGTCCGCCATTTCCAGTCGAACATAAAACTGAAGAAGATAGTTGCGGAAGCCGTGTTAAACGAAAAGAAAACGATGGCTATTCAACTCAGAGAAATGTCTTCCAAATTGCAACTCGTTGAGGAAAAACTTGAAGGTAGGTATTCCTTTCACTCTTATAAACTTAAATGAACATACGAGTATGTACACCAACCTACTTATCTCAATTTATTCTCCTCCTAAAAATTATAATATTATTAACCTCAGTTATGCCGACGATATGGTTCTGCTGAGCGCCTTGATCTGCGGATTGAGGGAGCTCATGAAAATATGTGAGGAGTACGCCTGTGGTCACGGACTGGTGTACAACTCAAAAAAGAGTCAGTTCATGATCTTTGAGGTCGGTACAAGGAGGCTGCATAACGTCGCCCCCCGTTCGATTGAACGGTGTTGACTTAGAGAGGGTGCACTCTTTTATGTACTTAGGTCACATAGTCACTACAGACCTCAAAGACAATGAAGACATCGAACGGGAGCGGAGGGCGCTGTCGGTGCGGGCGAATATGGCCAGGAGGTTTGCACGTAGCTCAGAGAAGGTAAAATTGACACTCTTCAGAGCATACTGCACCTCTCTGTATACGTGCAGCCTGTGGGCGAAGTATACGCTTGCGACGTACAGCGCCATTCGCGTCCAGTAGGTACAATAATGCGCTGAGCCGCTGAGAGCGGTCTAGGGGCTGCCCCGCTACTGCAGCGCCTCAGGGATGTTTGCGGCGGCGCGAGTCGACTGTTTTCATACCACCATGCGCAAGCGCGCCGCCTCCCTGGTATGCAGGTTGCGGGCCAGCTCCAATATCGTTCTCGCAATGATAGCTGGGAGGGTGGACTGTCCGTACACCAGGCACTGTTGTGAGCGCCACCTTCCCAGCAATCCTTTTAGTTTTTAAGATTATCTTGTTTATTTTCTAATATGAGTGTAAATGCTTGAAATAAATACTTTTTATTTAATTTTTTGATTTTTATTTTATTATTTATTATTATTTCCTTGGTAAATTTATTTAGTGTATGAGACACAGACTAAAGCTTTTGGGTTCTATTCCCGCCGCAGTCTTATGCCGGAAACACACTATTGACACGCCGCCGCCGCGCCCTGGTCCCGATTAATGAAATCTGGGACATAGAAGTCGAAGTCTTTGGGTGATTTTAAACCTGTTTTATAGAATACGTTTTTTTGATATACCTGTCCGTTTACAAGAAAAAAATGTTCAGTTTTTTTATGGAGACAAATGATGACCAAATCTTGTTGAGATTATAAAAGGCATAATACGTTACTTAAGCTTCGAAAACATTTACATCCTATCTCTGCCTGTTTAAAACGGCAGGCATAAAAACAAAAACTAAGTATTACGTGGTTTGTTTAAAGACGCTTGATTGGTACTGTAATAGTGATATTCTAATAATGTTACTTAATTCCATCAATAAAAAATATAACAAAATAATTGCACAATAGCTCAGGTACACATACTTGTCGTCTTACTTTCTACCTGGTATTGTTTTAGCTAGAGTTCTAATTAACTAGTTTAAGGATTAGGGATTTTTTTTACCTGTCTGAATCTTAATAAAAGTGTTTCTACCTATCTATTGTTACAACAGCGGTTTATTGTAAATGCGGAAAAACATTCAAACTTATTTTCTACCTGGTATTGTTTTAGCTAAATGCTCTTGGAAGGCCGAATATCCTTTATTGTTCACGTTAACTGTGGGTGTCATGTTTTGTAATCATATCTATTCCTTCCAAATTATCTTAATTAAATTTTGTTTAAAAAAGTTGTTATTCGATTTTTGGCTACTAAAGTTTCAACACGTATACGCTCTTTCCCTTTAAAATGTCTCAGTTTAAATCAAATTTGGATATCTACATGCTACTAAAACCACAATACAATACATTGTTTAATCACATAAACGTTGAAGTTTCTGCTGATGATCTTAGAATTTTAAAACAATTCACAAGAACATACGTGTCAAATTTACACAAAAGGTGGTTGCAATCGTAAGCAAATAGATGTCAATCAAATTTTTTCACCAAGAACATGGAATAGCGTATACATTTGGATATCTCGTGGCCATCTTTAACATCAATTGAATTGAATGGATGTCAATATTTGCGCAAGAGAATATGCTTGTTCCCGATGCGTTAGACATTTCTTTGGAAACAATGGAAGCCAGTTCGCATTCAGATGTTGCTACAAATACTCCAGTGCACAGAAAGCCATTTGAAGGTCTATCTAACAAGCAGAAAAAAAAACAATAACACTTTTTTTCTTGGAAACGGACAGGTATATAAAAAAAACGTATTCAATAAAACAGGTATAGAATCAGCCAAAGACCTTAATTAAAAAAATCCGATCAAAATTCGATCTTCGACCTCTATGTCCCAGATTTCATTAATCGGGACTGGGACCAGTGTGGCCGCCCAGCGACACGCGGTCCGACGTAACGCGATGCGATTGTTTTTTTTGTTTGTTTGATCTAAGTGTACCCCGTAACATAATAATTATAGCCTTGTAGGTAGATACCGAAGTATTTGGTTCTGACAAAGGTGATGATGATGTATTAAGAAGAAGGACGACTTTACAAATATATAAATTGTGTTATGTATTAATAAAAATTTAGACTGGGCGTCATTGGACCCAAATTTCCTAAGACTATCGACCAAAAGTCGAAAACCTTTTGTGTTCAAAGATAATTCAAAAGTCCAAAAGCAAAAAGTCCTTGCTTGTCCGTCGTTGATATCAAGTTGTGTTATCCCAATAACAATAAGTATCTGTTAGCATAATGACCACGATGACCGACCCTAATCAAATCTAAAACTAGGCAATGCCTATATAAATACATAGTCGCATGAATGGTTGTATTTCGCAGCACGCCTGAAGGCGGAACGAGAGACGCGGCGCTCGCAGGAGCTGTGGGCGGCGGGCGCCTCGCTGCTGGCCGCCACCAAGAAGGGAGAGCCTTACGTCAACGTGAACAAGGAACTGACGGCCATTGAGAAGGCTTCTGGTACAGTACATGCTCAATGTTAGCGTCATTGAGCTGTAGTCATTGAGAAGGCTTAGAGCATGTCTCAATGTTATTGCTAGAAACCTTGAATAGGTTCGATAGGTACTGTGGCTTGTGCCGTGTCGTTGTAATAGTGCGTTCCTGACAGTTTAGTTTTGTCCCAAGCTGAGACAATAGTGTTAGTGCTACATGGTGTTGTTTCTGTCAGGCGACGGCGACCAGCTGGTGCTCTCAGTGCTGAAGGCGATCCCCGAGAACGTGCGCAAGCGCGGCCTGGTGCCGGAGAGCGTGCTCAAAAAGAGATTTGCTTTGGTTAGTTATTGCGCGTTTTTTTCTTATTATTATATTAACACGCTTATGGAAATAATATTTACTTATAATAAAACTGTAAAAGAGTTTAAGATATTTTGAATTGTTTTTTTGGATGGCACTCTTCTGACTTGGCTAGTTCTCATATACAAATTATTATGAACTACCTACCTATTAAAACAGTCCTGGAAGAGCCCTATGTTCGATGGCTAGTTGCTGCCAGCAGGCCAAATTTTTTATTATTATTATTATGTCTCTCATTTACCATGATCTCGGGCCATAAAGTGACCCGGTCCTTTGGAAGGCTTATTATTATTATGTCTCTCATTTACCATGATCTCGGGCCATAAAGTGACCCGGTCCTTTGGAAGGCTTGCGTGGGGCCGAAGCCAACAGCATAGAGGCCCTTTGAGAAGTTAATCTAAAGGCGATGGCTACACATAGCGGGTATCATCCTCGGGTGCACAATATGATACACCCAAAGATGGTATCCGCCAGGTGTAGAGACTATTGCAAAGAAAAATGAAAGAAATAAAACCAGGCTATTGTGATGGATGGATGGACTGGGTAATCGGGCTATAGGGGAGATTGCGGACGTCTACCATAAACAAGTCGATCATAATGTTAAGAAGAGCGGCAGACGGTGGCTTGCCGAATGATGGATGGGTTCCTTAAAAAGCCGGAGTAAATTACCGGAGAGGAACAACATCGGCGCAAACGACTGAGGGTGTCGAGAGGTGCGGCCCCGATTTCACCATCACGAAGACTGCTCGTGAGCGGGTTTCCTCGCTATTACGCCATTAGACACTTCCACCCCCGAGTCTACATCCTAAGATGCATCTCTCGCGACTCCACTCAGACCGGCCAATGAAGGCAAGCAAGAGGTGGGAATCTGGTTCTCTTGGGATGCCACTCCGCAAGCGGAGACGAGAACCAGGAACTTCCCCGGGAGCACTCGGTACCCGTGGTGTCGCTACTCACCAACAGCTCGCCACAAGCTGCCCTGCGGGTTTATTATTATTATTATTATTTTTTTATTCAAGTGAAAGATATTGAATATTATCAAGATATTGAAATAAGTTCCTGTTTTATTTCATATTACATTTATTTATATACTCGTATCGTAAGAATGTTTTGTTCTACTCACGCGGTACCGATAAAACATACCCTGCCCTCAGAGAGAAAGCTTTCAGTTGTTATCATCGGAACAGTAGGTACTGTATCGTGTGCACCTGGTTCCGGGGGTTGTACTGTACTGCGTAGTGCGTATCCACAGATGGAGGACACGGCGCGGAAAGTGGCGCTCGTTGAACAGGAGGGCGCGCCGCTCCCGGTCTACTTCATCTCTTGGTTACAGTCTGTGGTGCTGTTTATGAAGGTACGGGTAGCTTTATTAATTATGATTGACCTACACGAACTGCGTTCATAGTTTACTCTGTACTCTGTAAACTATACGCTCTACATACACCACATACACGCTTTTTCAAATATTTTACTTTACATATCACTAAGTATTATCTATACGTAAGTATTATATACCTACAGCGTAGGCGCTATGCAGGCCGGGTAGGTATGTACTCGACAGGAAGATTTTACCTTGTCTTTTATAATAATACTCTATCTAATCATCATCATCGCTCGCTGAATCTATAAATTAATAACCGCCGCCGTCGCCGCCCGTGTCGCGTTAAAGGGGGTTTACACGGGTGACTAAAGCCGCACGATTTTTGCCGCGCGGCGTAAATCGACCATCTAAATAGCAATTCGGCTAAGTCGCAAGTGAATAAAGCCGCAAGCCCCAAAGTTGGGTAGCATCCGACTTTGGCCGCGCGGCGACCGGCCGAATGCGACTGGTGACTAAAATCGACCGTGTAAACCAGGGATCCCCAAACTATTTTGGACAAGTGACCCCTTTTCCAAAATGAACTGTTACCTCAGACCCCCATGGCCAAATTACCTACTTTTAAGATGTTGATCTTAAAAGTAGGTAATTTGTATTGGTACCCCTTATTCATAATGGTCCGCTAACTTAAAACAGCTGCTACAGAGTGTTATTTTTCATGCCGACTTAGGTCAATAGAAGAAGACAGAGTAAGAATAAGCAATGCTTTAAGTTAGCAGACTATTATGAATAACGGGGCCTCTATCTTTCGTTTTTTCCTATTGATACAAAATACCTAGGTACCAATTGCAAAACTTTGCACTTGGTTAAGTGAGTTAAGTTGACTTCATTCTCTGATCAAAATTTAACAAAATAAAAAGACATACAATTCAGTAAATATCAAGTTTAGTTTATAATGATTATTACAAATTAAATACTTAAAGAATCTTAAGTAGGTAGGAAATTATATTTAAAAAAGTATTAATTCGCAAAGAGAAAATAAAACATTCAGTGTGATGGATGAACCTGGTGACTATCTACCAATCTAGCTACATCCGGTTCAATATTGGTGAGTTGCAGCCTTAAATCTCCACGTTCGTTGATTTTCAAAGGGTATCGTTGTTTCGTCAAAATGTTTGTTACCACACTGAAGCTTTTTTCAACTAGGTATGATGATGGAAAAGCGATAAGGTATTTTTCAGCAATGTTCCACAATGTAGGATACTGTGTTTCAATGTTGCGTTGCAACCAGAACTTCTTATAGCCTTGGTTGAACTTCTGCTTAAGCTCTTTGTCTGTGCTGATGGTAATAAAAAAAATCTCTTGAAAAAAATGAGTACTTATATGAGTTATTATCGTTCAAGCTCCAACGATTTCAAAACGCAAATGAACTTTCAACCTAAGTGCAAGCTCGTGAAATAGTAAAATATCAGGCACATGTTTGGACTTCAACTTGATCATGAATTCGTTCGTGTTAAATCGCGTGAGCGTCAAATAGAGAGCAAGTCAAAGCGCGCCTGAAAGACGTACGCTCGAACTCATTATCTTGCACAAACTTGTCCACACTGACTTTCCGATTTTTTCATCTTGTACGAACTTGATTACTACAACAATGCTATTTCCTACAAAAATATTAATTATTCTTAGTACACGTAACTCAACATAAACAATACAGTACCTACCTATCTTGAAAGAAAACAAGAACTTGCGTTAATTTAATAGGGGTCGATTTTTAGACCTCGTCGACCCCCAAAATCAGTTTTCGTTTATGTCAACCCCTAGGAAACCGATATCGACCCCAAGGGGTCGATATCGACCACTTTGGGAATCCCTGGTGTAAACGATCAGTAATCAGTTGCAGGCGATCGCCCGCCGCATGAAGGTGTTTCGCGCACGCAAGTGTATTTATTTACTACAGCGATTCCGTGTATATGTATCGTGACTACCATGAATAAAAATAACACAATACAGTTTTTGGAATGCAATAAAATGCATCCATGCTTATGGAACCCAAGAGAACAAGATTACAGAAACAATAATGTACGTTTAGCGGCTCTTAAATCTATTATTCAAGAAATGCGTTTGTCCATAGCAATTGTTGAATAATTGAATAATTAATTATTTCAATTCCGGCACAAACGGCTATTCTGCGCAACATTTTCGATGGAAATGACCGAGCCGCATGCGATTTTAGTAACCTGTGTAAATGGGCTAGCGATGCGGCTTGGTGAGGCGATTTGTGAAGCTACTAGCCGCACGGCGAAAATCGACCCGTGTAAACGCCCCATTATAGGGGGTTTACATGGGTGACTAAAGCCGCACGACTTTTGCTGCGCGGCGTAAATCGACCATCTAAATAGCAATTCGGCTAAGTCGCAAGTGACTAAAGCCGCAAGCCCCAAAGTTGGGTAGCATCCGACTTTGGCCGCGCGGCGACCGGCCGCATGCGACTGGTGACTAAAATCGACCGTGTAAACTCAAAGTTCCTTAAGCAATTGTTGAATAATTGAATAATTAATTATTTCAATTCCGGCACAAACGGCTATTCTGCTCAACATTTTCGATGGAAATGACCGAGCCGCATGCGATTTTAGTAACCTGTGTAAATGGGCTAGCGATGCGGCTTGGTGAGGCGATTTGTGAAGCTACTAGCCGCACGGCGAAAATCGACCCGTGTAACCCATTAGGCGAGAATGCGCGGAACCATTGCAGGCCGAACGCATCAAAGATGTTGGCGGCGGCGTTTTCCAATCATAAGGCATTATATTTGTAACTAGCTGCGCCCCGCGGTTTCACCCGCGTGGCGATAGACTTTTTGGATAATATACAATATCTTTATAAATTGTAGCCCATGTGTTATTCTGATGTATAAGCTATATATTATCCCACCAAAAACATAAATGTAAAATAGGAGAGCCAAGTTCAATGCAAAAATTATGATTGGCTGTGGGCTTCGCGGCAAAAAGAATTGATATCTGAATGAGTGCCAAGTCAAATCTATGTAGGTTAGATTTGACTTGGCCAGTTTTCATTACATCAGTCATTTTATAAAGTTATTCAACGTTTTAATTCTGATAAAAACTGGCCAAGTCAAATCTAACTAACCTACATAGATTTGACTTGGCTTTCATTCAGATATCAATTCTTTTTGCCGCGAAGCCCACAGCCAATCATAATTTTTGCATTGAACTTGGCTCTCCTATATTACATTTATGTTTTTGGTGGGATATCATTACTTTTTGTAAAGAAAACTAAGCAGGTATTGACTCGGCGTTTCCAAATATAATTCTACTTGACAATAGATGGCGACACTTTGTATCATGGGAAATAAACCTACGTAGGGCTCAGTAATAATATATTTTAATAATCAAATGTACTGAAATTTGTTCAACTACACAACTGACCAATATAATTCTTTTTGGATTTTTCTGAATACCGCATCATATTTTAAAAGTTCTCGAACATTTCCATTGCGACTCGGCGTTTCCAAATATAATTCTACTTGACAATAGATGGCGATACTTTGTATCATGGGAAATAAACATTTATAGGTACGTAGGGCTCAGTGTTAATATATTTTAATAATCCTATGCACTGAAATTACTTCAACTTAAGTTCCTAAAGACTTTTTAGTCGCCAACATTTTAATTTTCTAGTTTTTATAGTCATTTTTAAACAAGCCGCCATCTATCGTCAACCATTAACTTATAAAGAAAAACAGGGCCAGGGGCCGTATTTAGAATCCAATTATTTTACTGAATGTCCCACGGCTATGTTGAAACATAGCATGTATGGAATGTTTTATAATAAATATTCTATATTGAAAGTACTTTCCCTCCGTGAGACAACTACTATAATAGTAGTTGTTTAGTAAATTTAATGAAATTGAAGCCCACCTATTATTGCAATTTTAAAGTAAAGTAAAGTAAAGTAAAAAATCCTTTATTTCTTTAGGCTTACAAAATAAGCACTTAGACAAGTCATATTTTATATATAAATTATTATCAAATACAATTATTTTACTGTTCACTTCAATTTTTTGTCCACTAGTGGAAGAAGTGAAAAGAAACCACTAGCATGTTCATCTCTTATATGTCTAATACATGGTTATTTGCCTATTTAAGTCTAAATATAATATGATTCGATACATGTCAATATTTAAGTAAAGCTATGCACAACAACAAATTACTTACTACATACTATTGTCGGTGCGAAACTGAGCGACATCTGGCCAAGCATTAACATCATTGAGATAATCATTTATGGAGTAGAAAGCCTTCTTGATGAGATTTAGTTTTATGTAATTTTTAAATTTACGAATAGGGAGCTCAGTTGCTTCAGATGGAAGCTTATTATAGAAGCGCACGCTATTGCCCATAAATGATTTCCCTACCTTGTGTAATCTAAATGATGGGATGTGTAACTTGTTCTTGTTTCTTGTATTTCTATTGTGAACATCACACTTTTTCATAAGGCTATCCTTATTTTTGTGGGTATACATTAGATTTTCATAGATGTATTGCGATATTACAGTCAGAATATTAATGTTTTTAAATAATTCCCTCAAAGAATCTCGTGGCTTTAATTTATAAATAGCGCGTACCGCCCTTTTTTGAAGAACAAATATGGTCTGGATGTCAGCTGCCTGTCCCCAAAGTAAAATACCATAAGACATAATACTATGGAAGTAACTGAAATAAACTAACCTAGCTGTGTCTTCATTGGTAATATATCTAATTGTTCGAACTGCATAAGCTGCTGAACTAAGTCTACCTGCCAGAGCCTCTATTTGCGACCTCCATTGAAGAGAAGAATCAATATGTAACCCTAGGAATACAGTAGAGTCTACAAGGTGAACAATCTCATCCTTCAGCATTATTTTTGTTGGGAGTTCTCTTACATTCGGTAGCATGAATTTTATACATTTAGTCTTTTTAGCATTGAGTAGTAGGTTATTGGCAGTGAACCAATCTAGTATTTGTGAAAGCGAATTATTTACATCGTCATAGTTATATTAAAATTGTGTATGTTCTAGATTTCCATCTCAAGATAATGTAAGACAGCAATGGATCACAAAAATTAATAGACAAGACTGGACTCCGACGAAATATACGAATATTTGTTCTTGCTGATAATACTGATAATCATATTATTCTTCTGATTAAATTAATAGCTGAAAAATATATAGGTATTCGTTTTAAGCATTTTGCAACCATAGAAAATGATAGGGCAACCAACCGACAACAATTAAACAAAACAGTTATTTTTGCTGGAAAATTAATTTTGTGAATAAAATAATTCTGAGTACGTCCCCTACACTAGTGACATCTAGTGTGAGGTAGTAAAAATATGTAGTTACTTCGAAAACAGAATCTATTATTTGCCGGTCCTTAACAACTACACTGTATTCTATTGCGCAATCGGAGACGTTAGTACTATTGCTTATTCTATGCAATGCGGATTCTATTCGAATTTAAACCTTATTTCATTGACATAAGGTCGTCGTTGCTAACATCACTTTTTTTTTGACTTTTTTTTATTTTTAGATTTTTTCCTACGCTTACACACAATTACCGAGCTGGATTCCAAATTTCATCCTTCTAGGTCATCTGGAAGTAGGTTAGAATTAGGTACTATATGTATGTCAGTCAGTCAATGTGAATTTTTACGACTTTTCGACCTTCATATCTTTGTAACCGTTTGAGCTAGCTTCATGAAATTTGGGCTTCTACATGTCCTTATGGATATAATTCAACACACGTAGTTTTATGTGTTTACGTTAAAGAGGTTTTGAGTTATAGAAGGGTCAAAAGTGGCACCAAGTGGTTCGTGTAATGATACACTCGGCGCGTTCCTTTGCTTGAACTTGGCTTGGTCACGCTGCCGCGTGCCCTGATAAAGTATCATTAAAATCCATTCAGTAGTTTTTACGTGAAAGAGTAACAAACATCTATCCATCCATCCATACTTACAAACTTTCGCGTTTATAATATTAGTAGGATAAAATTAAACATTCATAAAAAAAATGTGATCAAATGATGAATATGATTCCGTAGGTACTCGAACAGCAGGACAGGGCAAGCGTCCAAAATTATTCAAAACATTAAATATGTACATCTGTTTTGCAAACAGGAAGGTCTGTGTTACACGGATTTGCGATCCTTTCATATAACCTTAAAAAGCCGTTTTTGTTCAGATGTCTGGAATACCACAAAGCGAAATTGACAAAGTTCCAAATGAAATCGATCCGGCGATATTGGGACTGGATACATTTGATCTACTGCAAAGAGCAAGGTTAGTCGATGGCTTCTATCTACAAAAACGCCAGAATTCAACTACAGTAATACCCCGCTTGACGCGACCGCGCGAAAGCTGTTATGAACGTATTTTACAAGAACATAAAAGAAAAGCTACCCAAAAGACAATAGATGTATTTTTTCGTAAGAAAAATATGTAGATCGTACACAATCACACAATTGTTCCGAGACGGGAATCGAACCCGTAACCTCCTGCGCTGCCTACACAGAGGTGGTCGATATCACCTCCTTGCTCTCTGAAGAACAGACCACCGACTACTATATGTGATATACGATTCCAGGTTCTGGTTGGAGCGCGACAACATAGCGAACGCGCTCAAATACGTGACCGCGCTGCAGGGAGCCTCGCGGGGGGCCTCCACGGCGTGGGAGGAGGACGCGCGTAGCCACCTCGAGTGCCGGCAGGCCGCCGAGGCCGTCATCGCGCACGCCACCGCGCTCGGGCTGCAGTACATCTAGATGGGTAGGTCCTACGGTTTCATACAAGTGCGTTCTTATTTACTGAGACGGATTTTTTTCGCCGACCCGACCCGACCCGACCCGATCTTGATAGTATTTGTGATCGCAGAGTAGGTCGCTCGGTGTCTACTGCTACACAGTCTTCACACTTCACGTCATACCGAGCGAAGACGGTTCAAACACGGGAACCCAATACTTCAAGATAGATAGATAGAAAATTCTTTATTGCACTTGAACTATAAACTATGTACAGTAATAACTTAAAAATTAAGTACAATTGATTGAGATATGATATTATTAAACTCGACATAAAGGTAATAAAGCGGGCCACCTCATCGATTTCGTTGACGGTGACTCTAGACATCAAGGATTCTTTTATCATGAGCCCTAATATGGCTCCGAATAGAAACGGGTCTGAAATCGTAAGCCCTAATATGGCTCCGAATAGAAACGGGTCTGAAATCGTGAGTCCTAATATGGCTCGGAATAAAAACGTTTCTGCAATCGTAGACTCAACATAAGGGTAATAGAAGCAAGACAAGTTCTCGGCGCGACGTTTTTTGTGTCAAAAAGATAAATGTTTATTGTAAAGGGACTCGACATAAAGGGAACCATTCTTCCTACTAGAGGGCTGTGCTGTGCAGGTCGCAATGCTCTCTACCCACTCACTGCAGCGGTTGGGAATGCGGTCACCCACTGTAGGAACTCGTCGAAGGTGTAAGACTGAAACTATAACTAGGACTGGTCGGGAGTGATGATCAAGTAAAAACACTTCAGAATACTTAGTGTCGGTTCAATTTAGTCAGGTCTATTGTACTGAATACAAACACAACGCAGTACCTACGCACTTATTACAAAGTCACTGCACTGCACTTCACTATCTAATTTCCGACTTGTATTTAATTTATTTCGTTTTCATAATGTCGTCGTCGCTAACAGCCACCCTAACTAACGTCACCATACAATATATACTCCACGGCGGCATGACGAAATAGAAGAATTTTGGAATATCGTTATTTTCAAGTACGATATCGCGGCCCTGGGGTATTGATACCATCATTGGTATCGATATACATTTTACCTGTACTTTTTTAGTAGCGATACTTGTAAGTACCGGCACTTCTTTGGTATCGGTATATTCAATAAGTATCGGTATAATTATTACCGATGTTATGCGCGTAAAGTATCGATACCAATCAATTTAGCACGCGCGCCCGCCCGTCCCGGTCGGTACGCTAGCACTGGAGAGCTGGCAAGGCAATGTCTAAGTGCTTATTTTGTAAGCCTAAAGAAATAAATGATTTTTTACTTTACTTACTTTACGTTGCGAGATCCGCTTTGAGTACCTACCGGTACTTTTGGCAAAGTATCGATACTTGAATGTATTGAAATGAAAATAGCATAATTACCGCTATAGTACCGTTATTATTGGTACCGGTAGCAAGCCCTGCATGACGCGGACGGATGTTGTGACACCGCGCAGCGCCACATATCCAAGCGTAGCGCTACCGCTCTCGTAGATACTACCTCTATCTATCTCGGTATTCCTACCGAGATACCCTATCATTATCATTGTCTATTTATCGTAATTGAACATGTGGACCGTGTATACTAATTATATTTTGTTAATTTCAGATTATACTGTAAGGGTTTATTCGGACTACCTAAACCAGACTGAAACTTTAAATGTGGAAGCTTAGCTCACTGCCCAGCCTGGACGGCGCGGCGCGGCACGGCCTGCGGCATGCGGCACACAGGCGCTGCACATGCAGCATGTGGGTTTCGGGCCATGAAAGTGTTAATATTGTCGTTTCTATAGGTAGCTGTAACCCTTTGTATTGTTCTTTGTGATATTAAAGTAAAAATTGTAAAATGTTTGAATAGCGCCATTTTGTTCCATGGCGCCATGATCCAAAAAATGTGAAATGTATTGAATTAAAATAAATAGCAATGTGTCGAGACTTCATTCTTTCATTTATATTATCCTTATATAGGGACAAGGCTTTTTATTAAGTTAGCCCAATAGTCAGCAAGACGTGGTAGTCAGTACGCGAACGGTATGGAACGCAGACAAGAAAAGAAATACGTTAATATAATAGGTACCGACTTAATTTGTGTATAGAATAGAACAAGTTCCAAATCAAAATATAAATTTTGATTTGAAACTTGTTGAATGCTTAACACTTTGAGTGCTGAAAACGCACGGTATGAGTTTTCTACAAGTGACTAACATGCTTAAATCCACACTAGCGCAGCGGCTGAGAAAATACAGATCTTTGTGACTCAGCAGAGCTGTAATATTTTTCGAACGAAACGCATGTGCGGCGCAACACAACCGCTGTGTTGTGTAGAGCGGTAGCACGAATTTTTTAGGTAAAAAAAAAAGATCGCGGTCGTCGAAAAAAAACCGCAGTCAAAGTGTTAAAAACGTTTTAGCAAAATTGGCTATAAATTAATTATAGATAGATGTAGGTAGGTTGATTAATTAAAGTTTTTCTCTGTGGAAAGCATACACTGACATGACGTTACCCTTCACTGATCTGACACTAAAGAAAACAAATAGGTATCAAATCAATCAAAGGAGCTTTGAATTTAGCCACCGGCGTAGTTACTTATTTATATTACCTACCTACATGAGAAGATAAGTTGGTTGTAGCGTTGTGGTTTTGTTGTGATAATTTTGTGGTTTGTTGTAAAAGTAAAAATCTTCCTGTTCGTTTAGTGCCTTGCAGACCCTGCGCATATAATAATGTCTTTCTTCGTAAAACAGTTGACGCGTAGGGTGAGTTCATGTCCTATCCAAGACGTTCTTCTGATTTTATTTGAATCAATTTTCATGTTATTTGTCTTCAATTTTAGGTTATTCCTGGATTTTATGTTGCCAGAAATGCTAATTTCTCTACGAGTAAGTTACACTTTACCAGTATAAAATCTTTATATATTCATATTTTGTTTTAGTAGTATTAAAACAGGTTACATAACCTAGACCGCATTGATTACTTGAGTTTCTTTCTAGCCTGTACAGCATTCGCTCCCAAGGTGCAGAAGGTTGCCCCAGATTTCAGTGCAACTGCGGTGGTAAATGGAGAATTCAATCAATTGAAGCTGTCAGACTTTAATGGAAAATATGTTGTGTTGTTCTTCTATCCTTTAGATTTGTAAGTATATCTTCTACAAAAAATTAAAATAAGTAAATTGCAACATTTTCTAGACATCTACTTGAACCATCGAAACAAAGTAGCGTGTCTTAGCTATCATGATAAGCTGCTAAGTTTAGTAGCCTTAATGCATTTAATTTCATATCCAATTTGTTACAGTACATTTGTCTGTCCGACTGAGCTGATAGCCTTCAGTGATAAAGTTAAAGACTTTGCCAGCATTGATTGCCAAGTGATTGCGGTTTCCACTGATTCTGAGTTCAGTCATCTTGCCTGGACCAATACTCCTAGGAAGGTAAAAGATTAATCTCTGAAGTAGCCTAACTATGTCATATTGTGTGTTTGTATGTATGTAACTAGCCTCAATAAGTACCTACTAGAAAACTTACAGCATACATAAATGGAGAAGTAAGCCCATCAATAGCTCACCCACTCTCTGACAAGTTAAGTTGTGTTTTGCATTTTGAACTGAAATGTTGTTCGTTTATAGAACTGATTATATTTTCTTCTTCAAAGACTAACTGTAAAGTTTTCCTAGTAAATAGAAATATACAACTTCCATAGCATAGCTACTGATTGAGGTCTGTAGTTTTTCTCTTGAGACTTCTTTATTTTGCTTATTGTTGCCTCAATTATAATGCCTTCATAAAAAATATGAATGGTTACAGGATGGTGGTGTGGGCAAGCTAGACATCCCGTTGTTAGCCGACTACAACAAAATATGAATGGTTACAGGATGGTGGTGTGGGCAAGCTAGACATCCCGTTGTTAGCCGACTACAACAAAACCATCTCACGAGACTACGATGTGCTGTTGGATACCGGATATGCTTTAAGAGGTAAGAACCAAATTAAATAAAGGTTTGTAATTTAATAACTAAGATTCTGTCCACTCAAAGTGACTCACTCAATTTATTCTGAGGAACATATATCAGTGACCTGACCCCTGACCAGGCCACTGATATATGTTATTGCAAAGGCTTAGCTCATTCAAAGTTGTGCCTTATGACAACTACCATTGAAGTGCTATTTCAATGACAGTGCAAAATTAAATATGTAGTACCTACAGATGTGCAGTGACTCGCACAATGCTATTGAGGAAAAAGTCAAACCAACAACAGGATAAACTGGTGCATTCACTCCGTGAATTGAAACTCAATATAACTGAGTGGAGGTAGGTACAGTCAGCGTCAAATTGATATGAGCGTCTAGAGTAGTCAAAATGATCTGAAAAACATAAAAGCAATTGGATATATGCAGTTCGAATAATCATTATTGTTGTAAGCAGCTAAGGTATTCAAAATGTCTTACTTCTTATTGTTTCATATTTATATGAGCAGTCAGAGTGTTCAAAGTTATCTTGGCAAACAAAGCTCTCATAGATATCTGTATCAAGTATCTATGACATATGAAGTATTCACTCCAGTTTGCATACTACCTTTGAGAGAATTGTTTGCTAAGATAACTTTGAACACTCCGACTGTTCATATAAATATAAAACAATGAGAGGTAAGATATTTTAAATACCTTAGGTGCTTACAACAATATGATGATTCGAACTGCGTATATCAAATTGCTTTTATGTTTTTCAGATAATTTTTACTACTCTATATAGACGATCATATCAATTTGATGCTGACTGTACATCAATGATGATTTCATGTTAACAAACATGTTATCATGTGACAAATAGTTAATTATGGGTGTGTGGATTCATCTTCCTTTTATACGACGACGCTGAAGCCAATGACTTCGAGGTTTTGGGACCAGATGCTCCGACGCACATACCTACCTGCACGCAACATGCTGCAGATGTCCTTGATATCGTACTTCAGAAATATCTACGGTGCCCCATCCACATTGAAGTACTCTATGACACACAGCATCTGCCGATCCTAGTAACTCTCGCGTTAGAAGCTAATTTCACTGCTCCGAAATCACTTAGAGACCGAACAAACTGGCTGGCATATGAAAAGCTCCTCGAAAATCTCTGTGTAGGCAGACTTGCTACGGCAGAAGAAGTAGAAACCGCTGCAGCACTTCTAACGAAGAAAAAGCAGCAGGCAAAAGCGGAAGCCTCCAAACCAGCTCCACTGAAACCACCAAGACGTGACGAGGTCCCACAGGCAATAAGAATCCAGCTGAGGAATAAGAGAGCTCTTTGCAGGTTGTGGTCCCGAACCAGATGCCCAAGACTGAAGACCCAGCTCAATAAACTGACAGCTAAAGTAGCGGAAGCAGTAGATGCATGGCGAGGACGAACCTGGGAAGCGAGGATTGACGAGGCAACTGAAAAAGAGACCAGTTTGCACGCTCTCAACCGACAGCTGACCAATGCGCCAACCCCTACATACCCACTTCTAGACGAACAAGGCCACCGAAAATTTTCACCAGCCGACCGAGCCGAGATCCTGGCAAATCACTTTGAGGCGCAATTTTCACCACACCCGATCCCAGCAAACGCCACTGAGGAACTCCTAGCTCACTATGCCACCATCGAGACCACAGTAAGAGACTTCCTTGCACAGCCGACTCCGACTCTCAACGGAGGCGAGTTCATCTCCCCAGCCGAAGTACGAAGGACGATACTCCGGCTACCCAAACGAAAAGCTCCAGGAGACGATGGCCTTCCAAACACCGCACTTCGCCACCTACCACGCAGAGGCGTGGCCACCCTTACCATGCTCTTTAACGCCATCCTACGTACCGGCCACATACCTGACGTCTGGAAGGTGGGAAGAGTTATCGTCCTCCCAAAGCCAGGAAAAGATCGCCGATATCCTGCCACCTACAGACCAATTACGCTGCTTGCAACGACAGCCAAACTCTTCGAGCGCCTTCTACTCCGTCGGTTAGGACCTCACATAGAACCAAGACCAGAGCAGTTTGGTTTTCGCAGTCAGCACTCTACAACCCTTCAACTCATACGAATTCTGCATCACTTCGCCCACCAACTGAACAGCAACTACTCCACAGTTGGGATCTTCCTAGATGTGGAAAAAGCATTCGACCGAGTGTGACACCCTGGTCTTATTCTCAAGTTGATCGCCTCCTCAACGCCAGCGGCCATCATCCGGGTAGTTGCATCATTCCTTCATGACAGAAGTTTCTACGTCGCAGTTGAAGAAACCAAATCTCAACCACGAAAAATCATAGCTGGAGTACACCAAGGAAGTTGCTTGTCTCCAGTACTATATGCACTCTACAATAATGACATCCCGACTCTAGAGAACCAACTTCCACCTGGAGAAGATGATGTGACATTAGCACTCTACGCAGATGACAGCGCTTACTTCGCTTCCTCGCCAAACCCAGCTACGGCCGCTAGCAAGATGCAGCGATTGCTAAAGGTTTGCCAATCGAGGCCAAGCCCTAGATTGGCAAACCTCAGTCCGTTACATCGTTATAGATATAGACAGGTCGCTGACGATGAACGCACAGGTGGAGCGCGCGTTGAGGCAAACACGCGCCGCCCGAGCCATGCTACGACCTGTCCTTGTATCGAAACTGCCACTGCGAACAAAGATCGGGGTGTACAAAACCTACATCCGCTGAACACCTCAATGGCGAGACCTCACTTCGCCTAACTAGGACGACCATTCCTGGGAGTCGTGCCGTTTTGTACTGCGACGTCAGTACAGCGACGCCCAGACCTTTCGTCCCGCAGCAATTGCGTCAGCAGGTATTCGACTGTCTTCACTCACTCAGTCACCCTGGCGCCAACGCTACAGCCAAGCTAGTTGCACAACGCTTCGTTTGGCCACTGATGCGGAAAAACTGCCGTGAATGGGCTAAGGCATGTCTGACCTGCCAGCGCTCGAAGGTAACCAGACACGTTGCCTCACCTTTAGGTAAGCACGATTTGCCTTCAGCGCGTTTCAGACATGTCCATTTAGACCTGATCGGCCCTCTTCCGCCTGCTGGTGATTATCGGTATTGCCTCACCGCCGTCGACCGCTTCACGCGATGGCCGGAAGTAGTGCCTATTACCGATATCACCGCCGAAACAGTGGCTAAAGCGTTCGTTTCCTGCTGGGTGGCCCGATACGGTTGTCCTACGGAGATCGTTACCGATCAAGGTAGGCAATTTCAATCGGCACTGTTTCAGCAGCTATCCAAGTCCATCGGTTTCGATCACCGTAGGACGACAGCTTACCACCCGCAGTGCAACGGCTTGGTGGAGCGATTTCACCGTCAGTTGAAGGCAGCGATTACCTGCCACGCTGACGCAAATTGGACCGAGTCTCTCCCACTTGTTCTCCTCGGCATCAGGAGTGCCTTCAAGGAAGACCTCCAGACGACATCGGCTGAGCTGATGTACGGTGAGCCGCTCCGTCTCCCTGGCGAATTTTTCGGCCACGACGTAGATCACTACACCACCGACATCACCGACTTCTCAGCCCGTATGAAGTCTTTTGCCGAGAAGGTACGTCCAATCCTACCTCAGCACCATTCCAACACTCGCAGAGCCTTCGTATTCAAGGAGCTTGCCACATGTAGTCACGTATTCCTCCGGGAAGAAGTGCTACGTGGCTCATTGCAGCCCGCCTACACAGGTCCGTACGAAGTGCTCAAGAGACGTGCTAAAACTTTCACCATACGCCTAGCGAACAAAGACGTGACGGTAAGCATAGACCGCCTTAAGCCAGCCTATATACTGTCCGCCGATTCGACCGCACCGCGTCGGGATACCTTGCCTTCAACTCCAGACCTTCCACAGCCATCGCCCAGGGAACCACCTGTTAGGACGACACGTTCAGGCCGACGGGTGCGTTTTCCTGACTTCTATCGACCTTAGTCGGTCTCTGGGAAGGGAGTGATGTAGGTGACCCTACTTATATTTATGTAAATAATATCACTGCACACTACACCTACATATCATAGTTATTTATGTACCTATTGAACAACACTAACATGCATTACTCACATTCATAAATACAGACATTCATTACACGAAACAAATTATATTCTACACGACCCAAGCCGCGCGATATCAGCAGTAAGGATATCAGCGCGCGGAATGTGTCGATCAAAGCGGTTCTATTGTTTGCGGTTGGAGTTACCCCGGCGCCGGCCGAACGCCACCAGTCGCTCACCTATCCACTAGCGAAGCGCACGCCTTTTACCGCTGTATTTATTGTGCTCGGCCGCGTGATCTTATTTATTTCAATTCTATGTTTTCTGTTTCTGTTACTTTCTTCATCTATCCTATCGTGTATGTCTCCTACTCCTTCTGACTTTTATTTTGAACTTTATTTGTGAAAGATTTTATATACGGTGTACGTGCATACAAGTGTTTTCACTACTACCTCAAGCACACACCCCACACACATACTCTAAAAAGACCATTGATGATGATTCATCTTATTATTGTTAATAAATAAAATAAATTATGCTGGACAATCCACACAGCACCGTCTAGCACCAAGCTAAGCAGAGATTGTTGAGCTCTTGTTGAAATGCTGTTAGGATGGATGTTTGTTACACCTAAAAGTCGTGTCGCCAAAGTGGCGACTTCTCGAAACGGAAAAATAAATAAACCTGATCTTTATTTGCAGGACTCTTCATCATTGACCGAGCCGGCATCCTCAGGCACATGTCGATCAATGACCTGCCTGTGGGCAGATCGGTGGAGGAAACTCTCAGACTGGTGAAAGCTTTCCAGTTTTCTGATAAACATGGAGAAGGTATGTCTCAAAGTTCCCTAATTTCTAATAATTCTCTAAAAATATTCCTGGACTTTTTTATTTAACGCAGAATCAAAATATTCATTAATTATTCTGCACTAAAGATTCAACAACATGTAGTCCGCATGCACTGCGCCCCGCCCTCCCGCAAATTGACACACACACACACAACTATTAATTGAAGAAAAGCCACATCAATTACACAATGAAAAGCTGTATCAAACTTCGATCACCAATTACTGATCGAAGGTACCTATCGTAGGTCGTAAAATAGTTTCGACTATACTCGACAGAGACACACTGCCCAGCAATAACGGCATTGGCAGAGTCGCCATCGCCAGTGATGTGTAGGCGATGCACGACAACTACATTTTGTTGGAAAAAATTAAATAGCGAGGGATTCTATTCGAATGGTGGTTCTCAAACTTTATACTTTTTTTTTTATGTAATGTAAACAAAACACTTGATATACTTCCAAATTACCCATAATTATGTCAAAGTAGCAATATTTAAAGAATCCTTTATTTTATAAATTCTGCTGAATCATCATGACTAATATCCGATGTACAAGCTACCTACTTATGCTATGTTGAAGGCAAGCTAGGTTTTATAATTAATATTTTAGTAATAAATGAAATGTTTGTGTTTCCAGTGTGCCCTGCCAACTGGAACCCCGACTCGAATGCCAGGACCATCAAACCCAACCCCAAAGAGAGCAAAGAATACTTCGCTAAAGCTAATTAACATGTCTCTGTCAACCTAGTATTAAACTGCATTTATTTTAAGCATGTTTAACATGATTGTAAGATTAAAACATATATTTATTTTGTTTGTTTATATTAGCTTAATAATCAGCAAATGAAATGTCGAAATCTAAGGCTCTAAACAGACGGACGGCATTTCAACTGCAATCCAACCGCAAATTGCAGTTTGAATGCAGTTGACACGACTGCAATAGAACTGCAAACCAAACGCGCAGTCCGACTGCAGTTCAATTGCAGTCTGCGTGTGGATTGCAGTTGAAATGCAGTCCGTCTGTCTAGTCTAGAGCCTAAGTTAAAACAATTTAGCAAGGGATTAAAGATGTCAAGGGTTTTAAGAAAAAACAATTAAAAACATTCTTTTAATTTATTACAATACTATTTTATATTTACAAATCACTTTAACTAGACCATGAATGGCTGGCCACTGCAATAGCACTATGTTCTGCCATATTCACAAACAGTCTCACAAAACTCATACTCTACTAGTTAATATTTATAAGACATAACAATTTTACAAGTTTGTGAATATGAGCACCGTACCCGGAACAGCAAGTTTGCTTTTTTTTTTAAATGCTTCGGCTTTTATTTTTTGTAACATTGCCTAAATAAGTATTAGCAGCATCATTTTTTTTTTAATTGGCCTATTTGATTTTAATCATATTGTACTAGTATCGTTCACCAAAGGGGCTTCTAAACGGGCAATATTTGTATTGTACTAAGTGGCTGCACAATACCCGGTCGGCTCGTCACAACCACATTCTATTGCAGCTTGTGGCTGGGCATTCCATGGCTGGACCAATTGTGTTGCGTTGCGATGTATCTGCTAGTGTGGTCAATGATTCAGACTTGTTAACGGACTACACAATCGGGCAACAATGGCTGACGAAACCACACTTGTAGCAGTGGCTTATATGACTTGACTTCTTAGATTTGGCAATATGTCTGGTTGGTCGCTTCTCTGCCAGTGTCCAGTTCATACAACTTTCATAGTCATGGAATGGAAGTAGAATGACAATAATAATATGAGCGGTAAAATTTGTTGGTGTTAAAGTTTTCAAAGAAAACTTATCAACATGTCAACATTTACAGCTAACAACAACTCTAACAAAGCACAGAATATAGCAATTCATCACGGCGTCAACGCAGCAAACTTCATGTCGCGTAGAAAGGGATATACTATACCATAACATTAGAGAGTGACTGAAACAATAGAACTTGCTGGGCAATATTAATCAATATTGAAGTAATATTGATCGCTCAGCGATCGTCTGGCAACTTCTCAAGCAACATTGGCATAGTCTGGGTGGTATTGCTGGCATGTTGCCGGCCACTGTGTTGCAAAAAAAAACATTGCCCATTTAGAAGCCCCTTTTATAGCAGAAAAAATATTAGAAATTATATTTATAATATAGCAAAACTAAAAAGGTAAAAATAATGTTTTGGAGCTCTTGCACTGGTAGGTTGTGGTGTTATTTATTTAGGAGTCTGATTAAGATTTAAATGGAGAATTGAATGGAGCTCTGTTTTAAAAAAAAAACGTGTCTAGCCTACTAGGTTTTCCGATATACAAATAAAAAAAATAGCAAAAAGATCAAGAAGTTTTTAACAATACATAGTCTTCGTTAACATTTTACTATTAGGTTTATACTTGATTGAATAATGTAAAACCTTTATACACAAAAATCATATTTGGAAAAATAAATACTTTTAACACAATTTTCAAATTACTTATAACTGCTACGTAATGAAATTATTTAGTAATTTAGGAATTTAAAATAATGTCGATCGTCTAAATGTAATCTATACAGAGAAAAATAATTCGTTTATCGAAGTCGAGAATACAAAGGTTCTATTATCAAATATACATTATTCTGATAAGAATAGTATGTATCTGTCGCCGCCGTATTGTAGAGTCAGCCCGTTTGTAAAACGCTGATTCATTGGGAATATGTACCTTATTAATTTTATTCAATGAGATGGCTACGTGATTTTTAGCGATATTAAACACAAAAGTCATTTCTAACGGGATATTTACCATGATTTGATTTTTGAGCTTTCAAAAGTTTGAACGTGTTCGTTGATCGTTCAACAATTGGTATAGACAATTCATTTAATTACTAGCGCCGTTTTGCAACCGGGCTGATTCTACGATCCGTGGCGACGACATACCGATCTTTAGATAGATAATTACAATTAAAGCAAAGCAGACTATATGCAGAGTCAATTTTTGCACTTTGTTGTCGAGTCAAATTCTCATTTAGAGGTATATTCACAATTACCTATCAAACAGTGAAACACACGGACATCTTTGAAGATGACATGACAAACACGTTTTATACCCATACAATACTTCTAGGCCTAGCACACCGCCGGGAAACCATAGCCCCGGAACTACAACGCGAGTTCTTCCGCGCGACATTACTACATTTGTCGCCGTTCGAAGCGGAATACAAATTGTAGACTGCCACAAGATACAAGCGAAACAAACGCGGTATTGCAACAAAATGGCGGACCGAGGGCGGAGACGTAGATGGAACGAACAGATCGGCGGAATCGTGCGGGAAAGAGATAGAATCATAGTCAAATCTATGCGTTAGAACAGTCAGTTTCGATTCTGTTTCGCTTGTCGTACAACGGACAAGTCATAGCGAAACTACTGCGGTTCCGCTGCTATGCTTTCGCAGCGGATGTGGTACGGGCCTCAGGTAAAGTCACAAGTTAACTAGCAAGAGGACTCGGCGGCGGCACTCGCCTATTGTACTATACAATCTATCTTAATCCTTCTCGTCTGGTAGAGCTCGCACTTGACAAACAGTTTATAAACTGTTTTGTTTGTCCAAGTGTTTAATTATTCTCTATCCTTCAAGATGTAGACAGAATTTATCCAACGAAGAAGTTACCTAAGTTAGCCTTGGGAACTGGCTCATGCAGGCGCCTACAACGAGTCTTCAAGCCGCGAGGCATCCGTCTATCTAGCATCGTCCGCGCGGGTGTATTTATATAAGTGTAGTTGTGTTGTCTATAGATAAAGCAAGCCGGAGACGGAAGCGTGCGCCATGACAGTCTCGGCGGCCTGCTTGATCTCGAGGTGGCGGCGCGCCGCGTCCAGCCAGGGCAGGGCGGCGGCGCGCGGCCCGCCCTGCAGCAGGTTCACGTACTTGAGGGCGGAGGGCAGGTCGCCGTGCTGCATGTAGTACCTGTAAACAAGACATCAATGAGTCCGTGCACGAGTTCCAGCATGTCGAGTCGACATATTCAATGAAATGCTCAATGTTAAATGTTATTTATTTATTTAGAATTAACAAAGACATACTAAAATACAACAGAACACTGAAAACGCATAAGTTTAAAACTGTGTCTCACCTCCCAGCGCTCAAACTCAGAATAAGGTTAAGGCCGATTTAACCAAACAGAAAGCAAATTTAAAATCAAAAATCGTTAAATATATTTAAGTATGAACATATGTAGTTTTATATGAATATATTAGTTTTGTAACCATAGGATAGCGAGTGCTTTGGTGATACATGCTGTAAACTCCATCTTCTTTAATAAATCAATAAATGAGAAGCTATTCCTTTCACTGCTCAAACAACCTACGCGCCTGCCCCAAACGAGAAGGTTTTTGTCATAATCACCGCGCTTAGCAGGCGGATTCGCAATCGCAGCAGAGGTGTTAAAAATTTCCTGATTATTGTTAAAATAAAAAAATAAATGTTTAACCTGGTTTGGTGTGCAGTCAGTGACTTATAGCCCTGACATAATGTGTTTCTATTCTATTCTTGCTATCACCGAGGTGTGTGGAAATCTTTTACTTACTTTGCCCTCTGGATAATATCGAATGTGTCCAATTTCGTGAAGTCAGTGGGTTGATTTTCCAGCTCTTTATGAGGTATTTCGTTAAACTGAAAAAAGAAAATAGTAATGTAGAAACTTTATTTAAAGCCATCTAGCAAAGCCTGTACTCATAAAACCGAAAATCGATGACTCTGTGTTCGTGCAAATGTTAAGAATAAGAATAAAGAATATTTATTTCAAAATTTACAATATAGCCTTATTATCTATGCACTTTTTACCCATTATATATTACCCATTGTTACATGTGACATCTCAATGATTCCAGTAGCGATGGATAGATGTCGCTACAGGTGTATTCCAGTAAGTGATATACTCACGCTTGACCACAGCAGCTTGGACTGCAGCCAGGACAGGAAGTAGACGGGCAGGGACGCTCCCTCGCGGCCCACTAGTGCCACCTTATTGGCCGTCGTCTCCAACTGTACGACAATACACTGTCCTTACTATATTTACAGAGCACAACATACATATTCTGTGTCGCCACTCTATTTATCACATAAAATAACGCGCGTTATCAACGTTATACGCTAATTTTAGTGCGAATAACGCGTGTTAAGGCGCATTTTAGCGTTAATAACTCGTGAAAGGCGTTATTCGAGTTAAAATGTGCCTTAACACGCGTTATTTGCGTGATAATGCGCGTTACGTTATATGTTAAATAGTAATGGTAGCCTTGCAGATTCAATAACTTTATTTCGTTAGGCCTACAAATAAACACTGAGGCCAGTCAAATTGTCTTCTATAAACAGTAGGCCAGCCACGGGGATGGTTCATTGCTCTCTAGGGAATAACATCACATCGTCGTACATTATTGAAGTTGAATTAATTAATATGAAATAATAGTCTCATTCGATGACAAAGTGACGTCATTATTTACTATTTTACCCCGGAGAACAATCCTAGTGCTTGCCGAACCGAAATATAACAGAATTATCGTAACAAAGAAATATAAGTTTTAGACCGCCTTGTGACCTGTTCGAATCTGTCGCGCAGCGCCTTCTCCGTGGCGATGCCCTTGTCGCGCACCTCCTTGGGGATGCCTTTCAGCACCGTGTCCACCAGCTTATCGTCCTTGCCTGCGAACATTATTATTTTATTTAATAATGATATATTTACATTGTCATTTCAGTGCATTAGTATAAAAGTAAATAATAATGGTGAACAATCCACGCAGCATCTAGCCCCAAGCATAAGCAGAGCCTGTGTTACCTTAGCCAAACTTCTCATCGTATGTTTGTAAAACAAACCACGACATGTGTTGAGATACAAATAACTACAACTCGCTTGGTGTCGAGATCCAAATATAAATTGTAAACAAAAAAGTAACGTAAATGGCGATAAAAAACGCAGCAATCGAGTGAATTTTAGGTTAAGTATGGGCGGTTTGTTTAGAAACATTCTACGAGTTTGACTAAACTTATAGATAACTGATGTTTTACATATTACACATACACAGATATATACATTTTATTATACTATAAAAGATGTAGAACACCCGGCGCAGATCGTGCGTTGACGTCACGCTCGCGCCGAGATACTATAGTCCAATGGAGTAGTAGGTCCAGTACAAAGCAGGGGAAAGCCCACCTAAAGTACCATCAGTGCTGTGGTGGGGTAAAGTATAAAGTGTATGCATACCTGCTTTCTCGACGGCCTGCAGTTCGCTGTCGATCTTGGTCTCTTGCACCTGGCGGCGCGTGGCGGCCAGCAGCGCCTCCGCCGCCGCCCACAGCGACTGCGAGCGCCGCGCCTCCGCCTCCGCCTTCGCACGCTCTGCAATGTTACGTACGAGGTCAACATGTGCGCTACCAGGCGCTGTACGCAGGTCTAATTGAGTATACTACATATCTAGTGATCATTGATTTCGATGACGGCCCTAGACATCACGGATTCTTCTATCATGGCTCGCTATACCGAACTTGGTTTTAAATACCCTACATTTATGGCAGTAGAGTAGACCCGATGACTTATATGTATACAGGTAGATCGGCTTAGGTCTTTCTTTTCGTACCTAGCTCAAGTATACATCGATGCCTGAGCAGGTGAGCAGTGCGGCTACCATGCTATTTAACACATAATGTAACGCGAGTTATCAGCGTTATTACGCTAATTTTATTTAGATTGCAATTTAACGCGAATAACGCCTTTTCACGAGATATCCGCGCCAAAATAACCGTAATAACGCTGATAACGTACGTTACGTTATGTGTTAAATAGCATGGTAGAACACCTACAGGTTTTCATAAGAGGGGCTTGAGAGACTCACGTTTGAGCGTCTGCTCGATGGCCAGCAGCTTGCCCGCCATGGCCGCCAGCTCCTTCTTGAACTTGACGCGGTCGTTCTCCAGCGCCTCGTTCACCAGCCGCGCGAACTTGTTCATCACCTGACAACACTCACTTTGTAAGTATAACAACGTACGTTGGACACCTTGATTTTAACGGACTAAACGCCATACTTTATCATCAAAGAGTTTGGCATCAATTGACTACAAAGTTACCTCAACCATCTCGTAAAATCACCTAGCCTATTAACCTAACCAGTTAAACTTAAAGTCACTTATAACGGGATATTTACTATGATTTGACAAAAAACAAAACATGAGACAAGAAATTGAGGGTAGATCGGTATGTCTGCCCATAAAAACTTACTCGCAGTGCCTTCAGTTATTCCGTGATCCTGGCGCATGAAACTGTGCCAAAATATTGGGAAACTCAAAAATCTAATCATGGTAAATATCCCGTTATAAGTGACTTTTTTGTTAATAATCATGATAGTTTCAAAAGTTTTATCAGTTAAACTTACATTTAAAAACAAACAGACGTTTGTTTTTATAGACGTACAATGAAAAGCAACCCTATAGTCTGTACTATATATCTAGGAGACCGCACGTACGTACCTCGCCTTCCTTCTTCCGCAATAGGTCCGCCTGGATCTCCTGCTGCATCTCCAGCGCTTTCTTCATCTGCTCCTTGAGGTTCCTGTTGGCTTCCGCCTGGATCTCTACCTCCTGGAAAATGGGAATGGAAATTAAACCGGCCTTGACGACTGATGTTGCGCGGCGGACGCAAGACGAACCATACAAAAACGTTTTTTCGGCGCTTTATGCTCCTCCAATATCTAATATCAAACAAAGGTACAGACCTCGCTAGTGCGCGAGTTCGACTCATTACCTACCTCAGTACAGCCGTGCCGGTGTTACGGGGTGTAATGTTTCTGAAGTCAGTGCGGGTAGAGAACGACCAACGAGTCGGAGTTAGACACACGGCACCACTTATAATAAATAACACAGGATCACCAGGCCCCAAGCTATGCAGAGCTTATGTTATGGGTACTAGATAACTAATATACTTCATAAAATAATAATTAACATAGATATATTTGTTGTTGACGACCGATGTGGCGCGGTGGACGAAGGTCCGCCTGCGACGCAGGAGGTTGCGGGTTCGATTCCCGCCTCGGAACAATTGTGTGTACGATCTGCAGATATTTGTTCCGGGTGTTCTGGTCGTTTTCTATGTATAATAAAAAAATATCTATCTATGTAATGTATATTGTATTATGTATATCAGTTATCTAGTACCATAACACAAGCTCTGCTTACCATGGGACTAGATAATGCTATGTGAATTGTCCAGCATTATTTATTTAAAGGAGCACTATTTGTCCTGCTGTCACTAATGCACAACTGAGTCCCTATGAACATATATAAGTAGTATAATCATATATATTTTATGATATGTATGTAGTATATTGCCATGTAAGTATTATAAAGTATTATATTTTATTTTATAATGTATGTATAACCTGCAAGCACACAGATCCCCTGGTACTGTCCACGATCCTATCCATCCATGGTTGTCTGGTAGAGATCGCTCTTGAGCGATAAGACCGCCAATTGTATCTAGTTTTTTAAAGTTTTTATTTTACATTGTCATTTTAGTGTGCAATAAAGAATTATCTATCTATCTATTTATTTGTTTTTTTATTATCCATAGAATATAACCCAAACACCTGGAACAGATATATGCACATCATACAAATATTGGTCCCGAGGCGTTAATCGAGTTTCCCGTTTAAGTGAGAGTAAAGTGAGAGAACATACCTTCTTCAGGTACTGCCGCTCCAAGGCCAGCTTGTCCCGCTTCACCATGTCTTCGACCTTGGCTTCTATTATAAGTTTCTCGTCGTGGCCTGAACTCAACATAAATATATTTCATTCATTACTTCTTTCCATACATTATTATTTACTTTATTTATTTATTTTAAGCCATTACTGTCCCACTGCTGGGCAAAGGCCTCCCTTTTCTTCTTCCACTCCTCGCGATCCAACGCTGCAACAGGCCATGATGGAAGATGTATTTCCATACATTATACATTATAAATGTATAGACAATGAACAAAAGAAACCCACTTATAGAACAGGTACATGTATAGCGTTGTTACAAAAGGCTCTGACTCATTACTCACACTGTTTGGAATGAAACTTTGTCCGTCTGTTACCTTTTGTATTGTATTCATTCATAAAGATACATTGGTACACTTTGGAAAAGTCACATTTTATACATATTTAATGAAATACTGTCAAATAAAAGTAAAATTGGTACAAGCAGAGTACTTACGTACAAAAAACTTTTACCCACTTTTGCAAGTCTCTGAGTGGGTATAGCAATGGCATTTCTAGTTGTGGTGTTATAGCAATGGAAGTCTCCATTTAAATTGAATTTACCGATGTTCAGTTTTAAAAACATTTTGATAAATAATATATTCGCCAGTCATTGTCCTAATTCATTATTTTCTAAATTTGTCAGGAAGGTAAATGGTACGGAGGACTGACATACATAGGCCACTTGAAGAGCGTGTGCGAAGCCGCGGACATAAGCTAGTGTCAAGTAAATCTAAAACTTACATTCAATAGCTCTAGCAATCTTAGCATCCCTGATCGTTTGTAACTCGGCTATTTCGTTTTGGAGATATTGGATCTGAGGAGTAAGTGCAGTGTGTTATTCTACAAATCCTTAGAATAATAACTTATTATTATGGATAAATAAGTGCCGCTGTGAAGATGTTTGGCCACTACAGCTACTGGACGGCTCGACTTCAAATCTAGTACATACAGATCTGGACTTGGAAAAACACAAAAGATAATATAATTGAGTTCATTACCAAAACTTTTAATCAACTACCTTCAAATAGGTTACTTTTCATAAATCCACCCTAAATTCTCAAATACATAACGATATAGGTTATTTTATATTAAAAAGCTCGTGCGTAGCCGATATCTGTAAATCACACTAAACACTAATATATAAATACGATGCAATGGGGGATGGATGTTTGTAGACTTCTTCACACCAAAACTACTGAACAGATTGGGCTGAAATTTTGCATAGATGAAGCAATAAGACTGGAATCAGACACGGGCTTTACATATTAACTCATAAAACATTAAATACTCTTTAACACATATAAATACTCTTTAAACGTTTCCATAGAAATAACGCGTGCGAAGCCGCGGGCATAAACTAGTTGCTTATAAAGACGAAGAAAGGAGATTATATTTTAGGCAGTATATGCGGTTTATTAAAACATTCTACGAGCATGTATATTGTGCATTGCCCTTATAAATGTCAACTTCGCATTCACGCCATTCATTCATTTTAGCAATACTTTATATTATACTAGCTGCGCCCCGCGGTTTCACCCGCGTGGTGATAGATATTTTGGATTATATACAATATATCTTTATGAATGCCTATGTGTTATTCTGATATGTAAGCTATATTATTGTGAAGTTACATAAAAATCCATTCAGTAGTTTTTGCGTGAAAGAGTAACAAACATCCATCCATACTTACAAACCTTCGCGTTTATATTATTAGTAGGAGTCGGTTCGCGACCACCTGTCAGTCGACACACGCGTCTCACTGTCATCTCATTAGTAACTACAGTTGTATCGTTAAATATTTATATCAGTTCAAATTGATGTCTTGGTTTTCCAGATTTATCCAGTTTCTATATGCGGTGTACGGACCGTACAAACATTGTACATCGAGTTTATCTAGTTTATAGCAGTGGCGTAACTTCACGGGGGCAAGTGGGCCCCCCGCCGGAAGGGGCCCGGTCGGAGAAGGATCCCAACTCCCAACATTTAGGGCCTGGAACGGTGTCGTTGCGCCACTCGTGTACATAGGCATGTAATATAATAACTTATTTAAAAAATTATATTATCTATACTAATATTATAAGGAGGAAATGTTTCATTTTTTGTTTGTATTGTAAATATAATAGGCTCCGAAACTACTGGACGGATTTGAAAAATTCTTTCACCGTTGGGAAGCTACACTATCCCCGGTGAACATAGGCTATATTATATTTTCAAAAAAGTTAGGGATCCTTACTAAAACAACAATAGTGTAACCCAAGGTGTAAAAAAATCACCTAATGAAGATAAATTCGAGTATAACGCGGATGAAACAGCGGGGAACAGCTAGTTTGTTTATACAGCACATTTATAGTTAATGCTCCCATCATTTTGCATTTACCATGATTACGAAAAGTATGTTATGTATACGATTTTAATTCTATGGATAGTTTACATCATCTGTATCTTTGTTGGTTTGTTCTTTACTGTTTTTTTCTGTGTTTGATGTGCAATAAAGCGTATTTGTATTGTATTGTATCAAAATAGCGGGACCGCGTCAGAATAACATGAAATGTTCAAGTACATACTTGTCTGAGCGAGTAGAGCAGCAGGAGGTCGGTGTCTCCGCGCAGGTCCATCTTGCGCGCGTTCAGGTCGATCCCGGGGAACATGGCGCGCAGCTCGTCCTGGAAGTACCGGCGCGCCGCCTCCACCTGGGGATACAGGAATATCATTACCATACTCCTACCACGATACATACATTCATCATCATCAGCCTATAGTAGTCCACAGCTGGACATAGGCCTCCCCCAATGAGCGCCATAGCGCCCTGTCTTCAGCTTGCCGCATCCAGCATCTGCCTGTAGTGCTTCGCAGTTCGTCATCACATCTGGCCAGAGGGCGTCCTACACTACGTTTTACCGAGTGGCGTGTCAAGAACACGTTTACCCCAGCGGTTGTCGGTTCTTCTTGAGTCGGCCCACTGCCATTTCAGCTTGCTAATTCTGAGAGCTGTCGATAACTTTGGTTTTCTGTCGGATGTATCCATTACGAATCCTACTCTTCAGAGAAACTCCGAGCATAGCTCTTGCCATAGCTCGCTGAGCGACCTTAAACTGGTCGCTCAGCGAGTGCCCTACCGTGAGTGTCCACGTCTCAGCTCCGTAGGTCATAACGGGTAGGACGCACTGATTGAAAACTTTAGATTTTGAGCAATGCTATTAATAAATAAAGCTTTAATACTAATCCAGGTTCGGCGGTCACAGGTCCTACTCGTCACGCACACGGGCCGAGAGCTGTGCCGCGGCGTCTCACGAGATCCTCGAAGCTGGTGCATGTAATGGGGCCGGCTGTGTAAAGCCGCCTTCCAGCTACGGTGTCAGTGCCTCCTCAAGGCAATTAATGTATGATATATAAACTATTGTCGGGTCTCCTAGTCCAGCCATGTTAGGTTTCACCAAACAACTGCAGTTATCTAGCTAGAAACGCATATACAACGCCTTCATTTTGGCAATATAATGTTGTTTTTTCGTAAGTTATGGGCTTCTATACAAGTCTGTAACGACTGTTTCCCCATAGAATAAGTGTTTTGCTATGTCCAGCCGTGGACGCCTTGCGCCGCACCTTGGTCCAGTACTTGTCGGCGAGCACGCCCTTGTCGACCTCCTTGCGGTAGGCCTGCTCCGCCGCGCTGAGGTCCGCGCGGAAGTTCTTGATGTAGCGCAGCGTGGCCGTCACCTCCTCCGGGGGCGCCTGCACGCCGCTCTGGATCATGCGGTTCAGCGTCTCTGCAATGACATACATATAAGTTTTATTTATAATAATAATAAATATATTAATTTTAGATGACATGGATCGCACAAAAATTTGCCCCGAGGCGTGAATCGAACCCGCCTCCTGCGTCGCATGCGGACCTTCGTCTGCCGCGCCA
Source organism: Eupithecia abbreviata (assembly GCA_943735965.1). Classification (NCBI taxonomy): domain Eukaryota; kingdom Metazoa; phylum Arthropoda; class Insecta; order Lepidoptera; family Geometridae; genus Eupithecia; species Eupithecia abbreviata. The sequence continues at coordinate 9,034,995 of OX030997.1, read as the reverse complement.
CATCGCTCGTCAGAAGCTGTTGCATCAGACATATGTACAGTCAACATCCTTATTTTGTTATAAAAACTAAGAATCGTATTTTGAGGAATACATTATAAATGTGATCGGGTTAGCAACGAGCCTAGTTTGTGTTGGAAGGACACCCACTGCGCTGGCTCGCGGAGCCCGACCAGCAGGCTCCGAGGCGGCATGTAACGTTAGTAGTAGTTGAGTGTTCTCCAACATAACCTAAAGTAAACCCGCTTAATTAATAAAGTGGGCATATCTGACGGGAACTGTGTCGCGTATTATCGGTCACGTCAGAACAGACATATGTATTAAAACATTCAACCTTTCACACTGAACCGATGATGCGTTAGTGCGTCGATCGTACAGCGTCTGTTCCGTTTCCGTCAACGCATTTTCGGTCGACATAACGTATCGCGCCACGTGTATTCTGATTGAAACAAAGCGTTACATCGGCGGAGATCGTTTGTGCACAGGCCGTTCGAACTGACTAGACGCGTTATGTGACAGGTCTGATTAGACCGAAGAGACGCGACCCATGATAAGCTCCACTCGACGACTTTTCCGTCAGATATGTACCGACCCTATAGAAGTACATACCGATGGAGCAGCCGGCCTTCCCGAAGGCTTCCTTAGCCTTCTTGATGGCTCTGTTCCGGGCCTCCTGCGCGCTGCTGAGGTGCGTGAAGAATTTCTTGTCGAGGCCGTCATACCCGGCTTCTACTATCTGAAGCAAGATATAGATAGAAAACACTTTATTATACCACACAAAACAGAAATAAACAATACAATAAAGTAAGTATAAAGGTCGGCATCGCTGAGAGCGATCTCTTCCAGGCAACCTTTAGGACAGTGGCACTTGAGATAAACGTAGCGTTCACGACGCGCAACGCAAGAATCGACCTTTCCAACTCAGCCCGTAGGGAAAGCCTTGTTCATTCCAGACTGTTTATAATTTACTTTTCATTCATGTTTTCTTGTTTAAGTTGTACTTCCCTTGTTTTTGTATGTTTAGCATACATACACACAAAACCAAGGGAAGTACAACTAATATATATCTTTATTCCATTATATTTAGATAAGTTAGTATTTACCCTGTAGAGTGCTTTGTTATAGGTCTCTGCGAACTTGGTGGCCTCCTTGTAGTTGTCGATGGCCATCTTGGTGTAGGTGTGCATGTTGTGCTCCAGCGTCACCATGTCCTCGGTGATCTTGACCACGGGAGGCTTGATCGGCTTACACTTCTCCGTCTGGATTAATGTCGCTGGAAAATTCAAATCAATTAATGTATATGCAGTCAGCGGGTGAACAATTACTATGTTTATTCTAAAACGTCCCATACAATGACTTTCCAGCTGAAACGGCTTTGGCGTGTAAAATTATATAAACAATTATATTCAAAACAAAATTAGGGTAAAGTTCGACTCATAACTAATTCACGGCGTGGTGACAGCCTGGCTTCTGGCTGCCGCTTCGCACAGGCTTTCAATAAAAAAATAATATTGGATGGATCTTTTAATGGATTAATATTACAGGCATCCCAAAGTTGCCCGGATGAGATTACTGATAGCTAAAGGCCGTATTATGTATTTCTGAATCTTAAGACTTTGCAAAATTATTGTTTTTTTTAAAGGAGCCATGTACCTTTTACCAGTTGGAAGAAAAACTAAAAATAAATAGCGAATATTTGAATGGCGTAGTGTAATAAAATAAAAATAAAAATTGTTTATTTCGAGCACAGGACTCATACAAAAGATAAAATTAAAATTTACATACTCAATCACAAATCAATGACATAAAATAAATTGAAATAAAAAAAAAAAAAAATATGCGGACGCGAGAGACCATCTGATGGTCTCTCGCGTCACTGATTCAGTGACCGGGGCACCGCCCCTTAAAAAGGGTTGCGTGTAAATTTATCCAGTGCCCCGTAAAAGGAGAGTCCCACCTGTCCGCTAATTTGCTTAGAATGGTGTTGGGGCTGTAATAACCTCAAGTTGAGGCAAGTAGGGGTACAGATAGTGGAATCTTGTCAATCTTTCATTATTTATTCGAAAGTAACTCTATCCGTCTTTCTATATGGTATGTCTGTCCCCTTGTCAACAGATCTTTATGTACCTTGCAAAGGAGAACTACAAAGATGTGCCTTGAAGAACGACATGTGTAGCACATAGCACATGTCGTTCTTCAAGGCACATATTACCCTGGCCTACAGCAATGTATGTCAGTAAGAAGAATAGCTGAAGAACAGTATCAGTAAAAATGAATGAATTAACCTGGTCCATCAACTTCGGGCTTTCCAATAATTATTTCTTCAACAAAAAGGGGTTTGAACTTTGTCGGCGGCACTAGAGGAGTTAATAAAGCATGTTAGTAAGATGAACTGAATATTATTACATGAATCAAATTATCCATGAAGATGGTTGAGATAAAATTATTATTTGTATTATAATTTTACTAGCTGCGCTACGCGGCTTCGGCCTTGTGGATGATCTAAGTGTCAAATGGTTTATAAACCTTCCTCTTGATTCACTCTATCCTTTAATAAAACCGTATCAAAATCCGTTGCGTAGTTTTAAAGATATAAGCATACATATAATAGACAGCGGGAAGCGATTTTATTTTATACTATGTAGTGATGCATGATAAGTACATATCCTAGTTCCCCACCAATCAGCATGATTTGCACTGACATCAGGAAAACCAGACTGAATTTGTTGTAATTTTGTTTAAATGTATATTCTTTTTTTTATGAATAAGTACTACTTTTTTTAGGCGCGCTCTATTTATAACTTTATCGCATTTGTATTCATATTTATAATTTTTATTTTTAGTATCCATAGACCGCTAGATCTTTGCCATCGCACTTCAAAACAGGCGCTGGTCCGCCTGCGACGACGCGACGCTAGAGGTTACGGGTTCGATACCCGCCTCGGAACAAATATTGTCTCGCATATTTGGAGTGTTTTCTATGTTTAATAAAAGTGTATCTTTGAAATATATTGCATTAAGTATATCAGTTATCTAGTAGCCATTACACAAGTTCCACTTAGCTTCGGGCTAGCTATGCTGTGTGAATTATACAGAATTATTTATTTATTTATTTAAAGGGTTGATTTGAACATAACACATATGTACTTACAGGCATATTTCTGAGGAGCATAAACCTTTTCTGCAAGAGCTTCTAAATCTTGCTCAGACTTTGGAGTGATTTCCATTGGTGTGACTCCTTCCTGTAAGAAGCCCATGCATTCAATCAATTATTATCTTTGTCCATTATTATTTTTGTTTCTTTTTCTCACCTCGTTTTGTTTTAGAATGATTATGGAACAGATGATAATTGTGAGATATGTATGCAAAGGTTATTATTAAGCTACCTGTGTTATTTCCTATTTTATTTTTCCTTTTGTAAATACTCAGCTCCTCCGGCAGGTGGAGTAAATTAAGTAGTTTTGCTTAACGCTAAATTATTAGGTAAAAATTGTGTAGAATATTGTTTGTTTTTATTTTATTTTTAGTTATAGTAATACAACTAAGTAAGATACCTACAAATATATATTATAGCTGATAACTACATAACTACATAATACATAACATCTTAGGTGACACTAGGGCCGGTGATGTTGAATTTGAATAGACGATTTAGAAGACCGATGTGGCGCGGTGGGCGGAGGTCCGCCTGCGACGCAGGAGGTTGCGGGTTCGATTCCCGCCTCGGAACAATTGTGTGTACGATCTGCAGATATTTGTTCCGGGTGTTCTGGTTGTTTTCTATGTATAATAAAAAATATCTATCTATGTAATGTATTGTATTATGTATATCAGTTATCTAGTACCCATAACACAAGCTCTGTTTACCATGGGACTAGCTAGATAATGCTGTGTGAATTGTCCAGCATTATTTATTTAGTTATTTATTTGAATCCTTCTCGTCCTCTTCTAGTTCTAATGATGATAGCTTTGTCAGTATTCCTTCTCTCTCCGAAAATCTCGCTTCACAGTTTTCTGATGTACTTAACACTTTGACTGCGGTTTTTTTTCGACGACTGCGATCTTTTTTTTTACCTAAAAAATACGTGCTGCCGCTCTACACAGCGGTTGTGTTGCGCCGCACATGCGTTTCGTTCGAAAAATATTACAGCTCTGCTGAGTCACAAAGATCTGTATTTTCTTAGCCGCAGCGCTAGTGTGGATTTTCGCAGATTAGTCACTTGTAGAAAACTCATACCGTGCGTTTTCAGCACTCAAGTGTTAAAAACTTCAATGCAGTACACATCAATGCTCAAAGTGTCAAGGACGCCAGCATGTGAGGAAAATGGTCTGGGACCATTTTCCTCACATGCTGGCGTCCTTCGACCATAGATCCATTCATGCCAATAAGAATGGCATCCGAATCCTTTCTCAAGCCTTGTCTACCTTCAACTTCATTCTCTCTTCCTCTTCCTTTCTCCTTATCCGTAATGACCGCGTTTGTGCGCGCTGTGGTGGGGTTGCCATTTACTTACGTTCACACATTCATTTTTCTGTTTCAAGCATGTCGGCCCAGCCTCCGCCACCTAATGCAGGTCAACATCTTTTTGTTGAGGTCACTCTCTCTCACACAAAAATCCTGCTCTGAGTTTTTTATTGTCCCTCCCTTCGGATCAACTATTTTTAGCCTTTTGAAAAACTTTTAGAGGATCTTTTTCCAAACTATGATCAAACCATCATCATGGGCGATTTCAACACCTGTCTATTGAAAAAGGATCGCACCGCAGCTATTGAGAGTATTGTGAGGTCTTCTAATCTGCATATCCTCCCTCTCGGAGCCACTCACCATTTTCCAAATTGCGCCCCGTCGTTACTAGATTTAATTATAGTTTCTACTTCCTTTTTTGCTGTAAGGTACGGCCAATTTTCCGCTGATAATTTTTCTTACCATGACTTAATTTTTTTATCCTATAAAATCCGCCCCCCTAAGTTTAAGCCCAAAATCATCTTACAGCGAAATGCCTCCTTCATCCTTCTCTCTTCCTCATTCAGTTACTGTCACTTCAGATGTGTCTTGTAGCTCCAGCTGTGATCAGATTTTATCTAAATGTATCTCTGTGGTACCTTCCTATTGTATGTAGTTATTGTTATTTGTAGTTCATCTGTTAGGTTAGATTCTAATTTAAGTAGCTTGCAATGTATGTATATATCTTTTTATTTTTTGTTTTTGATATTTCTCTGTTTGTTTGTGATCTACCAACTCTTAGTTAACCTATATCTTTTTCTCCATGCCTAAGTTGCCTGGGAGTAATCGCTGTCAGCGATAAGGCCGCCTATTGTACTTTTTATGTGTAATATTTAGATATAAGTTATTATTTTATAGTTTTAAGTGCAATAAAGTGTTAATTCATTCATTCATTATCATCAGCTTTTATCAGTCCACTGCTGGACATAGGCCTCCCCCAATGAGCGCCATAGCGCCCTGTCTTCAGCTTGCCGCATCCAGCATCTACCTGCAGTCTTTCGCAGGTCGTCATCCCACCTGGTCGGAGGGCGTCCTACATTACGTTTACCGAGTCGCGGTCTCCACTCAAGAACACGTTTGCCCCAGCGGCCGTCGGTTCTTCGCAAGATATGGCCCTCCCACTGCCACTTCAGCTTGCTGATTCTTTGAGCTATGTCGATAACCTTGGTTCTCTGTCGGATGTATTCGTTACAAATCCTATCCTTCAGAGAAACTCCGAGCATAGCCCTTTCCATAGCTCGCTGAGCGACTCTTGAACTGGTGGACCAGCCTTAGCTTCGTAGGCATAACGGGTAGGACGCACTGGTTGAAAACTTTCGTTTTCAAGCATTGCGGTATGGATGACGAGAAGACTTGACTTAGTTTCCCAAATGATGCCCAGCCTAGCTGGATCCTCCTTTTGGCCTCCTTCTCGAAACTGTTTTTACCTAACTGCAGAATCTGCCCAAGGTAAGTGTACTCGCAAAAAGTTTCGAGAAGGACCATGTACATGTACAACCACCGGCCTTGGATCAATGTGACCATTGATCATGACTTTGGTTTTATCCAAATTCATACCAAGACCGATTATTATAGAATTATTATAAAGCTTTATTTATTTGCTAAATATTTTATGCAATAGTTAGTTCTGTTTTAAATATGTTCCGTTTCTTTCCTCAATATACAAGATTTATTAATAAAAATCTATCATTCATTATGATACTGTCCCACTTCATGGCAAAGGCCTCTTTTTTATTCAATCTTAGTGTGAATTGTCCAACATTATTTATTTCGTTTTATTTTATAGACCTTCGTTTGACCACAATCGCATCTGATTGAAAGTGAAAATGTGGCCCAAGATAAGTCACGAAGGCTAGTTGTTATTATTTATTTATTTTAGACAATAGTGTCCCACTGCTGGGCAAGCAAAGGCCTCCCTTTTCACCTTCCACTTTTCATCAAGCAAAATACCACATCTGATGTAAATTATAGCATGTAGAATTTATTATGAATAAATTCATTATTCCTAAAATATTCCAATCATAAAACTTTCAAATTATTTGCCACACACAATTCGACCTTCCAATCACAAGAAAAATACATATAATAAATAATAAATAAATATTTAAAAATAATACTAACCTTCCCAAATAGGAAATGACTCAACATAGTGCTGTATTTGTTGAACTTGCCCACTGTGAACTTCCAATAAGTGGTGTTCTCTTGGAACACGAGCCCCACGATGTCAGACGCCCAGGGGACATTTGATTGCAGGAAGTTCCGGGTATCGGGGCTTTGTCTGTTATTGAAACAATTGTGAGCGTAGGTCTCATGAAATACAAGTTTTAATAAAGGAAAACAATAAGTGAAGAAATGCAGCTCCACATTTGGCTCAACTTTTTCAATTTAGGTATTCATTCTAATTTGTTTCTATATTTTTATTATAATTTTCTATGATAATAATTTATATCAAAACTGATTCCCTTCACTCACATTTTTACCATGCCTTAATTTATTATTTGTATTTTTTTCGAGGCACTTTTGTATAGTTTTATTTAGAAATTTGTTATTTCTTATAAAAATGATCAAAAAATTGTAAGGTTTTCTTCCAATAACATTTATTTATTAATTTATGGTGTGTATTTTTTGAAGCATTTTTGGTTTATAAGCACGGCCTATCATTAGAGATTATAATTAATTTTGATTCATAGAGATACGACACTTAGTTCAAAAGTAATAACAGTTTGTTTACATTGGGTAGACTGTGCTCATAAAAAATATTAAAAAGGCCATAAAAAAATTAATTTATTTTTTAGAATTTTTTTAACGTTTTTTCTGTCGATAAAATTGAGTATATTTTCACCCATTTCAGTATGTGCACTTTATAAAGACTCACACTGTATAAGTCATCTAGTACCCATAACACAAGCTTGGCTTAGCTTGGGGCCTGGTGATACTGTGTAGATTCTCCAGCATTATTTATGTTACATACACTACAATACTAATACCAAATCAATGCAGTCATCGCAGATTTTGTTTTATGGCACATGACAAAATCTAAATTGTATAATATTAGTGTGATATTTAGTCTTACTTAGCATAAGTTACAGCAACACCAGTGAGCACGGTAGCACCCACCACTCCCCAAAATAACCTGTTGGACTTCTTGATGGGAGTCGCCTTACAGTGCTCATCTGTTTGGTGTGTCGTATAGAGCCGGTCAGGCTGGCGCATCATCACAAGTGCCGAACATGATCCGTTCCCGACGTGTCTTCTAATCTGTAAAAAATTACAAAATCAGCTGATGTCAGCGGTGTAAATCTACTTTTGTTTTAGGTTATTGAAAATGACGTCTGCCGATTATGTAAGGTACAACAAAACTAAGGACTACCCTGTTCTAGGGATGTAGGGATTATTTGATCATTGTAAATTGGAGGGTTTAGGTATTGTTTGTAAATAATTCAAGCGAGAAACAGTGCCCGAAATCATCAAAACATTGGAATATTCTCGGAGAAAACGATCGGCATACACATGTTATTTTACAAGTTCTAAGTGAAATAACTTGTGCGATGAATTTTCGTGCAATAAGATTAAGCTTACATACCAAGACCAATCTATTACTAGACAAATGGCTGGTAAATTTGTACATTTTCCCGTCGAAAACAATACAAATTACAAATTTGTGTAAAATTGCATTGATTGACCTGAGTTGTCAAAACTGTCAAACTACCAAAGACAATTTTGATTTTATTTTAATTTGTCTTTTCAGACAAGCTATAGTCTATCGGCCCTTGTTCTCATCTCAACCCATAAAAATGTTTAGAAAAAATGTTTAGTATTTTCTTTATATTTTATGTATGCTAGTCATATGCTAGTTTTAAGGTATATATTACTATGGACCGTAGAATAAGTTAAATAAGATCTGTTACTTTTCTATGGTCTGAAATAAATGATTTTATTATTATTATTATAAAAAATACCAAAATACATCAGTTTTCCTAGCCTATCTTTATGTCTAATAATTTTAGATTCTAGAAGCAACGCAATAAAACTCAATTCAGCTTCTACTTCTCCGCCACAGCGCTAAATGGCTAGCAACTGTCTATCTGCGCGCTGCGTTGAGATAGAGGGCATCTTTACTCAAAACTTTTTTAATGTCTTACGATCCTTCCTTTTCTATTGGTATATTTTTTAACAACTATTTTTATTACTATTTTAGAACAAATATATACCTACGTTTCCATTTTATGCATGTAATTACATTTTTTTGCCAAAGACCACGACGTCAGAATTTACATAGACTATAATAAAGACATTGCTCTACTAGAGCGGTGAGTGATGTTAATGTTATGGATTTGTGAAAATTATATTATCGACATGATGGATAGAGAACGTTGTTGTTGCATTAAATGAGGTTTGGCTTGCATAACGTAACGTAGACTAATTTCAAGTTACTTTATGTATAATATTTTCTAAGCAGATTTATGTTTTTCCAATTATCATAATTCTGTTATGTGTATTGTGTGTCGTTAACAGACTTTTCACCACTTCACGAATCTATCTAATGGGCATCGGTAACCGTAAAAATTAAAATTAACTATTCATCGTTAAAATTCGTTAACAACGAGGATGTTGAGAATATCACAACAGACAGATGTTGCTAAAAGCATGAATGCTGACGTAAAGTTAACGCTAAACCATCGAAACGAGTTGATTTCGAGCATGGAGATGTAAAAAACTTCCATTCTCACTCTCTCTGGGATTAGGACACCATAACGATCCCGTTGAAAAAAATATAGGTAGGTACCTATGAGTTCTATCATAATTATGCAGCTATAACCCAGCAACTCTCCCAACTCATAACCCTCCCTTCCATCTCTAAGAATGAAGTAATAACTATAATACCTGGCTAAATCGCTAAATGAATGAGATGTAATATAACGCAACTCGCGTTTTCACTATTCAAGCACAGCTGAAAGAACTTAAAAAGAACTTAATCTATAACCTTATTTAACTATCCATTTAATAAACGCCACAATCGTACCGGGGCGCAGCGGCGGCGGCCGCCTAAGAACTGAATGGGTGTAATCATTTTTATCACATCACAAGTACCTACCCAACATTTATTCGATATCGCTTACCCCAACTCTCTGACAAATCAATTTCTTGGTAGTTAATCGACAATAGCACATCACTAGTATAAAGAGTAAAGTAGGTAATTCGAAATTTAGAAGCAACAAAATGCACTAAAAATGTTTGGGCTGGCCTTTACTGGTAATTTTTATTGTTTTACGTTGATATTTGCAATTTGGTTAAACTTCACTATGTAAATATTAATTTTTCATGTAATTTGCGTCATTATACCTAAAAATCTCGTTTGTTTTGACGTCGCAAATTATAGGTTATGTATTTCTTTTTCAGTGGCTCGCGCTATCCGACCTCTTGCGATTCCATATTGCAATACAGCCAGGATCATTCAGAATAGAGCGAAAACTTTTTCAACTCTCCGAAATGTCTGCGGACTTTCTTCTGCCTCTACTCCACACCAATCCCTACTATATAACAAACAAATACTGGAAATCTCAAATAAAATAACACCAGTTCAAGTTAGAACAGTTACAAAATTCAGTCTCAGAAAAGGAAAACGTAAGACTGTGAAGGCTGTAGTAAGTAGGTTCTTTAGGCTTCATTGGGGAGGTTGGATCAGGCCCAAAGTTGGTCGCCAGAAGAAGCTATGGAAGAAGTCTCAATCTCAGAAAAGGCGCCTGAGGCAACATGTATTTTGTAATGCTACCCAGAATACACTGCTTGATAAAATGGTTACTAAATTCTGGAAGAGACCAAAGTATTATGTGGAAGATCCTTATGCACCTTACCATACTCGGGAAGAATTTTATAACACCCGTAAGAAGCCACTAGTGAGAGATTGATTGTTAAAGTGAGAAGTTTAATTACCTGTGTAGTTGTGAATAATCGTGGAAAATAAAACAGAGTTCTTAGGTAATCAGAATTTATTTTAAGGATCCCTTGGTAAATAATGTTTGATTTTTGTGCTGTTTATGCAAGGTAAGTTGTAACATAACTCTTAAATATAGGAAAACCCAGTTAACACAATAATAATTATCTATACTTCTATACTAATATTATAAAGAGGAAAGGTTTGATTTTTTGTTTGTTTGTTTGTAACGAATAGGCTCCGAAACTACTGGACTGATTTGAAAAATTCTATCACCGTTAGGAAGCCTAAATATCCGTGGTGAACATAGGCTATATTATATTTAAAAAAAAGTAAGGGATCCTTACTAAAACTCCAATAATGTAACCCAATGTGTGAAAAATGTACCTATAAAATTCCTTGCATATCAATACGCCATTTTTTCTAAATAAACGTGATTGCCTAGCAACGCTCTTTTGACAACAAAGGTTTGATAACAATTTACTGTATGGAAATTCTTTTGTTAGGTTTTACGCCTCTTGCATATCAATACGCCACTTTTTCTAAATAAACGTGGTTGCCTAGCAACACTCTTTTGACAACAAAGGTTTGATAACAATTTACTGTATGGAAACTCTTTTGTAATGTTATAAAGAGGAAAGGTTTGATTTTTTTCTTTGTAATGAATAGGCTCCGAAACTACCGGACCAATTTGATAAATTCTTTCACCGTTGGGAAGCTACACTATCCCCGGTGAACATAGGCTATATTATATTTTCAAAAAGTTAGGGATTCTTACTAAAACTCCAATAATATTACATGGTACAAGGTGTAAAAATTTACCTAATAAAGTGAAATTCGAGTTTAACGCGGGTGAAACCGCGGGAACTAGTGTAGGATAATTTGGTAGAAAAGTAGTAATTTAGTACTAAAACTATATCATCATTATCCATCCCACCTGTAGATTGATTATTCCCTTTCTTCCTATGGTCCCACCTATTGTTCAAAATGCTACATCCAAGATCCAAGTTTCTGTATATTAGTACCTTGTAATCTATGATCCAAGAAGGCACTAATAAATCTGATATCAAGCAAGAAAGCAAGATGACCAAGTCTGACAAACAGCTGATTGGTCACTTGGTCACACACGGGAAACAGCTGATTGTTAAAACCTGACAAAAACGAATCTTCATATATATTGCATGTATATTGCATAAGATAGGGAGGGTGTTTTCTTTCGTCCACGATCAAAATGTTGTGAATCACAACATTTTGTTCGATTCACAGCCTTTATTCTTGTACAATCACAAGGCTGTGAATCAGAGAAAACGCTGCCATATGCCAGGCCAGCTGATCGTTATTGACCATGATTTGACATTGACATTCCCTCCCCCGCCTGCACCGCACCCCGCGTCATTATTTCTATACAAAAGTTTAAGTTTCCCGGGTGAATGGAGTAGGTAGGTAGTCGTTTCTACAAAAGATTTCATCGGCAGCTCATTTCCAAGTCAAATGCAATGCAATAATCCAGAAACGTGTGCGAGTCCTTAAATGAAAAACTAGCTTAATTGAGTAAACACCGGTGTCTGTTACGTAACATTTAATAAAGTTCAATTTAGAACTTCGTAATAAACAAACCTTTTTTACTTTAGGTGTGTTGTGACGTAAAAGATAAAGTGCCTATCTGCTCCAGCATGAATAGTATGTTATTTCGAGGCGCCCTGCTCGGCAACCGGTTCATATCTGACAAAGTCAGCAACTGCGGCACTTGTATTCGCCGGCTGTCAGTGACAAAAACGAGAAATATGAAGCTACTACAGTTTGCTTACCCGGACAAGCCGGAACAAACTCGCGTTGGATATTTAGTAGATGGAGATAAAGTCGTGGACTTGAATAAAACTGATCAGAAACTGCCTACGACACTCATAGAAATCTTGAATACAGGGACTCCTATAACCCAGTAAGTTTCCTTTATTATATTTTTTTTACTCGACTTTTAATGCAAAAGCTCTAATTTGTTCATCATCTCAGCCAATGTAGATCCCCACTGCTGGACATAGTGTTTGATAATAACTGCTAAACTCTGGAGCTATGGCCCCATTATGAAAACTCTTGCTTATTTACCTATCCTATATGTAGTGAAACCTACCAACTGGGCACTATGAAACTATTGAAAGAATAGTAAATAAGCCATAATTTAATCCTACTTATATTATAAACGCGAAAGTTTGTAAGTATGGATGGATATTTCTTACTCTTTCACGTAAAAACTACTGAATGGATTTTAATGAAACTTTACAGTAATATAGCTTATACATCAGAATAAGACATAGGCTACAATTTATAAAGATATATTGTAAATTATCCAAAATACCTATCACCACGCAGGTGAAACTGCGGGGCGCATCTAGGATAGGTATAATCTAAATACTTGGCTTATAGGTTCCTTGAAAGGAGTTACAATAGGTAGGTACCTGAGAATTTACCTACTGTGGCTTAAATTTCATTTGGCCAAGTCATTGTGGTAAGTAATATCAAGACGAGTCTACCTCTTACTTATATAAGTTAGGTATCATGGATACTTATCTGTTTTTCTTTTGTTTTAAAAGATAAAACCTGTATTTACCATTTACAATGTCATCCAGTAAATGAAACTTATATTATGTTATGATAACATTGATAATGCTCTGTTATCTGCAGCTTTATATGTATAACTGAGCATTTTGTAACTACTCAATTGAATGCTGAAACTGTTGGGTGGTTAACTCAATATTTTTAGCATTCAAGAAGATGCCTATGTTGATTTTTTATTCAAAAGGTTACTATTAAAATATAGAAAATATCTTAGGCTGACTGGCAACTCCTTAATTGTAGCGGAGTAGTTTTGGTGTCCAACTATGTTTTAGCATCTGTGTGTGACTTACCAGTTTATCTTAATGAACCTCACCCCCAACTAGACTGATCTTGAGCTTGGAATCTTTTAATAAGTCCTTTGCCAATATATGCGGCACATGTTTCTTAATTTCCCTGATAGAAACAAAACCTACTATAAAAGATTTAAAAACATTGCATTTCCCAGGAGTTCAAACCCAGCAACAGTGGCTCTATCGTCAGTAATCCTGCAAGCACCCATCACGGGGATGGATAAGGTCCTGTGCGTGGGCCTGAATTATAAAGACCACTGTGAGGAGCAGAAACTGAAGCCCCCATCAGTTCCCATGATATTCAGCAAGTTTGCCAGCACAGTGGTGGGGCCCAACCAGGCCCTGGCGCTGAGGACCGATGTCACTTCTGTAAGTTACTCCTCAAACGGGTCCAATAGGAGACAATTTCACTCTCATAAATTATTTAGATTTCATTTCATGACACTCGCAATGGACTACTTCCCGTTGACTAAGAATCATTACTATTTTATCCGAAAATCGTTTTGTAGTATATCACAAAGAATTTTTACTCTACACGGAATCCTCAGTGCACAAGTCGACTCGCACTTCACTCGTTAATAACTAACATCTAATTATAAGCACTACTACAGCGGGTATTTATCGCGATTATTTACCTAGTTTACCCGACGTTTCAACAGGTTTACACGCTGTCATGGTCACGGGATGGCATCCCGTGATCACTACAGTGCAAATAGGTAAATAAACGACATAAATACCCGTTGCATTAGTTCTTATAACTATGTTTTCCCATCGCGTATGTTTAAAAATACTGATAACTAAAATCTATTTGACTAATTCGAATCTTATGTAATTTGTAGAAAGTGGACTGGGAAGTCGAGCTAGCGGTGGTGATATCCAAAAAGGCGAGCAACGTGTCGGCCGCCGACGCGTACAACTATGTCCTGGGGTACACCATCGCGCAGGACATCAGCGCGCGGGACTGGCAGAAGGACAAGAATGCGGGACAGTTCCTGCTGGGGAAGGTAACTTGATCTAGTTATCCTATCCTACTAATATTATAAACGTGAAAGTTAGTGAGTATGTTTGTTGCTCTTTCACGCAAAAACTACTGAATGGGTTTTGATGAAACTTCACAATAATATAGCTTACATCAGAATAACACATAGGCTACAATACATAAATACTATAGATATATTGTATATTATCCAAAATATCTATCACCGAGTGGGTGAAACCGCGGGGCGCAGCTAGTACTCTATGAATGAGAGCGGGTCTCGGAAATTTCCTTGTGGTACACACTACACATCCTCTGTATAATATTATAAACGTATGTGTTTTTGCTGGTAGGCAGGTAGAAAATGCCGCGGCATTAAGCCCACCCTTTGAACCTGTACCGTTTTTCGGCTGTACCGCCGTGTACCGACGTCAGCTGACACCCTGATTACGACATCTACACGCTGTCGCCTTAATCACAAAAAGCGTTTTATTAATTTAGTCTTTTTTATTGTATGTATGCTAGTTTTAAGGTATACATATATTATATACTATGGACCGTAGAATCAGTTAAATAAGATCTGTTACTTTTCTATGGTCTGAAATAATACATAAAAGTAATTAAAATAAAATTATATTTCCATATTGAGGACATTGACAAGCTGTAATAAAAGACATTTTACTTTTTAAAATTGTATTTAATTGTTGTATGTACATGTACCTTAATTTGCGGAAGTCAATGCTATTTCCTGTAAAATTTGAATATTCTGGCGGGAAACATAGGCTCGTTCTCATTAATATGTTTTGAACAAGGTCCAGTCAAATTAATATGTTAGTTTTGTAAATACTTAGGTATCTTAAGGAAGGGTCATAATTTACACACAAAAAATAAAGATTGCAGCTAGATGGCAACAACTTATCTATGTCCTTTGCAGACAGCTATTATTACTTTGTTATATCTGTCTGTTGATCTCTTCACTAGGCTAAGCCTGCCATTGTTTAATGAATATCTCATCTCCATAGTCTATGGACACGTTCTGCCCAATCGGTCCATGGATCACGACGCACGACGAGGTCGGTGACCCCCACACGCTGGACATATGCTGCAGCCTGAACGGCGTCCAGAAGCAGAACAGCAATACTTGCCAGCTGGTCTACAAAATACCAACCATTATCGAGAGACTGACTTCGTGAGTAACCTATCACTAATCAATTAATTAATAATAAATAATGCCGGACAATTCACACAGTATTATCTAGCCCCAAGGTAAGCAGAGCTTGTATTATGGGTACTAGATAACTGATATACATAAATTATATTACCTATCAAATTAGAAATAAGGTGTTTCTGATTTTATGTTCACTTCAAGTTTTTGTCCATCTTGCAAATCATTGATTCTACCTACGGTGTAAATAAAAACCGAATGAACGGAATTATTTTTTAAATTAAAAACATCACTGAAAGTATGAATCCTGCAGAATGCTGAGTGGAGGCCCATTTTATCCTGGAGTGGATCCCCTATGCAAGAAACATAAGCATCTTATTTTGTAAATAAAAACAATGTTTTAAGTTAGTGTGCTGTGTAGCAAATTTAAAGTTTAAGCCGCTGTGCCCCGGTCACTGATGGTCCCTCGTGTCTGCATATTTTATCTGTGTCCATATATTTTAATTTAATGTGATTGGGTATTTAAATGTAATTTTTGGTATGATTCCTATGCTCCAAATAAACAATTTTTATTTACCATAAAAAGGGTTGCTAAAACGTTTTCATTAATTAATTTCCATATCATTTCCAGAGTGATGACGCTGCTCCCCGGAGACATCATCCTGACAGGCACGCCCGGGGGCGTCGGCATGCATAGGAGCCCGCCGGAGTACCTGCAGCCGGGGGACGTACTCACCAACTGTATTGAGAAGATAGGAGAGCTCACTGTGCGCGTCGAGCAGTTCAAAAAACATTAAAGAACAGATTAAAGGACATTATATAATTAAGTTAAAACTCTAACAAGAACGAACGCAAAAATTGTTGTGCCCTGACTGAGGTTTATGCATTGTGTACACACTAAGATAGATTTAGGCAATAATTCGTCACTTTAAAAAAGTTGTCTAATTGGTCACGGTTGGTTTTGCCATAATCCACGCATATTGATCGCAGTGAAGGTGTTGAATAAGGAACTAGGAAACTGCTACCTGAATTGAAATTGAATACAAATGAATTTTTACAATTGAATGCCTAGGTTTGTCATATGTCTATGTTATAAATATATGATTTGTTGGCAGTTAAATTACTAGCCACGTTAAAGACATTTTACGGACGCCATGTTGAATAATATGGCGCGTCGAAGACGGTAGTATAGTGATAGTGTGATACGGGCTGCCAGGGTTGGCAATCTGTTAGATATATTATTCTATGAACATGTTACGTTTATATGGTTTTACAATCTGTTATGTTATTTTATCAATATTTTATACAAAGTTTTAGACATTAACTTAGAAATGACCATCATATTGTTTAAATAAAATGAATCCAAACTATATATTATTGTGAATTAAACTATTTATTTCTGTATGTTATTTTTAATTTATTTAGTACGGAAATAAGACAATTCACACAGCTTGGGGCTAGATGATTATCTGGAATGAAGTACAGGATATAGGAAGATAGTATATAGTAGTAATAATAGTATATTCTAGGTAGATCGCCCCAGACAAATCATAGATGATTTAGATGACAATATGACCTATAATTTCTCTATCAATGAAGTGGTTTTATTCTCTGCTATCTATGACATTGAATTGCATAAAAAATGCCAAACAAACAGTCAAATACAATAATACAGAATCAAAGAGTCTAACTACGTTACGTAGTTATTGCATTCTCTTTGTCAAAGAGTAAAGTATAGGTACAAAAAAAAACTTCTGTCTGTATACAGGATTATTGGTAATTCGACGTATTCCCGTTAGGAGGTGATAGGGGTGACTATTTGCGAAAATTTTCACCCCCATGTGCATCATGCAAAAGTGAACCATTTTTAAGTTATCATGATTTTTAGCTTTTCTCAAAATAAGTCAAAAGTGCAACATCAAAAATTGATTTAAAAAAGCTGTGTGATTAAATCTATTTTTTTCTTCTGATTTATAAAAACGAATAAACACTGGTTATTTATCAATATTAAAACAACAATTACCGCTCCAAATTTAAAAATGCGAGATATAAAACAATATTATTTCATTATTCATTGAGATTTTTTTCCTCTAAAATGCCTTAAAAACTAAAAAAAACGTTATGAAACTTGGCTTGCAGATTATTTTAAAAACATAACCGTTTTCTTAGCTCTCCAACAATGCATAACAACTATGAACTTATTTCATTGAAACTGAAAAAAAAACATCATTACAAAGGAAGCAGGCGGAAATTCGTATACGAACTAAACCTAAGGTCGTTCTTTAAAATTTCTATAAAACTAACTTAAAACAATACCCAATGTATATAAAACGAAAAGTTTCTTGCTCGAAGTGAAACGCAATAGGGGGCGTTTATAATTCGTGTTTTGTGTTATTTCGCGGAAGAACTCAAAACAAGAATTATAAACGCAGCATATGCGTAGGGTATTGTTTTAAGTTAGTTTTATAGAAATTTTGAAGAACGACCTTAGGTTTAGTTCGTATACGAATTTCCGCCTGCTTCCTTTGTAATGATGTTTTTTTTTCAGTTTCAATGAAATAAGTTCATAGTTGTTATGCATTGTTGGAGAGCTAAGAAAACGGTTATGTTTTTAAAATAATCTGCAAGCCAAGTTTCATAACGTTTTTTTAGTTTTTAAGGCATTTTAGAGGAAAAAAATCTCAATGAATAATGAAATAATATTGTTTTTTATCTCGCATTTTTAAATTTGGAGCGGTAATTGTTGTTTTAATATTGAAAAAATAACCAGTGTTTATTCGTTTTTATAAAACAGAAGAAAAAAATAGATTTAAACACACAGTTTTTTTTAAATCAATTTTTGATGTTGCACTTTGGACTTATTTTGAGAAAAGCTAAAAATCATGATAACTTAAAAATGGTTCACTTTTGCATGATGCACATGGGGGTAAAAATGTTCGCAAATAATCACCCCTATCACCTCCTAACGGGAATACGTCGAATTACCAATAACCCTGTATACATAGCTGTAGTTATTGTCACGTTTGTTAGTATTCATCTATGGTTATTGTAATCTCTTTGTAAAGCAAACAGTCTATTTTCTGAGTATTTGTGACGAAGAGAAAATAATTATTGTAACTGTGCAACAGCAGCACTTTCATCCGAAAACGACCTATTATAGCAGTTCCCAATAATGTAAGGTTTCCTGCGGATCAGTGACGAACGGGAGAGATATGAAGTTATTGCAGTTCACGTACCCCGACCGGCCTCACCAAACGCGCGTTGGATATCTAGTCGATGGAGACAAGGTGGTGGACCTGATTCAGACTGACCCGACGCTGCCTACCACCCTTATAGACATCATGAGAATAGGCTGCCCTAAATCCTGTAAACTTTTAGAAATGGCCAGGTAAGTCGGTTTTCTTTGGAGTACTAGGTAGGTACCTCGCATCATATCGCTGTGGAAGTTGGAGTACTAGGTAGGTACCTCGCATCATATCGCTGTGGAAGTTGGAGTACTAGGTAGGTACCTCGCATCATATCGCTGTGGAAGTTGGAGTACTAGGTAGGTACCTCACATCATATCGCTGTGGAAGTTGGAGTACTAGGTAGGTACCTCGCATCATATCGCTGTGGAAGTTGGAGTACTAGGTAGGTACCTCACATCATATCGCTGTGGAAGTTGGAGTACTAGGTAGGTACCTCACATCATATCGCTGTGGAAGTTGGAGTACTAGATAGGTACCTTACATCATATCGCTGTGGAAGTTGGAGTACTAGGTAGGTACCTCACATCATATCGCTGTGGAAGTTGGAGTACTAGGTAGGTACCTCGCATCATATCGCTGTGGAAGTTGGAGTACTAGGTAGGTACCTCACATCATATCGCTGTGGAAGTCATTCTCTAGAAGAGTCTTATTCATCTATTTACTACATTATGTATATAGGTACATACCTAGTTTTGGGGTTCAATCTTGATGTCAGCATCACATACTCACGCCTGCGCCTGTATGTTATTGGGATTTGTCGGTAGTTATCTAATGGTGTATGAATAAGTTGAAAAGTTATAAGCAAACATTTATTCTAGAGGGATTAGTATTTTTCTCGCCAAACTTAAAAACACTAAAATTGGGATTTTAATTCTTCTGCCCACGTAGTGCCGGAATACCCCTCGTATTCCGGCACTACGTGGGCAGAAGAATAGTAATAGCGCAATGACACGAAATCCTCGACCACCCGAGGTCACTCCGCCAAGCTTGTGAAGATTCCAGGAAGATTCTGCGCTTCTGGACGGAGTTAGGCTGGTCAGACAGCAGAACAAACCACGCACAGAGGACCAATCAAAGTCTGAGTGCGGACATAAGTACACACACACACTATAACTATAAGGGATTCGAAATCGGTTATTATTAAGTTTACCCATAACTGTTCCAGCACCCGAGATATGCCAATGTCACCTCTATCAAAAGTAAACCTGCAAGCTCCCATCACAGGGATGGATAAGGTCCTGTGCGTCGGCCTGAATTATAAAGATCATTGCTTGGAGCAGAAACTGACGCCCCCCTCGGAGCCCATGATGTTCAGCAAGTTCTCCAGCACAGTGGTGGGACCCAGCCAGCCAGTCCTACTGAGGACTAATGTCACTTCCGTGAGTTGACCGTGGACCTGGACCTAGAGCCAGGGCTTGATACCGGTACCAATAATAGCGGTACTTAGTAAATTTATTTAATATAAAAATTAAGAAAATACTGATATTTCAAGCCCTGCCTAGAGCACAACTATTAACCTCAACAGACATAATGTAGAGCTCATTACCACTTGTCGTGTATCGGTTCCGGGTTTTAATCGGATGATTCATTTTATATTCATAAAAATAAAAGCGGAAACTGTGTTAGCTTTATTTGTTCATATTTTAAATGTACTGTTTATTGTAGCATAAGCTTTTTGTTTCCCAAATATACAAAAATAAAAATATATGAAGCTTGTCGGCGCCGACACAAGTCGGTTTTCAACAAGTGTGAATAGCTTCATATAAAATGTTCTGTCACTTAATCATCCGATTAAAAACGGGACCCGACAGACGACAAGTGGTAATGAGCTCTTATGCTTTCTGTTGGAAATAAACTTGTAGACAATAAACCTGCAGTAGCACCCATATCTTTTATACCTACCAGCAGCAACTAAATCACTAACAAAACGAACAATCGGACCACATTGCATTATATCATCTGCCCGCCTACGCACGCGCGAGAACGTATGAATTACGAACTCAATTTACTTCAATAATTGACCCTAATTTACTGGGGTCAGATTAGACCTCTGAATCATGTCAAAGTTTTGACCCTTTATGGATTCTTTACTTGGTGATAGGCACGGCGTAAGACATGATTACGAAGAGTCTTGGTGGTGTTCCATCGCCTTTAACTCTGTCTCAGAGAATTCAGTAGGGAATCTACATCTAAGAACTCAGCATGCCATATTTTATGTCGTAGATGGCTTTTGTATTTCACCACGGATGGATAGACTGGAGCATATTTTTGCTCCTAAGATAAAACACCCATATTGTCAGTAGGTGCAATGTAGGAGCAATAAATATTAGGAAGAAACTATAGGTAGGTTATAAGGTATTTAGCCCGACAATTTTTCTATACCACTTACCATTTTAGTTTGTGTGGAGCAAATCTTGCAACTGAATTTTAGACCAGTTGTCCTCAACCGATTAAGCTGAAATTAGAAATGTAATGTCTGTTACCATCGAGCTCATCGGATAGTGGCACGTCGTCGGAGACTGAAGGTGGCCATTAGGACCTAGGAGTTCCTGTTCGAAACGATTTCAATGCCTAGGTTGCCTGGGAGAAATAGCTGTGCAGCGATAAGGCCGCCTATTGTACTGTTAATATTTAATATTTAGATATAAGGTTTAATTTTGTAAAATTTTTAGTGCAATAAAGTTTTCATTCATTCATACGTTAACCGAGTTTGGGTTCGTTGGATTGCTCTTCCCAAGCACTTTGATCCTAGATGATAATAAAAGCTTTGTTTTTATTAAATAAGTATTAATGACATTATTTCTAGAAAGTCGACTGGGAAGTAGAACTAGCGTGCGTGATTTCTAGAAAGGCGAGCAACGTGTCGGCCGCCGACGCGTACAACTACGTCCTGGGGTACACCATCGCGCAGGACATCAGCGCGCGGGACTGGCAGAAGGACAAGAATGCGGGACAGTTCCTGCTGGGGAAGGTAACCAAATACATAAATAAATTAAAGAAATTCCTAATTGACACTGGCCTCTGTCGCAATAACTCAATATCGCTTCGCCTGGATCTCCTTCTTAAAGACGTTGCCTACACTATTGAAACAACACAAGGCAAAGGTGTCCGGATAACATTAGTGTAGGTACCTTTATCTTGTGTTAAATTTTCTAGGGTTCCGTATCCAAAAGTGAAAACGGTACACTATTACTAAGACTTCGCTGTCTGTCCGTCCAGTCACCAGGATGAATCTCATGAACCGTGATAATTATACAGATGTTCACAGATGATGTATTTCTGTTGCCGCTATAACAACAAATACTGAAAATAGAATAAAACAAATATTTAAGGGGAGTCCCATACAAGAAACGTGATTTGTTTTGCCGTTCTAATAGATAGTCGTACGGAACCCTTCGTGCGCGAGTCCGACTCGCACTTGGCCGGTTTTTTTCAATCGTGTGTTTTGTGTTGACAGTCTATGGACACGTTCTGCCCGCTCGGTCCGTGGATCACTACACACGACGAGGTCGGTGACCCCCACACGCTGGACATATGCTGCAGCCTGAACGGCGTCCAGAAGCAGAACAGCAACACTTGCAATCTTGTGCACCCGATACCTTACATCATTGAGAGGGTGTCCTCGTAAGTATGCAATCTGCTGAATAACGTCATGACGAACAAATAGATGTCAATGAGCACAGCTTTTATTATGGACAGCTACTAGACGAGTGATATACGGTCGGTACATTGTGTCGAGCGTGGCATCGGTCGCGTCTATTCCGTCTAATCAGACCTGCCACATTACATGTCTAGTCAGTTCGAGCGCCTGTAGGCTGTAGACAAACATGACACAAACCATCTCCGCTGATGTAACGCCTAGTCTGAATGTATCATACAAAATACACGTGCCGCGACACGTTACGTCGATCGACTATGCGTTGACGGAAACGTAACAGTTCCATCCAAAGGTTGCCTGGAAGAGATCACTTCTAAGCGATAAGGCCGCCCATTGTACATGTCGCATATAATATAATGTATTTTTGTAATGATTGATTTGATTATGGTGTACAATAAAGAATGTTTGTATTGTATTGTAAGAGAGGCTCAACGCACTAACGCAACGCACCATCAGTTGAGTGCGAAAGCTTCGCCCGCGTCGAAATCAATGTGTCAAATTTATAAACTTTCCACTTGAATCACTCTATCTGTTAAAAAAAACTGTATCAAAATCCGTTACGTAGTTTTAAAAATATAAGCATACATAGGGACAGTCAGCCAGCGAACCTGTTCTGGCAAAACGCAGCCGATACAACGCGGCGCATTTTCCGTCAGATATATGTATTTAGATAGGCAAGATGCATATATTATATACATAGAAAACACTTTATTATACCACACAAAACAGAAAACTATACAGGAATAAACAATACAATAAAGGAAGTATAAAGGGCGGCCTTAGGGCGCTGAGAGCGATCTCTTCCAGGCAACCTTAGGATGGACTATTTAGGTAGGCCAGATGCTAGGTGATGCTACCCGAATGTATTTCTTCTTCCCAGCAGTATTTCTTTTACAATTCCAGAGTGATGACGCTGCTCCCCGGCGACACCATCCTGACAGGCACGCCCGGGGGCGTCGGCGGGTCGAGGTGCCCGCCGGAGTACCTGCGGCCTGGGGACGTACTCACTTCTTATATTGAGAAAATTGGAGAGCTCACTGTGCGCGTTGAGAAGTTCCAAAACTGTTAAATAGTAGTTTAATTAAAAAGTTTTTTTGCGTTTTCTGAATGTAGTATTTCTCAAACTTTGGTAGGTCCCAAAGAACTTTTTGATCAACATAAGAAACAGGAGCGATTGGCATCAAAAAAGTTTTTTGAAAACTCCCATTTTCTCAAAATCTAACTATTTTTGATAAACTGAATGTGGATGTTTTTTTTCTAAAAAGGATGGGAGACCATTGTCATATATAGGTAGCTTAAACGGTTGAACAAAGGATATCAAAAATGTTATTGGGGATTTTGTGATACATATATTTTGTAAGGTTTAGGGAGAGATACGACAATAGAGTTTGTGTCCATGGCCACCAAGGGCAACTTCCTATCTCTGCGTAAACTATCCAAAATAATACTATTACAGAGGCATTATAAAAGCTCACCCAAAATATGTATTTTCAAAAATCTGACGTGGGATTAAGGGAGGGGATAGGGGGTCGAAAACTCGCCAAAATTACCTCGTGTAATTAAAGAATGCCCCCTTATATAAAAAAAAGTGAATAGTTACAAAAACTGCTATTAAACGATATTTTCGCTGTTTTGCGCGAGCGGCAAACATAAGAGGTGGTAAAGTTAAAATTCTGAAAGAGCACATCGAAATCTATAAAATTACACATTTTCAAAACTCGGTACCTACTTTTCAGGTAGGTACCTAATCTTTTTCGAACCAAGTGACTTCGCCAAGTTTCAGCTGCAGTTACACGCTGCGTAACGTCAAGTCTTAATCGGTCGTTCGGTACATACCACGTGGTGCAAAACTATGCCACAAAAGATTTGATGCCTAAATGAGAGGCCACAGCAGGCTGATTGGTGAATGAGTCCACAATTGGGCCAATCGCCGTCTTCCGCTGTCGGCAGGAAGACGCATTTGTGACGGCTCTTTCATAGACTATTACATTTAATGCCGAGGGGGCTTTATTGAGTTAAGTGGCATACGGGCGTCCCCAGCGAACTCTGACCTCGCAACCTATAGTTCGATATCTAGATCAGAGATCACAGTAAATTGGTTAATAACGCCCGCAGATTTTCCCTACCGGACATGGATGGTTTGTATCACCGATTTTGTCATTGAGATTTATCAATGCAATTTTACAATTGCTTTGCAATTTTTCAATTGCTTTGCAATTGAATTTTATATGCGTGCGAGTGTTGCAGTGATTGAGTGCAGGCGGCGCTTTGTATCACTAGCGGGCCCCCGCGACCTCGGATATGTCTCGTTATTTATAAAACCGATACTTGTCCAGTTACTGAACAGAGAACCTCATTTTATGACGGATACCAAGTAGGTTGTAGTCACGGTAGGCACCAATCTGCCAATTAAAAAAAATACAGAACTACCTATACTGTAAGTACAGGTATAAAAGCTTCAGATTTGCACGTTTGCTTTTAGTTCTTTTGAAATTAGACCTTGCATCGCTCACGCTTTTTAGGTAAACTTTAGGATACGTGTCGTTCGTCTGTGCTGAACCTAATTAATCTCTGACAATTACGTATTTTCCTTTCCTACTGAAGTCATCCATACATTTTGTCCATGTAAGCATATTTACCTTTCGTTATTATCAGGTACACTGGAATTATACAAAATACATGTTTCGGCATGGCAACATCAAATCCGATGCCTACACACTACACAGGATAGAATATCTATTGGTATTCCTACATTATAATTATTGGTAATCTTACATAATTTATTCAGCGTGCTTTAGGACAATTTCGCACTGTAAATTTGCGTTTTAAAATTCGCCTCAAAATGTGATTTAAGGAAGTACACAAATTTTAGCTTCTACCTGCCATAAAAATGGAGAGATTTCGCACTGCTGCGGCCAAAAGCTGAATTTAAAACAAGTTACTTAACACTTTGACTGCGATTTTTTTTCGACGACTGCGATCTTTTGTTTAACCTAAGAAATTCGTGCTGCCGCTCTACACCGCGGTTGTGTTGCGCCGCACATGCGTTTCGTTCGAAAAATATTACGGCTGTGCTGAGTCACACAGATCTGTATTTTCTCAGCCGCTGCGCTAGTGTGGATTTACGCATATTAGTCACTTGTAGAAAACACATACGGTGTGATTTCAGCAATCAAATTGTTAATAGCCCTCCTTGCGCAGTCGTGTAAAAAAACTATTTTTTACACGACTTTACATTAGGAACCTAATGTAAGTAGACTAACCAGTCACACTAACACTTCAAAAATAAGAATAGCATAATATTGTCAAACCTACAGCTGAATCACTAATAATAACACTCCTGTACAAACCTTTGTGGTTTTTCTTAGTGTTATTATTAACCTTTTTTTTGTAACATTATTTTAAGTATTTCTTTACTAATATTGTAAAGAGGAAAGGTTTGATTTTTTGTTTGTTATATTGAATAGGCTCCGAAACTACTGGACCGATTTGAAAAATTCTTTCACCGTTGGGAAGCTACACTATCGGCTATTTTTCTTAAATGTGAAATTTAAATTTAACGCGGATGAAATAGCAGGAAACAGCTAGTAATAAATAAAAAATAAACTACTTTAGTAACATTAGGTAGGTATATGATGTAGATTAGATACCTCTCTCCTCTTGTCTCCACTGGATCTTCCATCTTCCCTGCTCTCTCCCCGATGACATAGCTAAATTCATTGATAAGCACTGAGGCAGCAGGAGATATAACACACTCCTGCGGCACTAGTACTTAGGAATAACATTTAGTTTGATAATCTTCTTTGTCTTCTTTCTTCAATATCTGTTTCTTCTTTCTTCAGATCAAAAAAGGCTTATTACAAAATATCAGATTATATTATATAGTCTTATCTAAAGAATATACACTTCAATCTTTAAAGAAGCGAACAAGAAACCTTCAGGTACCTTGTTAGATTATTCGTTTTGTTTGTACCGGTTTCTTGTTCGCTTCTTTATTTTAACTTAAAAAGATTGAAGTGAACAAAAAATTTAAGTGATCGCTTTATTTCCTAGTTTAATATTTGCAATTCGAAACTTGTGTCGTGCCCAATAGTCCTTAAGGTCTAAACTTAGGGTCTAAAGCACTAACGTTTGAAGCTTCATCAACTGGTTTCTTCTAGACAGCTGCGTTAGATGTCGATGGCAGCTGCTAATAAAAGGTTATTAGAAAAATGCTGACAACCTATAGATAAGCAATTGTCAGCCTTTCTCTAATACCTGTTTACTCTCGAATATTTAAATGCAACTCAGATTGAATATTCTCTCAAGTGAAGAATTCTAGTCAGATTGGATTGAAAAATTTCAATAAGATGTTAACTTGAGACGTGCTTAAACCTGAGTTGCGTGCGCGTACTCGGGGTTACTTGCTTATGAGATAAAATAAATAATCTAAGACGTAACACCTAAGCTAATATTAAGTGACAATGTATGTGTATGCAATAAATAAATGCATATGAATAAATAAATAAATAAGGATTACTGAATAAAGCTGACAATCTCCAAAGACAATAAAATTCTAAGCATTTTTCTAGGAACCTTGTTTATTTTTAGTCAGTTTAGTGACAGCTCTAACTGACGCAAATACTGATCTAATGTTAACAAAACTTCTTTCTTCCCTTATCGCCAATATCTTTGGTTAATTTCCTTTGAGATCGCCTCGTTACAAATAGTGGACAGTCTTCGAAACAAAAGCTCTGTTAAACGAAGCCCGCAGACATTCCTTGAGGCCAGACATGTGCGTTACTCATTATGACACAGACCGCTCTGTTCAATTGGCTTGTCGTTTGTCCTCATAGGCATATTTGAAAGAGGCATAGAGTCTCATATCTAGGCAGCACCACTGCCACACAGCACAAATGTCATTCAAATATGAGCTTTAGCTTATAAAATTTAAAGTATTTTATATTAACGGCATCAGATATCTGTTACTTTAAATTTGTAGTAACCCATGACGTCAGTATATACAAATTTCGTCTAAGAACATAATTAGTGCGGTGCGGTGGAGCATGGCCGCTATTCAAAGTAAGTAAATCATTTATTTGACACATACAATTGGCTTAATCATAACCAGAACAAAATTAAAACATAACCTACTCGTGTAGGGAGAGGCCGAAGCAGGGAACGTATACGAGCTGATGATATACGTCTGCATGATGTAGATATTCAAAAAGGAGTTATTACGTTATTTGACGACCGATGTGGCGTGGTGGGCGAAGGTCCGCCTGCGACGCAGGAGGTTGCGGGTTCAATTCCCGCCTCGGAACAATTGTGTGCACGATCTGCAGATATTTGTTCCGTGTGTTCTGGTTGTTTTCTATGTATAATAAAAAAATATCTATCTATGTAATATATTGTATTATGTATATCAGTTATCTAGTACCCATAACACAAGCTCTGCTTAGCTTCGGGCTAAATAATGTTGTGTGAATTGTCCAGCATTATTTATTTTATTTATTTATTTACTGATTTAAGGAAGGTTCAACGTAGATAAATGAATTTATCTAGCATTTGTCTACGTTGAACGTTCTTCAAATTATGCCATAAAGTATATAGGTCGCCATGCTACGCAAAAGCGTAGAGGTCTACATTTGTGCGTAGCGAAATTCGTAAGGTCTCGTAGAGCTACGAATGCTACAGAGGTCTACGAATGTTTCTTCATTTTGGTTTTCTTTCCAACCGACCATGTCACTGCAATGTGCAGATAACGGACATAATGTTTAGTATTTAGTTACCTAGCTTTTAGTTTCCCATAATTATAAAATAAAATAAAACGCTTAATGTGCGTTGAATTTCGCGAACCACATGTACAGAACTTTTTTATTCGCCTCTCCAAGTCACAAACTTGTGATGTTCGGTTCAGCCATTAATTTCTCAATTGGTAGCATCCGTGCCATAGCCTATAGAATGTTTAGAGTTGGCGTTAACTTTTAAACTGGTAGGCAGGTATCAAATCTTGTTTTGTTCCTAATCTAACTCACAAAGTTATACGAATTGTTATTAACTACTTTCTGCCCGCGGCTGCGCTTGCGGTGTTTCTATGGAAACTTTAACTAAAGGTTATTTCTATCCCATTGGAATTGATTTATGAGAGAAAAGAAGTCGTATCTTATATTCCAGGTTTAGAACTACCTATTTACGAATTTCAGCCATTCGATCTATTCAGTAGTTTGTCGTGAAGAGGTATCAAACATCTGAACTTTCGCATCTGAATTTATAATATTAGTATAGGTACTTGTGTTGGATAATCTCCACAACCACCGATGGCATTCTTAAACTTCCATGAGACAATTTTGAAAGAAGCACTACGTTTACTTGTGCGTGCGAGTACTATCAGCCACGTTTTAACCAGCTACCATGTGAGCGATGGCCCATGCAAAAGCTAGTTTAAGATTGAATAAATAATCTAAGACCCGTGTTCATCAAATTATTTGTTTAAACGTTGTCAAACCTCTAGATCTCAGACGCTAGAGCGGTAAAAAAACTTAAAGCTGCGTCCGTCGTACCGTATGGGAAGTTTGATTAGAAATTACCAAGATGCGTTAAAAGACTGGTACTCTTTTTTTACTATAAATGTCGCGCTATTTGTATAGGGTAATGCTAAACGGAGTCTACCATCTACAATTGCCCACGTCTTCATGTCAATTACAATTAATTGTACCTAACCTACAATGGGAGGTGAGATTTAAGTATTATTGGATGATAACTCTTGTTAAATCTATTTCTAACTGTTCAATTAAGTGAATTAACTGCACAGCTTTCATTCATTTAATCACTTTTCTTACCTAATTTTAACAAGTTAACAAATGTAGTTGGTACGGAGCAATAGGTATTGCTTCTTACTTGGGGACCTATTGATAATGCTGTCTCTCTCAGGTAGTTTTATAAATAATCTAGTTTTAATCATCTTTATTTCGTAGGTCTAGGTAGGTATAAACTTTACACTGGCATGTATGCTGGGATGTTGCCAATGAAATATTTCAATTAACATAAGTACACGATAACTTGCAATGGATTATCTCTATACAATGTGGACGACCTAGCTTCTGGGTGGGCTTATCCGGATGCAAAATTACGTCAGTTTGTTTTTTATTTATCTCGACTTAGGTACAACTCTAGTCCGGGAGAAGGAATAAGATAGACTTTTCGTCCAGGAAAATCGCGTTTAGCCGCGGTCAGACGCGAGCAGGTAGTTATCTCAAATTATGCACAATCACGTGTCTATTCTAACTTCTTTGTAGGCAACGTGTGCGCGCATGTGGCACTGGGATGAATGACCAACGATTCGGTGGCTCCCTCGCGTTCCTAATGTGAATTAATAACTTTTTTAATTAAAAAGGCGGGAATGGGCCTGTGGAAATAGTGCATAGGGGTCTTTAAATTAAACAAATAATAACGTTTTATCTACGTAAAGTTTAGTTTTGTTAGAATATTAAAGTTTTTTTTTAATGCACACCCAATAAAATCATGGTGTAACAAGGGGCAAAAATCCATCCAAACATCCAAATCGAAGCTACTCAAAATAGTCGTTATCTATGTATAATAAAAAAATATGTATCTATGTAATGTATTGTATTATGTATGTCACTTATCAAGTATACCCATAACACAAGCTCTGCTTATCTTGGGGCTAGAAAATGCTGTGTGAATTGTCCAGCATTATTTAATTATAATGACAACCAAACTATGACGTCTCGAACCGAGTGCGAAGCCGAGTGCAAGTGCGAGTGCTTGTGAAACATATCAGAGACAGAGTGCTACAAACATATCATACAGTCTAAACATAAATAGAAAATAAATAAAGGTACCTAATGCGGGTGTTTACTTTACCACTGGAAGGTTCATATACCGCGTTACTGCTATCAGTAATGGCCATCTTAACTTTTGCCCTTTGTAATCAGTTGCCACCCGTCTTATCAGCGAGAACAGAAACGTCTTCTCATTTGTCCATAGACACTGTGTTTACATGCAGTTTTGAATGGACCATTCAAAACAGTTACAGTTTTTGGTCAAAAACAATGCTCTATAGAAAAATGAAATTACAGAAATTGATATTATTGTAAATAGTGTGGTGTTGTTGTTTAAGTTAATTATCACGTACAAATTAACGCTCATTGTTTTGTGTCCGTTAGGTAAATGATTTGTAAATACTTAATCTACTTTGTTATCTTAAAACGGTAAATATTCATTGTAATTGATAGATGATATTTTATTTTAAAGATATTTTACCATTAGGTACTGTAAACTGTATACTTCTCCTATTTTTTGGCATCAACGACAGTGTTACAATCCACCATGACAGTTTTACCCAAAGCTTATGCCACCATTTGTTTTGTTGACTTGTTCTACATAATTAAATAAGCAATGCTATAATAATATAATACTATAGACAATACACAGCATCATCTAGCCGCAAGATAAGCTTGTGTTACAAGAACTACATAGATGACTGATATCCATAAACAATAACTAAAACTATAAATAAGTAAACTACCTACATTAAAGTTCCTAATAAGGTTAATTTACCGGGAACGACACCTCGGCATCGCGAGAGCATGATTCACGGCTAAATGTTCTAAATGTCTGATCACGTCATGCATTAGGCGTTATATGAGTTTGAGTGACTATTGTTGGTACGTACTAAAGGAACGAGCTTGTGCCCACCGCTTCCCTAGCTACAAAGGAAAACACAAGGAAAATTTCACTTCATTTTATGAAAATATTTAAGTATAGAAACAGACAGTTACCTGCAGTCTTGGGGAAGCTTTCGACTGGTATTGATATGGATTAGTTGAGCTACCTATAGATTGTTTGCAGCAAACTGCAGTTAGCTCAACTGTTTTACTTGTATTTCTAAATAGTTTCTGTTCTTTAATTGTAATTTTTCTTGTTAATAAATTCCTGGGACTAGGGTATGTTGAGATTACATAGTAAAACCAAACAAACTAACAAACTTTGCTAACTAGGTATCTGTTTATACTATTAGTAGGTAGTTAAATTGTTTTCCTCATAAGTAATGTTTCAAAGCACCTACTTCACCTACTGTAGTTCTGTGATTCACAATAAATTCCTAGTTATCTACTATTTTGAAGAAAACTCCATTTGAGGGGTCTCTAAAGTTTTTAGTGTTTTTATTTAAGTTTTAGCTAAGATAAGAAAACAAACAAGTACTTACCTATTAGTATAGGTAGTAGGTATCTCATTTAGAAGATAGGTAGGTAAATAAAAAACAGTTTTTCCCAGTAGCATATCAATATGAAATCAACGAACTTTTTGACTATAGACTAATAATGACTACTAACTGAAAACTGAAGCAATAACTAACTATTTTAAAATTTCTTCTGTCATATAAAATTAACGACCTTAATTTAATTTTACCGCCAACGCCTCTCAGAGACCGATATAACGATCCATAAATGTAAATGATTCATTATCTTTAAGTTCAACAGCTTACCGTTAAAAAATTATCCGTTTTCAAATTTCACTGTTTTGTCAAACACACGCGTCGCTTCCGAGAATTGAAACTGAAATTCAAGATGGCGCTCGACGTGAACCGGCGGCTGCGCATCGGACACGACTGCTTTTAACTGAGTTTGATTAGCCTTAAATAGAGGTGCTGTGTTGGTCGCATTATCTTGTTAGCTCATTGAGCAGCAGGGTGTGGGGATCAGACTCCTCTGTGTTAGGAGCAGGCTTTATTGACTTTCGAGGTTATCTTACTTATTCCAATTTCCTTCTCTACAACTGGTTCATTCAGATGCATTATGTGTCTATCACCAATTCTATTTCGTTGCGGTTTTTTCCTGTTGTTTTTTATTTCTATTCAGAATATAGCCTCTGAACGTGACCAACCAAAATGCAGCCAATTAATGGCGAAAATACAAGGCGTGATACACACATGAATATATCTCAATTATCCAGCAGGTCAACAGGCCTACTTTACTTCAATATAGAGTAGTGTATGTATGACGTATAGGTACTCATATTGATAAATCATTATTCTATTCTATTCGTATGTATTTATTACATCAAACACGGTAAGTATAAAGAAAAAAAAAACATAATTTTACTGATAATTAATTGAAACAAAACGACTCTCAACATATTTCGTAGGCTGAATACAGTACCTACGTAGCGTGAAAGTTAAGTTTTTAGACGGTATTAGAAGCTCTCCTGAGGTAAATCAATGACTGAAAAGTTCAATTACCTTTCTTTCGGAATTTTCGACGATGAATAATGTGTCGCTTTGCAACGGACGGCCACTCAGCTCAGATGAAAAGGATTCCTCTCATCGCTTGCCCACTTAGTTTTTAACTCAATTACATGATTTATTAAGTGGTAGGTACGTGGTATTTCCACCGGAAACTAGTGGTTCCGTTTAGTTAATACAACATTTTAGTAATAATAATAAGTAAGTTAAGTTTATTTTTGAAACATATATTATCAAATAAATGTATTCTCTGTATATCTCAGTACTTGCCGTTGGTTTATGAAATCAAAAATATTCCCAGGAACGGCTTGCCAACTTCTAACCAATTTTTAAAATATTTCCCAGCCTTCCTGTGAACTGCACTTACATGTTCATGTAATTGCACAGAGCATCATCTGCATCACAGATAGCAAGACTATCCACACTGCATCATCTAGCCCCAAGCCAAGCAGGGCTTGTGTTATGGGTTTTAGATGACCCTTAACACAAGTTTCAATACATTTCATAGATAGATATTTTTTATTATAGATAACGACCAGATCACCCGGAACAAATATCCGCAGACTGTACATACAATTGTCCGGGTCCGGTGTGGAGGGAATCGAACCCGCAACCTCCTGCGTCGCAGGCGGACCTTCGGCCACCGCGCCACAGAGGTTCTGAGCTGCACTTATAGTCATTTAAGTTCCACAGAGCATCATCTGCAGCACAGATAGCAGGCTAATGTTATACGTTCACACCGAGACAAAGTACATTCTCGTTTATGTATTAATCATTTTGTATGAAATTGAAATGTTTTATTTTTATTTTACTATCATAGAGTTAGTCTAAATCTCGATATATTTATTAACAGCAAAAACAACATGTTTAGTTTAGAACAAGTTAGGCTATATTGGATAGAATTAACATTATAAGACCATTTTAAAACATATTTTAGGATGAAAAAACAAACAAACAACAATATCGCTATAAGCATGTTTATTTATTTATTTATTGAGGAATAACAAACGACTAAATTTAACTTATTATACATTTGTGTTAGTACTTTACAATGTAAAGTTGAGCGATATTCAAAATGTAGCCCACAACGCTATCCACATATGAGTTACATACATACAATATAAAAAACATGCAACTAGGATGCCTACTAGTTAGGCTCCTCTTAGGCTCAGGCTTAGGCTCCGTCTTTTCACTTCTTCCACTAGTGGACAAAAAATTGAAGTGAACAGTAAAATAATTTTATTTGATAATAATTTATATTTAAAATATGACTTGTCTAAGTGCTTATTTTGTAAGCCTAAAGAAATAAATGATTTTTTACTTTTTACTTTACTTAAACAATAAAATATAGGTAAGTAGTGTTTTTTAATAGGTAAGTACCTTGTTTAGGAATTATAATTTATATCTGCTTATAAAATATACTAGATAATTAGTACTCAACTTTAGGAGAAATTACTAGGCCTAGGTACTATTCAAACAATAGCCACATAAGATCTACTTGGGTCCCAAACAAAATAATATATATTCTCTACTCAGATTTATTTCATTATCTACATTATTATCTTAAGTAAATTCAAGCATTAGATTTTGTTAGAATTGTTACAAAAAAATCGGTCAAAATCATGATGCAAAGTGTACTGAAATGTTCGTCTTTGTAAGTTTATTTCCCTTCTGTGCGCGCAGAATAAGCAAGTCTTTTACAGGGAAAGCCGAATACAATCATCTTATAGTCACGGCAAAATCACTGAACTAAGAAAATACTGGGCTAAACTTTACTTGGTAGACAAAAATATTTCAATAATAGCAGACCTTCCCGGCTTCGCACGGTTTTAGTACGGATCCCTAACTTTTTTGTTTTAAAATATAATATAGCCTATGTTCACCGGGGATAGTGTAGCTTCCCAACGGTGAAAGAATTTTTCAAATCGGTCCAGTAGTTTCGGAGCCTACAAACAAACAAAAAATCAAACATTTCCTCTTTATAATATTAGTATAGATATAGATAAGTACTGATAATGCGAAGGTCCTTATCCAATCCTCAAAATATTATATTCATAACTTCTGTTTTTGTCAGTAAGTCTTTCTAATAACTTGGGTCTAGTTATTTTGTTTACACTTTTGGGTGAAACGATCTATTTTGGTAGAGTTCATTTAACGGGTGATTAAGTGATTATTGTCAATAATAACATAACAAACAACTTTAGTTCTAAATCATAATTAGGTCACTAATCACCTTCATTCGCTAATCATCGAAAACAATGAGTCCTTTTAGTATAAAATTACAGATTCTCTAAAGCTTCTTCAGTATTGAGTTGTACGCCAACGGCATCGTAGTGAAGTAAAGTGACATTCAGTGATACTCAAAGTTGGTGTTTACGTTCCTTTGTTGTGACTTTAAGTAGATTTTGTCAGGCTTTTTTCCTATTAAAGCCTAGCTTACTCTACTCGAAGATATGGCAAAAACTGCAGCGAGTCGTTCAAACGTAACAAAGTCGATTTCGGGTCGAATATAAGTAGATTTTGTCCGACTTTGTTAAAAAAATCAAGTCGAACAATATGTGCTTGAATTTACTCGTAATCAAATCAACTGGCCCGCGTACGGAAGATTATGAAGATATTTGAGAGTTGTTTTAAGTAGGTTTCCTTCGACTATTTTCCTATCATAGTCGGAAAAATCCTACTTTTAACAAAGCTAAATAACCCAAGCACTGGAGAAATAGAAATACTTTGTACAAGACCTAAGTAGATCTTATTTGGCTTTTGTGGATAATTCAAAGCTAAGTAAATTCTACTGAAGTTGAATACGAAGGCTCTACAGACCGGAGGTGTTGTGAAGTGAGAGAGATTCAACACTGGAACAACTCAAACAATACAATACTGGAGCAACAGTGTTGTCAAAAAAACTAACCTACGGGCTACGGGTAAGGAACAGAAATAACAATTCTTTATCGTATATTTTTGTTTATATCCTATGATTTTAATTATATTTATAAGTAATAGCCAGTTAACACAGAGTCACTAGTTTGTTTAATCTTATAAAGCGAGTTAAATTAAAAATATAATTTTTGGGGCAGTTTTCACATTTTGTAGTTTTTAAGCATTGTTTCAACTGTCCTAAAGTTCTCCAAAGTCTTCATCGCTCTTCAAAGGATTTTCGTCATGATTCCGTGGTGATATTAGTCAAGAGAGTTCATTTTGCGATCACCATAACGGGCAAATACAACACACTGCCCGTTAGTGACGGTCACAAACCAACTTCGCTTAACAGAAACTATTTCTTATTATCTTCTTTTCTTCCTTTCCTGGAGATTTCTTCTTCCTGTCCTTTCTCAGGTCTTGAAATCTAAGGGAAAATAATGATTAGCATGAAACGTGACTTCGTCAACTTCCCATAGAAACATGGAATAACTACTACACTGGTGTTGATCATTCAAAAATAAGTATAATATCAATTAATATCGTCATTATCTATGTTTGTATTCACTCAAAACCGTAAAAAAATGTATATTTGAATTAAATTCAAACTTCTAATCAAGAAAACTCTAAAATAAAGCCCGTTCCAACATAGTTTAGGTAGTTATTCAATAATTTATATGAATTAATTTTGAAATGTTCACTGCAAAGTGTTTCATAATAACCCTTGTGCTAAAGGTCTAAGCAAATCCCGCCATCTCCGCCTAGGCCTTCCACACGTGCCGTCGTCGTGCGTCGGGGACCTAGGCATTCCTTATATGTATTTCTTGCAAATCCTGAAACAAGTAAAATAATCAAATAAACTTTGATCAATTTTATTCAAACCACCGCCGCAAGTGTTGCTATTTGGTTCCACTGACTGCAACAAGATTATCGCGGGCACGATCGGTACATCTCACTCGTGGGAACTGATGTACCTACTCTCAAATAATCTCTGGATGGATAAAAAAATCTCCCCATAGACGACCTCTGTGGCGCAGCAGGCGTAGGTCCGTGCAACGAAGGAGTAAGTGGGGTTATTTACCGCCGATCTTCGATTCGATCATAATTTGTTCCTGGTGTTCTGGGTATTTTCTTATAAATATTAAAAAATAATATATATAAAAAATCTTTGTTATATTATATCAGTCATCTAGTACCCATAATATAATGCTTAGCTTGGGGTTAGATGATGCCGTGTGGATTATCCAGCATTATTTATTTATTTATGTTTACGAGCTAAATACTTTTTTAAATTTTGATTAATAATAATCATTGGACATTAAATAAAACAAAAAAATAATGTCAAAGGCGAGCCTTACCCTAACTTACCCCTTTACCCATTATAATTATGAGTATAAATCAGCTTCTGCGTCACAGGCGGACCTTCGCCCACCGCGCCATCGGTCGTCTAGAGTCTAGAGTATGATTTTTGTAAATCCTTTTCTTTGTTGCTATATACGAGTATTTCTAAAAGACTTATGGTCACCGGTTGTTTCACACACAATGTTTTATTATAGTATTTTATCTTGCATTAAAGAATAAGGTAACCTATGGTACCTAAGACGTATGACGGCCCCCATAACCCACCTCGCGTCCCGCGTGTTTAGAACGCAGATTTGGCCGAAGGTATAGGTATTCCTTGAGACTCAATTAATATCAAATATCAAATTATACGTATTTTGAGACTTCTTGATAATTGGAACAAGCGCATACTACTGTAGGTATTATCCATATCCATCGCTGGCGACTCTTACCAAGGAGTTTACCGTTGCATTGGTAAAATAGCTCTAACACATTAATTAAAACCTATTTTTTAAACAAACAGATGTGTTCCTTTTTTAATTAATGTGCTTATTCAGGCGGTTATGCAATACCTACCAGACGAGGTGAACTGAACACTGAACCTACAGAAAACAACTGAACAAATAAAATGAACGCTTGCGTCTTTGGAATTGGATTGGAAAGTATGACGACCATCGCGGCGTAGTGGTGGATTGCTCAAGTGGCTTATTCGATTCTTGTAGCAAGATAGCTGAATTCTAAGCAGAAAAAACCGGCGAAGTGTGAGTCGGACTCGCGCACGAAAGGTTTCTTACCATAAACTATAAAAACGAGCAAACAGATCACGTTTTTGTGTGGGAGCCCCCTTAAATATTTATTTTATTCTGTTCTATAGTGTTTGTTGTTATAGCGGCAACAGAAATACATCATCTGTGAAACTCTCTATCTAACTCTCACCGTTCCTGAGATACAGTCTGGTGATATACCGTTAAAGTATGAAATATGACTTATCGAAGTGCTTGACTTTACTTTGGACAGACAGATGGACGGCCGGACAGCTGAGTCTAAGTAATAGGGTTCCGTTTTACCCTTTGGGTACGGAACCCTTAAAAGTCCTTTAAGTGGAATTGTATATAAAGCCTCTTACGGCGGCGCGTTGCGGTGGCGGAAATGACAAAATTGTCATAAGCCCTATGTTCCACAGCTTTGCAAGTGTCTCCTTAGACCTCAAAAGCCATCTACTCGACTGTAAGCATCATTACATACCTACAGTTCATATCTGTCTTATCCAGAATCTGTGCTTACCCGAATGACTCAACATTTGAAACCATCTAAGACAATCAATGAAGCCCTAGCTTTCTTCAGTGGCCTGACTTTCCGTTCAAAATTTAAAAAGCTAGGTATTTTAAAACGAAGTTATCGGGGAACGAACTGTATCTGAAACATTGAAACGAGCTTTTGTGAAATTAAATTAATTGATTTTAACCTCACCTGATAGGTCACACCAATCATAAGACAAAAGGGATGATGGTATCAAAAAAGGTAGTACTCTGCCCTACAGTAATTAAAATTTAAATAAATACAAGAGAATTTAACGTCTCACCTGACAGGATATCCGGAGTTTCATCATCATCAGTCCATGCTCTTCACTGCTAGACAAGCTTAGCTTAACTTAGCCTCCATATGAAAACCATTTAGCGTCCTGTCATCAGACTCATCCAGCATCTGATAGCAGGCTTTCGCAGGTCCCATCTGGCCGGTCACCCTACGCTACGTTAGCCGAGTAGTGGTCTCTGCTCTTGAAAACATTACATATGTCATATCTTCTTGAACTGACATGGTCCGTGACTCCCTTACACCATCGCCATCAGCGGAGATCTCATCCCCATACGGATGGAGCCTCTGTTCTGAGCAAACTGCAAGGTTCACGAGGAATGCTCTTCGGTGAACACTCTCATCGTGGAATAATCTTCTGGTCGAGGTTTTACCTCAGGATTTGAAAAGGGTCTTCTTTTAGTATATTATGGGGTTCTTCAAAAAGGGTCGGCAAGGCGCGTGTAACGCCCCTGATGTTACAGGGACCTATAGGCTGCGGTAACCGCCTTGCGTCGAGCAGCTGGACCGTGAAAGGAATGGAAAAGGGGTAGATGGTTAATCTTACCTCCCGTTGTTCTTCTGTCCACGTGGTAGAGGTGTGTTCTCCCCGAGTGTCCGGAATCGAATGTGTCCCCCACGATCTGCATGTGAAGGTGATCTGAGCTGCACTGGGCCGTCTGCGGTGCGATGTAGGCTGTGGGGACCGCGCCGTGTAGCCTTCGGGGGCAGGGCTGTACGCAGGTCATGTATAGCATCCTTGCTTAGTTTGAGTTCCACTGCCACTGTGCATTAAATGATTTTTCATGTGTTTTCGTATATAAATATTTTATTATTATTATTATACTAGACATACAAATAAACTTGCTGTGCCCACAACTAAGCTACACAAGATAATTGTATCTTTTAAAGAGCAACGGCTTCTACAACAAAAATCCAAGTGAGTTGTAAAAATTATCAATAAATAAATTCAAACAAATTGTCAAACATAATAATTATTGTATTATTTATTATCCTTTGTGATAATAAGGCTTACTAAAAAATATCAGATTATCTAGCTAGACGATAAAAAGCTTAGGATGAGTTTTGCTCCAACCCGAAAACTAACAAGGTAAAGTTTTCTTGCTTCTTTACCTTACTCTGCTTAGTCTGCTGCTAGTATAATTAATTACAGCTGTGCCCAACGGACTTACCCACGTTGATAAATTATATTTGAATTATTTGATCATCTCACGAGCACACTGCACTTTACGATACAAGCTTTATTAAGATACAAGCGAAATAAACGCGGTATTGCAAGATGGCGGACCGAGCGCGGAGATGTAGCTGGCGTCCGAACATAATCGTGCGGGAAAGAGATAGAATCATAGTCACATCTTTGCGTTAGAACAGACAGTCTGTATCTTACTTTAAACTACTTAGTATACTGAAGCCTGCCCTCAGTACACCCCTGGCCTGTGGTTTCATGTGTGTTCAAGTGTCCTGTGTTTGTTCTAATTCTGCGTAACGTGGCTCGGCTCGCATCGTTTAGTTTGATTCATAGTTCATTAGTTGAATTATATTACTTGATCGACACTTCTAGGCTACGCTATTTCTTTACTAACTTGTAAGTTTTACCTTAGCGACCTCAGTGGCGCAGTGAGCAGGCCTACGACGCAGATGTTTGCGAGTTCGATTCCAGCCGCGAGACAAAAAGTTTGTCTCTAGGTACTTGGTACCCGGTTTGCGTGAACAAGTAATAAAGTAGGTATATCAGTCATTTACTGTTACATAGTGGGGGAGCACAGCTGCCTATATTACAGACTTTTCAGTCTAGTTTAGGCAACTGAGCCTACATAATAGTTAAAACTGGAATCGCATTATGTTATGGACCTATGTATGTACCTACATATTTCCAAATATATGACAAATTAACGTTTTTTTTTTACTATCACCTTATTAAATCTATACAAAAATCTTTTCAACGGTCGAAGGCCCGTATTTAAAAGTTGCTCCAATCATCGATTTATGCTTGAGTAACGGTTTTCTATGGCAAAAGCGTTGCCCAAGCATAAATGACTGAGCATAGTTTCATACTACGGGCCTTAGTGAACCACCACACATCTTCACACAAGGTCTGCTAACTTTGGGGTAAGAAGAAGCTGTGTAAAATTATATAATATCTCAAAAAAATTATTTCGACGAGACTTTCCCCTCAGTACAGGAACGCTCTCGCCAGCTGAGCCGCGAAAATATAATCTTTGGGATATTATTTCATTACTTAGAGATTACCCTGAGTGTGAGGGCTTTCGTACTAAAAGAACAAAAACGCTGTGTGTAACTCCGTCCAATTTTAGATATATTTATTAAATACTTGTAATCTGTAGACTGCTCCCAGTCTGTGGACACAGTACAAGACCTCGCACAATAGCGTAAACCTATCTGAGAGTGAGCAGGTACCTTTATACTGAGGCCTAGATTCAGTGAAAACCAAATTAACACTTTGACTGCGATTTTT
The DNA here is from genome assembly GCA_943735965.1 of Eupithecia abbreviata. Lineage (NCBI taxonomy): Eukaryota > Metazoa > Arthropoda > Insecta > Lepidoptera > Geometridae > Eupithecia > Eupithecia abbreviata. The sequence goes on along the minus strand of OX030997.1, from coordinate 8,994,037 downwards.
TTCGACGACTGCGATCTTTTTTTTAACCTAAAAAATTCGTGCTGCCGCTCTACGCACGCAGCGGTTGTGTTGCGCCGCACATGCGTTTCGTTCGAAAAATATTACGGCTGTGCTGAGTCACACAGATCTGTATTTTCTCAGCCGCTGCGCTAGTGTGGATTTACGCATATTAGTCACTTGTAGAAAACACATACCGTGTGATTTCAGCACTCAAAGTGTTAGTAATGTTATCATGCGCTTTAATAAATACAATTTCTAGGACGTAGGTAAATAGATAGTCCATAAAGTACCTTAGTAGAGCCGATGGCCTTACTTCACATCTAGCGCAAGCTTCTAGCATTACGCGGTTGATAACCACAGTACTTATATGTTCAAAGTACTCTTGTAGTCAGCTAGTACAAGTCAACTATCCGGTACTGTATATACCTATTTTTATGATATTTTTACTAGTTTCTGCCTGCAGCTTAGCACGCGTTGTTTAATGTTAATTATATTCCATAGGAACTGATATATGGGATTTATGACCATTATCTATTTTAGCTAAGTTGTCAAAGACTACCATAGACCTAAGTTTCGCTATACAACGATACGCTACATAACTAACTACCAAGATAAGAAAACATTTGTTCTACGCCCCGTGCCGTAGGCTAATTCGTAGCAGGCAGCGTAGCGCTTTCGTAGCACAGGGTAGCACTTCGTAGCACAGCGTAGCACACCGTAAAGCTTTCGTAGCACTTCACACGCGCAGCTTTATAGAGTGGGACGCAGCGTAGCAAAGTAGCTTTGCGTAATGCATAAGATAAAAAAAATACAAAATATGTGCGATCTCTACCGGGCAATCGGTGATGGACAGGATCGTTGGATTGAACATGGGGATATGTGTGCATTATATTAATTTATGAGAAAGAATGACGAATTTATATTCCAACTGTTTATCTTTGGGGAAAGCGCGTGTGAACCAACCGACGACTAGTAGAAAATAAAATAAAATTGTGTCTAATTATTTATTCTAGAACGATATATCTATAAAGTCTGGTTCATAGTCTAGGTCCAGCGTGCGAGTTGCGACCGTATGCTTGTACCAGAGAGCTGAGGATCGCGCGCTGCGGGTTCTGTTGCTGGCTTCGAAGTCCACTTCGAACAGGCCGAACTTCACACTGGAACAAGAAGTTATGAGTTGGTTATAATTTATTTTTTAGGTGTAGTGGACTTTTGCCCAGGATTTGAACAGCAACGACAAAAAATAAACATACGATTTTAGGAGAAGTGACAAGTACTGTTTAGTCTATAGAAAAAAGTTTCATATTTTGGAGCGAAATTACTCTATATGAAAATGCCCAAAGGCTCAATACGGCGAAGCAATCGCTTTGATATGAGTGTGGTAGTTATAGGTTATAGTCGCAAGATCGTCACGTAGCATTAGTTGATTTGTTTTGTAGTGGGCCCAGTCGCCTGTATCCTCGATTTATATACGTTCAGATCGTGCATGCGCTGTTATCTGCACAGAGATATTGGTATAATGCAGAGCCCGTTCTCTGAGATGATTCTCTGAGGCTTATGATAATGAGAAACGGAACGGACTTTGGCACTCGTATAGAAGATGATTTTAAGATTGTGCCTTTAAAAGTGAATTTCCAAGGGATTAGTAGTTATCTCATAAAACCTTAACAGTTTAATACTAAGGGATTCGAAGTCGGTTTTTAGTATTTATTTATTTATTTAACAAATATTCATATATTCGTATATTCACTGTTTCATCATCATCAGCCTATAGCAGTCCACTGGTGGACATAGATCTCCCCAATGAGCGCCATAGCGCCCTCTCTTCAGCTTGCCGCATTCAGCATCTACCTGCAGTCTTTCGCAGGTCGTCATCCCACCTGGCCGGAGGGCGTCCTACACTACGTTTACCGAGTCGTGGTTTCCACTCAAGAACACGTTTGCCCCGCCCAGCGGCCGTCGGTTCTTCGCGAGATATGGCCGGCCCACTGTTTCATATGTATTTAATAAATAAGTAATGCTCGACAATTCACTTAGTATTTGCATAGCTCCAAGCTAAGTAGAGCTCGTGTTATGGGTGCTGCAGATCGTACGATTATTTTGCCCAAGGCGAAACAAGGATCGAACAAACAACAATGCAGGCTGCATTACAAAGGTAGGCGTTACCTGAGTCCAGAGTCCCATTCAAAGTTGTCGAGCAGGCTCCAGGCCGTGTACCCCACCACGTGGCTCTCGGCGGCCAGGATGTGCTGCAGGTACTCCCGCAGGTAGGCCACGCGCTCCGCGTCCCGCACTCCGGAGAGCGTGCTGAACCCGTTCTCCGTGATGATGATGGAGGGGTTGTTGCAGTTGTCTCGCACCCAGTGGAGGGCTTTCTCGATGCCGTGCGGGATGGACTGGAAAAGAAACCATAGAAATAGAAGTGGGGACCAAAGTTTTCAACATAGCACAATGAATTCGCAAGCTCAACTATTTGATGTTAAGTTTTTTATTACCTCATTTAAAAAGTAGTAAATTATTGTAGATTTTTAAGAGGTACCTAATATAATATATTACCTACTAGCTGCGCCCCGCGGCTTCACCCGCGTGGAAATTTTTACGCAATTTTGTGTTGTTGTGTTTGTGTTGTCATGTTTTCTCACCGTTTAAACCTTCCCTGGACTACGACAAACATTTCAAAACCAAAATCAGCTAAATCGGCCCAGCCGTTCTTGAGTTTTAGCGAGATTAACGGACAGCAATTGATTTTGTTCTTAATTTTGAAAAAAAATAAAAAAAAATATTACTTTTAACTTATTTTTTTTTACTAATACTAAATTTCGCATTTTTTTTATAGGTAACATTTTTTGTAGTAGCATTTGAGTTCGTACTAGATACAGTCAGCGTCAAATTGATATGAGCGTCTAGAGTAGTCAAAACGCAGATAGGAGCTGGCGCCACCGCCGACGTCGTCGTTGTACGATGGCACCTCGAACGTACCGGGTGCGTACGGGGTGTAGAAACTTACAGTAGAATGTATGGCGACAGCTGGCTTGTAGTCCAGATAGGAGCTAGCGCCGCCGACGTCGTCGTTGTACGAAGGCACCTCGAACGTACCGGGTGCGTACGGGGTGTAGAAACTTACAGTAGAATGTATGGCGACAGCTGGCTTGTAGTCCAGATAGGAGCTAGCGCCGCCGACTTCGTCGTTGTACGACGGCACCTCGAACGTACCGGGCGTGTACGGGGTGTAGAAACTTACAGTAGAATGTATGGCGACAGCTGGCTTGTAGTCCAGATAGGAGCTAGCGCCACGACGTCGTCGTTGTACGACGGCACCTCGAACGTACCGGGCGTGTACGGGGTGTAGAAACTTACAGTAGAATGTATGGCGACAGCTGCCTTGTAGTCCAGATAGGAGCTAGCGCCGCCGACGTCGTCGTTGTACGACGGCACCTCGAACGTACCGGGCGTGTACGGGGTGTAGAAACTTACAGTAGAATGTATGGCGACAGCTGGCTTGTAGTCCAGATAGGAGCTAGCGCCGCCGACGTCGTCGTTGTACGACGGTACCTCGAACGTACCGGGCGTGTACGGGGTGTAGAAACTTACAGTAGAATGTATGGCGACAGCTGCCTTGTAGTCCAGATAGGAGCTAGCGCCGCCGACGTCGTCGTTGTACGACGGCACCTCGAACGTACCGGGCGTGTACGGGGTGTAGAAACTTACAGTAGAATGTATGGCGACAGCTGCCTTGTAGTCCAGATAGGAGCTAGCGCCGCCGACGTCGTCGTTGTACGACGGCACCTCGAACGTACCGGGCGTGTACGGGGTGTAGAAACTTACAGTAGAATGTATGGCGACAGCTGGCTTGTAGTCCAGATAGGAGCTAGCGCCGCCGACGTCGTCGTTGTACGACGGCACCTCGAACGTACCGGGCGTGTACGGGGTGTAGAAACTTACAGTAGAATGTATGGCGACAGCTGGCTTGTAGTCCAGATAGGAGCTAGCGCCGCCGACGTCGTCGTTGTACGACGGCACCTCGAACGTACCGGGCGTGTACGGGGTGTAGAAACTTACAGTAGAATGTATGGCGACAGCTGGCTTGTAGTCCAGATAGGAGCTAGCGCCGCCGACGTCGTCGTTGTACGACGGCACCTCGAACGTACCGGGCGTGTACGGGGTGTAGAAACTTACAGTAGAATGTATGGCGACAGCTGGCTTGTAGTCCAGATAGGAGCTAGCGCCGCCGACGTCGTCGTTGTACGACGGCACCTCGAACGTACCGGGCGTGTACGGGGTGTAGAAACTTACAGTAGAATGTATGGCGACAGCTGGCTTGTAGTCCAGATAGGAGCTAGCGCCGCCGACGTCGTCGTTGTACGACGGTACCTCGAACGTACCGGGCGTGTACGGGGTGTAGAAACTTACAGTAGAATGTATGGCGACAGCTGCCTTGTAGTCCAGATAGGAGCTAGCGCCGCCGACGTCGTCGTTGTACGACGGCACCTCGAACGTACCGGGCGTGTACGGGGTGTAGAAACTTACAGTAGAATGTATGGCGACAGCTGCCTTGTAGTCCAGATAGGAGCTAGCGCCGCCGACGTCGTCGTTGTACGACGGCACCTCGAACGTACCGGGCGTGTACGGGGTGTAGAAACTTACAGTAGAATGTATGGCGACAGCTGGCTTGTAGTCCAGATAGGAGCTAGCGCCGCCGACGTCGTCGTCGTTGTACGACGGCACCTCGAACGTACCGGGCGTGTACGGGGTGTAGAAACTTACAGTAGAATGTATGGCGACAGCTGGCTTGTAGTCCAGATAGGAGCTAGCGCCGCCGACGTCGTCGTTGTACGACGGCACCTCGAACGTACCGGGCGTGTACGGGGTGTAGAAACTTACAGTAGAATGTATGGCGACAGCTGGCTTGTAGTCCAGATAGGAGCTAGCGCCGCCGACGTCGTCGTTGTACGACGGCACCTCGAACGTACCGGGCGTGTACGGGGTGTAGAAACTTACAGTAGAATGTATGGCGACAGCTGGCTTGTAGTCCAGATAGGAGCTAGCGCCGCCGACGTCGTCGTTGTACGACGGCACCTCGAACGTACCGGGCGTGTACGGGGTGTAGAAACTTACAGTAGAATGTATGGCGACAGCTGGCTTGTAGTCCAGATAGGAGCTAGCGCCGCCGACGTCGTCGTTGTACGACGGTACCTCGAACGTACCGGGCGTGTACGGGGTGTAGAAACGGGTCGAGTAGTGGTTCATGCCGAAGAAATCACTTGTTCCTGGAAATCAAAATTGTTTTCAGAAAAATTGGATTATTTATGAAGATGTCAGGTAATTCAGGCATTCTAGTGGTATTCCAGAGAATAAACTAAAAAAAAGAATTAAATGACATAGATACTACATTTTGATACTTATGTAATTTTCTGTTTCTCATAAAATTATTTTGTTTCTGTTATTATGTAAGTCTTAAAATTCAGGTCATAATACTTCAGTCGACTATTAGAATAATTTGAATAAATAATAATATGTAGTTTTCGAATTTCTTGTCTAGCGGCTTATTTTGTGAGTCGAAAGAATATAAAAGTAATGATATGCGATTTCTTACTTACGTACGTACCTTGTACCTGCTATACTCTGTCCACGAATTTATTTTCTTTGATTGAATGTAATAACGCAATATGTCATAGACTCTTGCTTCTCAGTTTCTTTGTAATGTGACGAATTTATCGAATCGAAAAATATCGGGACTAACTCAGAGCCTTGATAAACGAGCTGAAAAATTGTGCTGTTTACCTCTATGTATTACATTATTTAATATTTCCTTAAGTCATAGAAAATAAATGCGTGGACGCATAGTATAGCACCTAGGTATAGTAAGAAATCGCATATCATTACTTTTTATATTCCGTAGGCAGAACAAAGAGTATAGACAAACAAGGAGTACACCCCCTGCCTTTTCTTAAATTCATGTAATTATTTCCATCCAAAGTTTGCCTGGAAGAGATCGCTTCTAAGCGATTAGGCCGCCCATTGTACTTGTCGCATATAATGTATTTTTCTAATGATTCATTTGATTATGGTGTACAATAAAGAATTTTTGTATTGTATTGTATTATTGTATAGACATCTTTTCACACTCACCCTTCAAATATTGAACTTCTTCGTCACTGAACTCCGGCAGTCGACTCTTTTCGAACCCTTGCTCCATGCTCCGCTCCAGCACCCGCTTCACCACCCTGTGGGGCCAGCCGCCCTCCGTCGAGAATATGGGGTGAGAGTAGAGGCTTACTTCGAAGTCCATCGCGTACAGACCTGCTTCTATGTCCTCGGGGGCGTCTGAGGCACCCATTCTGAAGTCTACTGCGATCGTTATGCCGCATTGACCTGGGGATATATACAAATGTTTTGTGAGTTATCACAAATACTAACTAGATGTCGGGTCGGCGTAAAAAATCCGTCTTCGTAAATAAGAGTGCACTTGTAATTTGAGCTCTTATTTTGTTTAGTTCCATTGAAACACTGCTAACGTATACACGTGCCGCAATGTGTATTCAAAAGTTGCAAAAATAGAAATAAAATATATTATGATAGGTAAAAATATAACTTATTCTACAATTACTTACCTCAAGTGCGCTCTTATTTATGAAACGGCTTTTAGCTTTGATTTTGTATGTGACCCCAAATCTAGATAGTGATCGCAGCTTTGTTGTTGACCTTATTATTTTACTAGCTGCGCCCCGCGGTTTCACCCGCGTGGTGATAATATATTTTGGATAATATACAATATATCTTTATGAATATGCCTATGTGTTATTCTGATATGTAAGCTATATTATTGTGAAGTTTCATTAAAATCCATTCAGTAGTTTTTACGTGAAAGAGTAACAAACATCCATCCATCCATCCATACTTAAAACTTTCGCGTTTATAATATTAGTAGGATATTGTAATTTCTTTAAAATTGTAATATCAATATGCATCTAGCTTATAGGACCACGATGTCTGAAATTATTTAATGAAAATTTTCGGAGTTCGATAGGTACCTATTATGTTTTTGATGTTCATCAAGTTAGCAGCCCTGCTATAAAATTTGGTGCTTTCAGCTATACTAATAAATTGTACCTGAAGAGTTCCTCCCTACATTTGCAAACGAAATAAACCAGTGGGACCAGAAGTGCACCCGCTGACGGTCGTGACGTCACTCCCTATAAAAACGTCACTCCAAATAAATAGTGCTATAATAGGTTTTATCTTGTGGCTGCTATCTTGACATCTAGCTGACAGCCCCGCTGATTCCGAGGTAACCATAGCGAGATAAATTCATGAACTACGCAAATGATTATCTGATTTGCACGGTATCTATGTGCCTAGTTGTGCTGTAAAGCCCACAAATAGAGGTCGAGGATTAGAGGTTACGTACATTGATAATACATCAATGGATACGTAGTATTATTTAGTTTGTGGTGTAGATGTTTGTACTCATATGTGTTTACATTACAATTAGCGCGGCAGCTAAGTTAGCGGACATGGTATTTGTTGAGAGGATTTTTGCGAGGAATAGTATATAATATAGGTACTCGTTGTTTCTATGCAAAGGTTAGGTTAGTTCTATCCCATAGAAAATGATTTATGAGATACAAATGTATGCACAATTTCAGCACTCTCCGTTTAGTAGTTTTGGCGTGAAAGGTAACAAACATCCAGACCTCTAAACATCCAAACTATCGCATTTATAATATTAGTGTGATAGTTGCTCGTTTGCGTTCACGCAAATTAAAAATTTAAAAAAGTTTGATTTTAAAACCTTCTAATACAAACCCAAAAAATTGGTTTGTATACCTGTAATTAAAACAAATTAATTAAATATACCTTTTTGCGTCGCCCGAAACTCTTCATCATAGACATGCCAAGCCCTCGCATGAGCCAACAGCAAGAACTTGACAGCGATGTAATCAGCTACACCCGGCATGTTCACCCCCGGAGCAAACCGAGCCATGCCGTACGAATATATCGCTATCTGCTTCGGCTCGTTCACAGTCACCCAGGTCTTCACCCTGTCTCCAAACAGAGTATACAAGCCCCTGGCATAATCCTCGAACCAATCGACGATCAACGGATTGGTCCAGCCCCCCAAATCCTGCAGAGATTGCGGCAGATCCCAATGGTACATCGTGACAACCGGGTCTATCCCGTGCGCTATCAACTCGTCGATCAAGTCGTTGTAATATCTCTTGCCATCTTCGCTGATCGTGTTCGTGAATCCGTTGGGGAACAGCCGGGGCCAGGAGATAGAGAACCTGTAGAAGTCTACTCCGAGGAACTTGATCATCTGTATGTCCCGTTTGTAGAACTGGTAGGATTTGCAAGCATCTTCCGCGTTGCTTCCGTCGGAGACCGTGGATGGTTTTTTTGTGTAAACGTCCCATATGCTTGGAGATTTGTCTGAAAAATTATAAACACTAGTTTATAAAAAAATATTCAATGAATATTGTCAACTTTCCAAATCATGTTGAAGTTCAGAATAATAGGACAGTAAACTAATGATTATTACTAATAAATAATATTTTAAAGAGGAAAGGTTTGATTTTTTTTTTGTTTGTACTGAATAGGCTACGAAACTTCAAAACCGATTTGAAAAATTCAATCACCGTTGAAAAGCTACACTATCTAACTCAGGAGGCACTTGCCTGACACGTTCCAAGCTCCCTCTATTTGAAAGGCAGCGGTGGCGATACCAAACTTGAAATCTTTAGGGAATGCTATCACTCTTGAGCTGAAAAAATATTTTTTTTTTTACTTACTTCCTACCTAAAGTCATACATAATTCAATATTTATTAAGTCTGAGTAATCTCTTAATATATAAAATGTTCTCTTCTCACTCCGCGGCAAAGTCTAACTTACTTACATAAATATATTAAACTAGTAATACGCACAAGTAGTCTTTATGGTGTTGGGTAATTAAGGAATTAGTTTAGTAAATTTGTTAAAACTACAAATAAAGATTTTCTATTATATTCTATAACAACAACCAGTTTTTGAAGAACAATAAACATTTTTCTCACAAGCCATTACTGGCGTTAACCCAGCGTTAATGGCGTAGGCGCGGGTATCTCATGGTTTGAAACTTGTACAAAAAATATGTATTGCTACTAGAGTGCTCGCCACCACTGAAGTCTTACGGCAAAAGTGGGAACTAAACAACATTACATACAACAACAACAACAGCAACATTTATTACTGCGAAGAAAGCAGCGCCGCCGCCGCCGCCGCGTCTATCGGACTTCAGTGGTGGCGCGGACTCTACTTAAGGGGCCTCCGGAGGGACGAATTCTTCATACAAACGTAATAAAAATGTAATTTCCAATTCAAGCATATTTCCACTATAATATTGTATTTGAATAGTAATTATCTAGGTTCCTAAATAGTTTTGTTTTCAAAATATTTACCTAAAATTAAATGAAAGCCAATCGCATTTTGCACATTTTTATGCGAAAATGGACAAGTTCCTATTTGTTTCGTATTAAAAATAACAATACCTTACGTTTTATTTATTAAGGAACATAGCTTATATTGTCTAGTTACAGAATAACAATACTTTGTGAAGAATACAAAAAGTTTTCAGTCATAATTTTTGGTATTACGGAACAAACCAGATTTTGAACGGCTAATATTGCTATCGCGCACGCATGGGGCGCGGCGCAAGGGTTAAACAGGGACAGCGATATTCGGAACGATTTTTGCAAGCGAGGTCGCCGGACCCTTAATAAAATAAAATAAAATGATTTTATTTCAGATAACTTAAATGATCCATAATTTGTTAGTAAAATTAAACATTAAGAACTTACTACTAGGGTTAGTTATACCTAATACTAGAAATTAAAACTAAATTAAATTAAATCACTCTCCCCACGAAACATTTCCACAGTGGAGAGGTGATTCTACCTGCTATAGTGTTTAGGATGGTGTTGGCGATATAAAAAGTTCCTACTAGTAGGTAAAGTACTCAATACTTATTAAGTAGTACGTACCTAAGTCTTTAGTAGCTAACCTAAAACTAAAAATTAACTCACCTGTTATTGGTTGTCGCAGAATTGACACCGGTTTGTAAAGTAACGATCGCACTCAAAATCAAGAGCGGAAACTCCCTGAAAATAAGAAAAAAAAAGAATTATCTCAGAAAAGAAGCAAATTACAACTAGGTACATTATTAGTATAAAGAAATTCAGATGTCGCCTAAGAACTTATTGTCAGGACAGGACTAAAAATGCCATGTGGATTGCACGATTGCTACGCCCTTACAGGGTACATGTTCCTACCTCTAGGCTAAATGACACCTAAGCTAATATTATATGACAGTGTATGAATGAATTAACACTTTATTGCATTTAAAACTATAAAATAACACCTTATATCTAAATATAACACATTAAAAGTACAATAGGCGGCCTTATCGCTGACAGCGATTTCTCCCAGGCAACCTAGGCATGGAGAAAAAGATATAACTTAACTAAGAGTTGGTAGATCACAAACACAAACAGATACAGAAATATCAAAAACAAAAAAAAAACAAAAAAAAACTATATACATTGCAAGCTACTAAAATTAGAATCTAACCTAACAGATGAACTACAAATAACAATAACTACATACAATAGGAAGGTACCACAGAGATACATTTAGATTAAATCTGATCACAGCTGGAGCTACAAGACACATCTGAAGTGACAGTAACTGAATGAGGAAGAGAGAAGAAGTGTATGTGTATGCAATAAATACATATGAATACGTGACGTAGGTACAGGTACTTAAATAAATAAATATTTTTAGACGAGGCCAAGCTCATAACCCGTTGGTAGTCGGGGAAAATATATTACGGAACGTTACGTTATTCTGTCTGTCTGTTACCTTTACACGCTAAACGTGAACAGATCTTAATGTTTGTCAGGGAGGTAAACAGATAGATAGATAAAAAACACTTAATTATATCACACAAAACAGAAAACAATAGGTACAGGAATAAACAATAGAATAAAGGAAGTATAAAGGGCGGCCTTATCGCTGAGAGCGATCTCTTCCAGGCAAGCTACCAACCAACAGTAGCCTGGGGAAGAAAAAATGCCTTTTCTTATCCCTGAAAAGCACTTGCGAAGCCGCGGGCAGATGCTCATATTAAATATGTGGTTGTAAGGTATGCTCACATAATTCGTTGCGTGTCACAAAGGGTTTGCACAAAACACACCGTATCATATACAACACTGAAATAAAATAGAGTGTAACAATACCTACAATCACTTTTATTATTTTATTGCCCGAGATAAATGATCGAGCGAGCGAAGCTAGCCAAGATCTCAATATTCTCAAGTAGGCCGAACGTGGGCGGGCGGGGCGGCGCGGCGGCGCTGCTCCTTCAGGTAGGCACCTAATGGCAATGTTTGTCCGAGGGTAGGTAACTCGTATATAAATTAAACTGCCACATTTGGCACCCCTATAACAAACAGCTAATTCCTCGAAGTTTTCACACATTACGTCAAAGCTAAAACGGCTAAATTATTACGATTATCTCTCAAAGAATATTATTATAATTGACTTAAATCTTGGACAAATCAATTCAATTTTGATTTTCAATCAAAATTTTAAGGATATATTTAAGTGTTTCCAATGGAAAGCAAAATTTATAGGTCTATATCTTTATCTTGACGACCGATGTGGCGCGGTGGGCGAAGGTCCGCCTGCGACGCTGAAGGTTGCGGGTTCGATTCCCGCCTCGGAACAATTGTGTGTACGATCTGCAGATATTTGTTCCGGGTGTTCTGGTCGTTTTTTATGTATAATAAAAAAAATATCTATCTATGTAATGTATTGTATTATGTATATCAGTTATCTAGTACCCATAACACAAGCTCTGTTTACCATGGGGCTAGATGATGCTGTGTGAATTGTGTCCAGCATTATTTTATATAATAATAAAACATATTTTTAAATCTTGTGTCTTTATGTCGTATCTTTCAAACCATCATCGCTATTTAGTAAGTAAGCAGCAATAGCTAGATCGTAGTTTGCAGCGAACTACTCGTTATTTCAATGACATGACGGTTATTCAGATTAGATAGGTACCTAAGTCGTTCGTATGAAGACAAAACACCACTTGACTTCAAATCAGAAAATCCAAGCATTATTATCTTCGATCATGGGGGCCGACGAATGGTGGCCTTGGACCTTGACTGACGCATGATGTGGACTTATTTAATAAGATAATGATACATGTTATCAAATCTAAATATACATTATTAAATTTCTAATAAATACATGGATATAAGACGCTAAGATGTCAAAAAACATACTTTTAATAAGATTAATTAGACTTATGTATAAAAAAGAAAAAAATGTTATCAGTGTAAAAGCGTGTTTTAATTTTATTAGTTTTACATTTAGGAAGGTAACTTTATATCTAAAAATTAGTACTTTCTTTGTTCTTATTGCCCAAGTTAAGCACCTACGTTTTTGCTGTGAATGTACTGTATGATGATAACCCTTGCATGTTTTCACAAGAAGACGTGAGGAAGGACGTAACAAATATAAATAAATAGAAAATATTTGCAGATCGTACAAACAGTTGACTAGGGCGCGACTCAAACCAACCTCCTTTGTCGCGGACGTTCAGCCGCTGCGCCATAGAGGTCGTCGATGGGAAGTTTTCTTTTATTTAGAGATTATTTGAGAGCCGTTCAGTTCCCACTAGGATATGGGAATGAATCTCAACCTTATTTTATATTAAATCTATATTTACTTATTTTTAAGTATCTATTAATGATTTGTAACGCGATGTGTAAACATTTCCTACGCTAGGGGTGCGTTTTTCAATACGTAAGTATTGAAAAACGCACCCCTAGCTTCGAAAACGTGTTTTCGAAGTATATTTTTTTTGCGTATATTTGTGCATTCTAGGATTAAATTTAGTATTGTACCAGACTAATATTACTTAAGGTATAATAAAGATTTTTTTTTAATTGAGTTCCCACAAGTGAGATGTTCCGACCGTGCCCGCGATAAGGTGGGATAATCGAACCCGCAACCACCTGCGTCGCAAGCAAAACTTCGCCCAACATAATATGGAGCGATAACTTATGGAACATCAAGGTATGTATGTTATTTTGACAACATGTGTTGTAAATATACCTATCGTCTAATTTGATGAAACTGTTTTATAATATTATAAAATGTAAGTATTTAATGAGATGATTTATATATTTATTTTTTATTGAAATATTTATTAATTACTAGCTGCGGCCCGCGGCTTCGCCCCCGTGCAAATCAATTTGACAAATAAGTCGTATAAATGATAAAATGTATCCTTTGTCCGTCTCTTGGTTCTAAGCTACCCCACCAATTTTCAGCCCTATATTTTTCAAAAGAAAAATATAAATAGTGTAACTAACACGACTTCCTTTTATACCTACATATAGATTTACAGACTTATATAACTATAATATAACTAGGTAACCCTATTTAAGTTAGTGTTAGTTTGATACATGGTGCATATGTGGTGGGTGAACCTTTTATTAATTAAATAAAAATATAAGTTCATTGTTCGCTCCCAATGTCAAGACAACAATAGAAAATAAATACAAAACTGATTAATTTCAAGATTCCCGCCTACCAGTGATGGGTGATAATGGCCAGTCACTGGGGCTTGGTACCATGCTATTTAACATATAACGTAACGCGCGCTATCAGCGTTATTTACGGTATTTTAGCGCGATTAACGCGTGTTAAGTCTTATATTATTAAGTATATTTAAACGCAAATAAGGCTTTTTCATGAGTTATTCGCGTTAAAATCTACCGTTATCCGCGCTAATGTTAGGGTAATAATGCTGATAACACGCGCTACGTTATGTGCTAAGACGGGTGGTAATTATCTTCCACTTCTTCTATTTACGGCTCTGCATCTGGTTTGACATAATTCTACACTCTACCCATTCTACTCGTCCAATATAAAACTAAAAATTTATATGACTATTCCATGGACTATTCCTACTCTGGAAATGGATGCCCTGCTCATACTGGCCTAGTTATAAAAACACATTTACCACAAAATTCAGCCAATCAATTTCTTGCTGGGTTTAGGGGACATAGCCGGGGCGCGAAAATCCTAAATTATTATGTTTCATGCACCAAGAGATGAAGTAGTAGTGCCAAAGGTGCACCTTCGTTTTGTGAAAGGTAACATTGTTCAAGCTTTGGGCGTCAACACAATATCCAAAAGCATGACTTGACACAAATGAGTAAATGAATAATTTTTAACCATTTTTTAACCTTGATCTTGATAAGATTTTCTTTTTCTTCTTGCCGAATTAGTTCATAAGAGGTTTGATCAAGACTTTAGCCCCTAGAAAGAGAAGTCTACTTCAGCTAGACTTTAGCCTAATATGTCCAAATAAAAAAAAACTCAAGCCAAGTCAATCAAACAAATCCAGATATTATTGTTCTGTGAACAAATCGATCAATCAATCCAAATCATTCATTCACTATTCACTCTCTCTCTACTTCACTCACTCAATCATTCATTAGTTTAGTTGTCATCAGAGTTTTCCTGGAGTGCTTGTGTTTTTGTTTATTTTGTTGCGCATACGACGTAAAAATGGAGAAATACATGTATATTTATCAGCTCCCGTTCGAAATAAACAGAGAGCTATGTCGCCTACTTGACATGGACGATACATGGAAGGAGCTAGCTGGCGAGCAGATGATGTATTCTCCTTTTCATGTTATCGTAAGTTCCCATAATTTTAAGTTGGGTTTCCCCCAGCGTAATCGGTACATCTATTTTCTTGGAAAACCCATAATGATCGTGTTTTTAGAAATACCGACTGGCTTTGGGCGTATTCATCAATAAATGAATAGGTATGCACGACTTGGTTGTTTTTCCTTACAAAAGAACGAGAAAGTTTACATACCTATTTATTTTCCTGCTTTCACAGAAACTAGTTTTATATTATAATGAACACTGTATTAAGGTTTCTAAAGTCAAAAACCATTTATTGTTTAAGCTAACAAAATAATATTTTAAAGGGACATTAAATTATTATCAAATAAAATTATTTTACTGTTCACTTATATTTTTTGTCCACTTTGGAAGAAGTGAAAAAGAAACCACTAGTATGTTCATCTTATATATGTCTAATACATGGTTATTTGCCTATTTAAGTCTAAATATAATATGATTTGATAAAATTACTATATTTAAGTAAAGCTATGCACAACAACAAATTACTTACATACTATAGTCGGTGCGAAACTGAGCGACATCTGGCGAGCATTAACATCATTGAGATAATCATTTATGGAGTAGAAAGCCTTCCTGATGAGATTTTGTTTTATGTAATTTTTTAATTTATGGATAGGGAGCTAGGGTACGAATAGGGTTTCTTGACTCATCAATAAGGCTGTTAGGTAGGTACAATCAGTCCTACACTTAGGACATAGCAATTATCAAATTACTGATGTATAAATTAACACTTTGTAGGAAATAGAACAAACAGCAAAGCGGCAGCAGAACTCCCCCACACAACAGCTGTTTACCCGCTGGGGACAGCTGAACCACAATGTGGGCGAGCTCTTCATACTCCTGTACAAGATGAAGCATGTACCGGCTCTGCGGTGCCTGGTGCCGGTTGTTGATGAGCGGTTCCACAGGCTCCTGGCCAAGCTGGATAACAAGAATGGTCAGAAAACAAGGTCCAATGATGGTGAGTTACAAGTAGTGACAATCATAATCTATATTTAATTCATTTATTTCATATTCACATTAATGTATGTAGATACATGTCACATGTACATGTGACATAGTTTTATGAAGGAAAATAAATTTATTTGAACTCTGAAGATGACGCATCCTACTATGCAGGTATAAGAAACAGATATGTAAATGGAGAATACAAATAAAGGTATGAATTAAAACAGAAACAATGAGACAGACAGTGTACCAAAAAGTCACTTCTGCTACTTGTGTCAATGTGTCATTAAAAACAAACAAAGAATAGCTTAGATGTAAAGTTTTTTTTCTCTTTAATTTTCGTCTGAAATAGTCAGTCAGCCATTCGTCCATTTACAAAGAAGATTCATTTTCATTGCATTTGAATTTATTTTTAAATAGAACTGATAACTTGTTGAATAAATTATAAATTAGGTCCCCACTTGTCATTTTAAGGTTTTACAAGATGTTAATTGTGTGTTCTTTGTTCGGATTTATTGAATTTCTTTGCAGTGATTTCTAAGCTCATGTTTAGAGTCTAGCTTCACATAACCAAACTTAAATAATATTTATCTTTCAGAAAATGGCAACATTAAGAATTCACCTAAGCAGCCTAGTGGCCAGACTTCATCAATACCCTTGCCAGTCCTGCTTTTACAGATGCAGGTCTGTTCTATATCTAGTCACTACATACTATAAAACAGTCTCTTCCCACTGTCTGTCCCTATGCTTTAGAATAGAATAGAATAGAAAACACTTTATTATACCACACAAAACAGAAAACAATACAGAATTTAAAACTTAAAGGTATAAAGGACCGCCTTATCGCTGATAGCGATCTCTTCCAGGCAACCTTAGGATGGACTGGACATGAAGGAACAATATAGATGGTGGGACTTTAATAAACTATTGGTTAAAAAAAAAACAAATATACTACCTACCTACATTACAAACATTATAATAAACTTACATACTTTTATAAACACTAAAGCTTAGATCTTCAAAACTACGCAATGGATTTAAATGTCACTCGCTATATATTTACTCAATGTTCTGTCCAAAAACAGCGTAGACATATTTTACGAAAACCTGCCGAAAGCTATGAAAAAGGCACAAAATGTTATTGAAACAAAATTATAAATTATTTAGTATTGTGTGTATGTAGAAAAATATGTAATTTTTAGTATAAGTAGTTATAACATCGCCTTAGGGCTTAATAAAAAAACCTGTTATGTTGTTATTATCTCAATAAATAAATAAATAAAGATCATGTCATTCAAGAGGAAGGCTTATAAACTATTTGACACATAGATTTCCACGCGGGCGAAGCGGTGGGGCGCAGCTAGTTATATATAAAAAATCGCATCGCAATAATCATCACACCCTGTATTTATAATACTACTGTGACGGAACATTTGTTTGGGCTGTGTGTTTTATAATTTGCGCTATAATGATCATGGCTGCCAAAACTTATTTACTTTGTGTTTAGTAGATCACTTAGTGAGCATGTCAATAACTAAAAATATAAGTTTAAATACGTCACCACTAAGGTGGCCTCTTTGTCACTTTGAGGGACTGGGTAGTAATAATCAATGAATACACTAGGTAGTTTCAGGCCCGGAATAAAACATGGGCTATAATTTTTTTGGCTATTTTTTCTTTTTGACGACTGATGTGGCGTGGTGGGCGAAGGTCCGCCTGCGACGCAGGAGGTTACGGATTCGATTCCCGCCTCGGAACAATTGTGTGTACAATCTGCAGATATTTGTTCCGGGTTTTCTGGTTGTTTTCTATGTATACCTAATAAAAAAAATATCTATGTAATATATTGTATTATGTATATCAGTTATCTAGTACCCATAACACAAGCTCTGCTTACCATGGGGCTAGATAATGCTGTGTGAATAGTCCAGCATATTTTTTTTTTATTTGATTTTAGTTCCTTGCACAATATTCCTCTATTTCCCGTACTACTAGTGTCTTCCCGCTGTTTTATTCTAGGTACAAATATTTAGCCCAATCTGTTCAGTCATCACAATCATCCATCCATCCAAACTTGCGCATTTATAATATTGTGTGGTGTGTGTCTTCCAGGGTGCCCGAAGTGTTTCAGCCAGCAATGGAACCTCCACCATACCAGATTCGAGCACAGATGATACTAGGGTAAGCATTCCATACTGTGTTTCAATGCATTGAAAATAATTTATTTCTTTAGGCTTACAAAATAAGCACTTAGACCAGTCAAATATACTATAAATTATTATTATTATATAATATTATTTTACTGTTTTACTGTTCACTTCACGTTTTTGTCCACTAGTGGAAGAAGTGAAAAGAAACCACTAGTATTTTTATATATCACTTATGTCTCTAATACATTTCTCTGTTCTCTGTTCAGTAACTGGACAAGTATCGGTTTAATAAATAACGAGACATATCCGAGGTCGCGGGGGCACGCTAGTGATACAAAGCGCCGCCTGCACTCAATCACTGCAACACTCGCACGCATATAAAAGTAAATTGCGAAGCAATTGCAAAATTGCATTGATTGAGCTCAATGACAAAATCGCTGATACAAACCATCCATATCCCAACCAGGAGCATCATGGGAAAGTTAATAAACGCAATAGAACGGACTGGTCCGGGAGCCAGTGACAGATTTTCAGGACCAAGTCCCTCCCGAGCGAAAATTCGTAAAATACATTAGGGATTAATATTATGAATACTGCGACTCCGTGGGTGGGTTGGGCAGTGGCAGCGATGACGACATGATTCCCATGGAATAAGGTTCAAATGAGAATTCTGGAATATGCGAATTTTAATTTATGATTTGAACATTATTGCATGGTAATAATGTCGTCATCGCTAGTTGCGACACTCCTTTTCAGTCTAGGTTAACCACGATATCTTTAGATAAAATTCTTCAAATAATCCTTCACTCAAACTCGTCTGTAGTGCCTCGAGCATTCCTTCAAAACATACTCGAGTTCGGTTTGCTTCGTCGTTAGTAGACTTCATCGTTGTAAATATCATAAATGTCATTAAGATCCAAATAACCTTAAAAAACAACAAGCTCTTTTAAGGAGCATTGGTCGCGAGGCATCTTGAGATGAGAGTTTATTTCTTCAGTCGTAGGAGAGGTTCGTTCGAGTGAAGGGATTTTTTACGACGCAAGCATACCGAGCCGTGTTTGGAGGTTGAATCGTGTCATAATCCTTATATATTAAAATCCAAATTAAAAAAGCTTTTGTTGGAAAAGTGCTTGTACTGATTAGATGATTTTAAAACTTTGGCGATGTAAGCGACCTCTGATATTGATGGTATTATATTATTTACATTTTAAGTCTATTTTATGATACCTACTATTCATATTCCAATACAATTGTAATTATTGTTCATGAATAAATCATCTATCAATCTATTCAACGAGCTGAGTTCGGGGTCGATCATTTCGCCGCGGTCGCCACGGCATAAGTAAATTGCTAGATTCCTAAATACACGTGAATATAAAAAAATAATAAAATGTAAATATAATAATTAATTAATTTATATCCGCGTTCTAATTGCAACTTCATTCCCCCAGGACTCAAAATCATGCTCCAAGTCGAAGAGCGTCGACGACGAGATAGCTAAGAAGGTATCCCTGATTCCCAAGATGAGCTATGAGGAGCTGACGGCGGCCACGGACAACTGGAGCGAGAAGAACATCCTGGGCAAGGGCGGCTTCGGACTCGTCTATAAAGGTAAACGCGAGTTCATTGGGTTTCACTTGTAGGAGTTTAGTGGCGTAGTGGGCGAAGGTCCGTTTGCAGGAGGTTACTGGTTTGAGTCCTGCGGCGGGAGAAATGATTGTATGATCTGCAGTTATCTGTTCGGGTCTGGTTTTTTTCCCTGTACACTTTATAAGCTTTCGGCCTCTTATTTTGTCATCATCAGTCATATTAGTCCACTGCTGGACATAGGCCTCCCCAATGGGCGCCATAGCGCCCTGTCTTCAGCTTGACGCATCCAGCATCTACCTGCAGTCTTTCGCAGGTCTTATTTTGAAATAAATATGCTTAAACAGTGTTTGAGATTCACTTTTCAGTAAAAGTAAAAACACCTGTGGAAGCTTGCTCTTCCAAAATACATCAAATATAAAAGTAGAGTAACTTACGTAGGTAATTTAGTTTTAATGCAGTACCACAGAAACTATAATTTCTGTGGATAGTACCTATCTATTTTAAAACTATGCTAAACAGTTTATTTGTCAGCGGGGACAAAATCCGTTTTTTATAGTTTTCGTCCTGATTATATATAATTTTTCTTATGTATCTCATTATAAGTGAACCATGTGTTTGTATGAGAATAAAGTTCTTTAAACCTATTATATAATCTGATAGATTGTATTGTAGTAAGTCTTATTGCAGATAGTAATTTAATGAAGGTGGTGAGTGGTGCTGGAGTTATTGTCTCTTGTCTTTAATGAAGGTGGTGAGTGGTGCTGGAGTTATTGTCTCTAGTCTTTAATGAAGGTGGTGAGTGGTGCTGGAGTTATTGTCTCTTGTCTTTAATGAAGGTGGTGAGTGGTGCTGGAGTTATTGTCTCTTGTCTTTAATGAAGGTGGTGAGTGGTGCTGGAGTTATTGTCTCTAGTCTTTAATGAAGGTGGTGAGTGGTGCTGGAGTTATTGTCTCTTGTCTTTAATGAAGGTGGTGAGTGGTGCTGGAGTTATTGTCTCTTGTCTTTAATAGTATTCTAATGGCCAGGGGAACTGCAACACTTGCCTGTGGCCGTGAAGAAGTTGAAGGAGGACGACACGCTGAACCGGGAGCTGATCCGCGAGATGTGCCTCAACCAGTACCGACACGACAACATCCTGCCGCTCTACGGATACAGTATCGGAGGTAGATATTATTAATAACATTCTTTATTAACCACTTCAGACACACGCCTACAAAATACAACAATTATATCTACAATACACAGGAAAACAAAAACATGAAACATAGTTGATTAAAAAACAAACAAAGATAACATTAAAATATGTGTTTGACATACTGCAGCACACACAGACATCTAGTCTGTGTGTGCAGTATGTCAAAAAGGTAACCATTATGTTATCCACTAGCTTTAACCCGCGGTTTCGCACCCCTTTTTCATTTCAATGGTGACCTCTGTGGCGCGGTGGACGAAGGTCCTCCTGCGACGTAGGAGGTTGGGGGTTCGATTCCCGCCTCGATTTGTTCCAGGTGTTCTGGTATTTTTCTATGTATAATAAAAAAAATCTATTTATATATTTTATATGATGTTCGTGGCTTATTCCCCTAGTGTCGGGCACGGAGGCGTGCCTGGTGTACCAGCTGATGACGGGCGGCTCGCTGCAGCAGCGGATCCACCGCGACAAGAGCAGGTTCCCGCCGCTCACGTGGCCGCAGCGGTACAGAATCGCGCACGGGGTTGCCAGGTGAATATACCTTCTTCCAGTGTTGGGCAAAATTGACAGCATGATGTTAATTGAGAGCGAACGGATCGCCGCCGTTGTAAACATTAATCTTTCCAAACTTTCCTAATATAATAATAGTGTGCTTTACCTTCTAGAGGCCTGCAGTACCTGCACAACGCGGACAAGCGCACGCCGCTCATCCACGGAGACATCAAGCCAGCCAACATCCTGCTGGACCAGTGCCTCATGCCCAAGATAGGGGACTTCGGCTTGGCCAGGAAGGGGCCGCATGCGGACGACAACACGCACCTGAAGGTCTCTAGGTAAGCACCTACCAAAGGCGGTCATTGCTTCCATTATAGGAATTAGGCTAAAATTCGTCACAGCAAAAACGTTTTCTAATTGGTCACCACGCAAAAAATAACCAAACAAAAATGTGTTTCAATCAGTCATATGTAAATTTAGTTCTAATAAGTCACGTCATTATTGGTCACACGGCGTACTTGTTTTTATTTGTCACCCCGACTAACTGTGATATAATTAAATAAGTAAATAATGAATAATGCTGGACAATTCACACAGCATTATCTAGCCCCATGGTTAGCAGAGCTTGTGTTATGGGTACTAGATAACTGATATACATAATACTATATATTACATAGATAGATATTTTTTTATTATACATAGAAACCGACCAGAACACCCGGAACAAATATCTGCAGATCGTACACACAATTATTACATAATTTAATAATTATTGACATATGCATGTGTAAATAATTATAGTATTATTTACACAAAAGTCATTTAAAACAGGATATTTACTTTGATTTGATTAAAAAAATCACAACTCTATTCAACAAATCAAATCATGGTAAATATCCTGTTTTAAATTACTTTTGTGTTAATATCCATGATAGTTATTAATTGATGAATGATTAATAATTAATTTCACTCCTGACATTGTAATAATTTATAATACCTACATTTATTGTGACTTTGCATGCTGCTATAAAGCTGATGATCGTTGTGCTCCTATTTTTAATCTAATATCCTTGTAACCATGTTTCGCAAAATAAATGAATTTGAAAAGTTTCAAAAGCTTTTTGTATTATTATCGTTTCCAGACCAATCGGCACCCCATTCTACCTGCCGAAGGAATACCGTCAGTCCTCAGTCCTGTCTCGAGCACTAGACACGTACAGCTACGGCGTGGTGGCGCTAGAGATGGCGACGGCGCGGCCCGCGGCCCGCAAGCGGAGGGACACGGAGCAATATGTACATCTCACTACGGACATACTCACCGCCACCAAGGACCCTTGCTTTGAGCTCGGTCAGTTATCACGGGTGTTATGGATGGAGGCGGCTCAGGACTTAGGCCTCCCCAGTACGACGCCACGAATAGCATTTTGACGTCGTATGAGGAAGGCCTATGTACAGTTGTTATCATAATCAATGCAGTCCTTATCGTCAATCAGAATCAAAAAACTTTTATTTCTGTAGGCTACACAACAAGCTCATGGAGAGGTCAACTTTAAGGCGGGTCGTTGTCACCGGTCGGCTTCGCACGCAAATTAAAATACTAATAAAATAATATCTATTACGACCTCAGTGGTGGAGTTGGCGAAGGTCCGCCTGCAACGCAGAGGGTTCGATTCCAGTCTAGATGTATAAATATATTATCAGTCATCTGCATTACTTTCACTTTTATGCTATAGAATAATTCATGTACCCTGTAAACCTAAGAAAAAACGTTATTATTATATTATGGATAAAAACGTTTTCTATTTAATTTCCAGCGTCTCTCGAAGACCCAGATATAATCTCGACACCGGCATCGAACCCCGCTCTCTGCATCGAGCTGCTGTCCATCGGGCTGGAGTGCACGCGCGACCGCAGACAGGAGCGGCCGGACATGTTGGACGTGTACAAACGGCTGCAGGCCTTGGAGTTCCCCAACAAGGACTTCCAGTAGATCTGATCATTGACCCACTTTTCATATAGTCTGCTTCAACTTCTTGCTAGATGGCTCTGCATCTGGATTGACAAAATTCTGCCAATGTCCTTCTTACCATAGCATCGCAAGCTTAACGCATTGCTCATAATTACGAGTACTGTTTTAACGGGTATTTATCGCGTTTATTTACCTATTTTTCCCGCGTAAGTTTAAAAATATTTTGAAGCTGTTTTTTTAAATAGATAAAGTGATTCAAGAGGAAGGTTTATAAAATATTAGACACATAGATTTCCACGAGGGCCGTATCTAGTAACTGATATAACGGACACTTCTGACGCTATAATCTGATAAGGTTCCGTTGTTATTCCATAATATAATATATAAGTTTCTAAGTATGTAGTTCGTTTTAGCCCTCTACGAAAAAGAGTAACTTACTTAGTTTGACGTAGGTATGAGGAATGACTGATGGACCAATTTATATTTAGCTTTTAATTTTTGTCGTTCGTTGAACATTGGTGCTACCATTGTAAAGTTACAGTTACAGGGTATAGTTAAAAGTAAAATCGTCGTTTTAAGAACTTTTGAGAAGTTTTCTTGTATAATGTATTTTAATGATATTCAGCTAGATAATGCTGTGTGAATTTTCCAGCATTATTTATTATTATTAATATTTGCCTTTACAAAGTGTAGGAAAACATTATTATATGCATACTGTTTTGTACGAAGAATGGAGTTGCTTTCTTACTAACTTTTAAAGTGTAGATAAGTCTTGTTATGTATTTTTATTTCATAATTTTATAGCTATTATATACTTGCATTTTTCTGTAGCTATTCCGCCATTTTCTAGTCTAACCTTCTCAGGTTAAATTAGTTAACCATTTAAAAAAACTTGTGTTCTCACAAAAGTTTCTTTAAATGGTTAACTGTTTAGATTTATGCATCGGTATTGTGGTTAACTTATAATGTTATTTTAAGAACTAATTTTAAAACTATTTAAATATGATGCTCAACCTAATTTTGCAATAAAATAGTATAAGATCTGTTAATGTTAATATTAATAACTATTGTCTTCCATATTGTTGATTAAATCATAACAATCGAAGTGCCTACAAAATTATTTCATTTTCTTAATTCGGTTTTAATGTTCTGACACAATTAAAATTAGTATTTTTACGTTATTAAGAATTTTACTTACGTATTACCCTTTTTAGGTTTCCTGTAGGAATCTCATAGCACACAGAGAGGTACTTTTTCTCGCATTCAAAATGCATCATAAAACATGAGATTCCCACCTCATTTCGCCCGAGCATGGCTACAAAATATCCCCGCAGTTCGACGATGAAGCGTAAAATATCTTTCTCAATCTACTAGTAACTGGAACGTACAATAACTACGATCTCTGCCTATATTATTAAGTGTATACCCTTTTAAATTAACACAAATAATGTTCTTAGGCGCCTGCGGCGTGCCAAGGTTCCTTTTTACCAAAAAATAAACCACTTCAACATCCTCAAAAATTAACAACGCGCAACGGCCAAAATAGTCTGCTAAACGCTTATAAGCCAAGCGCCTAGCATTCTGATTATATCGGCGTCGTCGTGTCACTGTCTAACCACTGCATGACATGACGTATTGTACTGTATGTTACGTCTGTCAAAAGTAAGCTAGAATTTTAGAAAGAAATAAATTCGCGAAATCGAGGAGAAAAGGAAGGTGTTTGCCACTCCCACCATTGTTTATCTATTACAATAAAGCATGATATTTCATTGACACAGCGTGTTGGATTCTCGCACAACCATTGAGAATACTGTGACTATAAGACAATGGCTAACAATCGTATTCCCTCTGGCCCGAATACGCCTGGAAGCCAGCAGACCCCGACTCAACAAGGAATAAAAATATTCATTCAGAGAGACTACTCAGAAGGCACTGCTGTGAAGTTCCAAACGAGATTTCCCCCGGAATTAGAAAACAGAGTAAGTGTAACGTATACCAATGTTTATGTCTCGAAAGTAGAATTGACGAATGTGTTGACCTCATGTTTGTATATCATCAAGACATCCAAGGATCTTCCTCTTATTTCTATTAGTATGTACCTATATCTACTCAATATTTTTATTGCAAACTTGTTGTGCGTGGGATCAGATAGAGTTTCAAAAATGCACCCTAATAGGTGGCCCAAATGGGTTTATTCGAATGTTTTGGGTTGCTATCACATTTAGTTTAGATAGCTTTTCCAACATTAGACATACAAGTTATGGTGTAGGGTTTATTAATAAACTGTTTATGGAAATATTTCAGCCTAATCAAGCATTAATGTCACCAAGCACCGATGACCTATGTGATGGTTTAGAGTAGTAGAGAGTTGAGAAAAAACGTGTAAAACATTGAATTTGCTAATGGGTTGTTTGAAAAGGGAATGACTGACATCAGTCAGCACAACAAAAAAAAATTTATATTCTTATATGTAGATTATTGATTTTTGAGATCACTATCTAAATGTTGAGACTTTGAGTACTTGGAACATGCTTTAGATATGAAAATAGGTGATACTAATACTCAAGCTGCATATCTATTTTTATTGATAATGATAACACTATCAAACTAAGTAGAATATTTACATTTTTATAGGCAGTGTCTCTCTATGGTAGGTTATCACAACATTATTATTCTGTGACAATACCGTTTTTCTGGTTCCTACATTCTGCTTAACTTTGTGATACATGAGTGATGTGGCACAGCAGGTGAGGGTCCGTCTGCAACACAGGAGATTGCAGGTTTTATTCCTGCCTTGGCATAAATGTTTGTTCCAGGTGTTATAAGTATTGTCTATGTATAATAAATTATATAGATCAACTGATAATGTACCGACCCATATCTATCCAATCCATCAATATCTGGGTCCATACTTACCAAAACAAGAAGTTGGTTACTCTAGCTAGGTTTGGCACAAATATGCAACTGCTACTGAATAATGTACCTACTAAAGAACTGTATAATATTTTTAATTTTACAGATAGACAGACAAACTTTTGAATACACAATGGAGCGGTTAAATGAACATTTTGAAATGGCAGAAACAGCGGACTGTAGCACATACTGCGAGGGTTGCCTTGCGTGTCTAACAGCCTATTTCATTTACATTTGCACGGAGACACATTATGAAAAGGTAACTCTTAATTTTGTATAAAAGCTTCTTGTTAATCATCTGCCCACGGACGTCCACTGCTATGTAGGACCACTATTTGTCGCGTCGTATGATGGGTCAAATATTAAAAACGTATTAATCAAATATTACATATCTTAATATCATTGTGGGTTCTGGTAGAGATCGATAAGACCTCCATTTGTAATGAATGTTAAGTTTTTACTGTACATAGTTTCCTATTTAAAGTGCAATAAAGTATTTGCTATGTATCTTACTTTCATTTAATTATTGTTATCTTTCAATTTTGCATATCTACACTTAATCTTATCTATACTTAACGAAAAAGGAGCATTCTGTAGCTGAACTCAGGAGCAGTGGAGTCGCTGCTCGCTCGTGATTGGTGGATCGCCTGTGTGCGGCTGCCAAGCCATGCGGACTGCCTACCACACTAATATCCGGATGCTAATAGCAATAAAAAAACAAAATTTTATTTCAGTATTGTTAAGAGAACCATAGCGTCTAGATACAATACAAAAGAATATATCTTTATTGCACCAACAATATAAACAAATAATAATAAAAGATCTTAATACTAACTTAATCTAGTGGCACAATCGGCAGCCTTATCGCTAACAGCGATTTCTTCCAGGCAACCGTTGGATGGGTAGGATCGCTACGTATTAAAGCTGACAAACCTAGATAAACCTAGGTTAGGATAAAAGACGCTATCAACATTTAACTGTCAAAAAAAAGGTAACAATAAATAAATAAATCTATCATGACACCACAAATAGTGGTCCTAAGCCACCCCCATGGTGACACCAGACAACTAGTGATCGCTGTAAAGGTGACAATACACTAGGCAGCTGCTGCTCTTCCTGTGGTAGGCTCCTTTACTCGGCTCTTACGACATCCAAGGGCTAAGTTGGAGGAGTAAATAAATATTTCTGGACAATTCACACAGCATCATCCTAGCCCCAAGCTAAGCAAAGCTTGTGTTATGGGTACTTGATGACTGATATAAATAATACAATACATTACATAGATAGATATTTTTTTATTTTACTTAGAAAACGACCAGAACACCCGGAAGAAAAATCTGCAGATCGTACAAACATTTGTCCCGAGGCGGGAATCAAACCCGCAGCCTCCTGCGTTGCAGGCGGGCCTTCGCCCACCACGACACAGATGTCGTCGTCGGTCGTTGCGTGGATTCATATCCCCGCGCCGCCCAATAACACTTTAAAAAAACACGCAAAGCAACCATTAATAACCCAACTAATCAAATATTATACAATATACAAACATGAAGCTCAGCTCAGACGACCGATGTGGCGCGGTGGGCGAAGGTCCGCCTGCGACGCAGGAGGTTGCGGGTTCGATTCCCGCCTCGGAACAAATGTGTGTACGATCTGCAGATATTTGTTTCGGGTGTTCTGGTCGTTTTCTATGTATAAAAAAAAATATCTATCTATGTAATGTATTGTATTATGTATATCAGTTATCTAGTACCCATAACACAAGCTCTGCTTACCATGGGGCTAGATAATGCTGTGTGAATTGTCCAGCAAATTTTTTATTTAATTTAGTTTATGACTCAACTTTCACATTGATACCATTGGGTATAAATAGATTCTATGCATATGAAATAATTTAGATTTGAATTTGTAGAAATAAACGGCGACGCATTTTGTTAAGATAGATCATAAATTAATAAATAATACTGGACTTTTCACACAGCGTTCCTAGCCCCCTAGCTACGCAGAGCTCGTGTTATGGGTACTAGACATATGCTACTAAGTAACTTCTATACTTAATACAAAACAATACACTCCATAGATAGATATTTTTTTATTATACATATAGAGAACTACCGGAACTACCGTCCAGAACGGGAATCGACCCCGCAAGCTCCTGCGTCGCGTCGTGGACTCTAGGCCACCTCGCCACAAAGGTCGGCGCATGAATACTAACCGGTCTATACTAATAATATGAATTACAACCCTGTGGTCAGAATGTGTCGCTAGTACAATGATATTTTAGTTACATAATAAAATAAATAAATAAATAATGCTGGACAATTCACACAGCATTATCTAGCCCCATGGTAAGCAGAGCTTGTGTTATGGGTACTAGATAACTGATATACATAATACTATATATTACATAGATAGATATTTTTTATTATACATAGAAAACGACCAGAACACCCGGAACAAATATCTGCAGATCGTACACACAATTGTTCCGAGGCGGGAATCGAACCCGCAACCTCATGCGTCGCAGGCGGACCTTCGTCCACCGCGCCACATCGGTCGTCAATAATAATAGTGATTATATTGATATGCTTCACAGAAGGCTATTTAAATTTAAAATAGACGTTGAAACCACTCTCATTAAGGAGAGTGGTCTTTATTTTCTGTAATTGTAATTTAAAAAATAATGCATGCTATATATTTGATATTTAATTTTTAATATTTACTTTTGAAGTCATTTAGTATTTGCTTCACATAAACTGCCCTTTGATCATGTTGTGTACACATATTTAGGGATACATTTTAGTTTTAATTATTGTGTGTTTCTATTTGTATAATATTTGATTGAATTCTGTTTTGTGTGCCAAATAAATAAATATATAACCTAACTTATCTTTTCCAGCATCTCAGAAAAGTGTCAAAGTTCATAGCGACGCAGAACGAGCGCGTGTACAACCCCCGCGGCATCCACATAACGGACCCCATCCTCCGCGGGCTGCGCGTCATAGAGATCACCATCATGGACCTGCCCAACAGTCCAACCGGGAACAACATCAACGCGAGGCATACATGACCACCACACGAGAATAGGGAGTTCTTTATGTAACATACGCGCTACTGGTTTTAGATGTTTTAGTATGTTGGTGCTTGCTAGCTTACACTTGGAACATTACCTGGCAGTGGTATTTAGATTAGATTTAGTGCTGGACATAGCCTGAAAACGGTTGAACGTAGCTATATGATTGAACATAGAAACGGGTACAATGCAGCGCTGATGATTTGCTATGGTGTTGTGTTGCTACACGCGTAAGACAGGCGCTGATCGCCGTTTGAGCAACAAATCCAGCCTAAGTAATGGTGCAGTGCATAACCTACATCTAAGTACATCTCACAACGTAGCAATACATTGCGTCTACTCGCATCTGGGTGACTTTAACACTTTGAGTGCTGAAAACGCACGGTATGAGTTTTCTACAAGTGACTAATCTGCGAAAATCCACACTAGCGCAGCGGCTAAGAAAATACAGATCTTTCGTAATATTTTTCGAACGAAACGCATGTGCGGCGCAACACAACCGCTGTGTAGAGCGGCAGCACGAATTTTTTAGGTAAAAAAAAAGATCGCAGTCGTCGAAAAAAAACCGCAGTCAAAGTGTTAAAGTTCTAATCATTAAAGGCAACATATAGCGTAACATATAGCGTATACATATAGCGGCAACGTATAGATTGAATATTGTCAGAAGCATCTTTGGGAAAGGCTAGCTTTTGCTCCCGCCTTCAGTGATTTCACATATTTAGTCTGGTATTATCTAGATAAAGCATTTCATATAAATAGACTGAGATTAAAGTGATAGAACATAAAGATGCCTTAAAGAATGGACTCGTAATGCTTGCCGCAATATCATGAAAACATTTCCGGTTCAATTTTGGTGTGCACAAAGATAATTTGATTGGATTATCGCCTTAAACGAAAGTTATCTACCTCCTTGTCGTTAATTTAAGGAAAGTAAAGCAATAATAGTCGTTAGTATCATACACATTGTCTATTGTCACTTGTAAAATTGCTATAATCGTAAGCACCAACATAATAAAACGCTTTTACTATAAATTTGTAAATATTCAATTTAATTTCAATTTGAGTCTCTTGTCAAAAACATTAGGGTGTTTAATTGTGTAACAACTAACACTTAAAACAAGTTTTCCTCTACCTTAATAACTGTAAAATAGAAACTGTCTTTCGCACAAATTATTACTGCAAGTATTTTTCCATCATTATTAAGTAACTTGTTGTAATTTTTTTTCATGAGAAAGAGGTACTAAACTGATTATTGACGCTGTGAAAGCGTGAGACATTATAGATATATAATATACATATTCTTAATTTACACAGAATATAAAAAAAAATGTGATTTTCATAGAAATTATTAGTAATTCAATTTACAATTTTCACTCCTAAATCTTAACGATGGACTCAAATGTCTTCCTTTGACTGAGCTTAGATATTTAAAACCTACAAAGCGTAAAAGAACTCCCTTTGCCAAATCGTTCTTCCAATGATGATTATTGTACTCCTGTAGTGTTATTGACGTAAATAATTTATCAATGTTAAATATAATTATTAGAAAGAAGATGAAACTTCCGTTTAGAGTCCTTTGGAGCTTTATTTAGTTAAAATCTTGTCTAAAGTAAGACTTAATCAAATACTTTAGCTAAATAAAGCTTCAAATTTTAGTAATTATAAGGCCGGTTTGAGACACATCAAAATCTTTTCTTGATAGATTTTAATTTGATTTCATTAATTTTAATCTTAGATTAAATTGGATTCTATTCTTCTAACTAGGTATTTATCATAGATTTTGTCTAGTTTTAAATATTATTTGTTTTACTTTCTGTATATCTGTATGACATCACATTTCAAATAGGTGTTTTTGTTTTGAACAAATCGCATTAAACTGACGGATATTTTAAAATGGGTTAATAGACAAAATGGGCATTTATGTAATTTAATATTATATGACTTAGACTTAATTTAATAACACGGACGCGTTGAAATATTTCGATTAAAATAAGCTCAATTTAAGGCATCTAAGAGCTCATGTTATCTTTAATTTGAAACCCGAACTATTAAAAAGGATTTACGTATACAAATCTGTCAATAAATGATTAAATTAAGGTAACTCTGGATTATTTGTTTGAATAGTCGGAAAGCCCAACAATAACATTAAATAAAATAATATTATAACATTATTTTATTGAATTGTACTGCGTAGGAAGCGATGCCACATAGACTTGAAGCTTATCCTTAGTTCATTTATGTGACTTATTTTAATGAAATGCATAGTTAACCAAATTAATACGCTAATTTGTATTCAAATTTTATAGTTACTTACTAATTTGTAAAAATAACATCGTAAAGTTTCAAAAGGTAGGCATTTATTTAACACTGAAATCTATGTTAGTATTTATAGTTATTTTACAACACGAAAAAAGGCTCATATTAAAAATTTTATAGCGGACAGTAGCTAATTATTATTAACATTATTTTATTTTTTCTTCACGTGAAACTTGGTAATTTTTTGGTGACAATGGGCGATTAGGTTAGAACCTTTTTTGATAGGATAACCTTTTTATGGAATTATAGCCTGGCCGCCATCTCACTTAAGTGTGTCATCATCATGAGTCAGGAAGACATGTACATTACATAGTATTGTAAATTTAATACATAGCAGTGTACCGCAAAAAAGTCTGATAGGCATTGAACCTTATGAACCTAAACGCAGGACTCAAATTCGTACGAATTACGCATACGTAAGCAAAATCCCTGATTGAGAATTTGAGATGCTTCATTTAACCTTTTTGCTAACACTTCACTTGTAAATTGGGTGTCGAGTCAGAATATTATGAGAGTTTAATTTTGATATTCGGAAGTGAGTACGTTAACTACAATCATTTACGAATATAAAATCAAGTGTTGTCTTGCAAAATCTCAAAAACGGCTTGAACGATTTGATTATTAGTTTTGTTTGCTCTAGTTACAGGGGTGGTTAAGAAAAAAAGGAAACACAAGTTTTAGGTGATACGAAGTTCACGGGGTCATCTTGTTTTATGTTATTAAAGTCAATTACAATTTGGCAATAAAAAACAAAGTCGAAGTCCATAAAAATCGAAAACCGACTATTTTAATTCGACGGACGATTTAAAATAGTCGATTTTAACAGACACACAGTTTACTTAGAAGAAGAAGTAGCTTATTATCACGCTTCGATTAAGTCTCCCTATAAACTAATTAAAACGTTTGATTAGTTAAAGCTAAGAGTGACTTGTAATATTCGTTATTATCAATAAATTGATTATTCTGCTAGCTACGATGCCACAAACAGACACGTTAAATTTAAATCGCCAAAGGCGGTTAGAGTCGAGGGATAAAAATAAATCTTTCGCGAGCGTATATATATACCTACTTTCTAATGAATACTTATAATTTATTTTTATGCAGGTACGTATTCGTCATTTAGAACCCATAACACAAGCTCAGCTTAATTTAGGGCTGTATGATGCTGTGTGGATTGCCCAGCATTCCTTATAATAAGTCAACGCGTTCTTTCAAACGCAAAAAATTCGCATTACATACATGTATGTACGTTATTGTGAGTATTGTTTCAAGCACTTAGTTGTCTAGTTATTGACTTAGACTTACATTGGTAGTAATATAGCTAGATTTTTATACAGTTTCTATGGGTAATTTAGGTTTTAAATAAGATATTTATATTGAGATTTGAACGTAGCTGACTTCTTACAAAAGGTAGTTTAAACCAAGTTTAAGCTAAACCAATGGGTGATTCGAGTAGTAACTAATATTTTAAATACTTTTCATACGAGTAGTTTTTCTTTGATTTACATATACGTTTGGCATTTAATTAATGAAACTATTGGGCTAAAATTATTTAAAATGGCGTAACACTCTAGTTTGCAGTAATTACTTATTATTATTAATTAGGCATGATTTCTAATTTCCTTGTGTGTTGAGCCCCGAGTTCTGGTTGACGATAATATCAAGACGTCATCGTGGCCTCTTTTTTGTATGGGTTTTGCGTAGTTCCCTGTTCGCACGATATTACCTTGTACCAAGCTTCCATAGTGACCCATACAATACTGACGACCGAACCTACGCACGGCGAATTAATGGTAGATTTTTACGACGAAAAAACGCGTCAACAGAACAATGAAATCGGCGGCGGTTAGGGCATATTTCTATCGACCAGCTCTTCTGGAAATTAAACCAGAGAAATATTTTTTCTCTAGATTCCAATTGACATAAGAATTATACCTACAGTTCAAACCTAATGGATCGGACGGGAGTTTATTTATAGGATTAGAATGTAATAAAATATCATTGTTACAAATATTACGTAGGTAATGTAAGGAACTTACATGTAAATTGTAAAATAATTCACAGCTGTAACTAAATTGTATTAGATAGTGAGAGTGTAAAAGTACTAGAGTTTTTGAATTGTGTATTTTTTAATGTAGGTAGTTAAGATTATTGATTTAAAATTTATTCTGTCATTAAATATTTGTAATTATTCTACTATTGGGTTTATTATTTTAGTATACCTAATGCTATGCTATAATCAACTTTATACGAAGAAAAGATATGATGGCTGATCTGATAGAGGGGAATGGATGATGTTGACATGGGTTCGATTCCCGCCGCGGGACAAATTTTTGTAAGATTGCTGATATTTGTTCCAGGTGTTCTGGTTGTTTTTAAGTATAAGTAATTGAAATGTATTAAGTATATCAGACCTACCCATTACACAAGTTCTGCTTAGCTTGGGCACAGATAATATAATACGTACTGCTTGGGGCTAGATGATGCTGTCAGGATTGTCCAACATTATTTATCCTAAGTAATATTGAATCTATCGTACCCATAACACAAGCTCTCTAACGTGTAGTGTAGTAATCCGTTAAATTCTTTTTTTGGTAACGTAGGGGCTAGATGAGGCTGTGTATCCAGTTAATATCTACAAAGGTATTTGGCTTTATAACTAAAAAATATCAGATTTCCTCGTTTCCTCGTGGATCCACGTGAATTTCTGTTGAGGAAAGAGTTTTCTTTCATCTAAGGTACTATGAAGTTCCAGTACCTAGCTGGTATGTAGGTAGGCACTTACTATTAATCTCCCTTATAGAGTCTCGTCCATCGCAATAAGACCCTGCAATTACTCGTAATAGTAATTAAACCATATTCGAAGTAATTACCGAGGACATAAAACAAAACAATGGACTCTTTACGATCTCTCGAATTTGATCTTGACGCGTAGGTAATTCTGTGCTGGGTTGCCAGGTTCTCCTCTCTACATTACCCAATGCATCTTCATCATGTCAGCGGCAAGGTAACAACTGCTGGGTATCAAGGTCTTCCCACTGAGTTGTATGTACCGCTCTTCAGTAATTTTTGCCAGACTCCTGTCCTCGTGTCCAGAGGCGGCTCTATTTTAATTCTCCCAAACACGCATGAGCTATTTCTGGGCATAGCCAACTCTTTTTTCCCATCAGTAAACGTTTATCCTGGTCAATCTACCAAGGTTGCAAGTCCTGTTTTCACTTTTTTATATGTATGATCTGAAATATCCGTTCTGGACACATAACATCTGTTTCTTTGTTCTGAAATTCTCTTACTTTCATAAAATATTATTTATGGAAAGTATTATATGCGCAAACTATCTAAAACATTTTCAAATTATGTGATTAATACGTAGGTAAGTAGATACTTAAATTTTGTTTGGAGAGTCACGATGACATACATTTATTATGACAAGAGTTTGAATATATTACATGGTTAATAATTATGTGATTTTTATTGTAAAAGCTTATGTACCTAATGCGAGTGCAAAACCGAAAGGTTTGGTTTGTTTCTACTTTTCGTTTATTTTGTATAATATCCTTTTATGATTTGTTCACAGAGAAACTGGTTTTTGCTAGGGAGCGCTGGTAGGTAGCTGGCAACATTTTCAGACATCGTAAAGTTACTTTATGGATCTAATTACATGTTTATTACGCCGAGGGCCGATACGTTATTCTGGAAAACTAAGTGTTACATAAGATGGGGTAAGTAAGTAAAGTACCTAAGTATATTTCATGTGTTAAGCACCTAGGTAGGTAACTATATTATTAGGTAACTAGGTTATATAGCCAACTATAAATACCTACGTTATTACGTACGGTAGTTAAGGTACCTACGTACCACCTACTTTTCCGGTCTTTATGAACTGTTTCACTGCAATGAAAGACCCATTATCTACACCATTGGATAGGCAATGGCGGCACTCAACACAGCAGCTTGGAATGGTTCAAATTAAAATAATGAAGGCTCGTTAGAGGGCCTGATAGTAGAAACGACGGAAAATTATTTAAATGTGGGAACGCAGTCCCGCCAAATTACTGGGCGCGTGACGTGACTGAAAAGGTTTTTATATGATTATTTGTCGCGTACCATTTGATTTATTTTCCTCTACATTTCCATCGTGTCAGTCACACAGCAATCTCCGTGGTCACAGCGTTCGTGGTCACGCACTGGGGTAAAAAAACAAAAAAGAAGAGGTTTTCTTCACTATTATCAAAATGGCACCCCTCTAGGTACGCACCTACTTCATTAAGTTTAACTTTATACCTAAATAATATCCCAAAAAAATTCCGAGAAAGTCCCGTCGAAAATTAATAATTTGTTATATTTTACACCGATTGCGAGGGCTTTCGCACTATAATAACAAAAAACTTAAATCCTTTAAACTTAACTTTAACTCGCAATCGTTCGAAAGTGGTAGTTAAGTACCTAGATACTGTCACCTCGATCCTCTCGTCTCCAAAGTGATTGTGAGGGAAGGAAGGACCGAGCAAATGAAGAGCATTCTAAATGTTTACAGGAACCTCACAAATTAAGTTTCCAGCTCAAACACCAGATCAAATTAACTCCAATCCAGTTTGGTTAAAGTTCGAAATTGAATGACAAGTTGGTTGACAACTATTTGGCATTTGGGTGAAATTAAGGGGTGGAGAGGGTAAATACGCTTGTTGATTTATTTCTCGTCTTGTGCCCTAATTTCATTATCGGAGTCAAACATAACTTGCACCTCTCTCATCTACCATTAGGTAGAGGTTGATAAATAATGCTGGGAACCACACATCATCTACTAGTACATATTTTCAATCATAGGTATGTTGTATATTACTATGCAATTTTTTTGTATTATCCGAATAGTATTTATCCGGTCCCTGGTTGGTTTTTAATAGTTTGGTATTTTTTTGGTACAACGTTCATAATGGGCAATTCATCCTCTGCCGGCCGACTGAACGGAAGACTCTCTTCTGTCTGATTGCGACAAAGTTATTAAAAATGTCCAAGGATTTGCTGAATTCTGGAACATCTAGGCCCACCACACAAATGCGACTGTCTTTGTTAGTGTCTTAGTCCTGATAAAATCATGAAATTCTCAATTCTAATTCTAAAAAAAATCTCATATTGTCTGTGTACCTTCTGAGTGTCCTAACTACTCGTGGTCAAAGTAAATGAGAACCGACTGGATTGAATGCACGAAACTTTACTTTCATTTCCTATGCGGTTTTCAATACTCCCAATAGGTACAGTCGACTCCAACGGTTGATGAACTTAACAGGCACATCACAAACATACAAATAAGTGGGTAATTCTCAAAGGGCTCAAAAGACACGTTTCTTTTGTGCTTGAAAAAACATACAAAAAAGTAACCGTGGGTCTTTGTTTTTTTTTCAGATATTAGATTAGACAAAAGTAATAGGGGAGGCCTATTTTAGTTTTTAATTTTCTTATTCTAAATAAGTAAAAATAAATAATAACCTCGGAAATATTGAATTTCGTGGTGCGACCTCATGTTCCAGCGTTAATACATTTTTTTATCGTTTCCTATAAAAATATCACCATTTCACACGGGTTCACATAGTTACTTGCTTCACTGACATTAAATATTTTTAAACTTACGCGATCTGAACACATAATTATAAGTATTGATACAACGGGTATTTATCGCGTTTATTTACCTTTTTTCCCGACGTTTCAACAGGTTTACACTCTGTCGTGGTCACGGGATGACTGGAGTACTGGAGTTACCGCCTCAGCGAAGCGGGGTTTATTTGAAACTACCCTCATTTCATTTTCAATAGTAGGAATGTCCATCTGCACACTCGGACGACACACAACACTAACAGTGTCCGCGACGCAATGAGAGACCAGATTACGACGACTACACTTTGCTATCACTGGATTCCACGAGGCAGAGAGTTTGAACCCGTCTTCACGATTGAAATTAGGATATTTCATAATTTCAATTGCTTCCCGAAATTTCTCATAAGAACATTCTCTTGTAGTAATGCCTTTCATTACAGATGACCTGCGGTTTGTGTAGTTCAATCCAGTGATTAGGTCCTGAGTCTACATACATGCTCAGCTATTGCTGACTTATTGACGATTTTTGACCGCTGCTACATGTCCCTTAACGCGTTCCGCGACCGTGCGTTTAGTCTGGCCTATGTAGGAACGCCCGCAGCTGCAATCGATCTTGTAGACACCAGGAACTTGCAAGGGCACTACATCCTTTGGTGATCGAAGTCGCTTCGCCATCTTAGTAAGTGGAGTGTAGATCGACTTGATTGAAAACTTCCTAAGAATATTTCCAATTTTGTCCGTCACTCCTTTCACATATGGCAGAAACGCTGGCCGTCTCTTCACTTCAACACGTTTCTCTTTGCGCCTCCGGTTGGGCTGCCATCTGATACCAGTCTTGTAGCCATTCCGTTTCAGTACCTCCTGAACATGCTCTAATTCACCGCCTATGTGTTCAGGGTCACAGAGGTCATGAGCTCTGTTTACTAGATACTATTGACTTCAGATGTGACGGATGATGGTGTGACGCTGCGTTTAGGTATCGGTCCGTGTGTGTCGGTTTTCTATATACCTACAGTGTGTGCTAAGGTCCCGTTGGATTTTACCGTCACTTTTTAATCGAGGAAAGCCAACGATCTGTATTCTCCATTTCGTGCGTAAACCTGATCTTAGGGTGTATGGAATTCAGATATTCACTGACATTACTAACTTTGCAAAAAAAGATTTTGTTTACAAGTTACAATTATAGATAAGTTCGCGCCCGACTTTTTAGCCTTGATAGCCGTTGCGCGCACTAATTCATTCATAAATACATACTTTACTCTAGTAATTGTGTGAATGATTGTTACACCTAGACAAACGATCAACCGCGTTCTATCATTATTCATTAATGAGGACAACACTTATCTACGTCTCTTGGTCGCTCTGTTATTAAATTATATATATTAAACCTTTGTCAATCACTTTGGTTCTCTGTCGGAAGGATTCGTTACGAATCCTATCCTTCAGAGAAACTCCGAGCTTAGCTCTTTCTATAGTTTGCTGAGCGACTTTGAACTGGTGAACTAACCCTGTAGTGAGGGTCCACGTTTCAGCTCCGTAGGAACTGATTGAAAACTTTTCAAGCATTGCGGTATGGATGACGAGATGTGTACCTAGGGTCTGGTCAGCGTCTTCAGTGGGCAACTTCCAAGGGAACCAATCTATCCCTGAGAAGCTGCTGGAACTTTTCGGTGCCCGCCATGATTTAGATTGGATCAGGTCGGAGCGTGGACTTCATCAGACGGTTTCATTCAAGCTTCGTGTTAAGATTCAGAGCCTCGGAGGAGTCGGTGATCAGATCATGTATTGAACTCCCGCAATTTGTTCCATGACTATTAAACTGAAAAAGCCAGCTAGACGACCGAGACCACTCCCCACCCCCTGCTGTTTGTGGTGGCGCGTAATACTCAAATAAAAAACGAAAAACATTATCAGACACCCTTTACGTTTTGAAAATATTATTCTTGGTAACTTTTATTCTTCATTCTTACTTGTTGTTGATTTGATCTCAATTAGTTAAAGTTTATATTATTTAAACAATTAATGTGGTCTACTTAGTAGGCATAAATGGTTGATTAAAACAGGTATATCATAAAATTTGTTTATTTGTAGGTTTTGTGGGTATCTAAGAATATTGTTTTCTTCAAAATCTACTATACAAAAAAATACAAAAATTTTGTCAAAACCGGGGCTAACACCGGTTTCTGGTTTTGCAAGCCCTAATCACTTACGTTGCTGGTAAATGGCTTCTCAAGAGTGTGAGTTTTCTTATGAGCATTTAATTGATATTTTACTCTAAATTGCTTATCACATACATTGCAGGCAAATGGCTTCTCACCAGTGTGAGTTCTCATATGATAAACTAAACATTTTTTGAGAGTAAATTGTTTGTCACAAACATTGCAGGCAAATGGCTTCTCACCAGTGTGATTTCTCATATGACAAACTAAAGATTTTTTGAGAGTAAATTGTTTATCACAAACATTGCAGGCAAATGGCTTCTCACCAGTGTGAGTTCTCAGATGACAAACTAAAGAACTTTTGAGAGTAAATTGTTTATCACAAACATTGCAGGCAAATGGCTTCTCACCAGTGTGAGTTCTCATATGACAAATTAAAATATGTTTTAAACTAAATTGCTTATCACATACATTGCAGGCAAAAGGCTTCTCACCAGTGTGAGTTCTCATATGACAAATTAGAGTATTTTTTAAACTAAATTGCTTATCACATACATTGCAGGCAAATGGCTTCTCACCAGTGTGAGTTCTCATATGGCAAATTAAATTGCATTTTACACGAAATGGCTTATCACATACATTGCAGGCAAATGGCTTTTCAGCAGTGTGAGTTCTCATATGAGCATTTAATTTATTTTTTACTCTAAATTGCTTATCACATACATTGCAGGCAAAAGGCTTCTCACCAGTGTGAGTTCTCATATGACAAATTAGAGTATTTTTTAAACTAAATTGCTTATCACATACATTGCAGGCAAATGGCTTCTCACCAGTGTGAGTTCTCATATGGCAAATTAATTTGCATTTTACACGAAATGGCTTATCACATACATTGCAGGCAAATGGCTTTTCAGCAGTGTGAGTTCTCATATGAGCATTTAATTTATTTTTTACTCTAAATTGCTTATCACATACATTGCAGGCAAAAGGCTTTTCACCAGTGTGAGTTCTCATATGAGCATTTAAGTAATCTTTTACTCTAAACTGCTTATCACATACATTACAGGCAAAAGGCTTCTCAAGAGTGTGAGTTTTCTTATGAGCATTTAATTGAGTTTTTACTCTAAAGCGCTTATCACATACATTGCAGGCAAATGGCTTCTCACCATTGTGAGTTCTCATATGAACAATTAAACTATATTTTACACTAAATTGCTTATCACATACATTGCAGGCAAAAGGCTTCACACCAGTATGAGCTCTCAGATGACAAACTAAAGATTGTTTGAGAGTAAATTGTTTATCACAAACATTGCAGGCAAATGGCTTCTCAAGAGTGTGAGTTTTCTTATGAGCATTTAATTGAGTTTTTACTCTAAATTGCTTATCACATACATTGCAGGCAAATGGCTTCTCACCGTTGTGAGTTCTCATATGACCAATTAAACTGTATTTTACACTAAATTGCTTATCACATACATTGCAGGCAAAAGGCTTCACACCAGTATGAACTCTCAGATGACAAACTAAAGATTGTTTGAGAGTAAACTGATTATCACAAACATTGCAGGCAAATGGCTTCTCACCAGTTTGAGTTCTCTTATGAGTATTTAAAGTAGATTTTTTATTAAAACTTTCACCAACATTGCAGGAATACTGGTTTTCGGTTAATTTAGAATGTGATTTTCTTATATGTGATATGAGTTTGCTTTTATTGAAAAATACTTTATTGCAATCATTGCAAATAAATGTCGTAATTGAGTCATCTGGTTTGGTTCGCTCAACATACGTGTTACAAGTAAGTTCTTCAACATCATTAACTTGATAGCTATCTTCTTCAGAAATTACTTCAGTTTTTATACAATCTTCAGAAACATGAGAGTCAGACTCAACCTTCACCAATTGATCTTCTGTGGTCACCTTTTCTTGGTTGCATATAGGTTCATCTTTTAAGTTGACATGAGGATTTTCATTAATTGTGTTAACATTAATGAATTGCATAGTAGCCACAGACAAGTATTGTTTCATTCCAAGGTTGAGCTCAGCAATATTACCAGGAGTTGCCTGAAATGAACAACTTTTAAAACATATGTAGATACCAACTTAATATGCAAACTTTGTCCAAGGGGAGTCACATTATTGACTTTTTATTATTATTTATGTCCATAGAGCTCTACATAAGGAATGTAGAGGTCTTAAATATTATAATGCAAAACAAATATTAAAACTATGTTTAATACTTTAAATGAAAGAAGTCTTGAACCTTCACCCCCAAAGGCTTTATCTGCAGCAGGTCGCCGCCCTATCATAAATAATCAGTCTGTTTGTAGAACAGCTACTATAAGCCAAAGTTAACTGTAGTCTTTTGTTATTCCTCAATAAATAAATAAGAATAGCTCAGTTTTCTTTACTGCGTAGCTATTGTACACGTTTGGTGACTACACCGGCGGCGGCCAGATATACACTGGCCAACCGCTGCGGTGCAACCACTGGACACCTCTATGCCGCACAGCCCGTAATGTCAACCTGTGAGTCAATGACAATGAAAGGTACCTCCAGACCCTTATGGCGAAGCTGGCTGAAGATGTTTTCAGATCTGCAAGCCATCTGGGAGAAGCTGAGGCATCTCAGCAGCTTCTGGTAACAGAAACAGCATACAGCTCTTGGTCTTTCATCTTCAGAGTTGAACTGAAATTAAATAATAAAATATAACAAAATATTATACTTTGTTTTGATGTTCATCTAATAGATGATACATTTTTAAAGATTTCATCAATCCATTTAATTAATTATTATTCTAGTTACAGTATCAATCCTATACTTCATACTAGTGGTTTCTTTTTCACTTCTTCCACAAGTGGACAAAAAATTTAAGTGAACAGTCAAAAATTTTATTTGATAATAATTTAATGTATAATATATGACTTGTCAAAGTGCTTATTTTGTAAGCCTAAAGAATAAAATTTATTTTGACTTAAAAATTTTTGGAACTGATTTCTAAACTTAATCTAAACTTTAGATCAATATGTAGTAGCATCTAACAAATAATATTCATATTACTAGTGGCACTTGTATTTTTATTAATTTATAATTGTCCTTGGAAGGGATACCTACAGTACAATTCTTTACGACTTAGTTAGGGTCTCCAATCATTTAATAGATCTAAGAAGCCACCTACATCTCTTAGTTATATATTAGTTTAAATGTTTAGTGTTGCATAATGTGTGTTTTTAAAGTTAAAGCACACTTTATACAAAACTTTAAAAAATATAATCTTATATATAAAAATCAATTGCTGTTCGTTAGTCTCGCTAACACTCGAGAACGGCTGGGCCGATTTTGCTGATTTTTGTTTTGAAATGTTTGTCGTAGTCCAGGGAAGGTTTAAATTTAAACGGTGAGAAAATATATGGTAATTCCACGTGGGCGAAGCCGCGGGGCGTAAAATCATTAAAAGATTAAAGATTTTATTTGTTGAGGTTGAGGTTGTAGTGTTGATATTTTTGTTGATATTTTGCAGGTAAAGCAGCAGATTGTCACCTTTTACATTATTTATAAAGCCACTATCATGCTTCTGCGAATATAATTTTAGTTTCTAGCCCTACATGTATGCAAGATTTCGGTCAATCCTCTCAGTAGTTTTGGTGTGAAGAAGTGCTTACTAAATTTCTGACCCATCTTTACCCTCGTTAATAATATGGTGTTTAATAAGTGAACAAGCTGCGCCCCACCGCTTCGCCCGCGTGGAAATCTATGTGTCAAATAGTTTATATTACCTTCCTCTTGACTCACTCTCATCAATCACATCTATTAATAAAATCTGCCTCAAAATCCGTTGTGTAGTTTTATGGAACTAAGCTTAGAGTCAATGTGGATAAATGTAAACAGTTTTAATAAAAAATCATACCCTTTAGTAAGTAGGTACTATTTCCATCAGAAAATATTAATGTGAAAAGGTTAAGTAATTAAAAGTTGCAGATTGCATGGATAACTAAAGTAGATACACGATTCGAGTAAATCAATATTGTACGTACGTAGTACATTAACTCTATGTTCTGTAATACATTTATCAAATAGTTTACATTTATCCCTACATAATTATTCAAATAGGTATTGCCTTTTTGGGGTAAACATGTACTCCAACATTCAAGCGTTATATTGCA
The DNA here is from genome assembly GCA_943735965.1 of Eupithecia abbreviata. Classification (NCBI taxonomy): domain Eukaryota; kingdom Metazoa; phylum Arthropoda; class Insecta; order Lepidoptera; family Geometridae; genus Eupithecia; species Eupithecia abbreviata. The sequence continues at coordinate 8,950,704 of OX030997.1, read as the reverse complement.
GAAAAACCACTTTATATCTTAAATACTCAGTCTTTCTAACAATTTCGATACCTAATTACTCTATTAATTCTTATTTGGGAGTAAAAAGAAACAATATAAGATGTCGCTAGTCACGCTTTGTGATGATAACCGAGGTAAATGGAAATGAATTTTTAACAATGAGGTAATTGTAAATTTTGATCCTACATAGGGACATACAGACAGCGGGAAGCGACTTTGTTTTATGCTATTGTATAGGTACTCTTTACCACTAGGTAAAGCCAAAAGGTAAATATACCTACCTAGGTACTAACTTAGGTAGGTATATAGTGATAATGTAATTGAGATGCCAAATCAAAATGAAATTGATCAAAGAGAAAAATTACCACGTTACGTTGTTAGGTAGGTACCTACCTATTGTTTTTAGCTTATAATTATGTTAAGTTATTACCTTGTTATTAGACAGTTTTTCGTAAACATTAATGAGAAGGTTGTTCTTCAAGGGAAGAAGTCGCATATTGCCGGCGAGGCAAACTCTGCATACAGAAGACATTACTTTATTTTCTTAGTTCACAGCGAGTTCCTTGTACCTAGGGAATAAAAGCAAGAGAAGTAAAAAATCTTTAACAAACATTAAATAAATTGCACACGCCACACACAACGCATGAAGCAAGAAGGTTTTAGGAATTTATTTAAATTTAAATTTTAGCAAAGTAACTGAGTGAATACAGACTATTTCTCTGTTGAACTGGGAGAAACCTTTCGTTCGAGCTGAGCTTGCTTGAGCTATTTCATTGTAAACATATTGTAAATACCGTGGTTATGGTATGCTATTCGACGCTAGATGACGCCGACAAAAACTTTTCTAAAAGATAGATCATGAGATGATAAAAAGAATTGTAAATAATAAATAATGCTGCTACGTCTACGCAGCATCATCTAGCCCCAAAATAAGCAGAGTGAGCTTGTGTTATGGGTCCTTGATGACTTACACTATAGATCGGTATTTATTATTAGGTACCTGTATGAAAATTATATATAGCTTAATTTTTTTGGGCTTTTCAACTACACAAAAAAACCACTTGTAAATATGTAATTTAATTCTTTTATTTTATTGAACATAGCTCTAATAAGATAGTACCTAATACATTTAAATGCTCTTTTAATTTAAAACTATGTTGACACAATTTCCGTGCACTCCGAGCCATACAAAATGTTTGACTCAAGGTGCACAGATATTGTGAGCGAGTTATAAATGTTCTTATCTAAGAACACAGAAAGAAATCAATAGCTACAAATTCCAACTATCTTTGTCGCTCTATAAGACAAGGGCAGAAAGAAAGGGTTTGATCATAAATCATGTGATGTATTTTAGCAACTTATTAATACAATACAATACAATACAAAAATACTTTATTGTACACCAGTTACAGATCATTAAAGAGACATCACGTGATACAAGTACAATGGGCGGCCTTATCGCTTAGAAGCGATCTCTTCCAGGCAACCTTTGGATGGAAATAATTATGTGAATTTCAGGGGTTGTACCAAGGATAAGCTAGAATAAATATGAACATAACATGAATATGACATGAATATTAAGATACCTAAATAAATGTAATATACATTATACACGGTGTAACATGAGGGGTGGATCATCGGTCGATGGGGGGTGGGGGACCTCAGTACCTATCGATTTAATCCCCCTGTATGTTCAGCGATTTTCACTGGTTCAAAAGTTATTTAGATTTTAGTAAAATTTTAGTTAAAATCAGATTTCATCCTTAATTTCACAATTGCAGCCAAAATATTGGCGACCCTGTATTTTTTTTTGAAACAAGATGAATAGTGGGCCTTTGGTACCCTTATATCAATTTGACACTTAAATTTATAAAAATCCAAATATGAAAATTATAGCTAAATTTCTTTTCAAAATCGAATATTAACATTAACTTTATATGTTTCTTAAAAAATATTTATTTATTTATAAAAAAATTCTGCAACCTATCTTAAAAACATCTAGCTTTCAAGAAGAATAAACCCTGTAAATTTAATTTGGCTAGTATGAAGGCTTCATGTTGAAAAATGTAATTAAAATAGTGTAAGTGCCAAAAATCCGTGATTTGTGAACAAAAAACTACTGGATCATGTCAATGAAAGGATAGCTATATAAAAGCATTATGTCTTGCTCTTATACCGCTGTGATTGACTGATTAGGTAGTATGCTATTTTGCTATTTTATAAAGGTGTAAGAATGGACAATAACATAGTGTGTATTCTTATGGTTATAGGCAGAGAATGATCCCATTAATATATTGACGACCGATGTGGCGCGGTGGGCGAAGGTCCGAGGATACAGGCGACTGGGCCCACTACAAAACTGGGACCGCGGTCCCAGTTACCTGATTAGTTTTTTCTTGTTTATTTCGTTGGGCGAGTGGGACCACTCGTAATTTTAACCACAAATCTATTGTTTAAAGTACAGTTGGCATTATGTCTTAATGTGCAATCCGCCTGCGACGCAGAAGGTTGCGGGTTCGATTCCCGCCTCGGAACAATTGTGTGTACGATCTGCAGATATTTGTTCCGGGTGTTCTGGTCGTTTTCTATGTATAATAAAAAATATCTATCTATGTAATGTATTGTATTATGTATATCAGTTATCTAGTACCCATAACACAAGCTCTGCTTACTATGGGGCTAGATAATGCTGTGTGAAATGTCCAGCATTATTATTATGTCTCTCATTTACCATGATCTCGGGCCATAAAGTGACCCGGTCCTTTGGAAGGCTTGCGTGGGGCCGAAGCCAACAGCACAGAGGCCCTTTGAGAAGTTAATCTAAAGGCGACGGCTACACATAGCGGGTATCATCCTCGGGTGCACAATATGATACACCAAAAGATGGTATCCGCCAGGTGTAGAGACTATTGCAAAGAAAAATGAAAGAAATAAAACCAGGTTATTGTGATGGATGGATGGACTGGGTAATCGGGCTATAGGGGAGATTGCGGACGTCTGCCATAAACAAGTCAATCATAATGTTAAGAAGAGTGGCAGACGGTGGCTTGCCGAATGCTGGATGGGTTCCTTAAAAAGCCGGAGTCAATTACTGGAGAGGAACAACATCGGCGCAAACGACTGAGGGGTGTCGAGAGGTGCGGCCCCGATTTCACCATCACGAAGACTGCTCGTGAGCGGGTTTCCTCGCTATTACGCCATTAGACACTTCCACCCCCGAGTCTACATCCTAAGATGCATCTCTCGCGACTCCACTCAGACCGGCCAATGAAGGCAAGCAAGAGGTGGGGATCTGGTTCTCTTGGGATGCCACTCCGCAAGCGGAGACGAGAACCAGGAACTTCCCCGGGAGCACTCGGTACCCGTGGTGTCGCTACTCACCAACAGCTATTATTATTATTATATTATACCGCTGTGATTGGCTGATTAGGTAGTATGCTATTTTTTATTCTGAATTAGAATTTTGGAATGAAGACTGCGTTATCTTGCACCGCTGTGATTGAAGCGGTCCGGTTAAAGCGTCATTTGAAGTATTCGAGGATTATTACCTCTACAAGAAAGGCGTTTATATCCATAAGTGGGGGGAGTCTCGTGGAGCGCATGCTGTTAAGATATTGGGGTATGGAGTGGAGAATGGTACCAAGTACTGGTTAGCTACTGACTCCTGGGGGGACAGTTGGGGTGACGGAGGCTTCTTCTACACATACCTACCTAGGTAAAATCACATCTTCTGGGTCTGGGCCGCTCCACTGGTTTCCAAAATTTACCCAAATAGTTTCCAGAAACTAGAAAACATTTGGGAAACCTCACAAATTTCCAGCGACTTATATCGCTGACGTTGACTGTACCTTTGCTGTACTTTACCACAATGCTAGTGTAGCTTGTGAAGTGCAAAAGTATTGATTCTAGGAAATACATCGTGAAGTAAGGTTTATGAGGTGGGTTCAGAGAAGACCCGCGCGGCCGCGGGGCGAGTACCGTGGTTCCAGTAGTTATATCATCATCATCATCAACCTATAATAGTCCACAGCTGGACATAGGCCTCCCCTAATGAGCGCCATAGCGCCCTGTCTTCAGCTTGCCGCATCCAGCATCTGCCTGCAGTCTTTCGCAGGTCGTCATCCCACCTGGCCGGAGGGCGTCCTAAAATACATTTGCGCGAGTCGCGGTCTCCACTCAAGAACACGTTTACCCCAGCGTTATCGGTTGTTGGGTTGTCACTTAACACTTTGAGTGCTGAAAACGCACGGTATGAGTTTTCTACAAGTGACTAATCTACGAAAATCCACACTAGCGCAGCGGCTAAGAAAATACAGATCTTTGTGACTCAGCAGAGCTGTAATATTTTTCGAACGAAACGCATGTGCGACGCAACACAACCGCTGTGTAGAGCGGCAGCACGAATTTTTTAGGTAAAAAAAAAGATCGCAGTCGTCGAAAAAAAACCGCAGTCAAAGTGTTAAATATCAAAGAAGATTTGCATAAAAAATGTAAGGTACATTATAACGATCGATAGTTTTTTTACCTAGATATTCATAGATTATAGTTTTTAAAACCTAGTATTTGAAGACCTACTTAGTTTACTTTTCTATCTTACTGTAAGTACCTCACCTACCTACTTACTTTCCACATCAGACAATTTGATCATCTCAGTCTAACCTAGATTCAAGTTATTTTTAGAAAAATTCGCGAGCACAAGATAATGTAGCTATTGAAATAAATAAGAAAACATTATCTCTAAAAACACGTACAATGCACACTTACTACTAATTCCCACTGGAACGACCCCCCACTTAGCCCACCCCCATTTACCCCCCCACTGCACCAAACAGGTACTTAGGTAACCCAAAATAGAGGGGATGGCATCCGTACGATATGCTTTCTGGAGGTTAGCCAAGTTAAGTTCCTGATACACTATCCGACCCGATCTATGGATCTAGTCTATGGAGTGAGACCGGACTAAAGTTTTCACTATATTTTTACACTTTTGAAATAAAAATAAAACCAAGTGCGAGTCAACTCGAACACGGATGGTTCCGTACCATCGCACTAGACTAGGTATTTCGCAATAGGAACACATTCTATCCGTCATTTATTTATTTTACAAGTGGACTCAGAGCTTGTCGTGTCCTTAATATAGTAAGATGTGTCTTTATTTTCGACACGACAAGTCTCTAAGGGCTACGGAGGGTACGCTGGTGCTACGACGTAAGGAGTCTCAAAGAGTGTTCGACCCGCTACTAAATGTCTACGTTTGTACCCCGTAGATTCTACGAATGGGCTACAAAGTGTAGAAACAGGTTTCCTAGAGTCTAATAGTCTAACAATGGAATACGAAAAGTTTTTGTGATATTATTTGAAATCAAAATATCAGTTATTTTAACACTTTGAGTGCTGAAAACGCACGGTATGAGTTTTCTACAAGTGACTAATCTGCGAAAATCCACACTAGCGCAGTGGCTAAGAAAATACAGATCTTTGTGACTCAGCATAGCTGTAATATTTTTCGAACGAAACGCATGTGCGGCGCAACACAACCGCTGTGTAGAGCGGCAGCACGAATTTTTTAGGTAAAAAAAAAGATCGCAGTCGTCGAAAAAAAACCGCAGTCAAAGTGTTAAGTAAAATATAGCTACGTTATTATAACAGTTGTTTTTGAAAATTAGTCAATTGTCAATTACCTACAAATCGCATTGTGTAACAACAACTTTAGACTTAGCAGACAAAAGAACAGCTTTGGAAGAATTCGATGAAAAATGGCTCTGGAACCGGCTGGTTACTGGTATTGTACACTCACGAGCAAAATTATGTGTTACTAAAGTAATTAGGTACATGTACGACGCTTTTTATTATTACTTATATATTAAAGAGCCTATCTCTGGTCAATACAATAATGGTGCAATTTCCTCCACTTTTCTCTTTCCAATGCGGTCTCTTTTACTTCTTTACTAGCAGCACCCCGCGGCTTCGCCCGCTTGGAAAACTACTATGTGTTAAATGGTTTGTAAAACTTCGTTTGCGGTATTTTTAATAGATAGAGTGATTCACACTCTATCTATTAAAAATACCGCATCAAAATCCCTTGCGTAGTTTTAAAGGTCTAAGCATACTCGTACATAGGGACATACAGACAGCGGGTAGCGACTTTGTTTTATACTACATATGTATATAGTGATGACAGCGGTTTTCTCCGGGATCTGACTCGTATAATTTATTCTTGGTCGTCCCCTTCGTCTTCTCTTTTAGTTTTTCTTCTATTTTTCCTGATACAAAGTTTCTTATAAAGATACAATCAAATAAAAGAATCAAATAAGAACTTTTATTAAAAATTGAAACAATTGAGTTAACTGTAAACTTTTAAATGAATAGTAATAGATCGACATGATTCCTAAATAAATATTTAAGAAATTAAGGTTGTTAAAGATTTTGTTTTACGCGCATATATTAAATTAAATCTAATCTTATCTCCTTTAAATGATTTAACACAGAGTTAGATGAGATTCAAGTAGGTATTTAGGTTGTACTCGTAGCAGGTACCTTACCTAACCTGTATTATATTTTAATAGGTTCCAAGGTAATAAATACGCAATAAAATATGTAGGGTATTCATTTATAGGTAATTTTATTACCTTGACTAATTAATGGTTACCGTAATAATTATAATTTATTATATTATTAACTTAGCGGCTATTAAATGTTAACAATAAAAAAATTATACTTAGGTACACGTGTTTATGTACATAATGTAAAGGTAAGTAAGAAAATCATTATGTGAGGTAATTAACTGTGTAGTATTCAATGATCTGTGGTATTGGCATGAATTACATACTAAGGAAAATCGATTCTAATTCTGTAATTATTACAAAATTAAAACTTATGGACTATACCCGTGGTTTATGACCACAATAATATTAAATTATACATAAATAATTACAATATTTTCATTATTTATAACAATAAATAATTAAAATATTTTGTCCATTTTGATCATTGTTGCGAATATCAATGCATAACAATAATCAAACTCGATGAATATCATTTGTGATTTGACACATTAATTGTGCTAGGTAGGTATGTTAATACCTAAATAAGTATATTTATTTATCCGGGTACACAAGTAGGTATATCCACTACTATATCCCAAGGCAATTTGTATCAGAAAATGTCTGATACAAATTGCTTTGGTATTAGCAAAACAGAGAAAAAAACACTATACAATCTGCCTATCAGTTTGATAGTCATGATATCAGTACACACGTCCACGGCTGAACAAAAACCTTTCCCCGCTACGATGTTGTCGGTCCATCGAGTAGATAGTCTCCCAACACTCCGTTTCCCGCTGCACCGCGGTCGCTACTCTAGAACCTTTACTCTAGTGGTTATTTAGTTAGTTCTGCGAGCTATATGACCTGCCCACTTCCACTTCAGCTCACTAATTCTGAGAGCTACGTCGGCGACTTTGCTTTTTCTACGGATATCCGTATTATATCGTGTAGAGAATCTCCCGGTAAAGCTCTCTTCATAGCTTGCTGAGCGACACTGAGCTTACGAACGAGATCTTTAGTTAGCGACCACGTATTGGATCCGTAGGTCATCAGCATCACTGGCAACACACATTCAAATCAAACTTTTCAAGACAAAAAAGGTCCATAGAAATCACAAAATTACAAAAGAAATACAGCGAAGAAAATGAAACCAAAATAACTAAATCTAGAGCATACGTAATTTCACCCAGTGGTGGTGTCGTATTGGACAATCATATTTATCATGACTCTCAGGAAATAGATTGAAGACTTTCTTTATTATTTGTATTTGTTCTAGAAACGTAGGGTCATATTTATAACGTATCGTGTGATATATGTATAATATACCTTGTACTAATATATGATATACATATATTTATATACTAATACCTCCTAAGAATGCTGAACAACCCACACATCATCATCTAGCCCGGAAGAATAAATACCTACCTAACGAGTGATGTCCCGAATCCAACGCTCGCAAGTGTACTTCCGTAGCCTACAGGACAAAAATACCTAAATCCATTTTTGGTAAGTGTAACGACTCAGGAAACGTCTTCCCTTTTGTTGTGAATCCTTTAAGCGCGATAATGCCCTTTATTCCGCGGAGGTCACGGCTTACAGTCCTCTACCTCCCCCTCACTCAGCATATGCAGAGATTAGGGAATATTAGGTAAATCTGTGGACGTGTATCAATGTATTGTATTATATCTTAGTTATCTGGTACCCATAACACAAGCTCTGCCTACCATGGGGCTAGATAATGCTGTGTGGATTGTCCAGCATTATATATTTTATTTTATTTATTTAATGTCAATATTCCTAGGAAACAGAAGGTATAAAAGCTTGCTCAGTCTATGCTTGAGTGACTTACAGTTTATCCGACATGACAGTTCCCATGGGATAAAAATAACCTCTACACGTTTCCATAGAAATAAAGCACGCGAAGCCGCGGACAGAAACTAGTTCAAAATATTTTCATACAGACAATTTAGGATCAAACCAATAGCTTTAAGACTAAAGCCAGTACCTCCACCACTCGGCCGAGAGAGCCACATTCAAGCATAAAACTGTACTATCTCAGTCTTTACGATGTGTCAACGTTATTTATCTTCCGGCAATTTTATTTGGTCCGGAAATAAACAGCTTTTATTACAGGTACTAGATCCTGGCGGCGACCACGCAGCCTAGGGGTAGTGTTCATACTAGATCCTGGCGGCAACCACGCAGCCTAGGGGTGGTGTTCATACTAGATCCTGGCGGCAACCACGCAGCCTAGGGGTGGTGTTCATACTAGATCCTGGCGGCGACCACGCAGCCTAGGGGTAGTGTTCATACTAGATCCTGGCGGCAACCACGCAGCCTAGGGGTGGTGTTCATACTAGATCCTTGCGGCGACCACGCAGCCTAGGGGTAGTGTTCATACTAAATCCTGGCGGCCACCACGCAGCCTAGGGGTGGTGTTCATACTAGATCCTGGCGGCGACCACGCAGCCTAGGGGTGGTGTTCATACTAGATCCTGGCGGCGACCACGCAGCCTAGGGGTAGTGTTCATACTAGATCCTGGCGGCAACCACGCAGCCTAGGGGTGGTGTTCATACTAGATCCTGGCGGCGACCACGCAGCCTAGGGGTAGTGTTCATACTAGATCCTGGCGGCAACCACGCAGCCTAGGGGTAGTGTTCATACTAGATCCTGGCGGCGACCACGCAGCCTAGGGGTAGTGTTCATACTAGATCCTGGCGGCAACCACGCAGCCCAGGGGTGGTGTTCATACTAGATCCTAGCGGCGACCACGCAGCCTAGGAGTAGTGTTCATACTAGATCCTGGCGGCAACCACGCAGCCTAGGGGTGGTGTTCATACTAGATCCTGGCGGCGACCACGCAGCCTAGGGGTAGTGTTCATACTAGATCCTGGCGGCAACCACGCAGCCTAGGGGTAGTGTTCATACTAGATCCTGGCGGCAACCACGCAGCCTAGGGGTAGTGTTCATACTAGATCCTGGCGGCAACCACGCAGCCTAGGGGTGGTGTTCATACTAGATCCTGGCGGCAACCACGCAGCCTAGGGGTGGTGTTCATATATGAACACCACCCCTAGGCTGCTGCTGGACATAGGCCTCCCCCAATGAGCGCCCTGTCTTCAGCTTGACGCATCCAGCGTCTACCTGCAGTCTTTCGCAGGTCGTCAGCCCACCTGGTCGGAGGCCGTCCTACACAACGTTTACCGAGTCGTGGTCTCAACTCAAGAACACGTTCTACACTCTCTAATCAAAAACATACAATTAATATTGTATTTAGTAATTTCAGCAACTTTAGTAGCAAAGTTATTTATAAAGTAGCAAAAGGCAAAAAGTGAGGGTAGATCGGTATGTCTGCCAATAAAAAGTAACTCGCAGTGCCTTCAGTTATTCCGCGACATTCCGCGCATGAAACTATGCCCAAATACATTATATATGTATAATATATATTGTTTTTTTTAAATAATATATGTATAATACGAGTATTATATAACTCAAAAATCGAAACATAGTACAATCCCGCTATGAATGACAAGTACATATCCCGCTATGAATGACTTTTGTCTTTCAGTAATATATGGCAGTGGATTTTGTGAAGCCATATAAAAAAAAAACATAATTCGTAGACCATTCGTAGGTAGTAGGCACAGGTGGCGTAGAGCTGTCCGTCGTAGAGCTTTCGTAGACCTTTCGTAGACCGTTAGTAGAACATTGCGTACATCTATCGTAGAGCATTCATAGACCCTTCGAACTTATCGTAGACACTTTTAGGGTTCCGTACCCAAAGGGTAAAACGGGACCCTATTACTAAGACTGTCCGTCCGTCACCAGGCTGTATCTCTTGAAACGAGATAGTTAGACACTTGAAATTTTCACAGATGTATTGTTGTTGCCGCTATAACAACAAATACTTACTTAAAATACGTAGTATAAATAAATATTTAAGGGGACCATACAACAGAAATGATTTTTTTACAGTTTTTATAGATAGTACGGTCTTGACCGGTTCGAAATAAAACTTCGAAAAATAACAATCTTCTTAATAAAAAAACCCTTTGGGCTAACTCGGGGTGAGTTAGCCTAATATAAAATTAGATAAAATAAAACGTCACCCATGGGTATCACGGGTATCATGGGTATTAGACCCCTCGCAACAACATAGAGTTAATTGTTTCATGAATGAAACATCCTTTCAAGTCTGATCAGGAACGGTACCTATCGCTAGCGTCCAAAGAGTAGGTAAACGTGCAGAGGAACCTATCCACTCCCAGGGGTTGGTTTTGCGAAAGCTTTAGTTGGTTGCGAAAAACATTGCAAGTGAATAATTTGGCGTGTTTTAAAAAACTATACACCAACTTCAAATTCCTACATTATGAAAATGGGTTTAAAACTTAGTAAAAAAAAAAGGATTATCGAAATCGGTTGGCGTGATATTCAGTTATTCGTCCATATGTCGCGCACACACGACCTAATGCAAATATGAGACTTATGTGGTTTTCTAGGTTGTTTATGTACCAAGTCCATATTTGAATGCGTATTTTTGTACTGGGTGGTAGCGGTATTGGAGCGATCGCCACGGCTTGACACTAAGTATGTATTTGATAATATTTCGTTAAAAAATCATGTATCAATAAGCTTATATAAATTCAAAGTAATAAACCTTTTTGTTGATCGACGAAACGTGGTTGTCAGTTTTTGTAAGGTTTTTACAATCATAGTTATCAGGTTTGTTAAGTTTTCTCTTTGTTGATATAAAATACCTTGGATCCTAGAACCAAGTAAACTTATGTAAAGGTAATTTCGCACAGTTCTGTCTGTGTGGGTGTATATATATATACCTAACTTATCGCTGAAATGAATATTAAATCGTATCTGTACATATGATTTAATATGCATCTCTGCGATTAGTTCAATCGTTTAAAAATATACATACGTTACGTGAGTCTTATAAGTAGAACTTGTGTTCAATTTTATTTAGTCGATGTAATACCTATCAATGGGAAGTCCGTCCAAATTATTAGTTCAAGAGAAATATTATCTTTGCGGGAAACACTGGGTTGTGTGTTGTATATGTTTGGGGTATTCCCTTGAATTGGATTTGTAAATAAAGACTCACTAACGAGACAATAATAGTCTCACAATAGTCTTGTTTTATAGTTTTCCCGCAAGAAGAAGTAAGTTAAGCGAATTAATCTATACCTACATTATTTCTCATTTCCATCCTCCTTAATCCCTAAAATGTTATTGGTATGTATTTTAGATTCTAAGTGCTTATTGCCAGTTTAATGTGTAAACCCAATAATGTTATACGTATATATACGATCTCATTGGCTCTAGGTAGAGCCAATGAGATCGTATATATACGGTGTCGGCGGGTTCTGTGTAGGTACACAGAACCCGCCGACACCGTCCGGAGGGTTGGCATGCCATTTCAATATCTTAATGGCTTACCATGCTAAAGACTCCTTAAATAAATAAATGTCATTCATTCTGATTCCAAACACAATTCAATTTAATTCATTCGTATAAAATACAGGAAAACACTCAAATAGAAGCGACCTTCAAAGAGATCGCGTGTCAACAAATAAACAGTGTTATCTAGCGTTATCGCATCTGCTCTGTCTTATCTATGCCAAGTTCGAAGGCAGACGGGGGTGGCGGCGGGGGCGGGGGTACGGCCCGGTGGCGGCGGCGGCGGCTGGACGAGCCTTGCTTGCGTGCGCTTTCCACTTCAGTCCGCGCCTGGCCGCCGAGCGGGGCGTACGTGCGTATTACCTGTTCCACGTGCCACGGCCGCCAAAACACCAAATCCTAAATCAAATGTCTTGTGGAAACCCGTTGGAACTGTGTTGTGTTTTTCCATCAAACCGTGTCGCTGGGCGCACCTCACCCCGGTTCCGCAGCGTCAATATTGTAACCAGATATATTTGAAGGAAGCGTTTCAGTGGTGGTGAGTATACTCTATCGTGTTTTGACCATTATGACACAGAATACGGCAGTCTGGCTGATTGCAGGGTAATTAGTGGGTAGTAGCATCGGTGGGTAGTGTCGTGTGGGAAGATGTAATGTAACGTCTGAAAGGTTGCCTGAAAACCTGAAAGAAGCGTTGCTCTTTTAGCCCTGGGCTCGCTTTGTTCGACGAAATCCTGGATTAGTTATGTTTTGAGGATATTAACTGGTAATTTACCTCATCGATGTCGAATTTACCGAGAAAATAAGCTCTGACGTTTATCTCGAAGGAAAAGTAATATTGATAGTTATCTATTTTAGTTATAGAAATGACAATGATTTTTGTATACATTTTTTGCTATGTTTCATACATAAACCTTCAATCTTAAATAAATATATATATAATTAGATTGTTCTATGTGCGCAATACCACATGATTTTAATCAAAAATGTATCACTGAAAGTTAATCGCAGCTGCCATACCTATAGGGTTGCGTAATATACCTATTGTTTATCTCCAAGGTGTAAGTAGGTACACTCAGCTCTGTATCAAGCTGAACATTTTCTGTCATCATAAGTAGGTACTTATGATTATTTAGGTAACCTAGGTACCTCACCTTGACGAGTCTCTATTGGTCCACTGCTAGACGCAGGCCTCCTGATAAAACCTTATTAGGTTTTATCTCATTGGGGGGTAGTGCCCATAATCCCTACGCTGGGCATGCGGGTTGGGGATCGTAGGTCGGTGGTGTATAGTTGTGCACTCTGCGCTGCTGCCCGCCCCCGGTGGGTATCCCTTAGTCGCCTCTCTAGACACCCGCGGGAAGAGTTGGGGTGGTGCTAATTGTAAGCCAGCAACATAAGGTAACCTACACCTATGTAGGTTACCTTGTGACGTTCACTGTACCTATACAGTGAACGTCCAATTGGCATCATCCCCGTCATGTTCAAAACCTTAGAGTAATTAGTTGAAAACCATTTAGGTCCCTATTTTTAGTCGTAAGAACCACACGTTGAGTGCTGAAAACGCACGGTATGTGTTTTCTACAAGTGACTAATATGCGTAAATCCACACTAGCGCAGCGGCTAAGAAAATACAGATCTTTGTGACTCAGCACAGCCGTAATATTTTTCGAACGAAACACATGTGCGGCGCAACACAACCGCTGTGTAGAGCGGCAGCACGAATTTTTTAGGTAAAAAAAAAAGATCGCAGTCGTCGAAAAAAACCGCAGTCAAAGTGTTAAGAATTACGTATATTACATACTTTTGGTTATTGAACCATTTATAAAAACATTTTATCTTAATATGACATGCAAGCTTTAGTTGAGCATTACATTTTAAATATATAAATTATAGTGAAGGATTTATAGCAATAAGCCAACTATACACAACAATAGCTAGTGAGTAAAGCAGGATGAAGGACTAGTAAACGCTACCTTACGTAGAGCAACATTAGGACACTGCGCTACAAAACGACTGCATGGATGGAAGTGAAATCTTGCATAGCTGTAGTTCTGGAATTATGAATAAGCTTTTACTTTTCACTTCCACGTATGTTATCCTAACGCACCTCGCAAAGTTTGCAGATATACACAACATCATCATCATCAGCCTGTATCAGTCCACTGCTGGACATAGGCCACAACATCATCATCAGCCTGTATCAGTCCACAGCTGGACATAGGCCTCCCCCAATGAGCGCCATAGCGCCCTGTCTTCAGCTTGCCGCATCCAGCATCTACCTGCAGTCTTTCGCAAGTCGTCATCCCACCTGGTCGGAGGGCGTCCTACACTACGTTTACCGAGGCGTCGCGGTCTCTACTCAAGAACACGTTTGCCCCAGCGGCCGTCGGTTCTTCGCGAGATATGGCCGGCCCACTGCCACTTCAGCTTGCTAATTCTTTGAGCTATGTCGATAACCTTGGTTCTCTCTCGGATGTATTCGTTACGAATCCTATCCTTCAGAGAAACTCCGAGCATAGCTCTTTCCATATAAGTACACAACAAAAAACAGAAAATAACCAACACAGTTAAAATCTGCCACATTTTCACTTTCCATCAGGCAAGCAAGATTGTGGTTAAACGAAGGGCTGTTGATTATAATAATAGTTGTACAATGGGCGGCCTTATTGATAAGAGCGATCTATTCCAGAAAATAATTAATAATAATTAAACATACGGCATAGACATCGGAACTTACTTTCCTCGTACTATGTTGTTACCGGTCACGTACGCACGAGGTAACGAAATTGTATGACAAAGTCATTTTTAATTTTCGAATACTGGCCAGATTATGCTTCTACTAATTTGAAAAAAGAACGCTTGCGCTTTCTGATTATTAACAAAGAAATGAAATTTTTATACGTTTCAAAAATAGAATGGTTGCTAAAAAAGTCGAATTACGATTTAACTTTTTTTTTACCACGGATTTTGATTCGGTTTTTTTAATACGACAATGTGGCGCGGTGGGCGAAGGTCCACCTGCGACGCAGGAGGTTGCGGGTTCGATTCCCGCCTCGGAACAATTGTGTGTACGATCTGCAGATATTTGTTCCGGGTGTTCTGGTCGTTTTCTATATATAATAAAAAATATCTATCTATGTAATGTATTGTATTATGTATATCAGTTATCTAGTACCATAACATAACACAAGCTCTGCTTACCATGGGGCTAGATAATGCTGTGTGAATAGTCCAGCAATATTTATTATATTTATTATTATTAATAGATACAGTGGTTCAAGAGGTTTACAAACCATTTGACACGTATATTTCCGCAGAAGCCGCGGGGCGTAGCTAGTATACTTATATTTAAAGGTTAAATCCGAAGGGCTGAGTAATTTACGCATTTATCTCCGGCGCCATAAAAACCAGTACTCTGAGTAATTAAAGGAAGAATCCTCAAGTCAAGATCATCTAGTACTCAAGTTAGTACTTCGAATAAATACCTCGACTAAATACCTACAAGTGTTTATTGAATAGGTAATACTAGAATCGATGTTATCTAAGCGAGGTCGGTTCGCATCATTGTTTTCTGTCATCGGTTGTTAACAATCAGAGACTTTGTATTACTATGCTCTGTACATAAATCCAACACCGCTACCAGACAGCAGAATAATGAGCATTCAAATATGGGCTTAAACTCGTTACGTTTTAATAAATTTTACAGTGGATTTGATTAATGTGCGCATCACAAACTTATTTTATACTAGCGGATCTTCCCGGCTTCGCACGGTTTTAGTACGGATCCCTTTTAGTACGGATCCACTTTTTGCATTCTAGGCAACAGGTCTACATATATTTACCTGCATTCAAATTAAATTAAATTCGTTTATTAATTCAGACAATAACATCTATAAGTTTACGTATAGTTCGTTTAGATAACAAAATAAAAAACAAAGATTTGTAGGTACTTACTTTCTTAGGGCGCATTCACACAGCATCCGTTTTACAGGATCCGTTATTTTCCGTGATATCGTATAGAAAGAAAGAAAGAAAGAAAAGAAAGAAAATACATTTATTTGACACCATACATAACACATAACACGACACATTACATAGTAAGAAAATAATAAAAACAAGAAAAAATTACAAGGAATAGATAAGACTTACAGAAAAGCCAGAGAGAAAAGGAAAAATAAAGAAAGGCACCATTAAATACGAGTAGACCTCCATGGACATCACAAACCTAAAGCCAGCGAGAAAAGGAAAAATAAAGAGAGGCACCATCAAATACGAGTAGACCTCCATTGACATCACAAATAAATAAATAATGCTGGACAATTCACACAGCATTGTCTAGCCCCATGGTAAGCAGAGCTTGTGTTATGGGTACTAGATAACTGATATACATAATACAATATATTACATAGATAGATATTTTTTATTATACATAGAAAACGACCAGAACACCCGGAACAAATATCTGCAGAACATACACACAATTCAACAAACCTAAAGCCAGAGAGAAAAGGAAAAATAAAGAGAGGCATCATTAAATACGAGTAGACCTCCATGGACATCACAAACCTATACATATGTAGTTGTAAGAGCGAGTTCACACACCCGACAGTATTCAGGATCCAGTAAACGATTTACAGTAGCCATTCTTTCCAGAAACTCAAAATCAAAGTCAAACTCATTTATTTCTTTAGGCTTACGAAATAAGCATTAGACAAGTCAAATTTTATACCTGCTATTCATTATTATCAACTAACATTATTTTAATTTTAATGTTCACTTCAATTTTTTGTCCACCAGTGGAAGAAGTGAAAAAGAAACCACTATAGTATGTTCATATAACTTGTGTGTCTAATAAATTTGATTTGCTTATTTAAATCTAAATGAATGAATGAATGAAATGAAAATGAAATGAATGAAATGAATTTATTTGTTAAAAGACTTACACAGACATAATAAACTTAAATGTAAACTAAACGTGTTGGTAATGATGTAAGGTCAGTGACAAAATGGCTTTGCCTCAGCATGAGTTGGATGACTAGCATGCTAGCAACCAACGCTGGTCTTCCGGCAAAGCAATTTGTTGGTGTTACGGACTGACTACTCACTACCGCTATACAAACAAACAAAAACGCACTAATATAAATAAAATCAACAAGAATACAAATAGAATGTGAATAATAAAAAATAATATGTTAAGTACATGTATGTTTAACAAAAGTGAAATTTAGAGCAAACATAACAGAATATAAATATAGTGCGATTCTAGATACATGTCAATATTTATTTAAAGCCAAGCATAACATTGAATTTCTCACATACTATTGTCGGTGCGGAACTGAGCGGCATCTGGCCAAGCATTAACATCATTGATATAATCATCTATGGAGTAGACTAAAAATTTATGAAACTAAAGATCCCTAAAAAACGGTCTTGTAGAACAGATCTGCAGTAGAATACCTCAACTTTCGTTACAATGGATAAGATGAGAAGCAAGCCTCTAACATGTCGTCCGGCTAAGAGACCGCTATCTATAATAGAGGTCAAATAGCTCGCGAACGGATGGTCGGTGTTCGTCAACAGGATAATGATCTCGTCATTATGCCCAGACGATGACTCCGAGCGTTAGTTGGCCATCGCCATGGACGCACTAGACATCTCTGAGGCAAGAATAAATAAATAATTAATGCTGGACAATCGATACAACATCATCTAGCTCCAAGCTTAGCAGGGCTTGAATTATGGGTAAAATAATACATGGTGTTTTTTTCATAAACAACATACCTAACTAAACTACTGCTTTAAACGTAATAGTAAGTGATTCTTTTGTTCAATAATTTTAGCACTCTTGTCACCTTGAAACACAGGATTACCTAGTTCTGGCTAAATTGTTTCATAATAATAAATTTAGAAACATATAAACCGAAGTTAAGCAACGTCGGGCGCCGTCAGTACTTGGATGGGTGACCGCGCAATGTTGGTTTTTGCTTATTTTGCGATCCATAAAAAAATCTTTAGTTTCTTTTACAACCACATTATAATTATCAAATATGGTACGGAACCCTTGGTATGTGAGTCCACTCTTACTTGACCGTTTTATTTAGATACAGGTTACTTACTTGTTACATGTTTCTGGACTGGTTTCCGCAACTTGGCCACCGGTGGGCCCTTTTTGCGTGTCGGGTGGGAGGGCTGCTAGTCTAACCACCCGATGTCCTCCAGGAAGGCCAGCAGCTCGCTGATGCCGGTGCATGCCTCCCTAGGCGTCCTCGGTGTCACAAGATGATGCAGTCTTTGAGAAGCTACGCTGTCGCAATCTACAAGCACATGCGCTGCCGTCTCCTCTGCATTCATGCACCCTGTGCAAAGTGGGCTGACCTCCCCTTAGGGCACAGTACTTACTACTTTAGGTACAGGTACTTACTCCATTAAATTGAGCACGGTACATACAAATGTCCGTGCTATCAATACATGTCAATCATCGTAATGAAATCTCTTATCTTATCTGTTATCAGTTATCTATACCTCTCGAGCGGTGCGTCTCTGTTATCAAGTGCTTGTTACAAATTGTACTGTCGGTACATTTCCGATTGTTTCACCAGGAATCTTTTATATTAGGTTATTAATTACTAAGGTGTGCACGCGGATTCGCTCACGAGAAGCGAATGAAGTTATCATTCCATATTGTATTATACTATTAGTCTAATTTGTTTCTTTGTACACTTCCTCTATCTGTTCCATCGCCTCTCCTATAAACCTAAGGTGAGCCTAAGGTCTGCTGGAAGAAAACTCTTTGTCAGGGTTAAGCTCCCCTATGTAGATATCTTTTTAGTTATTTTTAAATATTGTGTGTACAATGAAAAATTATCCAAGAATATTTCTGCCTATAAACACTTAATGCCGCGATTGGTTTATGCAAGTGTGACAAAGGTATTCACACAGAATAGCCACGTAATGGGTGTACCAAGAAAAAAGGGGGTGTTTTCCATTTTGTGACATCGTGTATTATACCTATAATTAGTATAGGGTGAACTTGCAAAACCTACTCGTGGTATAGTTGCTAACGTCGGTCGAAGAGTTAGTTGTTAATCCATACAAAGTAATAGGGTTACTGAAAGATAAATTGGCTTGACCATAACTTATTCAGCGTTGTCAAACTTCCGATACCATGAACTTTAGGTTGATATTATTAGAGAATATTATTGTCTGACGATCTAAGCTGACGGTGTAGGGTCAGGCCGGTCTAAACTTGTGTAACAAAAAAAAAATTGCTTTCTGCTTTGCTTGCTTGTTTGTTTCTGTTTTTCGTATTTAGACATTAGGTATCTTTAAAGCACTCTTCTAAAATCTGTCCTTAAAATCTACAACTCATTATCTATGTTTTTTTTTAAATAAGTTTTAAACCCATTTTCATTATTTAGGAATTTGAAGTCGGTTTATAGATTCATTTGAGAGAGCGCAGGGCGTTGGCCGTCCGATGTAACATGGTGGCTCGCAGGTTTGCTCGCAGTTCCAGGGAGGTGAAGGTGACGCTTTTCAAAGCATGTTGTTACTCACTATACACGGGCAGCCTGTGGGTAAGCGATACGCAGAAGGCGTACAACGCCCTGCGCGTGCTATACAACAATGGGTTTAGAGTGCTGATGGGGTTGCCACGTTTCTGCAGTGCATCGGGTATGTTCAGTGAGGCGCACACCGATGGCTTTCAAGCCATCATAAGAAAGCGTTGTGCGTCGCTCTTGAAGCACCTGCGTGCCAGCCCCAACACCATTCTAAGAACATTGGCAGACAGGTGGGACTCTCCTTTTACGGGGCACTGGATAAACTTACGCAGCCCTTTAAGGGGCGGTGCCCCGGTCACTGATGAACTGTCGCGTCCGCATATTTTTAGTTTTTTTTTGTCTGTTCTGTGTCCATGTTTTTAAGTAATTTGTTTTATTTTACATATATCATTGATTTGTGATTGAGTATGTAAATTTTAATGTAATTTTTGTATGAGCCCTGCACTCGATTTTTTTTTAAATACAAAATGTTTTATTCTACCCTAGTCAGAAATCGTTGCTTGGCCTATTCGCTTCGTGCCGTAGAACCGCGCACAACTTTATACTGGAACATGGTATACCTACCGCAGAGCAATGGAGCAGAAAACCCAATGATAGAGCCCTTAAATCAACAATTTATGGTCAGATATCATTTTAGGGCCGTCCCTTTGTCGACGGACGGACATTTATTGGCCGGGAGCATTTATTTTGTTATATCTAGCTCTCGAAGGGTCGCTCGAGTGCTGTTTTAGGATGGCTGATAGATAAGTCTCTAGATATAAAATATCAGAAACGGCCGATAAAAGTTGACTCTGTTTTTTTTCGAACCGACTAAATATGTAATGAATGACCGAAAGTCTCATGCAAGGAGGCGTTTTGTGTTTGTTCTAATAATTGAATCGAACTCTATTTTAATTCGTTTCTATTGTTAAATAGTAATTTTAAAAATGTAACGTTTTTCTGCCTATACTAAGGCACATTGGCACACAATGGAAGCTTGCTCAGTTATATTTATGCCATAGAAAACCGTTACTCAAACAAAAATCGATATATATATATTTTACCAAGAGACAGTTTTGCCTACTATGCTTACCAGGTGCTCATCAATACATACTTAGTATAAAACAAAGTCGCCTCCGCTGTCTGTCTGTCCCTATGTATGCTTAGATCTATAAAACGCAACGGATTTTGATGCGGTTTTTTGTGATTCAAGAGGAAGGTTTGACACATTGATTTCCGCGCGGGCGAATCAGCGAGGCCCATCTAATATTTATTATTTTAGAATTTTTACTATAAAAACTTTCATAGTTTTACGATAGCATTTGGAATGTGATTTAATTACAAACTAGATTCGTAGCTAAGCCGCATACATTGATTATATTTATTTTAGACCTTTTTACTACGAGTTGCTTCGCCTATACAGGCTCCTTGCTCCACCAACTAGCCGCACTGTAGGGCATCATCAGTCGCCGCTGCCTCACGCTCTTATAGGGGGTTTACACGGGTGACTAAAGCCGCACGATTTTTGCCGCGCGGCGTAAATCGACCATTTAAATAGCAATTCGGCTAAGTTGCAAGTGACTAAAGCCGCAAGCCCTAAAGTTGGGTAGCATCCGACTTTGGCCGCGCGGCGACCGGCCGCATGCGACTGGTGACTAAAATCGACCGTGTAAACTCAAAGTTCTTTAAGCAATTGTTGAATAATTGAATAATTAATTATTTCAATTCCGGCACAAACGGCTATTCTGCTCAACATTTTCGATGGAAATGACCGAGCCGCATGCGATTTTAGTAACCTGTGTAAATGGGCTAGCGATGCGGCTTGGTGAGGCGATTTGTGAAGCTACTAGCCGCACGGCGAAAATCGACCCGTGTAAACCCCCCATTAGCGCTGTCAACGGTGACTGCGACATATTCGCAGACGAATTAAAAGATTTATTGTCAGTTTGTTTGCTCTATTGCGAGAGGGATGGGTGACTGATTTTCTCTTATGTAAAATAATCATTAAAATATTAATTTTTTCATTTTAATTTGATATAATTTTATACGTAGGTAATGATTTCAATTTTTTTGTTTGTAACTATAAATAATTAGTGTAATTGGTGATTGTGTCATTCTAATTAAATATGTATATAAATAATAATAATAAATAATTTACCCGAAGACATGTTTGCAATAAAGAATGATGATGTATGAATTGATGGATGCCGTGTGAAAAATTCCAGCTATACCTCAAAACGCATAATTTTTTTAAATTGAAATGACAAGGTAAAGCTATAAAGGTTATGAAATGAAACAGCAACGTTATGCCAACACCGACTCGGGCCAGACGATACAAACTAAGGTAATACAATTTCTCCGCCATCTTGCCTTCAAATCTTCTCAGATAATTCATTTTCCTCGAGGAAAATTCAGTTGTCGCAGAACGGACGGCTTTATGATATTACTTTAAAATGAGGAATCTCCTTCAGAGGACGGATGGCATTTAGCTTCAGACGAGATTTGTACTCCTCGCCTCAGATCTACTCATTCTAGGTATATTTATTTAGATTTATTTTACCTACTGGGTGTTTGGAATTGAGAATAATAGTTGATTTAGAATTAATAGGTATCATCATCAGCGTTACAACCACCTACAAAAAAGATATGATAATTCAAAGACGAGATTTAGGATGACTGTCAAAAAACTTTTCTGATATTAACTAAGCAATCGTGATTTGTTTAGTTTATATAACTTTTATTTTACTTTAAATTATATTTTAGTCTAGTTTTTTGAATTAAATTAATGTTCATCAACATCACTGGCAAGAGCGGAGTCCCCGAACACAAGCAAATTTTTGCTTAAATGGAGGCTCCCAAACCAATTTATGTTTGTAAAGAAGGTACTGCAATAAACTTTATTTTTATTTTTTTTTATTTTAGTTGTACACTTAGGACATTGAGTCTAACGGACAAATGTAGCCCATGAACCTCCCAAATCGCCGAAAAATTATGTAAGCCCCAATAGAAAATACCCTGTACGCAATTTTAACTCAAATGTAAACACCTTAGGTATATGTTAAATATGCGAGTATCAAAGGGCGAAGACTTTGATATATAATATATAAGTAGATACAATTTTAAGACAAGGTCTAGATTCGAACTTAAGACTTTCGATTTAATATTCGGCATACTGTGCCGAAACATTTTTAAAAAGGCCTAAGTGGCCTCTCCTATTGTGTCTCTACAAAGGGTAGAGTGGGTAGGTATTAGGTAGGTAGGTACTCTAGCATTTGTATACTTCTAAGATTTAGAGATGAACAAAAGTTGAGAACTTGAGTGAAAAGCAAATGTTAGTTTTTCGAAGTACCTACTCATCACCCTTTAAGGCAGGGAGGTACTAAGAACGCATGTCCCGGGGGAAATCAGGGGGCGTGTAACTTGACTAACATCGGTAATTTTTTGGCGAAGGTTCTTCCGTTTATTTTTTGTAGCAATCTTTAAAATTAATTATTACCTCAAGCTTTGCTGAGGTTGCGGGCATGGTGATTATTTTCTCGTCGCCTTACTAAAAAACCACACTAGTCTCATTCAAAAACATATTCTTAAAATCCTGTGTTACAAATGTGGCTACGGTAGGAAGTTCTCTAGTCAAACTGATAGGTTATTATTGTCGATTGAGTTTGACTCTACGTCTAACGTCTGTAATTTGTAAATTTACTTTATTATTTGTTAAATACTTGTTATATTCATTATGTGACTAGGTATTATAATACACATTGTATTAAGTATTCAACATTTTAACTTCGTTTTTATAGTCTTGCATGACACGGTTGATTTTACAGCTTTATTTTTAAATCATGTTGTGCATGCATGTTTAGGAATTCAACCTAGTATAAGTAAAGAAATAAATTTAGTTATAATTTATATTAAATTGACATGTTTGATTTTGATTTTGTCATTTTTTCGATGGTTTACTGTTTTAAATTACAATCAAATAAATAAATAACGCGTTGTCATTGCCATGAGATCCCACACCCCCTCTCTTAGTCCTGGATACGCCCCTCCTGTAGGTGGTACTCCAGTGTACTTGGAAAAGCTTAAAGTGCCTGAAGAACTTCATTTCTTTAAAATAATGTTCTCTTTTGGATTATATTGCTTTTTTCCATTATAACTTTCACGATTTTAATATTCATTTTATGAATATTTCCAAATGTAAAATGAGGGAGTTTTACGGACTGTAGTAATAACTTAAATATCTTAAAAATATAATTAAAAAATAAACAGGTAGGTTTTTATCGTCAAGTATTTTGGTTGTTTTTGTTTAAAATTTGATTTGACAAATTTTTTTTTTACGACCTCTTTGGCGCGGTGGGCGAAGTTCCGCCTGTGACGCAAGAGGTTGCGGGTTCGATTCCCGCCTCGGAACAATTGTGTGTACGATCTGCAGATGTTTGTTCCGGGTGTTCTGGTCGTTATATGTATAATAAAAAAAAACTATCTATGTAATCCATTGTATTTATTAAGTATATCAGTCATCTAGTACCCATAACTGCTAATGTCTAAGTGCTTTAAATAAGTTTAAAGATGAAATAAATGACTTTTTAACACAAACTCTGCATACCTTGGGGCTAGATGATACTGTGTGGTTTGTCCAGCATTATTTATTTATTTTTTATTTATTTATTTACTTGGATTCAAAGACCGATAGAGTTGTGCTCTGTAGTTGACCATTATTGTCACAGACGACGAATTATAATATGAAGTTTTATTAAAATAAAATGCCTTGAGCGTGATTTTAAATATCAACTAGTTTTTATTTTTATTAATCGCATCGCAATATTATTAGAGCAGCGTTCTGTGTACATGAATAATTAATTTAAAAAAATGTTTTTACTAACCAAAGATTCTGTATTCTATCGCCATCTGTGTGCCACTCATGTATAATAGAAAATCAAATGCAATAAATGGAATAGGTTTCGTTTTATTGGAGAAGCTAACTTCCGTGTGATTGTCAGGTAGGTTTACAGCGCATAAAGTAAAGTTTTACCGACGCGTCGGGCAATAAAAGGTTCCCGCAAATAAATTGAACAACCGGTCGTACAGTTTACCTACTTGTATCTAGGTGGAGCCACTGTCGCGCGAGTAAAAAGATAGTTGTATTGCCACCTGCCATTATTGGACTATCAGACTCACACTTGGCTGGGATTAGTAATCACAGTAAAAAAAATGCTGGTTAATCCACACAGCATCATCTAGCCCCATAGATTAATTATAAAGTACAAGATGTCTGGGTAGCGTGGTTCGTGTGAGGGACAGATAATACGAAATAGTGTTGCCATCAAAAGTTTTTACCCCGATTTTAGATTTCTTATGTCAGGTTTTTTGGTGATATTTTATAAAGCTATTTTATAAGCCCAATATCATAAGAAATTAAGATCCTATCAAACCTACTATCGCGAAGTTACCTGATGCATGCGAATGTTATTTCGGTACTTGGTTTATGCCGAATGTCCCAAAATTCCTGGGATATGATTTGCGATTTTCCAGTTTATAAATATTTCGGGCTTTTTCAAGAAATTCAGAACCTAGAATTTCACCGAACCTTTGTAGGTCTTTCCTATACTGGTAGGTTAATGTGGTGGATTTTGGTCCTTACTTTTTGTTACAGCCTGAAGGTATAATTCGTCAACCCAATAGGTCCTATTGTTTACTTGCGTTTTTCTTAGGAAATAAGAAAGTATGCGGAAATGGGTAAACAATTAATAAATAAAACAACAATTAGCTAGGTACCTATTTTTTATATTTAATTGGTATGTAAGCTCTTTTAGGTATAACAAGAATAAAAAAATCTATCATTTTCAGGCATAGGCGACAGAATATTCTTTTTAAACCTTAATAATATAGAACCATAATACGTAAATTTTAAAATATCATTTATGGTAGGGAATCTATTGCTACGCGGTAATTCTAATTATTTAAAAAACTTTCTTTGTGTTTTATAAATTTTATATTCCTCTCTAATGAAATAGAAATTGCATCAATGTTATTACTTTATCGTCTACATTATTGGCTATCAAATAAGTCCTCTATCGTCTTCCTAGGACCTCTACGTGGGTAGATATGACTAATTCCGTGCTTAGAGGTAAAAGAAAAACAAAATGGCTGCCTCATCATGGAGACAGAAAAAATGGAAAAGTGATTTTTCAATAAAATTTACCGTATTTGATAAGTTTTGACCACTTTCCATACGATCCTTTTCTATAGTTTTTATCTTACATGTCTGAAATAAAATATTGATACATATGGATATCAAGTATAGGTACATATAAAAGTAATATTAGTAATACTACCCAATAGAATTAAAATATTTTTGTTGGTTTTGGTGGTATTATAGTAGGTAGGTAGTAGGCACACTAAAATATAGTATCACAAACTTTTCCGAGTCTCAAACAGAGTTTCACCCACTGTGGCACGGAGGCATTATTTTAAAGTATTTTTATTACCAGCCTTGGAACAGGTTGGAACAGGAATTCAATTTTTTATATGAATGCATTATTAAACAATGAAGGAATTCAAAATGTTTCAATGCGACATGTGGGTAATTTTATTTTCTAGTGCAGGCAACCCTAAATTTACATGATTTTATGAAAATTAACTTTAAACACAATTTTTGAGCCTTGTCTCGATGGGAATCTAAGAGACGGTACATTTTGAATCGTTTTGTAGTCAAAATAAATTGTTCTTACCAGTGGAATGATGAATCCGGCACTTTCACTTCACTGTAACTTTTACACTGAAAAACTCTGCTCTGAACCATCTTCACTTCGGTTCTTTATTGATTGGAGGTGTAGTAATGTTCGCGGAATCACTCTACCACATTTAAATTTGAAGAAAACTTATTGTAAAGTTGAAAACAACAATATTGCGTCGAAACCCACCGATGTCCAGGCACATTTGTTGATCACTAGACTGATTGACCTTCACACGCTGAGCAAGACAGATATACAGTCAACCTATCTCATTTCTTCTCAGGCTTTGAGGATATATTGTTCTCTTTCTTGTGTGAAAGAGATGGCATTTGCGATCCTTCTATGGACTTCTCTTTCTAGGTCTAGCCCCAAGCTAAGCAGAGCTTGTTAGGACTAGATGAATGATATACTTAATACAATACAATACAAATATTACGTTTTATAGTACATTACATAGATAGATAATTTTGTAGGTGTTGATGAGGTGGAAATCTATGTGTCAAATGGTTTATAAACCTTCGTCTTGAATCCACGAGATGAGATAGGGTCGTTTTTTTTGGGATTCGCTAGTTTTAGCATTAGCCATTTTTAATGTGAGATATAATTTAAAAAATTTGGGAAACATTTAAAACTTATAAAAAAATACGAGACGATTTGGGGTCGTTTACAATGTCGCCAGTCCGTCACGGCTGGTCATTAACCTCTGTTGAAACCCCGCCAATTTTAAAAATAGAACTTTTTATGCAACCTTATTTGTTTTGTCATACCTCTTTGATAAAGGTGTAGAAAATATTATTCTCCAAACTGCAGTTGAATCTTCAAAGGATAAAACGCCACTGTTTAGTTGTGATGCGACCGTTTTATAGGTCAAGATTCACTGCGAAGGCAGGGCTGGCACCTGCGTTACAATTAGAATAACATTTTATTTAGAAAACAAATACTTACAGGCTTTATCCAGTAGTTGGTGATCCCGGGCTAGAGTGATGGCATAATAAATAATAATAAATAATAAATAATGCTGGACAATTCACACAGCATTATCTAGCCCCATGGTAAGCAGAGCTAGTGTTATGGGTATATGGATGGATAACTGATATACATAATACAATACATTACATAGATAGATATTTTTTATTATACATAGAAAACGACCAGAACACCCGGAACAAATATCTGCAGATCGTATACACAATTGTTCCGAGGCGGGAATCGAATCCGCAACCTCCTGCGTCGCAGGAGGTTGCGGGTCCACCTTCGCTCACCACGCCACATCGGTCGGCATGCCATGAGGTTTAACTATCTAACCTAACCTACGAGTATATAACATCATTGATGCATGGTTTAGAAATGTAATCACTTATAAATAAATAAATAAATAATGCTGGACAATTCACACAGCATCATCATCTGATATACATAATACAATACATTACACAGATAGATATTTTTTATTATATATAGAAAACGAAACTTTATAGAAACTTGGTTCTATAAAGTAACTCTGTTCTTTGACAAATAAATCTAGTAACTAAATAAACAAATAATGTTGGACAATTCACAAAGGATTTTGTGAATGTCTACCCCCAAGCTAAGCAGAGCTTGTGTTATGGGTATTAGATGAGTGATATACTCAATACAATATACATTGATAAGGACCAAAACAACCGTACATATATAAATATCTGCCGATCGTACAATAAATTGTCCCGAGGTGTGAATCAAACCCGCTGTCTCCTGTGTCGGCGGACCTGTGCCCACCGCGCCATAGAGGTCGTAAACTGCGATTGGAGTAGTTTCCACAACTACCAAATACATTTCGTCAAAGCACAAAAACAATATAACTAATTTACCTTATTCAAATTACCCAGAAACAACCGATTTCCTGTTTCTGGTTCCCCGTAATAGCTAAATACTCTGAAATGTGTCTTATGCTTCTAGAAATATGGTTTCTATTTTGATTAATACTTATAAGTTGATAACTCTGCAATAGACAACGCGGTGAGCAATTAACCCTTTGGTACAGCCCTAACCAGAGCTAGCCCCCATGTATTACAATACCTACAGGTAAAGTAAATAGTAGTAGTCTCGCGAAAAACCGACAACCGCTGGGGAGTTCTTGAGTGGAGACCGCGACTCGGCAAACGTAGTGTAGGACGCCCTCCGGCCAGGTGGGATGATGACCTGCGAAGGACTGCAAGCAGATTCTGGATGCGGTAAGCTGTAGATGATGGTTTTTTCATGGATGCCATTGTCAGAACTGGACCAAATTTAAATGAAACCACACGGAGGTACCAGCTTTCAAATAAAGAAAGAATCATCAAGATCGGTTCATCAAGTCGAAAGTTTTGAGGTAACAAACATATTTAAAAAAATAAAATACAGTCGAATTGAGTACCTCCTCCTTTTTTGAAGTCGGTTAAAAAGTGCGCGCGCTGCGTCGTCGCGCGTCGCATCGCGTCACGTATCTCCGTGTGAGCTGACCCTAATTTGGTAAGACTTGGCAGCCCTAGTAAAGGACAGGAACGGCTGCTATATAAGTAGATCTAGATACTAGTACTTGTGCAGCGAATGTGTGTCTTCGCACCGCATCGAGATATGTATGCATACATATACATAGCTAGGTTGTTATGGATGTTTGCACTGCACACCCGTCATCTAGCCAGGGACCCAATTCTGCTTGCCAATCGCTTCACTATGATAATGGTATCGTCGCTGAACCTTAGATGAAATAAACTCTAGCTAGGTTTATTTATTTCATGATTTAATAAAATAATATATCTTACCATATTTACATTGCCACAGTGCAGCTCCTATCAAAAAAAATTAATATCGCATCCTCGAACTTTGGCAAGGATAAATTAAAATGTTGTAGATAGAATGTAGATAGAGCCTATTACGGTGCTATTTGAAGAAATATGTACATATAATCGTTTCAATTCTACCTTGACACTTTTGCCACATCACTGCCTATAAATATATAAATAAATGTATAAATAAATAATGCTGGACAATCCACACATCATTATCTAGCCCCATGGTAAGCAAAGCTTGTGTTATGGGTACTAGATAACTGATATACATAATACAATACATTACATAGATATTTTTTATTATACATAGAAAACGACCAGAACACCCGGAACAAATATCTGCAGATCGTACACACAATTTTTCCGAGGCGGGAATCGAACCCGCAACTCCTGCGTCGCAGGCGGACCTTCGCCCACCGCGCCACATCGGTCGTCTAGTAGTATCTTTCATTACTGGACATCAGATGTGCAAAATCACTCCCTATCTTCAAAAAACTGCTGCATCAGCATTATTTATCCATATGAAATATTGATAGCCTTATGTAATGTAAGTTTATTATAATGTTTGTAATGTAGGTATTTAGTGTATTTGTTATCAATTATTTATTAAAGTGCCACCGTCTATATTGTTCGTTCATGTCCAGTCCATCCCAAGGTTGCCTGGAAGAGATCGCTCTCAGCGATAAGGCCGCCCTTTATACCTTTAAACTAAGTTTTTATCTCTGTATTATTTTCTGTTTTGTGTGGTGTAATAAATTGTTATCTATCTATCTATAACCTTTATGTATTGAATTATTATTATGGTACATGAAATTTCTCACCATCTAAAGTAATCTAGGCGCAACTAGGTGCCAAAATATGTTATTCTGTGACGATCCCATTGTCATAGTGAAGCGATTAGTTTAGTGGACTTTGGCTTTAGGTATAGCGTGTAGAGTGTGTACGCTGATAGAGTAATGAACCTTATTGCTCTTGCAATAGGAGCTTACTTGTATCTAACTCCTAGTTAGGAGTTAGGACTATTTGAAATAGATTAACAGCCAGTTGTTCGTACGCTGATCAACTAATTGATGATCAAAATATAACAATCAAATAATCGTTAAGCTGTGCGTTCACTGCTTTGGTATCCGAGCATATGCGGTAGAGTTTGGTCCCGGGAATTCCCGGTTCTCAGATATTCCCGGGAATTCCTAAAGCTTTTGTCCGATTATTAGTTTCGGGGAATTTCAAAACAAGGAATTCTCGGGACAATACCCTACCGCTTGTGCTTTGATCCCGACGCAGTGGACGCAACGCAAAATAAAATAGGAGGTTTTATGTTCGGTTGTATGTTCTTCGATTTCTCCGGTGTTTCTCAGGACGGATTTCTAAAATTCTTTCGCGATTTTATGAAGAAACGTGATCCTTTGGGTTCCATAAAAAAATTATTCCTGGGGGATAAGTATTTCTCCCAAAATACTTAAAAAACGGAATGTTCAGTCGATTTGTAGTATTTTCATAACAATAGAATTATTAATATTATTTTATGTATTTTCTCTTGTAGTATTAGTATTCAATGTTTATTTTTTCAGAATGCTCTAATGTAAACTGTACAAATGTATGTCAGACTGAGCAGCAACCACATTGGAGTTAGTAATAAGTAAATAATGTTTTCTGATCGCTTTTACAAATCTTCAAACGGCATCTTGAAACAAAGTTTAATGAATAATCAGAATTAGAATTAAGGAAACTCTTAGTTATTATATTATGATTCAGAGAGCGCGTGTTTCCCGTAAAATGTGTGACGTGTGGCGTGACCACAGCGTGAGTGGGAGGAGGATGAATGATGAGATTTTTAGCGTTTTTTTTCATTTTATGGGCATAGAGAAAACAAATGCTTTTGCTATTTGAACTTCAGGGCTTTCCTATCACCTAGGTATTATTTAGTGGCAGTGGGCCGGCCATATCTCGCGAAGAACCGACGGCCGCTGGTGCAAACGTTTTCTTGAGTGGAGACCACGACTCGGTTAATGTAGTGTAGGACTCCCTCCGACTAGGTGGGATGACGACCTGCGAAAGACAGGTAGATGCTGAATGCGGCAAGCTGAAGCTGGGGAGCTATGGCGCTCATTGTGGAGGCCTATGTCTAGCAGTGGACTGCTATAGGCTGATGATGAGGTATTATTTACTTGTCATTTACACTTATATGTAATACCCCGTTTTGGTTCATGATCACCATCATCAGCCTATAGCAGTCCACTGCTGGACATAGTTTTGGTTCAACAACTCTGGAATTCATTCGCAACAAACAAACTTTAGATAAAATAATTCCCGTGTAGAAAGCCTCTTCCTTAAAGTATGTTTTAATTCTAAATTTAATAATGCAGACTGCATTATTAAATTTAGAATTAAAACATCTCGTAATCAACAAGTAACACATTCTTTACTAAAGAAACAACGAATAAAAACCAATATTTATAAAGGCTTACAAATTATTTACAGAGTGAAAGTAAAAATACTACCTAAAGCTTAAAAAAATAAGGAAATAAATTCTCAAATATTAATTACGTAGCTGTCACATGAATTACTAATGACCAGCCCTGATCTTTGGCCAGAATTTGCGGTTTGCCTTCATTGTGCCTGGCACAGAGTTAGGCTCAACTCACACCAAAAGAGCGTCGAAGCGCAGCGCAGTTTCAGTGTCATATGAATTTTAACTTTATTTTCATTACAATAAAACTTATTATCGCATGAGAAACTCGAACGAGTCGCGCGGATGCCCGCGGCGCCGCGGGAATTCAGGCGAATTCGACTCGTTCGAGTTTTTTGATGTTGTGCGAGAATATTGTGCAATTATGTCAGTTTAGTAAGGAGGTTGGTTGGTGGTGGTTTTAGGTTTAACCACATAAATACTCCTTCCACGCATTTATTTTCTTTTGGGCACATGCACATTCTACACACCTATTTGTTGACACGTGAGTGAATGAAGACTGAATGCAATATTCCATAAACACAGTTACGTAAAATAGCGATGGGGGTGTTAGTAAGGGGGACTCCAACATCTCGTCTCCTAAGCCAACCTAACCTGCACGCTCCAGATAACGAACTAGGCTCTGATGAAAATATCAAACAATCTTCATAATTTAATAACTCATTGATTTTACAAATATTTTCCATAACTTCACATTGGCAGTCAAGTGTCCAAACTCATAGTCAAACTTATTTATTTCTTTAGGCTTACATATAAGCACTTATTCAAGTAAAATTTTATACTATTAATTATGATCAAATAACTAACAAATAATTATATATGACGACCAATGTGGCGCGGTGGGCGAAGGTCCGCCTGCGACGCAGGAGGTTGCGGGTTCGATTCCCGCCTCTGAACAATTGTGTGTACGACCTGCAGATATTTGTTCCGGGTGTTCTGGTCGTTTTCTTTGTATAATAAAAAATATCTATCTATGTAATGTATTGTATTATGTATATCAGTCATCTAGTACCCATAACACAAGCTCTGCTTAGCTTGGGGCTAGATGATGCTGTGTGAATTGTCCAGCATTATTTATATTTATCACTGTGAAGAAGTGAAAAAGAAACCACTAGTATGTTCATCTTATGTGTCTATATATTATAGTTACTACTTATATTTCTGTATGTAATGTTAGCACGCCAACCCTCTTATATTAAACATGTGTTTCCTGGTTGGCAGGTAGAAATGCCTTGGCATTAAGCCCACCCTTAGTACCTACCAGGGTTGGAAAAAAAACAGTTTTTTTTATATTTTATAAAACAAACAGTTCAAAATGTTTAAAACAAGTGTTCTTTTTGTTTTTTTTTACTTTTCAAATCAATTATAACGAATAATAAAATAATCCATTTCAAAACTATTTCCTAATTCACATTAGTAAAAATTAACAAAACGATAAATATTTACTTTTGTTGCATATCTCAGTACCTCTAATCTAATTATTAAAAATTATTATTATTAGTAATCAATACAAAACACTTTACATACACCTTGTATGTAGTGTTGTAGGTAGGTAGAGAACTAGAGAGCGGGGAATAGGTACCGTACCCACTAATCCAGTGAATTACTTTCTTTCGACGGCCGACATAGGGACTTTCCCTGCGGGACTTTACCGGCGGGGAGTTACCTATGCCTCAGTATAAGTATATACAGTACGGAAACTAGGAACAAACACTCGAAACGGCACACTCACACAAACATGCACATCGACACGGCTTCTGGGTGATTCTCGGGGATGCTCAGTTAGCGGTTGTCGCGTCTAGGCGTGCGGTCGCGTGAAAGTGAAAAATGACCCGCTACAGATATTGCGTTGCATGAACGGCTGTATGAACTCGGCTTCATCAAAACCGGAGCTGTCGTATTTTAAACTTCCTGCTGATTTTGAAAGGTAAGAATAATTTATTATTATGATTGTTATAGAATAATGAGTCCGTGTGATCGATCATACATAATGAATTCGTGAATTTATATGTAAATCAAGAATGGCGGCGGTTTTGAGGATGTTTAAAGTAAATTGACGACCGATGTGGCGCGGTGGGCGAAGGTCCGCCTGCGACGCAGGAGGTTGCGGGTTCGATTCCCGCCTCGGAACAATTGTGTGTACGATCTGCAGATATTTGTTCCGGGTGTTCTGGTCGTTTTCTATGTATAATAAAAAAATATCTATCTATGTAATATATTGTATTATGTATATCAGTTATCTAGTACCCATAATACAAGCTCTGCTTACCATGGGGCTAGATAATGCTGTGTGAATTGTCCAGCATTATTTATTTATTTAATGAGATTTTACAAATAGAGACGTCATACTCATTGTAAAGAAATAATAACTTGGCGATAATTTATTAAAGCTAAATACCTACCTAGCACTGTTTGAGCAGACAACGCAAAGCGGCAACAGCGCAGTGATTTTAGTTCGAACAGACGAGACGCCGCCGCACGGCATATGTCCTTATCTCTGTCACTCATAAACGCAACGCACGCATTACTTGTCTCGTTCGTGTAGGTGGCAAAGCGGCAACCTCGCGGCACTGATTTTTGAGTAAATATAACATCATTGTTTAAAATAGATTGTAGACTTTCAAAATGTAAATATAAGATGGCGGCTGCAATCAATTATGAAATTTTGCATCATGGGTATCGTTTTTATGGTTTTCGAGGGTGCTGAAGCCGATACTTCAGACAAAATGTGAATCCAAGATGGCGGCTGCTATAAATTATAATTTTTTCCGTCATGGGTGTCATTTTCATGGTTTTCGAGGGTGCTGAAGCCGATACTGCTGTCAAAATATGAATCCAAGATGGCGGCTGCTATAAATTATCATTTTTTCCGTCATAGGTGTCATTTTCATGGTTTTCGAGGGTGCTGAAGCCGATACTGCTATCAAAATGTGAATCCAAGATGGCAGCTGCTATAAATTATCATTTTTTCCGTCATGGGTGTCATTTTCATGGTTTTCGAGGGTGCTGAAGCCGATACTGCTGTTAAAATATGAATCCAAGATGGCGGCTGCAATAAATTATCAATTTTTCCGTCATGGGTGTCATTTTCATGGTTTTCGAGGGTGCTGAAGCCGATACTGCTGTCAAAATATGAATCCAAGATGGCGGCTGCTATAAATTATAATTTTTTCCGTCATAGGTGTCATTTTCATGGTTTTCGAGGGTGCTGAAGCCGATACTGCTATCAAAATGTGAATCCAAGATGGCAGCTGCTATAAATTATCATTTTTTCCGTCATGGGTGTCATTTTCATGGTTTTCGAGGGTGCTGAAGCCGATACTGCTGTCAAAATATGAATCCAAGATGGCGGCTGCAATAAATTATCAATTTTTCCGTCATGGGTGTTATTTTCATGGTTTTCGAGGGTGCTGAAGCCGATACTGCTGTCAAAATGTGAATCCAAGATGGCGGCTGCTATAAATTATCAATTTTTCCGTCATGGGTGTCATTTTCATGGTTTTCGAGGGTGCTGAAGCCTATTCCGCTGTCAAAATACGAATCCAAGATGGCGGCTGCCATAAATTATCATTTTTTCCGTCATGGGTGTCATTTTCATGGTTTTAGGCTTTCATGGTTTTCGGCTCACACGTGACGCCATGAGATTACATATTTAAATTGTATTTGTAAGCAAATACTTTACTAATAAAGAAAATTTAATTAGTTAGACCTAATATTTACAATTAAAACAATTGCCCTAACTGCAGACTGTTGTAAAAAATCTACAGGTAGCTCAATTGATCCATCATCAAAACCAGTCGGAAGCGTCTCCAAGACGCTGGCTGCATTGCCACGCTGTATGGCAATGCTGGCTGATGCGCTGCGCAACATACTCGCCAGATCTCGGGTCACGCGTCGCTTCGTCCAGATGAAGATATTATTATATTATACCAGACCACATTTGTAAGCTAGTTATTTCAATTCCATTTATTGATCACAACAGAATAAACAATCGTCTTAATAAAAAATATATATCAAAATCAAGAAAAGTGACAACCCTAGTGCTATAATGGAGCGTAGGTATTTATTTCATCAACTAGGCTTAGTTTCCATACTGTTCTATATGTGTACTGTGCCTATGCAGTGTATAAATACCACAGCCTGTCTGTGGTATTTATACACATTCATTTGCAATTAAAGGTAGTTAAACCCTGTTTTTTTCTTAATATAAAACATAGTTTTATTTCAAACTGTTTTAAACACGTGTTTTAAAACAACTTGTTTTAATCATGCCAACCCTGGTACCTACTCTTTGTAGTGCAATAAAGTTTTTAAATAAACAAACTAAAACACAAACTTGCGTAATCTCACATGTACAGCGAAAAATGTTTAGAATTTTAAAACGAACGAGAAATCAATTATGTGATGATGATGAGATGAATAAAAGCTTTCAAAACCAAAAATTGTTTCGAGCTTCTGTGCATTGTTACGATGATAACAATGTCGTTAAATATTTACCATCAATATTCCCTGGATTTTGTTATATTTTTATACAATATAATATCCAGTTTTTTAAATCGGAGTTTACCTATTAGCTCATCTATATTATAGCAACATCAAGTTAAGGGGAGGGATTTAGGATGTACTTAAAGGGGCTAAGCGTATTATCGTATTATTATAATTAGTAGGTGTTATCGTTTAAAGTACTCAAGATAGAATGTATATTGACTAGCTGTGTGAAATTGGCATTGCGATTTAACGGAAACGATTATCAAATACGAATCGTTAATAAAAAACTATTTTCCAAAGTAGAATGCCAAGTTCACTCAGCTATATTTTATTATCCAATATCTTTCTCACAATTACAAAAATCATGAAAATTTGATTAATTTACTTAATGCTCTAACCAGTCGGATTCAAGGGGATAACCATCGATATATTTAAACCAAAGTTACATAAATGGTTACTTGGCGGCTGCTTTTACTTGCTTAGTCAATATTTTGACTTATGACTACTGTAAAAAAACTGACCTGTGTATTTAGTTAAATGAAATGGTCTATGGGGTGATTTATTTCCTTTAAACCTAACCTTATATGAATCTTGGACACGTCACAGCCCGTGACCTACATATACACAGTTTCTACAATAAATTTATTTGTATTTGTATACCTGAAATACAATACCTATAATAATAAAAGTAAAAAAGTAAAAGTAAATAATCATTTATTTCTTTAGGCTTACAAAATAAGCACTTAGACAAGTCATATTTTATACATTAAATTATTATCAAATAAAATTATTTTACTGTTCACTTCAATTTTTTGTCCACTTGTGGAAGAAGTGAAAAAGAAACCACTAGCATGTTCATCTCTTATAATCATGGTTTTCTAAAAGGAAACTGTTATTATTCATTCATTTAGTCTAGATTATGTACTTAGTTTTAAACCTCAAGGATTTGTAGCTACGTGAACCCGAATATACGAGCCCTAATCTTTCAATTACGTAGTTAATTCCGTTTCACAATGCATCAACTAAATGCATGTCGATTAATATCACGGAATTTCATTAGTCTAACATACAGGGACAGACTTAGAACGAGCAGAGAGGGGCTAATAATAAACTCAGGCACAGGGTGATTGTGATCTGGCTCTCGCCTATTTTAAGTATAAAACATTCATATAATATAACAAAAGCTTTTCGATTTTTTTATTCCGTGAAGCTATGTTTGAACCTGAGTTTTTCAACTCTAAATTAGTGTGCAGCTATGCAACTTTTGAAAACAGATAAAACTCAAAACCTATAGCGCATTACACTCTTAATTTAGATGTATCTAAAATTGTGCTGCAGCGAGTATGTTTTGTGTTGAGGAGTTGTACAAAAAAATTCAAATAATATGTAGAGTAAAATATTTATTGTTTTTTTTTGTACTCTATCCAGAATCCACTTTAACTTCGGAGGGCGTTGTCATCTGCGACACAGTTGTTAAAACTTCTGCAAATGGTTTCGTTTTTATTTTTAACCATGTAATTATTGTACTAACAAAAACAAATCCATAACAAAAAAGTAAAAAGAATTTATTACAGCAAAAGACTTAGTAAATTACAATAGAGAAAATTATGCATTCTTATCCTATCTACTTATTATTCTTATTATTATGTTAGTTTTATACATTACAAATTACACACAAAAAAATAAAATAAAAGGAACAGCAACGAATTATGTCTTTTGCAGACTATTGTTACCTAGTTACATGTATCTGTTGATTTCTTCACTAGGCTTAGCCTGTATCGAAGAAATCATTATATGTAGTACGAAAATTTCGAACATTTGATTACATAGTTAGTACGGAAAATTTTAATGTGACAAAATAAACAAACGATTTGTTTACTGAAATAAATCAATATAAATGTTCTGGACAATTTTACCCTGCTTTTTGCCTTTTTTGGTTGCAACCCAAAGTAAGTAGAGTAGAGACATTTTGTATTATTGTTCGTCGTTCTGTCCGCTCGTCGCCTTAGTGCTATTATTATAATCTCCAGCACCCCTAGTCGTCCTTAATCCGCCCCCTGCATTATTAATACTGGGTCAAACGCAAACAGCGCAGTGGAGGCAATCCCCGGGAAGAGCTTCTAAACGAGCCCCGATTGAGATGCAAATCGTATTATAATTTAAAAAAAAACAGGGATAAGGTTTTGCAAAATTACGGGCGCTTCAGGAATTCCATTTTATGTTTCTTATTCATGAAGAGCTTTATCTGGAGGTTGAGAATTAGGCATTCCGATTTTTTAGAAATAAAGGAATATTAGAAATACAGAGTGTCTGGTGGGGAAATTGGGATTTGAAAATGAAAAATATGTATATGTATAATTAAATAAATAAATAATGCTGGACAATTCACACAGCATTATCTAGCCCCATGGTAAGCAGTGCTTGTGTTATGGGTACTAGATAACTGATATATATAATACAATACATTACATAGATAGATATTTTTTATTACACATAGAAAAGGACCAGAACACCCGGAACAATTATCTGCAGATCGTACAAATAATTTTTCCGAGGCGGGAATCAAACTCGCGACCTCCTGCGTCGCGGGCGGGCGTTCGCACACCGCGCCACAGAGGTCGTCAAAAATTAAGATTATAATAATCATTATTTCTTAATAGTATATTACATTTTTTTTTTCGTTTTTTGACCTATGAAACATGTGGATTTTATGTTTTATAAAGTTATTCCGTCTAAATATTTTCCATCGCAGCGTACACATTGACGAATATTTATATATTTATATATTCGAGAATATTTTCAGAGGGCGCCCGCACAGACCACGAGAAAACATTTTGGGGAAAAATTAGCAAATTTGCAGCAAGTTTGCAAAAATGCTCAGTTGATATTCTTTTCTTCCTCTATATTAGTTTGGCTATATAGGTACTTTTGCTTTATAACACCCCTACAGAATAAAACCAATGGAGGTGAGGTCCTGCGATCTAGCTGGACACAAAATGGACTTGTAAACAGCGAATCTGTCGTAAAACGAATATGTCCTAAAGCGAATCTGACCTAAATAGAATGTGACTTTAAACGAACAATGTGCACGGACCACCCCGTCCTCTCGCCGAATAAGGAGTGGCGCTGTCGTTCTGGAACCACGAGTGCGAAGAGTTCCATTTAGTTTCTCTCAAAACCTTGACATAACATAATATCCTACTAATATTATAAATGTGAAAGTTTGTAAGTATTGATGGCTGGATGTTTCACGTAAAAACTACAGAATGGATTTTAATGAAACTTTACAATAATATAGCTTATACATCAGAATAACACATAGGCTACAATTTATAAAGATATATTGTATATTATCACCACGCGGGTGAAACCGCGGGGCGCAGCTAGTTGGTTTATAATGTTGTTAATAATCACGATTTCGTATTTTGTTACGAATGAATTTTATGTGGTATAATAATTTTGATTATTTTACCAAATGTATTTAAAAAATTGTATTTTACTTGTAAAATATTAATTGATTCTTTTATGACATGTAACTTATTTTTGTTACAAAATAAATAACTTGATTCAATCGATAGTTACGTTTGCTGCACGGGCATTATTATTTTATTTATTTTTAGCCATTTCCATTATTTACTTTTCTAATTATTTTAACACTTTGACTGCGGTTTTTTTTCGACGACTGCGATCTTTTTTTTACCTAAAAAATTCGTGCTACCGCTCTACACAGCGGTTGTGTTGCGCCGCACATGCGTTTCGTTCGAAAAATATTACAGCTCTGCTGATGACTCAGCAGAGCTGTAATATTTTTCGGGTCTATATTTTCTCAGCCGCTGCGCTAGTGTGGATTTACGCATATTAGTCACTTGTAGAAAACTCATACCGTGCGTTTTCAGCACTCAAAGTGTTAAAAAACTAGCGCAAAAGAGACGTAACTGTCTTTGTTCTATCAAAGGGCAAAGAATAATAAACGCAGCGCTCTATTGTGTAGGCAGGGAAAGGCGAACCCCGGAGGGGGTGGGACTGTCATTTGCCAGCTGTTACAAAGTAGAAACTATTTCAAACTTTTTTCTTACATTTCTGACACATAAATAATTTTCACAAAAAAAGGCTACAAACAAAGCAAACGCTCGTGTGTAACACTTTGATTGCTGAAATCACACGGTATGTGTTTTCTACAAGTGACTAATATGCGTAAATCCACACTAGCGCAGCGGCTGAGAAAATACAGATCTGTGTGACTCAGCACAGCCGTAATATTTTTCGAACGAAACGCATGTGCGGCGCAACACAACCGCTGTGTAGAGCGGCAGCACGAATTTTTTAGGTTAAAAAAAAGATTGCAGTCATCGAAAAAAAATCGCAGTCAAAGTGTTAAATGATTTTATAATTTCCAAGTATTTCCCGCAGTTTCACCCGACTTAAAATCGAATTTCACATTTCTGAAATATAATATAGCCTATGTTCACCGGGGATAGTGTAGCTTCCCAACGGTGACAGAATTTTTCAAATCGGTCCATTCGTTTCGGAGCCTATTCAATACAAACAAACAAAAAATCAAACCTTTCTTCTTTATAATATTAGTATAGACTAGCCGTGACTTCCTTCATATTTTACCGGGATACAAAGACGCCTATGTCCGACATCGGGATACAGTCTACATTCCGTCCAAATTTCATCAAGATCTGTTCAGCCGTTTATACAGTATGGATTTATTTCGGAACATCATCAGTTAAAATAACGTACAGATTAAAATAACATCAGATTGTGAATTTTATTTACTCAGTACGGTTCTGTTTAATCTGTAGGTGAAGGTAATGTAATTAAGGTTTTTGCTATTTTAGTGCGTATTAATTGCCCCGGGGCGGGACTCAAACCTTGCTTATTTCGTCTCAGTTGGACTTTCTACCTTCACACCCAAAAGGTTTGAAATAAATAAATAATACTGGACAATCCACACAGCATTATCTAGCACCAAGGTAAGCAGAGCTTGTGTTATGGGTACTAGATAACTGATATACATAATACAATACATTACATAGATAGATATTTTTTATTATACATAGAAAACGACACAATTGTTCCGAGGCGGGAATCGAACCCGCAACCTCCTGCGTCGCAGGCGGGCCTTAACCCGCCGCGTCACATCGGTCGTCATGAAAATTAGGGAACATTTAGCTTTTTAAGCTGACATTAGTAAAATCGACCAATAAACACATGTACAAAGAAACTATATATGACAGGCCGATGGGCGCAATGGAGGTGATTGTTTATTGTTTATCTATAATAATATTATAGAGAGGAAAGGTTTGTTTGTTTGTATTGAATAGGCTTCGACTACTGGACCGTTTAAAAATTCTTTCACCGTTGGGAAGCTACACTATCCCCGGTGAACATAGGCTATATTATATTTTAAAAATGTGAATTTAGAATTTAACGCTGGTAAAACCGCGTGAAACAGCTAGTTGTAAATAAAATAATATAATGTAACATTACAGCAATATAAAACTAAGTCGTTACATTATACACATAATGTAATGACATAATGTAATATAAATACATAGACGGAAGCTGCTGGCTTTCTCTGGTAGGTTGCCTTAGTCGACTCTTACAACGTCCACGAGATGAGTTGTAGGGGTGAATTCTTACGCCACGTCCGAATACAGCTCTCTCCATTGCGCTCTGAGTAACTTTGAGCTTTTTTATGATACGCATAGTCGAAGGCCATTTCCCGACAAAACCTGGTTTTATCAAAACCTGGTTTAATCGCTGATGCTACGAGATGGCCTTTGAAAACTGTAAAAAGGCCGCCCTCAATCGCGCCCCGAAAGGAAATCCCAACGGAAAGGTCTGAAGGGATAGGTCCCTATGGGTTGGTACGGCAGTAGCTATGGGTAGGGTGGGTGGGTAGTAATAATTTGGGTAGAGATTGGGCGAAGTAGTAATAAAGGCAAAGGCGAACGAACTTCACAAAGAGAACGTAACGAAGTTCGAAACTCGAAATGAAAATATTCTAAACCGAACGAAACGAGACTAGGGGTGAGGTGGACTGTTCGGACTTCGGAGCGAGGTGTTGGAGTTTCTGTTGGCTGATTTTATACGACAAACTAGTTGGGTTTATAGTTAACCCACTCATCATAAGCCTGTGTTATTCCACTGCTGGACATATGCAGGTCTCCCTTAATTCAAAAAATTCAATATATTTTATTTCTTTAGTCTTAAAAAATAAGCACTTAGACAAGTCATACTTTATATTATAATTATTTATAAATTATTAGGACGACCCATGTGGCGAGGTGGGCGAAGGTCCGCCTGCGACGCAGGAGGTTGCGGGTTCGATTCCCGCCTCGGAACAATTGTGTGTACGAACTGCAGATATTTGTTCCGGGTGTTCTGGTCGTTTTCTATGTATAATAAAAAAATATATCTATCTATGTAATGTATTGTATTATGTATATCAGTTATCTAGTACCCATAACACAAGCTGTGCTTACCATGGGGCTAGATAATGCTGTGTGAATTGTCCAGCATTATTTATTTATTATCAAATAAGATTATTTTACTGTTCACTTCAATTTTTTGTCCACTTGTGGAGGAAGTGAAAAAGAAACCACGAAGTATGTTCATCATATACATACCTTATGTGTTATGATGAGCGTCATAGCGCCCTGTCTTCATCTTAATGCATCCAGCATCTGACTTCTATTTATTCTATTGGCAGATTTGTCTATGACGTACCTGACTGATTGGGCTGGCAACACTAGTTAAGTTGTCTGTGGCCAGCTCTCACTTACCTTTCTATCTGTGATCCAATCTATGAGTCGAATAATAAAACAAGGTTTCTTTCATTCAACTCCATCGAATCCATAAACTGGAAAAGAACCAACTTATACAGATTTTATAATACAAACTTTATGGGTTAATTTAACCGACTCTTCATCATCAGCCTTTGTTAGTCCACTGGACAGGGGCCTCCCCTAATGAGCGTCATAGCGCCCTGTCTTCAGCTTGCTTCAGCCAGCATCTACCGAGTTTTGAAAAGAGGTAGGTAAGACAGAAAACTACCACGTTTAATTATTTATTTATTTTTAGATACGAAATTTTTTTTAACTCTGAAACAGTTTATATGACTTAAAAACTTTGTGTTTTAACAAAGGTTGCTTGTTTTTTGTCATTAATGTTTTTTTATCTCGTGTACAATAGAGTATTTTTTTGTATTCTAATTTTAAAACCACCTGCTGGTTTTAATACTGTGTACAATAAACCAACATAGTAAAGTCCTTTTTTCCAAGTCTTCGGAGTAA
The DNA here is from genome assembly GCA_943735965.1 of Eupithecia abbreviata. Classification (NCBI taxonomy): domain Eukaryota; kingdom Metazoa; phylum Arthropoda; class Insecta; order Lepidoptera; family Geometridae; genus Eupithecia; species Eupithecia abbreviata. Next base: position 8,907,402 of record OX030997.1, on the reverse strand, counting down.
TTATCACGAAGCTGAAAGGAATCCCGTCCCTATCCCCACCCACAGCTTGCTCCGCGCTTCTAATATCATTTCCATTTTAAATTGCGAAATAAATATATTCCTGCAAAGAATTTTCTATTTAAGGAACTTTATATAATTCTAAGATCGTATTAGTAATAAAGGTGTATGAAAAAAATTCAAAATTCTAATATTTTTATATTCTTTAGAAGTACGAAAAAAAGCACTTGGCATGATATTAGATAGATTTACAGATTCCATTTACAAGACTAGCTTCTACCCGTGGCTTCGCACGCACTTTAATGGTATAAAAAGTTATTTCCGTCCCTGGATACCATCCTGCCAAATTTCATTAAGATCTGCTCAGCCGTTTAGAACGTAACAGACGGACAGACAATTACTTTCGAATTTATAATATATTAGCATAAGCTAGAAGTGAAGCGTTGCAAATTAGGCGGTGGTTAGTAGCAGAATTAGCGCTACCACCTATATTATTAACTAGCGGACCGTCCCGGCTTCGCACGTGTATTGGAATTTAAGGTAATTTTTTTCACCTTGGGCACAGATAATATAATACATCTTGGGTTACGTTATTGGAGAATTAGTAAGGATCCCTATTTTTTTTGAAAATAAAATATAGCATACTGATATGTTCACCGGGGATAGTGAAGCTTTCCAACGGTGAAAGAATTTTTCAAATCGGTCCAGTAGTTTCGGAGCCTATTCAATACAAACAAACAAACAAAAAATCAAACCTTTCCTCTTTATAATATTAGTATAGATATAGATATGATTATAGTTATTAAAGATTAAGGATAACAGAATAATTACATATAAAAAAATATTTTTACCCGATGTTTGGCAAACGTTGTGCTCACTTAACGGTCTCCACGGAAGACCAGCGCTATGGTACGATCTGCTCTACCATAGCACATGCTGAGTGGAGACCGAGTTTTGTCAGTCTCTGTCGTCTGTTAATATAAGTTTAGTTTATAAGAGTCTCTGTTCTGTTCTGACAAAATAAAAATCTTTTTACTTTTACTTTTTTACTTATTCTTGGAGACCATCATATGTTTTCGCGTCTCTGCCTGGCGCTTAGTTTTATTCTCGAGGGATGTATCACGAATTTGTTCCAATAATTAGATACAACACAAATACATTAATCAATGAGTAAAAAAATTACGATCACAAACATAACCCCTTTTGATATAACGTATGTACATAACCCCTTTTTAGATAATGTGTATGACGTATAATAAAAACATTATCAATTTTATGTAAATGTTTCTACTTATGTATACTGCGCAAGGTCCACACCACAGGCTATATATGTATGTACATATGTATGTATGTATAATTTGTCTAACGAAGCTAATAAATGTATATTTGTAACACGCATCAAAATCAATTCATCAAACGACACTAGAAGTCAAGCCAAACGCAAACAAATCGGGCCGTTCCTTAAGGGGCCTCCGAAGGGACGAATTCTTCATACAAACGTAATACCAAAATTATTTCTAATTCAAGCATATTTCCACTATAATATTGCATTATTTGTATTAAAATAGTATTTATCTAGGTTCCCAAATATATTTTTTTTCAAAATACTTACCTAAAATGAAATGAAAGCCAATCTCATTTTGCACATTTTTATGCGAAAATGGACATGTTTTCTTGCTATTTGTTTCGTATTATCGTACATCAATATCTTACTTATTAAGGAACATAGCTTATATTGTCTAGTTACAGAATAACAATACTTTGTGAAGAATACAAAAAGTTTTCAGTCATAATTTTTGGTATTACGGAACAAACCAAATTTTGAACGGCTAATATTGCTATCGCGCACGCATATGGCGCGGCGCAAGGGTTAAACAGGGACAGCGATATTCGGAGCGATTTTTGCAAGCGAGGGTCGTCGGACCCTTAACTAGATGTCGCTGTTAAAAGTGAACCAGCGCTAGATCGCGCTGACGAGAACGGACGACTTTGAATGACATGCTTTTGTAACATTTTGTTCTGGGAGTTCTGTATCCAATCTTAGGGTCTCCATACCAATTATTCCGGATCACTCGGCTATTGGTACTTGGTAGTTTTTGGGTAACTTTAGCTAACGGAGAGGTGAGACTCGGATTACTCGGCAACCGATCCGTTTGGTTTAAGTGGCCATGCCGTCCACTCGGGACAAACCCCTGTAACCGCGTCCCTCAACGAAGAGTTGTGTTTTACTACTACCCCGTCTAGCCCCCCTCATTACATAGTTATAAAACTTTAGAAACTATCGTGGTTAATAACACTCAAGTCATTTATACGGGATATGTACTATGATTTGATTTCTGAGTTTTCCAATATGCCTTCATTATATCTGTCTTCAGTTATTCCGTGATCATGGCGCATGAAACTGTGCCGAAATATTAGAAAACTGAAAAATCAAATCATGGTAAATATCCCGTTTTAAATGACTTTAAATGTATAGCTGTATAATCATTACAAATGACGCTATTTGTGTACCAGCACGTACTTAAAGGAAAAATATTCAATCACCCCGTATATTCGTGTCTAACTTATGATTTTTCATTTCCATTCTACAGCCAAGTAATACTCACCTGCCTTCAAACGAATGTTCCATTTGAAGGTTATCTCGCGTTTCGTATTTCGTAAACGCAACAGAGTTTAATAAAAAGTTATGGAAATCCTTTCTATGAAACATATAGAAGCTTTCTACCTACACTAGCTTATGCCCGCGGCTTCGCACGCGTTATTTGTTTTAAAAGCAGTCCCTATGTTATTTCAGATATAGATTTTCTTAGAAAGTTTTTTGTTAAACCGGCGCGGGAACTCAACAGATGTCTAACTTTTTTGTAGTGCAACTGGTATTATATCTTTAGGCTTACAAAATAAGCAGCTAAATTTCATGTTGTAATTTCTACATAATTAGGGCACGCGGCAGCGTGTCCAACCAAGCCAAGTTCAAGCAAAGGAACGCGCCGAGTGTATCATTACACGAACCACTTGGTGCCACACTTTTGACCCTTCTATAACCAAGTCAAATCTAACATACATAGATTTGACTTGGCACTCATTTAGATCTCCATTCTTTTTGCCGCGAAGCCCACAGCCAATCATAATTTTTGTATTGAACTTGGCTCTCCTTTTTTACATTTATGTTTTCGGTGGGATAACGCACACAGATCCCCTTGTTCAATCCAACGATCCTATCCACCCACGGTTATCTGGTAGAGATCGCTCTTGAGCGATAAGACCGCCAAATTGTCACATATCTTGTATTATTATTATTATTTTTTTATCTTTATTTATTTATTGAGGAATAACAAACGACTACATTTAACTTATTATACATTTGTGTTAGTACTTTACAATGTAAAGTTGAGCGATATTCCAAATGTAGCCCACAACGCTATCCACATATGAGTTACATACATAGAATATAAAAAACATGCAACTAGGATGCCTACTAGTTAGGCTCCTCTTAAACGATAAAATATAAGTAAAGCAAATAAACTAAAGTTCTATAAAACCATTTGTCAATTTACAAATTATTTCTATAGAATAAATAATAATAAATTATATAATAACAAAAAAAGTACAAATAGCAATAAGTTATGTTGGGTTGTTAGTGAAATCTCATAATAAAGCCATACATTTTAAAAGCATTGGTAGTTATAAATTCGACATGTTGATTTAAGTGAAGCTGACAATCAAGTAAGACACCGAGATCCCTTAGTTCGGAAACTCTATTCAGTGGGGAATCGCAAAGGTTGTATGAGAAATTTATGATGTTGATATTTTTGGTAAAACTGATGGAGTTACATTTAGGCAGGCTTAGCTGTAGTTTATTGTTACTGCAATATGTGGCGAGTCTATTCAGATCTTCTTGAAATATAATGCAGTCGTTCAGGGTACGTATAGGCATATAGGTTTTAAGATCGTCAGCGTACAATAAGAACTGAGAATGTCGAAAACATTGATCGATATCGTTTATAAAGAGTACAAACAGAAGCGGTCCCAATATAGAATCCTGGGGAACACCAGAGGTGACTGGAACGCTTGTAGATTGGTAGCCATTACATACTACTTTCTGGGTACGATTGGTGACGTAGGATGAGAACCAGCGGAGAAGATTACCACGGATACCGTTAAAAGCGATTTTATTTAGAAGGATATCGTGATCCACCTTGTCGAATGCTTTTTTAAAGTCCGTGTAAATAGTGTCCACTTGTACACGCTTGTCAAGGTTTTCAAAAATTGTATTGGTAAAAATGATAAGATTAGATGTGGTATCTTGTTTGTTGTATTTTTTAAGTGTGCAATAAAAGTATTGTCCATCTATTGAGGACCTCAGAGGCGCGGCGGGCGAAGGTCCGCCTGCGATGCAGGAGGTTGCTGGTTTGATTCCCGCCATGGGAGAAATGTTTGTATGATCTTCAAATATTTGGTTCAAATAGGTGTTCTGGATATTTTCTATGTACTTATAATAAAAATACCAGTCTATTCTATTAGGTCAGGTCGTCAATCGTCAAGTTGCCTACATGGTATAATGTTAGTCGGTAGTTGGATAGCTATTTAAATAAATAAATAATGCTGGACAATTCACACAGCATTATCTAGCCCCATGGTAAGCAGAGCTTGTGTTATGAGTACTAGATAACTGATATACATAATACAATACATTACATAGATAGATATTTTTTATTATAGATAGAAAACGACCAGAGCACCCGGAACAAATATCTGCAGATCGTACACACAATTGTTCCGAGGCGGGAATCGAACCCGCAACCTTCTGCGTCGCAGGCGGACCTTCGCCCACCGCGCCACATCGGTCGTCAATTTGATTGATGATCACATTAAAGTTTTTGTGATAATTATGTTCGCACTAAAACGAATTAGCCACAAGGTAATATCAGAAAAATACCACAGTTAATAAAACAATAAATCAAACTTATAGTGACTATTTGGTTTTGTAGAAATTGTGTTTACGTAAAATATTTTCGGATACTTAACTTAAATGTTAATCAATAATTAGTTTTATTTCGTTATTAAAAAATAAGTCAGACATATCATTTATTTGCCACTACATATACACACAATATAAACGAACAATGTTAAAATACGAACATAATACTTAATATTAGTTATATAATTAAAAAAACACTGAAAGAGTTTTCGATCGACCTTTATGGCCACAATCTCACCTGATGGAAATTGAAGTCCCACCTGAAGTTTTATGAGTGATATGACTCCTTAGCTTAAGGGTCCGACGACCCTCGCTTGCAAAAATCGCTCCGAATATCGCTGTCCCTGTTTAACCCTTGCGCCGCGCCACATGCGTGCGCGATAGCAATATTAGCCGTTCAACATTTGGTTTGTTCCGTAATACCAAAAATTATGACTGAAAACTTTTTGTATTCTTCACAAAGTATTGTTATTCTGTAACTAGACAATATAAGCTATGTTCCTTAATAAATAAAACGTAAGATATTGATGTTTTTAATACGAAACAAATAGCAAGAAAACTTGTCCATTTTCGCATAAAAATGTGCAAAATGAGATTGGCTTTAATTTAATTTTAGGTAAGTATTTTGAAAAAAAAAACTATTTGGGAACCTAGATAAATACTATTTTAATACAAATAATGCAATATTATAGTGGAAATATGCTTCAATTAGAAATAATTTTGTATGAAGAATTCGTCCCTCCGGAGGCCCCTTAAAATCGACATTTAAGTGTTAATTATAAAATTTTCTTTTCATTGTGTAATTATTACCAAAGATCCAGAACCAAGGCTACACCGAAACATAGCTATGAACACGGTCTCGGTGACGAAACTATCAAAAAAACTAACTAAGTCAAAATGGAATGGTTCTTTAGGATCTACCTACACGTTGCCACGGATCTACACGCATGTACAAGCTCTTTAAGAAAAGAATGAAGAATTCCTAAAATGTTCAATTTGCAAAAAGATGCTTTCCTAAAACAACCTTTAAAATCAAATTCCAGAGTAAGGTTAAGTTCGTAGAAGCCATGATCCATGACACCTACCCCCGGTTCGAATCAATTCTGCAAACGGACGGGCGCGTGCGGCCCGCGTGACGTCACAGCCCAACCTTAGCCACTGAGAAAATACTGCCTTAGGGTGGTCACACACGCCCACTAAACACTTACTTAGCTGGTTGTTGGTAGGCTGATCATCTCTCGTGATCAAAACTCATGTCAATGTCTATTTGGCAATAAAATAACTATTTGAGAACAGATTTGATCACTGATAGATAGATAAAAAACACTTTATTATACCACACAATACTAGAATAAAGGAAGTATAATGGGCGGCCTTATCGCTGAGAGCGATCTCTTCCAGGCAACCTTAGGATGGACTGGACATAAATAAATAAATAAATAATAAATAATGCCGGACAATTCACACAGCATTATCTAGCCCCATGGTAAGAAGAGCTTGTGTTATGGGTACTAGATAACTGATATACATAATACAATACATTACATAGATAGATATATATATTTTTTTTATTATATATAGAAAACGACCAGAACACCCGGAACAAATATCTGCAGATCGTACACACATTTGTTCCGAGGCGGGAATCGAACCCGCAACCTCCGCGTCGCAGGCGGACCTTCGCCCACCGCGCCACATCGGACATAATCATTGATTACTTAATCAGAAGCTCGTACAGAAATAAGCCAGTAATAGTAACGAATAATCTTCTTCTCTTCTGTTCACCGAAAAGATAACAATCGGGTAATTTTTATTCAGGTTTTGGAATTCGATTTCAGTTTAACAGAAATCGTACATTAAACGTCTAACTGTCCGATTAGATATCTTTTTGTGACACCAGCAGACATTTGATTGGTCGGCAACGCACATTTATAAATACATATCATGAATAATTGACGACCGATGTGGCGCGGTGGACGACGGTCCGCCTGCGACGCAGGAGGTTGCGGGTTCGATTCCCGCCTCGGAACAATTGTGTGCAAGATCTGCAGATATTTGTTCCGGGTGTTCTGGTCGTTTTCTATGTATAATAAAAAAAAATATATATCTATCTATGTAATGTATTGTATTATGTATATCAGTTATCTAGTACCCATAACACAAGCTCTGCTTACCATGGGGCTAGATAATGCTGTGTGAATTGTCCAGCATTATTTATTTATTATTATTTATAATTTCTTTATGTAATGTTAGCAGGTCAACCCTCTTATTATTAAACATAGGTACATGTGTTTCCTGGTCGGCAGGTAGAAAATGCCTCGGCATTAAGCCCACCCTTTGTACCCTTGTAGGGCAATAAAGTTTTTAAATAAATACATTTCCGTGTGGTGTCAGCATTATATCCCCTGTCCATGTGGGCGAGCCCTTAGCGACCCGACACCGCACCGACCGCATCCCATAATGTAATGATTCGCTGTTCAAACAACGTGGAACGATGTTGCAGCGTTGGCGTCACGTACTTGTGGCCTCAGCCTTTTTTGAAAACATAATTTTTATGCTGTTTTAGAGCTTATCAGGTGTATAATAGGTTTAGGTGTATAATAGATACATAGAAAACACTTTATTATACAACACAAAACAGAAAACAATACAGGAATAAACAATAGAAGTAAAGGGCGGCCTTATCGCTGAGAGCGATCTCTTCCAGGCAACCTTAGGATGTCAGAGACAGGGGTATTAGGGGCTTAGGTGTATAATGTTAGAGAATGTCTGTGTGGGGGGTCGTGGCGTAAGAATATACCCCTGCAACTTAGCCCATGGATATAGTTCGAAGTGACTATGGAAACCATTCACCATTAAAATTAAAATATTGATAGCCTTATCTTATGTCTATGTAAGTTTATTATAATGTTTGTAATGTAGGTATTTAGTGTATTTGTTATCAATTATTTATTAAAGTGCCACCGTCTATATTGTTCGTTCATGTCCAGTCCATCCCAAGGTTGCCTGGAAGAGATAATGAGAGAGAATATTAAACGTAAATAAAATCGCTTCCTTCGTCTGTCCCTATCTATGCTTAGATCTTTAAAACTATACGCGACGGATTTTGATGCGTTTTTTTAAATAAATAGAGTGATTCAAGAGGAAGGTTTATAAACCATTTGACAGATAGATTTCCACGCGGGTGAAGCCGTGGAGCGCAGCTAGTAGGATATAACAATAGTAAGAAAATGAAAAGTTTTTATTTCTTTAAGCTTACAAATAAGCACTTAGACAGGTCATATTTTATAGTTCACTTCAATTTTTTGTCCACCAGTGGAAGAAATGAGAAGAAACCACTAGTATGTTCATAACTTATGTGTCTAGTACATTTGATTTGCTTATCTGTAAGTTGGTAGATTTTGAGTTGGAGCAAAACTCGTTCCAAGCTTTTTTATCTTCTAAGTAATCTGATATTTTGTAATAAGCTTTTTTACAAAGAATGTGTTTAACAATTTTTTTAAATTTATTTATTGATAATTTTTGCAACTCACTTGGAGTTTTGTTGTAGAAGCGTATACATTGCCCTTTAAAAGATACATTTATCTTGTGTAGCCTAGTTGTGGGAGAATTATTTATATGAATAAATCCGTACAAGGAAAGAATTTGAGGGTATGGAATGGTAGGAATACCTGATCTAATGGCGGCCGCAAAGCAGCCTCATCAAATAATCATGGCTTGTCGATGCCTTCGGGTTCTCTGTTTATTCTGCCCCAGTTCTGGATATTATTGGATTCCAGCTCGCTAAATCTGTACAGGGTAGAGCGGTGAAACACAAATAATCAGCATAGGATTCATAATCAAACAGAATAATAATAATAAATAATGCTGGAATATTCACACAGCATTATCTAGCCCCAAGCGAGCTTGTGTTATGGGTACCAGAAGATAACTGATATACATAATACAATATATTACAAAGATATATATTTTTTGTTATGCATAGATAACGACCAGAACACCCGAAACAAATATCTGCAGATCGTACACACATTTGTCCCGAGGCGGGAATCGAACCCGCCTTCTGTGTCACAGGCGGCCCTTCGCCCACAGCGTCACAGAGGCCGTCAAATGAATGTAAGCCGGTTTTTTGTCTGTGTCCATATTTTTGATTTATTTTATTTTATGTCATTGATTTGTGATTGAGTATGTAAATTTTAATGTTATTTTTGTACGAGTCCTGTGCTCGAAATAAACAATTGTTTGTATTTACTTTTTTCAAATTTATCAATGTATAGTGCCTATATGCCTATTGCTTATATGTCACTGTTCACAGGTTTTGTAATAGGTGACGGAAATGTAGGAAATAGGATCAGTTTCAAACAGGTTGGAAGTCTGAATAGGGTCAGGTCTGTCATTCGATCACTGTGCCATAAAGGTCGCCATATTATAGCGTTCATCGTAAATCTTCATTGTCTTCTGTAAAAGGGAAGTCGTTCGAGATAATCGACTCTATGCCTGGTTACCGATATGTTTTGAATTCCTTGCTGCTGTGTACTTGATTTGGTTTGGTTCTTGGAAGTCGCTTGTAAAACGTTGTAGGTCAAGAAAACCACTTTAATATTATACAGTGTGATGTAACATGAGTATTTAGACGAATACGCGTAAAAAATTCAAAGAGGAAGAAAAAAGTGTGTATTAAAAAATACTAAATTCATAAAAACTGAATCCAGAATCAGGGTGATTCTCTTGGCTTAGTGCATATTATTTTGTGGTACGAAAGTTTGTATGTGTGTGTTTGTTACTCCTTCACGCTTAAACGGCTGAACAGATTTGGATGAAAGGTTCCAGGATAACTTATATCTTGGAACACGTAGGCAAATTTTGATCCTGGGTTGGTACTGCGTGTGACACGGGCCTGGGTCTACACGTATATCAGTAGTCTGGTACCAATAAAAAAACACATTGGGAGCCAGAACTACTGTAGTGTAAAATATACAATATTATTTATTTATTTGGCTTTGCCGTAGTCGGATAGTATAACATAGATTTCAGATTTCAAAAACTTAACACTTTGAGTGCTGAAATCACACGGTATGTGTTTTCTACAAGTGACTAATACGCGTAAATGCACACTAGCGCAGCGACTGAGAAAATACAGATCCGTGTGACTCAGCACAGCCGTAATATTTTTCGAACGAAACGCATGTGCGGCGCAACACAACCGCTGTGTAGAGCGGCAGCACGAATTTTTTAGGTTAAAAAATCGCAGTCGTCGAAAAAAAAATCGCAGTCAAAGTGTTAATATCTTTAGGTTTACAAGCATTTAGACAAGTCAAATATTTTACTATAAATCATCATTAAATAAGAAATAAGGTGTTTTTGATTTTATCTTTACTTCAAGTTTTTGTCCACTAGTGGTAGTTTATAAACCGTCCACTTTCCACTCGGCGACCCTGTCACATGACATGAGGTCATTGGTTCACCACAGTTTGCTTTATTACCTGCGCTGAATATTTAAATCAGCCGTGTTACTGCGATTTAGCAATATATTTCCGGTTTCTTGTGATTTCGGCTTTTTACAAGTTATTTAGCTATAGCATATTCTTATATGCTTACTAAAAAACGGATGCTTAATGCAAGAACGAACACTTAGATTAATATTCTTGACGACCATGTGGCGCGGTCGCTCAGCGAGCTTTGGAAAGAGCTATGCTCGGAGTTTCTCTGAAGGATAGGATTCGTAACGAATACATCCGACAGAGAACCAAGGTTATCGACATAGCTCAAAGAATTAGTAAGCTGAGGTGGCAGTGGGCCGGCCATATCTCGCGCAGAACCGAAGGCCGCTGGGGCAAACGTGTTCTTGAGTGGAGACCACGACTCGGTAAACGTAGTGTAGGACGCCCTCCGACCAGGTGGAATGACGACCTGCAAAAGACTGCAGGTAGATGCTGGATGCGGCAAGCTGAAGACAGGGCGCTATGACGCTCATTGGGGGAGGCCTATGTCCAGCAGTGGACTGCTATAGGCTGATGATGATGATGATGTGGCGCGGTGGACGAAGGTCCGCCTGCGACGCAGGAGGTTGCGGGTTCGATTCCCGCCTCGGAACAATTGTGTGTACGATCTGCAGATATTTGTTCCGGGTGTTCTGGTCGTTTTCTATGTATAATAAAAAATATCTATCTATGTAATGTATTGTATTATGTATATCAGTCATCTTGTACCCATAACATAAGCTCTGCTTAGCTTGGGGCTAGATGCTGTGTGAATTGTCCAGAATTATTTATTTATTGAATACGCTATACTAGTTTAAAAAAATAATCATCTAAATATCGTGTCGCATACATTATCATAATGATTGTTTTCATTATGTCCAAAAATATAATTCAACTTCTTTTTATAGAAATGTAAGAAAGTAATCGTTCTGGTTTTCGAATCCAACAACATTTGTATTCATATTTATTAAACGTATGCAAATTATGCTTTCAAAATTCAAAATTTTGGTTTTATTTCTTTTTGAATGACGCTATTTAATTGGTTAATTTATTAAATTCTTGATATAAATAGACTTTAAAGCCAATCGACGTTTTTCCTTATACATTTTTAATTTTTCGCAGGTAATAAAAACACAAACAAGAAATGAAGAGGACCAGAGTTGAAACACGGTGCATACAACTAACATAAGCCACGGCGATGACTTCGGAAGAATCCTTAAATGTCGTCAAGAAAACCGACTCAAAAAAGGCAAATGCCTGCGCTAACTTCGCCAAAGATACACCCGAGAAGAAGGAAGAAGAACAGAAGAGAAAATCCAACGAACTAATGAGACTAGTCTACGAGTTACCTGAAGAAAGAAACGAGATTATAGAAAATAACAACATGTTAAAAGAAAACCCGCCTATAACAATAGTCGAAATCAAAGATGAAATGGAACAGAATGGTTGTGAAACAGAGCTAGGTACAGAATGTGATAATTTTAGAAGTCCAGATTTAGAGAATAAGGCTTACAATGTCATACCTACAGAAATAACATGTGAAGAGTTCAAAGAAGTTATCGACAGAGCGTCGCCGGACGAAGGCACAGACGATGATTTGGTAGAGCTGAAGAAACTATTAGATTCTAAACCTAAAGTATTAGAGAGGTATTTGCGGGAGTGTGCGAGTGTGGAGGAAGTGAATAGGATACACAGTGTGACGTCATGCGGGCCGCTGTCGCCGCGGCCGCACCATGAGGCGCGGAGCACCTCCGTCACCTCGGACCTGTTCCAGCTGTGGCTGTCTTCATCTCCGATCAAGGTGAGCTAACACATTTCAACACTAGTATAGTAAAACTACATTTGAACAGTAGCATAGCAAAACTACATAAGAAGTGGGTGCAAACCTGCGAAACCTAAATACTATCTAAATTTCGGATCACATACTAAATCAAAGCTAAAAGCTCTGTCCGTAAATAAGAGCGCACTTGAGGTAAGTAACTGTAGAATAAGGAATACACATTGCGGCATTGTGACACGTTTTGTTTTTACGTCGTCTGTGTTTCAATCGAACTAAACAAAATAATTGCTCACATTACAAGAGCGCTCTTATTTACGGAGACGGGTATTTTACGCCGACCCGACATATACATAGATAGTGTTTGTGATCGCAGGTGCAAACGGACTGAAATTATAATAATACAAAAAATACAAAAATCTTTATTCGTAATATGTGATGTGATGATAGTCGAAACTATGGATTATATGGTAACAGAATTAGGAGGAAAATAGAACCGAAGGAAAGTTAGGCATAATAGTAATAGTCATTTACATATTTGTAAAATAATAATTACGAGTCCAAATTTGTAAGTTTACAATTTAACATAACAAAAAAAACTTCGATCGATCCAAGGCTGGTTACGATGGTTGGATTTTCAAAGAAAATTATCAATCGAGTATCGATTGGATTCGACTGAATGAAAAGAAAATGCCAAAGACCTAATTTAGCCTTGAATTGGCTTTATTCTTAGGAATCAATACGGTTATTCTGATTGATTGACTGATCATGATTTTAGACGAACACAATGAAAACCAAAGTCATTTAAAACGGGATATTTACCATGATTTGATTTTTAAGTTTTCCTATATTTCGGCATAGTTTCATGCGCCATGATCACGGAAAAACCGAATAACTGTTATTCCGTGATCATGGCGAAAAAATGTAGAAAACTCAAAAATCGAATTATGGTAAATATCCCGTTTCAAATGACTTTAGTGTTAATAATCATAAAGTCATAAAAGTCATTTATTTCATCTTTAAACTTATTTAAAGCACTTAGACATGTCGAAACATTACATAAAATTTGTACAATGTACCTAGTCTCACTTATTATTAAGTATCAGAATTTTCTTCACAAAATAAAGATGTGTCAGCCATACTCGTAGCTTCTTCATTTATATAGTAACATTTTTTAATTAAATGGTTTTTGACATTATTTTAATAATACAGTGTTAGGTTTTTGTCTTATAATAATTGGTATTTTGTTGTAATTTTTTTTATAATATATTTATTTATTTATTTATAAAAAATACAGCAGTTAGCTTACAGTCTAACACCAAAACACGAACTACTAGACTTAAAAAAGACAGAATATATTAAAAATAAACAGTATATAATAATAAATTAAAAACAAGATTATAAATAGGTAGGTAGTCATACATACATAAACAGATTATTTAAAAGTAAGGTATGATCTTAAACTTAAGTAGGTAAGGCTTAAACTATCATTAAATATGTCCACATGTTGGAACTGTTACAAGAAATCGTTGAGTAGTGCGAGTGCTCTGAGTGTAGGAGCGTTACCGGCGTGTTGTTTTGATATATGTATATATATATAATTGGTATTTTGTTGTAAATCATGATAGTTTCAAAAGTTATTCAATGAAAACCAATCTAAAAACATAAACAACCTTCTAAATGTAGGCTTTTATGTATCGATAAGATATCAGAGCTCTCGTTCTGTCTGATAAGCTATCAATCACTCGCAGCGCACTCTAGAGATACTCTAAATGCCATGACGGACGCTCGTTTTTGATAACTCAAATAAACCTTTTGAAAACTACGACGATGCACATATGTATTATTATTAGCAATCCTTTTCGTTTTTAAGATTATCTTGTTTATTTTCTAATATGAGTGTCAATGCTTGAAATAAATACTTTTTTTTAAAATTATTATTATTATATTCTGTATCTTCTTCACTACATAGTATAAAACAAAGTCGCCTCCCGCTGTCTGGCTGTCCCTGTGTATGCGTAGATCTTGAAAACTATGAAACGGATTTTGATGCGGTTTTTTTAAATAGATAGAGTGATTCAAGAGGAAGGTTATGAGATAGAGAAATAATGATAATTTTAGAGGTTTCTAGTGTGATGTAAATAAACACATTTTTTGCGCTTACATTGTAAACGCATGCTAATCCCTACGAGATAGATCAAAATAATGTCTACAGTATTGTACACCGGTCTAACATATTCTGTAGTATGTATATTATATATATATATATCAGCATTGCGCCTGTGGTTATGTTTAAGATTTATTAATTGTAGGTACTGTAGTATTTGGCATGCCAATATAAGTCATAATGTTATCTATACTAATATTATAAAGAGGAAAGTTTTGATTGTTTGTTTGTTTGTATTGAATAGGCTCCGAAACTACTGGACCGATTTGTAAAATTCATCCACCGTTGGGAAGCTACTCTATCCCCGGTGAATATAGGCTATAATATATTTTAGAAATGTGAAATTTTAATATGAAATTAAATGAAACGAAATTTTCATTTATTGCATACAAACATTGACAAAGTAATTCCAAAAACAATCATTTATGTAAATATAAACGTGGGTGAAACCGCGGGAAACAGCTAGTGGTGAATAAATTGAATTTACTGAATTTACCATGCGTAGCCGGGGCGGGTCGCTAGAACAATACAATATATATAGCTTTATTGCACCATCAAATACAAAGAAAATAATAAAAATAAAGGATCTTAATACTAACTAAATCTAGTGGCACAATCGGCGGCCTTATCGCTAAAAGCGATCTCTTCCAGGCAACCTTTGACCTAGTACCCTATAATAATCTTTATTACGGAGAATAAAGTTCCTCCTAAAACTATGCAGCCCTAGTTTCGACCTGAATAACTCCAAGCTCTGGAAGTGATGTTTAACACTTTGAGTGCTGAAAACGCACGGCATGAGTTTTCTACAAGTGACTAATCTGCGAAAATCCACACTAGCGCAGCGGCTCAGCAGAGCTGTAATATTTTTCGAACGAAACGCATGTGCGGCGCAACACAACCGCTGTGTAGAGCGGCAGCACGAATTTTTTAGGTAAAATAAAAGATCGCAGTCGTCGAAAAAAACCGCAGTCAAAGTGTTAACCTCTGGAGAAGCTCTATCCGAGGGATCTCAAGCGGTTTGAGTCGGTTCCCGGACTGCCTTCCAAAACCAAAACGTTCACTTCAAACGTTAACTTTCACCTTTTACTGTAACTATTCAAACATGCTTTTAGTTCGGGTATTTTTCGGTATACAAACGTTTTTTCTGGGACTGTAGGAATAAAATAATAATAAAAATATGTGTTTTAAATATTGTGCACCCGAGGATGATGCCCGCTATGTGTAGCCCTCGCCTTTAAATTAACTCTCTCAAAGGGCCTCTGTGCTGTTGGCTTCGGCCCCACGCAAGCCCTAAAAAGGCACTTTATGGCCTGAGATCATGGAAATGAGAAACGAATAATAATTTTAAAGAGTTAGTACAAGCTTTAATTAAATTAATTTATGCTATACATGGTTTGAAAGAGTAAAAAGTTTTCTAAGAGACCTATTTTAGATTGATAGCCTTCTCTAGGCACGCACACATGCCCAGCGTGCTTGGTAGTAGTGAAGCCGATTCGCGCGGTTTTATGAAGGTTTAGGTGACTGATTTTTCTCAACCAAACCAACACCATTGTGTTCATAATTAAATAATCTTTATTTTCATGTAATTTTCATTCAATAAGCAGACCGGTGCAAAATGCTCTATCGATTGACCTGTTTAGAGCTGGCAACCCGAGACTTGTGACTGGAAAAGAATAGGGAAACTAACGTTTCCATATTCTATGGGCTTCGTATTATCGATTGGTATAGAATTTATCTAATAAGCAAACCGGTGAAGTGGGCCAAATTTTAATTTTTTTAAATTTTTAATTAATCATATCCTTGACTGAAATTTGTTAGGCAACCGAAATGCAATGTATTTATTAATATATTAAATTGAATGTAAATTCCTTTCATCAAATAAGCATCTCGGTGAAGGTCGTTCTTCAAGGGATCCTATACTATGTCTATGTAAGTTTATTATAATGTAGTGGAAGTATTTGTTTTCTTTTTTGATATCAATTATTTATTGTGCCACCGTCTATATTGTTACCTTCATGTCCAGTCCATCCCAAGGTTGCCTCGAAGAGATCGCTCTCAGCGATAAGGCCGCCCTTTATACCTTTATTCTAAGTTTTATTTCTGTATTGTTTTCTGTTTTGTGTGGTATAATAAAGTGTTTTCTATCTATTTTCGGATCTCTGCGGTGATCGCCGCGGGCATGAGCTAGTCAAGAATATAATTGAAAAGGCCTCACTGTCTAGTTGCAAAAGTCAGGAAGCATTTTTAATATGAAGAAAATGTCTCATCTTTATTACAAGACGTTTGGCCCCCATTCGGCCCGCACTGACGTAAATAACTGGTATATTGCAGTCTAAACGGGTTTAAGTCGGTTTATTACACCGCCCTCGGCTTAGCGCGGGCTTAAAGTGGCTAAGGCTCCACCTGGCGAGCTCCTTCATGACAAACTTTCAAAAAGGTTGCTGCTAGAACTATGCTAATTTAAAACAATCTAATTTTATAAATAAATAATTAAATAATGCTGGACAATTTACACAGCATTATCTAGCCCCATGGTAAGCAGAGCTGATATACATAATACAATACATTACATAGATAGATATTTCTCATTATACATAGAAAACGACCAGAACACCCGAAACAAATATCTGCAGATCGTTCACACAATTGTTTCGAAGCGGGAATCGAACCCGCAACCTCCTGCGTCGCAGGCGGACCTTCGCCCACCACGCCACATGGGTCGTCATATGTATATTATAAAGACTTCTGAAGTTATATTAGTTCAAAGAAAAATTGCTTTAGAGGTTTTCGATTTTTCATGACATCATCGTTAGCATTGATTTTCATTTAACATAGTTTTGATAACTATGCAGATATGTAGATACAAGCGTGGAAATTATGACGCCAACCTTTTTCGATTTGCTCGACTTCACGGGTAAAAAAACATATTTTTTGCATTTTTTTAGTTAGGCTGTATTATTTAGAGCATATTTTATTTTTTATTTTATCAAAGCTATATATTAATCACCACGACAGGCCTATGTCCATCTCTGGATTCAATGCCATACCACCTCTGAACAGAGAGATGATAATCTGAGCGAGACAGCATAAGAGAGGCAGTCTGTCCAGTCTGAATATTTCCGACTTATGTATTAATTAATCATCATCATCAACCTATAATAATCCACTGCTATTAATTTATTGTTTATTTTACTGTGTTATTTTAAATTAACTATGAAACTCTTTATTGCATTTTTAAAGAAGCTACCTATCTGTTTTTTCTTTGCAAAATCCTCTATGGTGTTTCCTATTAGGGATGTAACGGAGGTGGTTTTATCGGAACCGAAGTCGGATCCGGAGGTTTCAAATTTGGTTTGTCGGAGTCGGAACCGGAACCGAAGTTGGAGTCGGAGTCGGAGGCGGAGGCGGAGGTGGAGGTGGAGGTGGAAGAAAGATGAAAATAAAATATTGTAAATATTTATCAGCCTCTTTATGTCTAATTTCTTAGTAAATCATTTACACACACATGCACATAATCATTTCAGACATGTATAGGAGTTAGGTAGGTACTTAAATTAAATAATATGGAGTGACTCCAACAGAACAGATTATTCTTAATAAATAAAAGCTTTGCTTTGTCTCCATCCAATCGATTTCTCAGTGAGTCATAAATCAATCTTGCACCACTGAAAAGTTGTTCACTGGCCACTGACCCTGGTGGACAAGACAAATATTGGCGGGCAATTGGGTTCAAGTATTTAAATTTTGTATTCATTTTCCACCATAATAAGGGATCATCACTTATGGGAATACGTTTTTCTCTATTGTACTCATTAAGTGATCCCTTCAATATAATAAATTTGTCCAAAACTGTATGTTCGTCGGATGTGGTATCATTATCATCATCATAATCTTCATCGCTGCTCATCTATATACTTGATAAAATGGTTTAGACATTGTCAGATTGACCTGCTACTGGTGATGCCAACCTTGCCCGTTTTTCTACAGGAATCTCAATATTTTCAGCCTACAAACTCGCTAAACGTAAACAAAACAAATGACCGAGTAATTGACAGAAAGAAAGGCACGTGTAATGTAACGAAGTGAGGGAGGGGCATTTCTCGCGCGACAAGCACAAACTTGTTTGTACGCGCTGCCCGCGGTAAATTCGTCGCCGTTCGGCGCCGCTGTGCTTCAACCTCCGATATAACCTCCGGTTCGAAAGTATCAGAACCGAAATCGAAGTCGGAGGTGTAATATCAATCGGAAGTTCCGACTTTTCGGAATCGGAACCGAAGCTTCGTAACATCTCTGTTTCCTATGTCAATATTATTCTGTTTATAATAAAATTGTAATATAACTTTAAAATGTATAGAACTTAAATATCAAGTGTAACATGTGTACCTACGGTGGAAATAAATAAACAATCTGCTGGACAAAGGCCTCCCCTAATGAGCGCCATACCATATGTACTAAGTACGTAATATGCGTACGTAACAAATCTATCGCAGTCCGTAATCCGTAGACCTATGAAAGCCTATTCAGCTAAGAAAGCTTTTCTTACCTTTGCAATCTTTAACAATAGTCTCCCGGGACGATAGGGCCCTGAAAGGGAAACGTAAATTGGAATGGCAGGGCAGCCTTTGTGCGGATCCAATGGAGGCGACGGACTAATGCTATGTCGATAGGAGGCTGCTATTGTCTGGACTGCGATTATTTGAACCAGAGTCGTTCGATTAATTAATGCTTGGACCTCTGCGTGTTTTTGCTCTATAGCTAAGACTGTCATCATCATCATCATCATCAGCCTATACTAGTCCACTGCTGGACATAGGCCTCCCCCAATGAGCGCCATAGCGCCCTGTCTTCGGCTTGACGCATCCAGCATCTACCTGCAGTCTTTCGCAGGTCGTCATCCCACCTGGTCGGAGGGCGTCCTACACTACGTTTACCGAGTCGTGGTCTCCACTCAAGAAAACGTTTGCCCCAGCGGCCGTCGGTTCTTCGCGAGATATGGCCGGCCCACTGCCACTTCAGCTTGCTAATTCTCAGAGCTATGTCGATAACTTTAGTTCTCTGTCGGATGTATTCGTTGCGAATCCTATCCTTCAGAGATACTCCGAGCATAGCTCTTTCCATAGCTCGCTGAGCGACTTTGAACTGGTGGACCAGCCCTATCGTGAGTGTCCACGTCTCAGCTCCGTAGGTCATAACGGGTAGGACGCACTGGTTGAAAACTTTCGTTTTCAAGCATTGCGGTATGGATGAAGAGAAGACTCGACGTAGTTTCCCAAACGCTGCCCAGCCCAGCTGGATCCTCCTTTTGGCCTCCTTCTCGAAATTGTTTTTACCTAACTGCAGAATCTGCCCGAGGTATGTGTATTCGGAAACGATTTCGAGAAGGTGACCATGTACGACCACCGGCCTTGGATCAATGTGTCCATTGATCATGACTTTGGTTTTATCCAAATTCATGCCAAGACCGATGCATCGGGAGGCTGAAGCTAGGCCGTCCAGCATCTGGTTCAGCTCCTCTAGCGACTCCGCCAATAGGACTATGTCATCAGCGAATCGTAGGTGTGAGATGTAGTTGCCGTTTATGTTTATGCCCTTACCTTTCCAGTCCAGCGTCTTAAACAAATCTTCCAACGCGCTTGTGAACAGTTTCGGGGATATGACATCCCCCTGTCTCACTCCTCTAGACTGTAGGTATTAATAATTATTTGAAGGTTAAGATTAATACTAGGGACATAAATAAAAAAACATTGCTAGACAATTCACCCAGCATCATCTAGCTATGTCGATAGGAGGCTGCTATTCTCTGGACTCCGTTTCTTTGAACCAGTCGTTAGATTATTTCAATGCTTGGACCTCTGCGCGTTTTTGCTCCATAGCCAAGACTGTAGGTATTAATAATTATTTGAAGGTTAGAATTAATACTAGTTCAAAGAAACGCAGTCCAGACAACAGCAGCTGTTGTCTGGACTGCATTTCTTTGAACCAGTAGTCGTTCGATTATTTCAATGCTTGGACCTCTGCGCGTTTTTACTCCATAGCCAAGACTGTAGGTATTAATAATTATTTGAAGGCTAAAATTAATACTAGGGACATAAATAAATAAACATTGCTAGACAATTCACCCAGCATCATCTAGCTATGTTGATAGGAGGCTGCTGTTGTCTGGACTGCGATTATTTGAACCAGAGTTGTTCGATTGTTTAATGCTTGGACCTCTGCGTGTTTTTGCTCTATAGCTAGGACTGTAGGTATTCATAATAATTTGAAAGATAAAGTAATTACCAGGGATATAAATAAACTAGTTGTTGGATGTGCGCGAGCTGCAAGCAGCTCGCGGCGGTTATGTGTAACAGTAATTTATTATTAAGACTTCCTTTTCGTACCTTTGATTATTTTGTTTGAAATCGATAGCCATGAGAAAATTTTGCGATGAAAAAATGTCAGCCATCTTTGATTTGGAAATGGACATCTTTTTCGTAATCTACGTATGCGAGTTATTCGAAAACGATACCCATATTATGTGGGTGCTCGTCTCAAGGCGAGTATAAACTGCGATATAGAGATGTCAGCCATCTTGAATTTGGAAATGGATATTTTTTTCGTAGTCGACGTATGCGAGTTGATCGAAAACGATATCTATATTAGTGGGTGTGCCATCACACAGCGCGGCTCGCTTCGCTCGCCTTGCTGTATGGCGGTGGTCGCATTGACGCACGACTCTGCTCCTGCTGCCACACAGCAAAGCTCGCTTCGCTCGCCTTGCTGTGCGACAGCTGTCGCATCAGGTCAGGAAGCGCGGCTCGCTTCGCTCGCCTTGCGGTATGGCGGTGGTCGCATTGACGCACGACTCTGCTCCTGCTGCCACACAGCAAGGCTCGCCAGCAAGGCTCGCTTCGCTCGCCTTGCTGTGCGACAGCTGTCGCATCAGGTCCTGGTTATAGTTAAGGGGGTCTTGGGGGGTCATTGGGGGGGAAACAGCACTTGGTTCCCCTTGGTCGCTTCGAATTCGAAATCCTCACCCCCAAGTTAGTCAAAAACGATACCCATATCAGATTTTTTGGTTGGGGGAGGGGGTACAGGGGGGGGTGGGGTATGGGGGAGTCACGGCACGGCTCGCTTCGCTCACCGTGCCGTTCCCCTTAGTCGCATCGCGGCTCGCTTCGCTCGCCGCAATGCTCCCCCGGGTTATAGTTGAGGGGGTCTCGGGGGGTCATTGGGGGGGATCACAGCACGGCTCGCTTCGCTCGCCGTGCTGTTCCCCTTGGTCGCATCGAATTCGAAATCCTCACCCCCAAGTTAGTCAAAAACGATACCCATATCAGATTTTTTGGTTGGGGGAGGGGGTACAGGGGGGCTGGGGACGTGGGGGGTCACGGCACGGCTCGCTTTGCTCACCGTGCCGTTCCCCTTGGTCGCATTGCGGCTCGCTTCGCTCGCCGCAATGCTCCCCCTGGTTGTAGTTAAGGGGGTCTTGGGGGTCATTGGGGGGGTCACAGCACGGCTCGCTTCGCTCGCCGTGCTGTTCCCCTTGGTCGCATCGAATTCGAAATCCTCACCCCCAAGTTAGTCAAAAACGATACCCATATCAGATTTTTTGGTTGGGGGAGGGGGTACAGGGGGGGGTGGGGTATGGGGGAGTCACGGCACGGCTCGCTTCGCTCACCGTGCCGTTCCCCTTGGTCGCATCGCGGCTCGCTTCGCTCGCCGCAATGCTCCCCCGGGTTATAGTTGAGGGGGTCTCGGGGGGTCATTGGGGGGGATCACAGCACGGCTCGCTTCGCTCGCCGTGCTGTTCCCCGCGGTCGCATCGCGGCTCGCTTCGCTCGCCGCGATGCTCCACCCGAAAAAAAAGGTCAAAAATAGGCCAATTTTTATGGGTACTAGATTTCTGATATACCTACATAAAACAATACATTACATTGACAGATATTTGCTTATCGAACTGTATTTGCCTTATCTGCGACGCAGAAGGTTGTGGGTTCGATACCCGCTTCGGGACAAATGTTGTACAATCTGCAGATATTTGTTCCGGGTGTTCTGATCGTTATCTAAGTATCTTAAAAAACAACTATCTATGTAATGTATTGTATTATGTATATCCGTTATCTAGTAGTACTCATAACACAAGATCTGCTGACCTTGGGGCTAGATAATGCTGTGTGAATTGTCCAGCATTATTTATTTATTATCGGACCTCAGTAAGCAGACATGTGATACCACGTTTCAGAAATAAATCAACGCTGTGCTTAGATTAAAACGGGAAAGGAAATTGGAATTCTAATTCAGGTATTCCCGAAGCTACGTTTCAGGCAACCGCATTATGCCGGGGGGAAATGAGATGTCTGAAAAACAAATCTAACTTCACTTGTCCCTTTCTAAATGTTGATGTCCGATGGGATGACCCATTTTCAAGCACAAATTACCGTTTTTAACTCTATTATGAACATGTTAAACTCTATTTTGAATATTTATTGCTTGAACGAGTGCCATTTTGATGCGCTAAAGTAACTGATTTAATTTTTAGTCCCTGTCGTGTTACTTTATAGTTTTCTGCACGGGACAGGTTTTTCTGTTATTAGTTTTTGTTGTGTTGTCATTGATCAGTCTTTGTTGACATAAAATATCTTGGATTCCACTCACTAAGCTTATAAATTTTTTTCTTTATATGCGATTTCATTTTATTAAAATGTAATCGCATATTCTATGTAGGTAAGTATTTATGTATGTTTTGTGTGGTATAATAAAGTATTTTCTCTCTATCTATCAAAACAATTTACAAAGATTAATTAGTAACCTTCAGTATATAAGTATCAACCTAAATTCATAATGTAGTCATCCTACAAAGCGTGTGGCGAGACGTCGAGAGATGTCTAACTAATAGCCCGTTACAGAGTTAATCCAGTTTAGCTCCGGCTTAACCTCGGCCTTGTTAATCAAAGGGAATGCTGGTTTATCCTAAGTAGGTATAGATGTGGGATATGGGGGAGATACACCGTTTATTAGGGAGGGAGTGTTTTATAAACGTGGCCTTTGTACACGGGCAACTCGAATATTGTACAGTTGGTAGAGAAATGGGGAAATATGAAAACTGGTTTCAAAATTAGTTAAAAAAAACATTTAAATCGGTTGGCGCATGGCGTGATATTGGATTGTATTTATTTAACTCAGATAATAAAATCCATAGTATACATTCAATTAAACATTATAACATTAATTAAATCATAATAAATAATAAAACATTAATACATTGAATAAGATAAAATAGTATTAAATTAAAAATGAGTATAAATAAGAATGGGATTAAAATTAAATTAGATTAGTTTCACAAATAAAATATTACAAAATTAAGTTCCAAATTATACAAATTATCTTACAATAAACTAAATAATAATTAAATAATAAATAACTAAATAATAAATAAATATTGAGACATTCGCCCATTTGACGCGCAAATGCTTAATGCAAATTTAAGACAAATATGATTTTCACATGGATGCCATTGTCAGATTTGGACCAAACGAGACCACACGGGAAGCACCAGCTTTAAATAAATAAAAAAAATCATCAAAATCGGTTCACCCACTCAAAATTTCTGAGGTAACAAATATAAAAAATAAAATACAGTCGAATTGAAAACCTACTCCTTTTTTGAAGTCAGTTAAAAATATACATATATGTAGGTCTTTTTTGAAGTCGGTGTAAAATATTGACAGAGAGTGGTTTTTCAGGAAAGTGCTCTAACTCGATATCTGTTTGCTCGACGGCCGTTGATTCGACTTCATTCGGCACAATATGCATTCAGTACAGTAGCACTGTTCAACAAGGCTACCACGCTATTAGCACATAACGTAACGCGATAAACGTCAAAAAAGGCGGTAAATTAGCGTGAATAACGCGTACAAAGGCGTTATTCACGTTAAAATGCGCCTTTTCACGCTGATATTATTTTATTTACGAAGTAGAAAGACACCTCACGTATTGCCTAGCCTATCAATTAAAAACCAAGGCTTGGGTAAGAATAAAATAACCAAAACCATCTTACTTCAAAAGAAAAGCCAACAAGTGTTGTAAGAAACGACTAAGAGCATTATCACATTGGCGATTTGCGAGCGATTTGAACACCCGCAGATCGTACAAACATTTGCCCCGAGGCGGGAATCAAAGCAACCTCTTGCGTTGGAGGCACTTTGAGTGCTGAAAACGCACGGTATGAGTTTTCTACAAGTGGCTAATATGCGTAAATCCTCACTAGCGCAGCGGCTGAGAAAATACAGATCTTTGTGACTCAGCACAGCCGTAATATTTTTCGAACGAAACGCATGTGCGGCGCAACACAACCGCTGTGTAGAGTGGCAGCACGAATTTTTTAGGAAAAAAAAAAGACCGCAGTCGTCGAAAAAAAACCGCAGTCAAAGTGTTAACTCACCGCGCCGCAGAGGTCGTCGATTCTGTAGTTGCCTTTCTGCCTGCTCCAGTATTGTGGTGGATGTGATCGAGTTACATATATTTGCGAAGCGCCTGTCAAATCGTCGGCGTCGGCAGGTAGCCATGTTTGATATTCTGCTAGGACAGGGTATGCGAACAGTTTTCTGGAAGATTTTATGGGATAAAACTGAGGACAAGGAATTGCTTCCTACTATGGAATATTTCCTTCTTACTATGGAGATCAAAGAAAGGTTTAACAGCACAAATAAATAAACTAGCTGCGCCCCGCGGTTTGTGCTTGCGTGGAAATCTATGTGTCAAATGGTTTATAAACCTTCCTCTTGAATCACTCTATCTATAAAAAAACCACATCAGAATCCGATACGTAGTTTTAAAGATTAAGGCAAACATAGGGACAGACAGACAGCGGGAAGCGACTTTGTTTTATACTATGTAGTGATAATGCTGGACAAACCATACATCATATTCTAGATAAAAATAAAACAAACAAGGTAAACAATAATAATACAAGATATGTGACAATTTGGCGGTCTTATCGCTCAAGAGCGATCTCTACCAGACAACCGTGGATGGATAGGATCGTTGGATTGAAAAAGGGGATCTGTGTGCGTGACTATGTAGTTAATTACAACATGAAATTTCATACAGCACATGAAAATTCAATACATTACATAGAAATATTATTTTTATACCTATACATAGAAAACGACCAGAACACCCGGAACAATCTGCAGATCATACACACAAATTGTCTCTTTACCTTGTTATTTGGAGCCAAATTACTAGATAAAAAAGCTGGAGATGTCATAGTAACTGTGATCGTAACCAACACTAGCCGGTGTGATCCCCAGCCTGCATCGAAGCCCAGGCTAATCGATACTGGAACATGACAGAAGCCATAAAATTGATACCCACCCGGCGCGATCCAGTAATGCCTTCAATGTCTGCAAATTGCTGGCTGTTATACTTCAGGGCTGTTCCTTGGGATTGTTTACACTTTGTTTGCTGAAATCACACGGTATGTGTTTTCTACAAGTGACTAATATACGTAAATCCACACTAGTGCAGCGGCTGAGAAAATACAGATCTGTGTGACTCAGCACAGCCGTAATATTTTTCGAACGCAACGCATATGCGGCGCAACACGACCGCTGTGTAGAGCGGCAGCACGAATTTATTAGGATAAAAAAAAGATCGCAGTCGTCGAAAAAAAAACCGCAGTCAAAGTGTTAAAGATGTTTATTTCTCACTAGAGGACCGTCCCGGCTTCGCACAGGTATTGGTATTTCTAAGCAATTTTTTATACCTTGGGTTACATTATTGGAGTTTTAGTAAGGATCCCTAATTTTTTTGAAAATATAATGTAGCCTATGTTCACCGCGGATAGTGTAGCTTTCCTACAGTGAAAGAATTTTTAAAATCGGTCGAGTAGTTTCGGAGGCTATTCAATACAAACAAAGAAACAAACAAAAAATCAAACCTTTATAGCTTCTCTTTTTAGCTTCTCATAAAACATAATGTTCACTTATTATGAGATACAATATGGTTTCTTGTTCGCTTCTTTACTTTACCTTCAAAGATTGAAGTGAACAAAAGTAAAAGTGATCACTATTTCCTAGTTGAACTTATGCAATTTAATGTGTGACGTGTCCGTGAGTCCTGTTAGGTCTAAAGGAAATTAAGCACTTTGAAGTTTGAAGTAAATCAATCTTAAAAATTATACTTAATCTAAATATTACGCTATGCCTCCTCTAGTATCGGCTACCTCGTCCGACTCGGGCTGCCTTGGTATTACGCTATGCCTCCTCTAGTATCGGCTACCTCGTCCGACTCGGGCTGCCTTGGTATTACGCTATGCCTCCTCTAGTATCGGCTACCTCGTCCGACTCGGGCTGCCTTGGTATTACGCTATGCCTCCTCTAGTATCGGCTACCTCGTCCGACTCGGGCTGCCTTGGTATTACGCTATGCCTCCTCTAGTATCGGCTACCTCGTCCGACTCGGGCTGCCTTGGTATTACGCTATGCCTCCTCTAGTATCGGCTACCTCGTCCGACTCGGGCTGCCTTGGTATTACGCTATGCCTCCTCTAGTATCGGCTACCTCGTCCGACTCGGGCTGCCTTGGTATTACGCTATGCCTCCTCTAGTATCGGCTACCTCGTCCGACTCGGGCTGCCTTGGTATTACGCTATGCCTCCTCTAGTATCGGCTACCTCGTCCGACTCGGGCTGCCTTGGTATTACGCTATGCCTCCTCTAGTATCGGCTACCTCGTCCGACTCGGGCTGCCTTGGTATTACGCTATGCCTCCTCTAGTATTGGCTACCTCGTTAAAGGTTGCCCGACTCGGGCTGCCTAGGCTTTTGTTTTGCGGCGGGAGTTTTGAACTCTTATAATATTTAAAGAGTCAATTCTCTCATAATGTTGATAGATATCAAGTGGGATGACCTGCGAAAGACTGCATGTAGATGCTGGATGCGGCAAGCTGAAGACTGGGCGCTATGGCGCTCATTGGGGGAGGCCTATGTCCAGCAGTGGACTGCTATAGGCTGATGATGATGATGATAAGATACTTATAGGTACTTAATAATATAGTAAAGAGGTAGGTTGTTATACTTTAGGGCTGTTTCTTGGAATTGTTAATGCCAAGAAACAGGGCTATGATTCTGTATGACATAGGAGATTTCGTGCCCAAATCGTGTGAAGTCAAATCGCGTTCGATACACAAACGTGATCGAAACAAGCCTTGGCGCGGAATCGACAAATAGTATTCTGTTTGCCACAAGACGAGTTGTCTATGCCCCGTGATTATATCTTATCGATCTTTATTTTTTTATTTATACATAACAGAACCTCAAAAGATGCTCGATCAAAACCAAAACAAACGAGCCATAGTAACTATGCGAAACCACACCAATCTGTGCCCAAAACACGCTAGAAGCTAGCGCGTTTTTTTGACAGTTCAAACCGTGGCCAAATCGCGTCGTGTCGCGGCGGGGAATGACTTAATGACATAGGGAATACGGTATTAACAGATTCCACGCCCGCGGGCTTGTCGTAGGTGTGTAACACGCTTCGAAAGCCAATAGAGAATAAAGCCCCAGGTTGTGATGCCTTTTGTTTCGAGGGGCCGGAGTTTTGAACTCTTATAAAATTTAAAGACTTCATAACTCTCTCCTTGTTCATAAATATCAACGAAGCAGATACTTAAAGTTGCTTACTAGTTTAGTGAAAGTTAGAGGTAGGTAAGGTATTTTTTGTATGTATCGGCACCTATAGCCACGCATACATCAGCCTTGTGTATGAAGTTCAACTCTTATCATTATCATCAGCCTATACTAGTCCACTGCTGGACATAGGCCTACCCTAATGAGTAACATAGCGCCTTATCTTTAGCTTGTCATCATCCTACCTGGACAAAGGTCATCCTACACTACGCTTACTGAGTCGTGGTCTTCACGTATAAACAACAAGTTTGTACGTGAAGACCACGACTCAGTCATAAGGTCATCCTACACTACGCTTACTGAGTCGTGGTCTTCACGTATAAACACACTACGCTTACTGAGTCGTGGTCTTCACGTTTAAACTAAGTTTATACGTGAAGACCACGACTCAGTAAGCGTAGTGTAGGATGACCTTTGTCCAGGTAGGATGATGACAAGGCTTGAAGAAAAAATAATTAAAATAATATTTACCAGCAATAAATGAAACATAAAATGAAAATGGCCACCGTTTGACGAATCATTTAAAACTAAGTTAAGCTTTATAAAGTTCAAAGTTCCCGCAGCTGTCAACTCAGCGCTTCAAGAGAGTTTAACATTTTGTTTTTAGAACCCTGCTTATGCAAGTACCTATCTACAAGCAAGTTCCTACTGGTTAAAATTTATTATTTTCTCATGCTGCACTGTTCATATGGAGCTAAATAAACGTATCTTTAAATATTTTTTTCTTTATCATTCTGACTTATGTTAACAAAAAAAAAAAACTACTTATTGTTAAATTACCAGGCCAACGTCCCTTACACACACATCCATATCACTTATCTACACAGCTACCCTCCAAATCACCCCATAAAGCTCCTTGTTTTTTTTACCCTTTCTATATATAACTAACTGCTCCCCGCGGCTTCACCCGCGTGGAAATCTATGTGTCAAATGGTTTATAAATGTTCCTCTTGAATCACTCTATCTAAAAAATTCGCCTAAAACTCCGTTGCGTATTTTTTAAAGATAAACATACTTGTATTGATATCTTATCGTGATGCATTGAGCCGCATCTTGTTGTAAGTGCTCGCGATGGTAATTCTGAAACTATTAACACTTTGACTGCGATTTTTTTTCGACGACTGCGATCTTTTTTTTAACCTAAAAAATTCGTGCTTCCGCTCTACACAGCGGTTGTGTTGCGCCGCACATGCGATTCGTTCGAAAAATATTACGGCTGTGCTGAGTCACAAAGATCTGTATTTTCTCAGCCGCTACGCTAGTGTGGATTTACGCATATTAGTCACTTGTAGAAAACACATACCGTGTGATTTCAGCACTCAAAGTGTTAAGATGTGTGGGGCCTAATTGGAATTTACCAATTAGGCCCCAGACTAAGCATACATGACAGAGAGGGACAGACATACAGCAGGAAGCGATTTTTTTTATACTATGTAGTGATAAGTCAGCTTATGACTAGAAAGCAAGTATTCCTCGACCGTATTGTCAACCCTGTATGATTTATTTCCTATGGAAATATTCATTCGACTAAATAATGGGATGTTTACATCACATTAATGGCCCTGCCAGGTTGTTATGACGTGATTACTCTTTATTTTGGCAGACACGACTTTCCTATAATAAATCGTCTATATATCTGTATTATATATAGGTCTCCTCATCGATTTCGATGACGGCGACCCTAAGTAATCACGGATTTTTTTTCTATTATGAGCTCTAATGTGGCTCGCTAGACCGAACTTGGTCTTGAATATCCTACGACACGCATGGCAGTAGAGTTGGCCCGATGAGTTATATGTATACGTGTAGGAGGGCTTAGGTCTCTGTTTACGTATCTGGTGTCTTGCGTCCATTGCCTCGATGCGATTTTCCTCAAACACTTTGACTCTGTTGTAAATAGTAGATCGCCAAGATGACCTACGAGAGGCAAGCTCGCTAGGTATATCGGTACTATCTAATTTCACAATGATATTGATTTTAAGAGTGTTACTTCAGAACAAATCTCTTCGTTAACACTTTGAGTGCTGAAAACGCACGGTATGAGTTTTCTACAAGTGACTAATCTCCGAAAATCCACACTAGCGCAGCGGCTAAGAAAATACAGATCTTTGTGACTCCGCAGAGCTGTAATATTTTTCGAACGAAACGCATGTGCGGCGCAACACAACCGCTGTGTAGAGCGGCAGCACGAATTTTTTAGGTAAAAAAAAAGATCGCAGTCGTTGAAAAAAAACCGCAGTCAAAGTGTTAACCATGGCTTTACACAGACAGACTGTATTACATCTTTTGTAGTCTGTCTTTGTAGATTTAGATAGATATATAGAATATACTTTATAAGGTTCTCTTCTGCATCTACTAAAGAACTTACAATGAAGGAACCCTGTAACCCTGTATTCGGAGGAGGGCGTTAATGCGCGCGACACAGATATATAACTACTGCGTGTATTATTGTTTCACACAAGTTATATATATCACTTGTAATATGTTCCAAATAAAGAGATTTTTTTAGTTATTTTGCTGTTTTTGTTTTTTGTACAAAAGTTGTACTATGAGACGTAGAATGCTAGCTAGCATTATGATCGCCAATGTAAATTCGAAGTGAAATAATAGAATTTCGAGCGACAACTTACTTTCATACAAAATAGGTTTTCATCTCGCCTGATAGTGAGCGCTGATGAGTTCTATTCAGCTCGCTTGAATAGAAATATGCTTATAGACTGGATCTCTCGAAGAAGACAAACTATAGGAAATCTATGTTCTTTGTGAATGATATTTTGTGTTATTTGCATAATTTTTGCAAATATCCGCGTTATTATATATAGCTAAATGGTATAAACAAAGTCGCTTCCCGCTGTCTGTCTTGATGCGCTTTTTTCATAAATAGTGATTCAAGAGTTTAAAAACCATTTGACACTTAGATATCCACGCGGGGCGCCTATGTCCGGCCTATGTCCACTGCTGGACATAGGCCTCCCCCAATGAGCGCCATAGCGCCCTGTCTTCGGCTTGACGCATCCAGGATCTACCTGCAGTCTTTCGCAGGTCGTCATCCCACCTGGTCGGAGGGCGTCCTACACTACGTTTACCGAGTCGTGGTCTCCACTCAAGAACACGTTTGCCCCAGCGGCCGTCGGTTCATCGCGAGATATGGCCGGCCCACTGCCACTTCAGCTTGCTAATTCTCAGAGCTATGTCGATAACTTTGGTTCTCTGTCGGATGTATTCGTTGCGAATCCTATCCTTCAGAGATACTCTACATACATATATATTTGTACATACATATATATTATGTATTGCATAAATTAATTACTTGTGGTGGTAAGTATTGTTCCATCGTTTTCGTTTTGTGATTGGACCGCAAATCGAATGGACATGTTCACAGACACAAAAGACTCATTATCATGGAATAATTAATTAATACGATTAATTAGTTTGGAAGTTCTGTAAGCTAAATGGAAATTATTTCTACTGGAATGGTTAATTCATTCTATGTAGTTGTTTTGTATTTGATTTTAAAATATGTGTCTAATTACGGTGTAAATAAGAGACTAGTATAGGTTGTTGATGAAAATTTTTTGAAGAAAGTCCGTGTGGTGTACGTCATCGTGTGATTTGGTGTTTTTTTTAAATGTACGATAACACAGTGTAAGCCTGCTGAAACATCTTGAAAAATTAGTAAATAAACACCATTAATAAGTATGAATATGTTATTTTATAGGTATATGTTCTAAAGGGCATACATACGTATGTACCTACATATACCATGTTGAATGACTACTTACACAACGACTACAGATATTCCTCAATATTCTCTCTGTAAGTAAGAACCTGAAAAAGAAAAAAGGGCATTTTGAATGCAAAATACGACCTGCTTTGAATTCCTTTGTCCGCTTTGTCCGATATTTGGCTAAGGCTCAACTCACACCAGAAGAGCGTCGAAGCGCAGCGAAGCGGAGCGCAGTTTCAGTGTCATATGAATTTTAACTTTATTTTCATTACAATAAAACTTATTATCGCATGAGAAACTCGAACGAGTCGCGCGGATGCCTGCGGCGCCGCGGGAATTCCGGCGAATTCTATAAACGGAGCCGTGCGACTGCGCGAGAAGTCGCAGGAAGTCTCGAGAATGCTCGAGCAGTCGCGAGCGGCCGCTGGAAATATCCCGCCACTCGCACCCGCTCCCCGCGCGCGTCTGTTGCTCGCGAGCATTCGCATTCATTCTTTGCAGTGCAACGAATACATATGTGATGGAAATGGATGAAGAAAAGCTTATTTATTTTTGAGTTTTGTTGAAAGTGAACTGCGCATAGGAGAGCGACCCGTGAATTCATCGCGGGCGGGCTCGAGAAGGCGCGCGGACTCCTGCGACTTCTCGAGCATTTCAGCGACTTCTCGGGCAGTCGCGGGAGTCTGCGCGCCTTCTCTACCGAGCGGGTCGCTGCGCTTCGCTGCGCTTCGCTGCGCTTCGACGCTCTTTTGGTGTGAGTTGAGCCTAAAATTCCTGAAACTCACTTTAGCTGCACTTTAGCTTTTTTACTAGTTTCTGCCCTTGGCTTCCCTCACTTTTATAAATAAACCTTTAGTTACCTACTTTACTACCTAAAAGTCACTTTCGATTCCATTATGATAGTGAGGCTCTGTGAATTGTCCAGCTAAATTTATTTATATACAACAGTGGGACAAATCAGGCTAATATAAAAAAAACAGGGTGGTTTTTTGAGAAGGGCGGTGATGGCCAAGTCTGAAATCACGAGTTAGAAAAAAGTCGTGAAAGGAGTCATGCCCCCGATTTATAAGAAAACAATAACTGCATATTTCGTTTCTTTTTAATGTTTTACTTCTTATTAGATTTAAGGGAGTAATGCGAATAAATTATTGAAATATACCTGTGCGAAGCCGGAAAGGGCCGCTAGTTTTTTTAAATAAAATATTCATTTTATTTACAAAAACTAGCGGCCCTTCCACCTATCACCTTAGTCTAGTATTTTAGATACCGCGAACCTCATAACCCGCCTTCCAAGTCAAAAGTAGCCAAAATATCGCGCGACTTCGCGCGAATTTTGTTCGAATTTTATTATTTTTTCATTCTACACAAATTCAACCTAGCACCTAACCTAAAAAAGTTTCCATTTTTATATTCTCCACATTTTTTACCGTCCACATCAAATATCAGAATGACTCCCTAGAGGGAGCTTCAGTACACGTTAACAGTAAAAAGCTCGGCGCAGAGCTTTCAACCAATTACTTACTGCCTGTGTGCTGAACCAATTCCGTGTGATTCGATGAAGTTTTATCAATCCAATTATTTATTTTAACTGGTTATTGGATATGTAGAGTTAATCGATGTTGCGTGGAGTGTTTTATTTGTTTTAACTATTTGGTTAGTGAGAAACAATGAAGGCCATTGTTGAATAGAAGGTAATGACAGTTATGACAGCCTGTAGAATTGAATAGAATACTTGGTTTCAGAACCATGTATTTTTGGAAAATAAAAACAAATAAAAATCTTTAAATAATTTTAGTTTTTAAAGATTTAGATCTGTTTCCTGTTCTCCCACAGACAAGCTGGTTTTCTTGATATATATTTGAAAGCCGGGAAGCTAATGCATTTCGGCTTTCATTAAATGATTCGGTATCAGACGAAATATTTAACATTTAAACTTTTGCACAATCACTACATAGTACTTTTATAAAAAAAGTCGCTTTCTGCTGTCTGTCTGTCCCTATGTATACTCTGCCTATGTAGATCTTTAAAACTACGCAATGGATTTTGATGCGATTTTTTTTATGGATAGAGTAATTCAAGAGGAAGTTTTATAAACATTTGCCACATAGATTTCAGCTAGTAATAAATAAATAATGACGAACAACGCACACAGAGTCACCTAACCACAGTCTGATAGAAGTGTTATTTATTTATAATTGATTGGTTCTCTTCCAGAGGTCCAGGTCGCCCAGCAACGCGACGCAGAGGCAGCTGGACGAGGCGGACCTGTTCATGGACCTCATCAAGGACGTCGCCAACGAGCTGGACATCGACGTGCTCTGTCATAAGGTGAGGAGACAGGCTCCTACTATATACTTTACATAATAATATACTACAGGTCATATGTACCTAATGTTACGACGTGGCGGTCGTGGAGGTGTAAGAATCGGTGGATGTTGTAAAATACTACTGAGGGGGCAACCATTCTCCCACTAGTGGACAAAAAATTGAAGTGAACACAAAATCAAAAACACTTTGTTGCTTATTTTGCAAGCCTATAGAAATAAAAGATTTCACGTGAGATTTGTCGAGACAACCCGTTGCCCCACGTGAGATTGGGTGAGTGGGGGAACGGGTCGTCCCCCCACAAACGGCTCAGTTAAGTATTAATAAGGGAATCTGACAGAGGAAGGGCAACAGCTTCTTTCTGTATACTATTAACATCTCCACTGCAGTCACGAATCCGCCTGCCAAGCGTATAGTAAGGTTGCCATAATTAAAGTTAAGTTATACAGGTGAGCTGATAGGGTAAACCACAATTCTGCCACCACACGGGCATTATTATCTACGACCCCAGCTCCGCAAGTAATAATAAAATGATAAGTACCTTTAAACCTCTTCCAGAGAAACTAATTACCATCTAATCTTACATGGACGTCCACCGGTGCTTGTGTAAAGAACTCTCGTAAAAGGGACACGGAAATACAGGGAGGGTTTAGGAACCCAAGATATATAAGCGAAAATAAAACAAAGATTGTCTTGTATTTATTAGGCAAACGAAATCGCTTTTAAAAATAAACTACTTTTTGTATTGAAAAGTTTAGTCCATCGTGTTTTGATTCTCTTTCAACTTACTAACTAGAATCCTAAATTTTCGATCATCGTAAATAAATACATACATATGTTTTTGTTCTTAGAATTGAGTTTCCGTACAATCAAAATGTGGGTTTTCGGACTCACTTCACCTTAAGTACGATGCCACAGACTTATATATAAAATAAAGTAAAGTAAAAAGTAAAAATTCATTTATTTCTTTAGGCTTACAAAATAAGCACTTAGACAAGTCATATTTTATACATTAAATTATTATCAAATAAAATTATTTTTTGTCCACACATAGACATACCATACCTACGTTAAATTCGGGATCAGCAATCAAATAAAGCCAGTCAGAGTCAAGAGAGGCCTTTCCTTCTCCAAGTTTTCAAGGTAAAACCAAAAATAATTTAAATTACCTACATATGTATTTCATTTTGATCTTAATAAGATTAATTATTTTCTTGCGACGTTAGGATAACTCCAAACGTGACGATCATGTTGCCTTATTAAAAAAAAAAAAAAAAACTGGACTATTCACACAGCATTATCTAGCCCCATAGTAAGCAGAGCTTGTGTTATGGGTACTAGATAACTGATATACATAATACATACAAGACATTACATAGATAGATATTTTTTACTATACATAGAAAACGACCAGAACACCCGGAACAAATATCTGCAGATCGTACACACATTTGTTCCGAGGCGGGAATCGAACCCGCAACCTCCTGCGTCGCAGGCGGACCTTCGCCCACCGCGCCACATCGGTCGTCGAATTTGTACCGCATATTGTGTAGTATTTAAAATCGAGAAGCTTACCCAAGCTGTGTATTGTGTATGAATAAATGAATATACTCGTAGCTCTACAAATAAATCTTAAAGGTATCATTATTATCAACATTGACTAAAAATAAAAAAGCCCCTGACTACATCCCTGTGCACCTGTAATTTAAACTTTTTTACGAGGATTTTTAAGCGCCCTGCAGAATGTTACACAGCGCAGCTCGACTTCTAACCGGCTGTCTCATAAAAATGCTTTGCACGTACTGTAGCTCAGAGGGCCCGGGCTCGGATTGACGAGGTAAGAACCAGATACGGTCTCGAAAACATCTACAATTTCATTAGAAAATTTATTTATTTATTTACAAACATGTACATTATCGTACATCTATCCTAACGGGTACACCCAATGCAATAGAGAACCTTTTTATATTTAATATTAAAACTAGAAATCATTATACTTTACTAAAAAAATACAAATTGCTAAAAAAATGTCAGAGATACATACAATAATAATTGACGATTTGTATTATGTTGAATAACTTTGGTTTATAATGGACGGTTAAGGCCTATTACCACCGAAGCAATATCTACCGCTCTTATGTGTTTCATAAATCTGATTAATAATCTGGTAACTGATAAGTCTGCCATAGCGGAGCATCGTGTCGAGTCTGGTTCAGACCACTGCACTGAATCGAGTTACTTTAGACACAGATAATATAATACATCTTTAGATAATCCACTACAAGTTATAGCAACAGAGTGACCTCATATACCAATAATGATAAAGGTGTTACAAATGTACCAAGAATGGTACATGTTAGGAGCTTAAACCGAGAAGGCTTTTATAAATTGTTTACACTAAGCTAAATAACTATTCTCATTTAAGTGACTGTGTTTTCTTTGAAAATAACTATCTTTAAACCTAAACCTAAAAGAAGGTTTTCAATTATCCGAATCTCGGAACCTTGTTGTGAGAATGTGTGAAAACTGAAGAAGTTTGTTGTCGTGATCGAGAGGCGTTTTATTATGAAACCGGTGGTAGTTGTAATTTTCATATTTAAATGATCCAATACGAAAACTCAAAATAACATCAATCATGGTAAATATCACGTTAATAATAAAATTAGTGTAAATCATGATAATTATAAAGGAAAATAGCGACAACATATAGAGGTATAAAGAAACCAAACGGAACTCTATGAAACAGCTTTTTAAACTAAACCCACATCTTTTGAGACAATCGAAAGGCAATGACGTAGAAAAGGGTAGCCTTCTTATGATACTTATGATACGCACGACTATTTCTTGAGAGAGTTGGTCCGGGCGTCCTTTAGTTTCAGGTTGGACAGTGTACAGGTAAACAGCAATATTTTATACCACCAATGTGTGGCAGTGGACAATAGTAGCGAAAGTAGGGGGATATACTTCCGCTCTCCACTGAATACGTAGCGTTAGAGAATTAGATAAAATCTTATAACTTTTCCTTGCAGATCCTAGTGAACGTGTGTTTGCTGACGTCCGCTGACAGAGGGAGCTTGTTCTTGGCGAAGGGAGCGCCGCCGCATCGATGCTTGCAAGCGAAACTGTTTGACGTCACCAGAGATACCGGTTAGTACTGTTTTCAACATTATTTAAATGTGAAAATAAGTGTCAAAATCAACCAACCACAGTTTCAGTTATTTTATTGATAAAGTTTATAATGTTACATGTCATGTCCTTAATTCTAATTAAATTATCAATAAAATAAATTCTAATTATCAATAATAAATCGTCACGAGTGGAACTTTCTTATTTACAAAAACGAAAGACAACTAATTCTTCTTATTTCTATGTGCAGCACGCAGCTTATCGACTGCTACGCCGTAGCATACTCACTGCTACGCCGTAGCATACTCTCTGCTACGCCGTAGTATTCTTATTGCTACATCCGTAGTATTCTTATTGCTACGCCGTAGCGTTCTTATTGCTACGCCGTAGCATTCTTATTGCTAAACCACAGCATTCTTATTGCTAAGCGGACTCGTAAGTTAAATTATAAGACAAATGCTCTGATCGCGTAAGTAGATATATTTTCATCAACAAAACTTACCTGACTCAAACACAAAATATTTATAGAACACATAAGATGCAAAAAGTAAACATAAAAGTACAAAATAGCGTCCTCAAATTATCTCCAAACCGGTTTCCAGTGAAAATACCCTTCGCTCTAATAGAAACATCGTAATGTCCAATAACGACAACCTAAGCGCCCCGATGCGGGAAATTGGAGGTGACGGCTTTATCAGTGACGCAGCATTGACGACAGACTCAATTAGAATCTTCGAGAATGGCGTAGAATTTTAGGAATTTTTACCAAGTTTACGTAAGATGACTTACGTATTTCAATATCCTTGTACGCATTACAATTCATTTCTTTATTTAACTCAAACCATATATTTATTTATAAATGCGATAGCTGGACTCGATAGATAGACTCCAAACGGATCAGGCTGAAATTTTGTTACTTTCTATCCTATCCGCCCCGTGTCCATTTGACGATAGTACCGAGAGGTCATCACCACATCTCATTTTCCATACATTTTGGTACAGTGCGCAGCGCCTTTATCGCGCGGACAACGCAAATCCCATACAAATATGACAATTACGTCCCGATAATGTCTCGATATTTTCGTCAAATGGACTCAATCGTCAACTGGTGCAGTTACCATGGAAAACGTTTCCATAGAACAACAATTCGATTTTTGTTGACTTAGAATAACGCGGCTTTAAGCTATTTTTTGTCCGGAAAAGAAGCATATAAAGCCGCCGCCGGACACTAGTCATACAATATTTTCGGTTCTATAAAATCGGTGTAGCGGTGTTTCGCACCAAATTGTTCGCACCACAAGCTAAAAGTAACAATAAAATCAACGTGGTAGGAAGTTGCAATTTCGTTGCTCAATTCTTGCGATTGGTTGCTCAACGGATCAGCAAATCCATTCACGTGTGGTCTTCAAAGAAGGAAGAATCAATACTTCTTGATGAACCATTGTCACAGACTATTTAAAATCAATAAAAATAACAATGGTCGGGATGAATGGATGATTAGAATTATTGCTTATTCAAATAAGGTTAGGTACTGTTTACGAGCGAGCAGGCGGGCGAGGCGTTAGAATAGGTCCCTCTTATAATTAGTTTTATTCGTTATTACTTTTGTAAATAATGTTTTAAAATCCTTTTCTATATAATTCAAACTGAAAACCAGCGTTGTTCCGCGCCACGCGTGGGACAGCACATAGCTGAGTTTGACCCTTTTTGGCCAACAGGCTAGCACGGTAGCCATGTGGCTTTTTATTTATGTTTGTTTTATACTGTGTACTGTGTTTTTTTTAATGTGTGTTTATTGATTTAATTGTGTAGCCTGTTTTTTTTGGCCAAATAAAACTATTCTTATTCTTATAATTCCAGAGCTCCAGGACGCGCTCCGCACGGCGCGGTCGCAAGAGATCAAGATCCCCTTCGGCGTGGGTGTGGCGGGGCTGGCTGCGCAGACCAAGAACCCTATCAACATCAGGAATGCCTACTCAGACCCTAGGTAAGCACACTAATAAGCAAATTATAGGGACACCATTTCGAAGAGCAAGCGAATAGCTATAGGTAGGTCAAACGTGCACGACAGTTTTCTAATTAGTTAGTAGTTATGTAGTCTTTATGGTGTAACTACACGTGGTTTAATCAAATTATTAATGCTATAAATAAAGATTTTCTTGTTTTTTTTCCGTCGAAACTTCACAATTAGTAATTTATGTGTAAGATTATCTGAAATCCAGGTGGGATGACGACCTGCGAAAGACTGCAGGTAGATGCTGGATGCCATCAACCTATAATAGTCCACAGCTGGACATAGGCATCCCATAATGAGCGCCATAGCGCCCTGTCTTCAGCTTGCCGCATCCAGCATCTTTCTGCAGTCATCCAACCTGGCCGGAGTCCTTTACAACGTTTGCCGAGTCGCAGTCTCCACTCATAAACAAGTTTACCCCATCGTTTTTGTTTGATACTATTTAATTACATGTATTTTTGAGATGGAAAGAAAGAAAGAAAATATATTTATTGATTCACAAGTAGGTACAGCTTGTTACTAAATAAAAATAATCTATAAGGTAAACAAGAACATAAAGAAATAAATAAAATTAACTACGGATGACTGACGGAACTAAGGTGGGAATGGATACCCAAATCAAAAAGCCATTCTGAATACTACTTTAATCCAGTTTAAAACGGGTGAGAAGATTTGAGCCTTAGCTAGTATACCGTTAGCTTCTAAAGTAATTAAACAATAAACTTACCTGAGAGCATTTTGAAGTTTTCTTTCAAAGCTTCTTCGCTAAGTTTCCTTCACATACAGAAGCTAGGTTTCTGTTTTCAACTTTGTCCGTAACATGTTGCACTCAGAACTTAAAAGCATAGTTGAGATATCTAGGCACTTCCTTTCTTTGGAAGTTTAGTACCTAGAAGAGAATAAGTAACCCGGTAAAATAGTAAGGAGTTATGGTTTTTAAATTGTATATTAGGGAACGTTTTAAAGTAATTTCTATCCCATGGGAACTGATTTATGGGACAAAAAGTAGCCCATGTTTTATTCCGGGCCTGGAATTACCTGTACGCAAAATTTCAGCCCGATCCGTTCAGTGGTTTTTGCATGAAAGAGTAACAAACATCCATTTATACAAACTCTCCCGTTTACAATATTAGTACGTTTAATCGACATGCGTGATGGTGACTGTTAGTTATCTATGTACCTCTATAATAAAAAAAATATCTATCTATGTAATGTATTGTAAGTATATCAGTCATCTAGTACCCATAACACAAGCTCTGCTTAAAAAACTTTTGCTAAACTATCATAAACTATCATGGTTATCAACACTAAAGTCATTTAAAACGGGATATATACCATGATTTGATTTTTGAGTTTTCCAATATTTCGGCACAGTTTCATGCGCCAGGATCACGGAATAACTAATAAACTCTGCTTAGCTTGAGGCTAGGTGATGCTGTGTGAATTCTCCAGCATTATTTATTATTTCAGGTTCAACAGTGAAATAGACGCGAGAACTGGATACAAGACGGAGCTGATCCTGTGCATGCCGATCTGTAACTACGAGGGGGATGTCGTCGGGGTCGCGCAGATCATCAACAAGACGGACGGTCAGTTGTCCACCCATTCCTTCATCACCACCAAGAGTACTCTCATCTGTTTACTACAG
This sequence comes from Eupithecia abbreviata, assembly GCA_943735965.1. Lineage (NCBI taxonomy): Eukaryota > Metazoa > Arthropoda > Insecta > Lepidoptera > Geometridae > Eupithecia > Eupithecia abbreviata. The sequence goes on along the minus strand of OX030997.1, from coordinate 8,866,494 downwards.
TCTAGATTATTAGTAATTCTTTTTGTAATCCGGCCTCCCGCTATACAGGTTCTGAACCTAGTGCGGGGACCACCAGTAAAATATAAGCATTTTTGTTGTGTTGTAAATAAATGTTTTTTTTTTTTTTTTTTTTGTATCACAGACGGAGCTGAACGTTAAACTGTATATTTTTAGAGGAGACTAAACCACCCATTATATCAGAGTTTGTTGTTATACGGGATGACAAGACTGAGCTATAGTAGATGGTTTTTGGCCGAGTACAAAATTCTGCTTTGCACTTCGGTTGAGACAAAATGAAATAGTCAAAACTTAATTTAAGGTATTATCACACCTCTGTAAGCCAAAGGTCGGACAGAGGTTTTTTCCATAGTTCTCATAAAGAAAGACAATACACTAAAAAGTCAATAAATAAATCTAGCCACTCTTCGTTTTGGAGCTTCAGCTTTTCAGCTGGCTTTTTAGGAAATTTAATTTATTTCAAATAAATTTAATTTGATTGTATTTTTAGGTAGGTAATTTACGTCATGTTCGTGTATAAATTGTGTAAGTGGTTTATTGTACGTGTTTTATTGCAGTTACATTAGAACCCTAATTAAATATTTAATTTATCTCCAGGCTCCAAAGAGTTCTCCCCACGCGACGTGGAAGTCTTCCGCCGGTACCTCACATTCTGCGGCATCGGTATCCAAAACGCGCAGCTGTTCGAGTCCTCTGTGCTGGAGTACAAGCGGAACCAGATTCTCCTGGCGCTGGCGAGGAGTATCTTCGAGGAGCAGAGCAACCTGGAGTGCCTCGTCACGAAGATCATGACGGAGGCGAGGGAGCTGTTGAAGTGTGACCGGTGCGCGGTGTTTATCCTGGACACGGACCATTGTGAGTCGGTGAGTTTGGTTTATACAATACTAGCTGCGCCCCGCGGTTTCACCCGTTTTAAATTCCATTTTCACATTTCTAAAATATAATATTCCCAATGTCACCCGGGGATAGTGTAGCTTCCCAACGGTGAAATAATTTTAAAAATCAGTCCAGTAGTTTCGGAGCCTATTCAATACAAACAAGCAAAAAATCAAACCTTCCCTCTTTATGGCTGTTTTTATTGTTCGGCAGCGCCGTTGGAGCCCGCGCGTTCGGAGATGTATGGAGGTAGTAGTTGCGTTTCAAAGTCGCGCGCTTGAGCAGCGCCGTTCAGTAAACGGTTATCAGTAAACGTTAACAGCGCGCTGCCCGGCGGCGCGGCCAGCGGCGTGACTATAAATAAAACCAGCCTATGATATTAGTCAGTAGTAGTTATTATTCAAAGTCGCTCAGCGAGCTATGGAAAGAGCTATGCTCGGAGTTTCTCTGAAGGATAGGATTCGTAACGAATACATCCGAGAGAGATCCAAGGTTATCGACATAGCTCAAAGAATTAGCAAGCTGAAGTGGCAGTGGGCCGGCCATATCTCGCGAAGAACCGACGGCCGATGAGGCAAACGTGTTCTTGAGTGGAGACCACGACTCGGTAAACGTAGTGTAGGACGCCCTCCGACCAGGTGGGATGACGATCTGCGAAAGACTGCAGGTAGATGCTGGATGCGGCAAGCTGAAGACAAGGCGCTATGGCGCTCATTGGGGGAGGCCTATGTCCAGCAGTGGACTGCTATAGGCTGATGATGATGATGATGATGATGATATTAGTATATATTTGCAACACTTTTCTAAACTATAACAAGTTTACATCTAGGTCTACAATCTGGTTCACGACTGTAACTCTATTATATAAGGCATAAATGTGATTGTAAACTGCTTTGTAAACTTATTACAATTAATAAATAAATAGATTTACGTGATTTATTTCCAGAGTCACCTAGAACGTATAGTCCAGCGTCCGGGCGGGCGGCCGTCCTCCACGCTGGCGCTGCCGCCGCCCGCGCCCACGCGCTTCCACACGCTGTTCGAGCTGGGCGCGCGCCAGTCCCGGACTACCCTCACGCCGCGGCACGACAACACGTCTACCCTCGCCAGCATAGCTCTCACTGTAAGTCACCTAGAACGTATAGTCCAGCGTCCGGGCGGGCGGCCGTCCTCCACGCTGGCGCTGCCGCCGCCCGCGCCCACGCGCTTCCACACGCTGTTCGAGCTGGGCGCGCGCCAGTCCCGGACTACCCTCACGCCGCGGCACGACAACACGTCTACCCTCGCCAGCATAGCTCTCACTGTAAGTCACCTAGAACGTATAGTCCAGCGTCCGGGCGGGCGGCCGTCCTCCACGCTGGCGCTGCCGCCGCCCGCGCCCACGCGCTTCCACACGCTGTTCGAGCTGGGCGCGCGCCAGTCCCGGACTACCCTCACGCCGCGGCACGACAACACGTCTACCCTCGCCAGCATAGCTCTCACTGTAAGTCACCTAGAACGTATAGTCCAGCGTCCGGGCGGGCGGCCGTCCTCCACGCTGGCGCTGCCGCCGCCCGCGCCCACGCGCTTCCACACGCTGTTCGAGCTGGGCGCGCGCCAGTCCCGGACTACCCTCACGCCGCGGCACGACAACACGTCTACCCTCGCCAGCATAGCTCTCACTGTAAGTCACCTAGAACGTATAGTCCAGCGTCCGGGCGGGCGGCCGTCCTCCACGCTGGCGCTGCCGCCGCCCGCGCCCACGCGCTTCCACACGCTGTTCGAGCTGGGCGCGCGCCAGTCCCGGACTACCCTCACGCCGCGGCACGACAACACGTCTACCCTCGCCAGCATAGCTCTCACTGTAAGATTTTTATTTATTTGTTTTAAGAAAGGTCTACAGCTTCAAAAGCTTTTCCTTACTCAATCCACTCAAAACGATAGCACTAAGTGTAAGAAGAAAGGCGCAATTCCAAGATGCACCGCACGCCGCAGACTGCAGCTGCAGGCTGTAAGCGACTCTACTTGTTTCTATGCCTCTCTATGAAATTGATTCCACGCGGCGATTTGCGCGTTTCATTTAAGTAAAGTAGATTAAATGATATCAACTGTATCAACATGTACCTACGGTGGAATAAATTAATTGAATTGAATATAGATAATTGATTGTTGTTCCAGGTGGCACAGTCCAACCAGTTCCTGAACATATCGGACGTGGGCCAGTGGAGACGAGACAACGGCATGCAGGCCGCTACAGACGACGCGGTGCACGTGCGGACCATGCTGTGCATGCCCATCGTCAACGCGAACAAGGACGTCATAGGAGTCGCGCAGCTTATCAATAAGGTAACGACACTCATCATCAGCCTATGTTAGTTCACTGCTGGACATAGGCCTCCCCCAATGAGCGCCATAGCGCCCTGTCAGCTTGACGCATCCATCATCTACCTGCAGTCTCTCATAGATCGTTATCCCACCTGGTCGGAGGGCGTCCTACTCTACGTTTGATGAGTCCTGGGTCCACTCAAGAACACGTTAATCCCAGTGTTTGTTCTTCGCGAGATAAGGCCGGCCCACTGCCACTTCAGCTTGCTCATTCTCAGAGCTACGTCGATAACTTTGGTTCTCTGTCGGATGTATTCGTTACGAATCCTATCCTTCAGAGAAATTCCGAGCATAGCTCTTTAAATCCTAATAACATAATAAGAAAAATAATAATGCTGGCATCGGACACGGACGGAGTTTTTTTTTACTCTAGATCCTTATTTTCATGAATTCAGATGATGGGATGCAGTGCAGTGCTAATTCAGAATTCAGATGGGATGCAGTGCAGTGCTAATTCAGAATTCAGATGGGATGCAGTGCAGTGCTAATTCAGAATTCAAATGGGATGCAGTGCAGTGCTGATTCAGAATTCAAATGGGATGCAGTGCGGTGCTAATTCAGAATTCAGATGGGATGCAGTGCAGTGCTGATTCAGAATTCAAATGGGATGCAGTGCAGTGCTAATTCAGAATTCAGATGGGATGCAGTGCAGTGCTAATTCAGAATTCAGATGGGATGCAGTGCAGTGCTAATTCAGAATTCAGATGGGATGCAGTGCAGTGCTAATTCAGAATTCAGATGGGATGCAGTGCAGTGCTAATTCAGAATTCAGATGGGATGCAGTGCGGTGCTAATTCAGAATTCAGTCAGATATTTTTATTTCCGTATTTTCTCCCCCGTAAACCTCTCCTGGAATACGACAAACATTTCAAAACCAAAATCAGCTAAATCGGCCCACCCGTTCTAGAGTTTTAGCGAGACTAACGGACAGCAATTGATTTTTATATACGAGTAATATTGAAAATTATGACTTTTGTGTTAATAACCATGATAGTTTTAAAGTAATAAATGATTTTGATCTATATCTGTTTCAGGAGAACGGTACCCAGTTCACGGAAGGCGACATCTCTATCTTCGAGGCGTTCGCGATATTCTGCGGGCTCGGCATACACAACACGCAGATGTACGAGAATGCCTGCAAGCTGATGGCCAAGCAGAAGGTACGGTGAAGACGAGAGGGTCCGCGGTTGTCTGGTAGAGATTGACGAACTTTTTAGTTTTTATTGTACATAATTGTGAATATAAGTTAATTCCTAATTTGGTATGAATTTGGTCGTGTTCCGTAAAAAATGGTGACAGGAAACTTTTTGCATTTTTCACATTGTTTCATTCTGTAGGTAACTAGAAAAAATAATCAATAATCTATTTATTATATTTATTTAAATTATTTATTTGATTCTCAAAAAAGATTCAAAACCTATGTATATAAATAAGTAGGTAATAGTAAAGGTTTTGTTAACTACATATATCAGTTATTTATCACCCAGCCATAACACAAGCTCAGTATAGCTTGGTGCTAGATAATGCTGTGTGAATTTGTCTAGCATTATTTGTTTGTTCTTTATTTATTAATTATTATCATTGTTTTTTAATTGACTATTGTTCTTCCCCAGGTGGCGCTGGAGTGCCTGTCGTACCATGCGACCGCCTCCACGGACGACACCAGCAAGCTGTGCCAGGAGGTCATACCTTCCGCTGAGACTTACAACCTCTTCAGTTTTCAGTTCCATGGTAAGTCAACTTAACCCTTAGTTACTCGCGCATAAAAACATACATAAGTACTCGCGTAGAAAAAATTACCAAATACATACAAAATCAGACTTTTATTTATGATAAAGATTTATAAATAAGCGTTGTAAATTCGAAACTCCAATAACTAGAGACGATCAAACAATCGCTGGGGTGTTAAACACCCCATGCGAGTAATTAAGGGTTAATGGCCTCTACACACCTAATCCGCTGGACTTGTTTTGCGATAATGTGCCGGCGGGTCAGGCCGCGGGGCAAAGCCGGCGGCGCATAGCGCCGGCGCTTTATGTTCGCTCGCTCACTAAACTGCTGAACGGTACAGACTGTTTAATCCTTATTATGAGAACCATCATAACATTAGAACTGCTTATCCAATTTCCTGCATGTCTGTTTTTATAGACACGCAGGGGTAGATATAACAAAACTACGCGATAAATACCCGATATTCTTTAATATGTTAATCTAACTTTTTAACTTTTCAAAACTTTTGCGATTTTATAATCGCAAAATTTTAGAAAAGTTAAAAAGTAAAATATCTACCCCTGCGTCTGTCTATAAAAACAGACATGCATAAAAGTTATCTATTATTTGTCAAACCAATATTAGTGATAGTATTACGGTGATTAAATTGAATTTACTGAACAAATATCAATATACGTTCATCCATTCAGGAATCTATACCGTAAGAATAAACAACGTTATTGTTTATTCTTATGTCTATAGATAAACAGTTTAGTAGAATAATGACCATGTTGCATTACAGATTTCGACTTATCAGACGAGGATACCTGCCGAGCCACGCTGAGGATGTTCCTCTCCTGCAGCCTCGTGGAGAAGTTCCACATACCGTACGATGTGAGTACGTGATGACGTGTTTAAGAACGAAAGGGAGAAGGTGGTATTAAGCTTTAATTTGACGACCGATGTGTGACCGAGTGACGATGACTTGGAAGGGGAGAGAGGCCTTTGCTCTGCAGTGGGACACTCAGGGCTTATAATAAAATAAATAAACAAATAGCCCTTGGTACGCAGGTCCGACTTGCACTTGACGTTTTATTGGTTGATTCCAGGTCCTCTGCCGCTGGATCCTGAGCGTGAAGAAGAACTATCGGCCCGTGAAGTACCACAACTGGCGACACGCGCTCAACGTCGCGCAGACCATGTTCGCCATGCTGAAGACGGGCAAGATGGAGCGGTTCATGTCTGACTTGGAGATATTAGGTGAGACACGTACTGTAGGGTATTGTTATACCTAAGTTACCGACGAAAGCCTGGTTGTCCTCTCGCAAGATGGGTTGACGATATCGTCAGGGTTTAGGACATATTAATGTGGAAGCGGGAAGCATAAGATAGAAAAGGCTGGCAAAAGCGAAAAGATGCCTATACCCAGCAGTAAGTGATACTAGTCCAAAATAATTCTGAAATAATGACGATGATGATGTAGCCAGATGCTACAATAGAATAAGGAGGTTTCGCCAAAGTGCACGAATGCACCTAAGGGCGTAAGCGGCGTATTGTTCGACCACGCATCCGGCGGGGTTGGTTTTTGTGGTCCACTGCTGGATATAATGCTACCCCTAAAGAAACCCCATAGAGTGCCTTCGTCAGCTGGCTCCTTCTGCCTTTCGCAGATCGTCATCCCATTTGCACAAACGTAAATCCCAGACACCGGTTTAATTTTTATTTATTTAAAAAAATAACTATATCTAAATGATATCTTGTTTCAAAAAAAGTCTGAGTTATATATCTGGGTCCAGGTCTACTTGTGGCCTGCCTGTGCCACGACCTGGACCACCGCGGCACCAACAACGCCTTCCAGACGAAGACGGAGAGTCCGCTGGCCATCCTCTACTCCACCTCCACCATGGAGCATCACCACTTCGACCAGTGCGTCATGATCCTCAACAGCGAGAGCAATAATATCTTCCAGGTGAGAGAATGGAAAAAAGATGATTATATTCTTTAACAAAGAAATTTTAGACTAAAGACAAATTAGAGCTCGTTGGTATTTTAACTGCAGTCAAAATAAACAAAAAAATTAATAAACAGTCTAGAGGAACCTCAACTAGAAATGTACTTATCTGGGTCTGTCATACAGGCTCAAACTACACCACATACCTCATCGAACTCAATTTATGAAAAGAAAAAGAGGTTAATTACGCGCTCATCCTACAAATTCCAGCGCTTAGACTACACCGGCATCAAAGGATTTAAAAAAAAATGCTGGACAATCCACGCAGCGTCATCTAGGCCCAAGCTAAGCAGAGCTTGTGTTAGGGGGGTACCACTGATATACTTAATACAATACATTACATAGATAGTTTTTTTATTATACATACATAACAAGCAGAACACCCGGAACAAATATCTGTAGATCGTACAAACATTTGTCATTTACATGCTGTGTGGATTGTCCACCATTATTTATTTATTTATATTTAATTCATTCATTAATTAACCCAAAGACACTCGTTCTTTGCAGGCCCTATCCCCCGACGACTACCGCGATGTGATGAAGGTGGTGGAGACAGCGATCCTGTCCACCGACCTGGCGATGTACTTCAAGAAGAAATCCAAGTTCCTGGATCTGGTCGAGAATGGAGAGTTCGACTGGCAGAGCCAAGAGAAGAAAGAATGTGAGTTTCAAAATTTATCAATGGTCACGGAGAATCCTGTTACCTATGTCAAGTAGACGGGAGCCACTGGGAACCCTTTCGTCGACTTGCACCATCTCGAGGGACTTTTCAGCTATTAGGTACCTAATTTATTTGTTGCCAATGAAAGATATTACTTGAAAATGATTATAGGTGTTGTTCCTAACGTAGTTAACCGACTCTTAAAATTACTAGTTTCAAATTAATTTAATTTAGGAAATATCTACCCGCTATGTCAACATCACTCGCTCACTCACTGACTGACCACTGATCATTCATGGTTAATTTATGGCTCGATTTGGATGATTCTTTCTATATTGTATAGAGAATGATCCCGAGATGGTCTCATACATCTTATTCCCATGATAAATATCTGCCCCAATATAACCAAGAGGAATTTAGAGTCGGTTTCTAGTTTTTTCAAAACAATTAAATTATCCATCTATCTATCTCAATTATTTATTTCACAAACAATGTAATAACTTTTAAATACATGTTATGAATTACCCACAGTGCTGTGCGGCATGATGATGACTGCGTGCGACGTATCGGCCATCGCCAAGCCGTGGGAGGTGCAGCACAAGGTGGCCAAGCTGGTCGCCGACGAGTTCTTCGACCAGGGAGACTTGGAGAAGCTGCAGCTGAACGAGCCGCCCATCGCTATGATGGACAGGTAATACATTACTTACTCTGTGGCCCATTTCATGCTTCTATTTCCACCTGTGTTTCTTTTAATATTTATCTGTTATTTACAAAGTTTATTCGTCATTCCAGAGAGAAAAAAGACGAGCTACCCCAGATGCAAGTAGGGTTCATCGACATGATCTGCCTCCCGCTGTACAAGGTGCTGACTGAGACCTTCCCGTGGATGCAGCCTCTCTACACCGGCACCGCAGAGAACAGGTATTCAAGTAGTTCATGGCATGATCTGCCTCCCGCTGTACTAGGTGCTGACTGAGACCTACTCGTGGATGCAGCCTCTCTACACCGGCACCGCAGAGAACAGGTATTCAAGTAGTTTATGACATGATCTGCCTCCCGCTGTACAAGGTGCTGACTGAGACCGTCCTGTGGATGCAGCCTCTCTACACCAGCACCGCAGGGAACAAGTATTTAAGTAGTTTATGACATGATCATCCCGCTGTACAAAGTGCTGACTGAGACCTTCCCGTGGATGCAGCCTCTCTAAACCGGCACCGCAGAGAACAGGTATTCAAGTAGGCAGATGAGGGTAGATTGGTATGTCTCCCAATAAAAACTTACTCTTCTTTATTCGCAGTGTTTTCTGTCTCTGTTTTTCTTTTACCTTTTGACACTTTCAACGGCAGAACATATCCTTATAAAATATCAGAGAAGTAGACGGTGTCCCGTGTAAACACATAGGCTACTTAATATCCGCGAAAGCGCGTGCGGAGGCTATAGGAGGTAAAGTAAAGTGAATATGTTAATTGTAATTCCAGGCGGCGCTGGCAGGACCTGGCGGAGAAGGTGGAGATGGGGCTGACGTGGATAGACCATGACACCATCGATAAGCCCATTGAGGAGTTTACTGGTAAGGAACTACATGAGGTTAATATTGACGACGACCGCTGTGGCGCGGGGGACGAAGGTCCGCCTGCGACGCAGGAGGTTGCGGGTTCGATTCCCGTCTCGGAACAATTGTGTGTACGGTCTGCAGATATTTGTTCCGGGTGTTCTTGTCTATGTATAAATTATGTATTGTATTAAGTATGATATCAGTCATTTATTAGTAGCCGAAACACATACTCTGCTTAGCTTAGGGCAAGATGAAGCTTTGTGAATTGTCCAGCATTATTTATTTATTTTATTAAGTACCTATATCAGTTATCTAGTTCCCCCGAGCTCTGCTTAGCTTGGGGCTAGATGTTGCTGTGTGGATTGTCCAGTATTCTTTATATATTGATTGCAGCCTCGAGCGAAGCAATCAAAGACGTGGAGTTCACAGTGACGACTCTGAACTGCTCGAAGGCAGAGGGCAGCACCGCTCTCATGAAGCCCATCAAGCATCCCTTCTCCTCACTGCGGCGGGAGAAGACTAGCAGCGTGGCGTCGCGACCGGCGAGGAAGAAACTCACAAGGTACTTTATTTCATTTCATTTCTGGTACATTCATTTAAGTGTGACGCCAAACGAGCGTAAACTTTTTAGTTTATTTATTTCTATTTATTTATTCAAAGCATTACAACAATTTTTACAGGTATTACCTAATACAATAGTGTTCTCAAAACAATAAATAACTAGCAACGTATTTAATAGAACTAATAATCCAATATACGCATGTCAATAAGCAAAGCGAGTTGTCAGTCGCGTTATTTTGAGTGCGTGATTTCTGCTGCATTTGGTTTCATAGAAAAGTCCTGTTTGATTCACACGGCGCGACGCAAATGAGTTATCTGCTGATTCACGCATATTTCCAACCGAATTGTGTTCGCGGGGGTGAGGGGAGCGAGGAATGCGTCAGTCAGGTACAGATTGTGTGAGTCGACACGAATAAAGCAACTGAATAAATTGCGCCCGTCTGGCAGCTCAACAGATTTTCTGCTGGGCACAGTTTATGCGACCGAATATACGCGACTCACAACTCAAATTACGCTCGTTTGGCTGCATCCTAAGAATTACGTACCTACATTAACTGACAGAAAAATAGCGTAGATTATCACAATGGCGGTCCTGAACCGCCTCCGTTCATCGAATCCCTGTGACTCTACAATGTCGTCGGGCCATCGCTCGAAACGACTTTAAGAGTACCTATTTTTGCAAAGGGGCGTATTTCTACGCACTGGGTGTATAACTATGTTTATAAGATGAAGTGCTAAATACTTATTTTGATTGAATACTCGTTTAATTTCCACTTTACTTTTCTTTCTTACCATTTAACACTACGTAAAACCAAAGCCTGTTGCAGATCAATGTACGCAGCGCCAAGCGGGCACCGGGACAGCTTGAAAGAGAAGGCAATAGCGCCGAAAGAGACTGTGGTGAGCGAGACAAAACACACGAGTGTGGACGAGCCGGCGGCGGCGGGAACTAAGGCGAAGCATAAAGGCAGGCTCTGCCACATGTTGTGACGAAGTTTTAATTGGTACGTAGATATTTTGCTACTTTCTTTCACTGAACGAAGACTTTCTTTAGCTACTCCATGGTTGAGGATTTTTTATCTATCAAAATGGCAATACAAAAATATGATTATAGAATTTGAATCTACTTTGAAAGACTTGTTCTATTATTATTTCTTAAAGTTATTTGTTATTATTTGAACCTAATTATAGAGAACCAAAATTATCGACATAGCTCTAAGAATTATAGCAAGCTGAAGTGACAGTGAGCTGGCCATATCTCGCGAAGAACCGATAACCGCGGTAAACGTGTTCTTGAGTGGAGACTGCGACTCGGCAAACGTAGTGTAGGACGTCTACCAGCCAGGTGCGAAGGACTGCAGACAGATGCTGGATGTGGCAAGCTGAAGACAGGGTGCTATGGCGATCGTTAGGGGAGGCCTATGTCCAGTAGTGAACTACTATAGGCTGGTGATGACAATGATGAATTAATTAGAATATCTAGGTAAGTTGTAGACTAACTCAATATTATTTATTTGTTTTCAGGAGCAGGCAGGAAAGTACAGAGAAGTCTGCCAAGCCAGAACGAGTGAAGCCGTCCAAATCGATCGACTGAACTCTAGGCCTGCTCCAACGTTCCTTTTGCACGGAAACACGTGTCTAACTAAACTGGTTAATAGTAAACTACTTTAGAACTTGCTACGAAGTAGTTTCTGTGTGGAAATTTGAAATTTTCGTAAGAAATTCTTCTTACTTTTTTATTTATTACTTCAGCTAAGAATTTTATTACTATTTTTCTTGCGATCGTTTTTCAGAATATATTAATTATATTAGTGACTAGTATTTGTTATTTATTGAAAAAAAAAATTTAAACAAAGAAAATTACAATGAAAAATAGTAATATTGATTGTATAATTTTTTTGTTAAATATATTAAGTAATAATGAAAGCAAGAAATTTAGGAAAAAAATACTAGTGTTAGTCGCGTCATTTGTCGTTATAAAATAAGGTCTTTATAAATTAAAGTCTTAGGAAAAATGTGTTAGAGTTGGCTATCTAAAGTGTATTAGTGTTATAGAGACTGTGATCTAGTGTAACTTCACGATATTCTATTTTAAAACCATTACCTAAACTATTTTACGCTGTTCCCGAGTGAACAGATAAACGAAGGTAGAGCAATAAAATTAAGTAACTAAATACAATGACGATGGATAAGCGGGTTAACTATGAACCTTATTTGTGTTAGAAGAACACCAACGTTTATTGAATTAATAAATGTAGTTTGATGAATTCCTTACATCTGCAATTAATTCATTACATCCGTAATTAATTCATTACATCCGTAATTAATTCATTACATCTGCAATTAATTCCTTACATCTGCAATTAATTCATTACATCCGTAATTAATTCATTACATCTGCAATTAATTCATTACATTCGTAATTAATTCATTACATTTGCAATTAATTCATTACATCTGTAATTAATTCACTACATCTGTAGTGAATTCATCAAACTACGATAGTTTTATGTATAAAGAGTACAATGAATTTTTAATAATTTTAGAGACATTATTTGTAAAGTTAAGATTTTTTTGAATATTCTGGTTATACTATAAATGTGCCACAAAATACACATATGTACATATAATGCCAAGCGGGCTGACTTGACTTTGACGTCTTTTATTTGGCAATATGTGTCTGCTTTGCCACTTTTCTGCCAGTTTCCAGTTCAGGCTGATAATGTACGGAGAACGAGATACGGACGATTGAAGGCTTCAGGTTCAGGTTCAGGTGGGGGTACTCCTTTATCCGCATTTGGACTCCAGTTGGTTTGAAGGCTTTTAAAAATGAATTTAATAAATTGCCTGGAAGAGAACGCTCTCAGCGATAAGGCCGCTCTTTATACTTCCTCTATTCTAAGTATTTACTTTTGTATTGTTTTCAGTTTTGTGTGGTAGAGTATTCTATCTTTATAAATTGATTTGTAATCAAATTAGAGAAAAATGTTAACATCCCCGATATCCGAAACCACTTGGGACATCGGGTGGTTAGACTAGCAGCCCCCCCCCACCCGATACGCAAAAAAGGCCCACCGGCGGCCAAGTTGCGGAAACCAGTCTAGAAACAAGTAACAAGTATCCGAAACCACCCCATTCGTAGTATACCCATTTTGTGGCACATTGTATTTATAATTTTTTTGCGAAAACGAATGTTAGGATAATATTTTTTAGCCTCATGCTATTTAAAAAGTCTTTTAAAATAGAATATTCGTCGCTCGGCCTGTGAGTGTTTATTCTAAGTAGGTAACATACCAAGTAAGCTATGTAAGATAATAATATTAAATCATGTTCAATTATAATTATTTATTTAAATTATTAGAAATGTAAAAGTATTACGTATGATGCTAGTCGAGTATTCATTTACATTAATACGTACAGAACGAAGGAATTTTTATTTATAAATGTTATATTTTTCAAACGTTTTATTTTCTCTAGGTTGCGTTTACGGTGAACAGTGGGAGCGGAAAAGATGGCGGATTTTTAACAGGTTTTAATAGAAATCTATAAATACACCGTTTACTCAAAAAGAAACGAAGAAAAAAAAACAGATGAAGTAGTTTATTAAAAAAATAATTAAATCGGCTTTGTTTTTGAGATAGGTAACATATAATTTTTTATCGATAAATATACGTCGTGTATCCGCACATCTCGTGTGATCAAGGTTCGACAATACTCTATAAATCTAATCCCGGAGGTGGGCGTTGCGACCTGCGACACAGTATTTTACATCTGCAGGTCGCATATTTCTTTTTTTCGTTTCATATTTTGTTATTAGCACCTTAATTATGTTTCAAATAAAGATTTTTATCTTAATGTTTACTATCAGTCAAAATTCCGCCCCGCTTCCGCTCAAGTGTACACTATCGACGCACCCGGTTTAACGTTAGTTGAGATTCGTTGAAGGTTCGTAATAAGAAATAATTTAACAGTGTACTAAGATGTATATGCGCGTCATATTCGGTGCATTGAATGGAATATTTGAAACTATCATGATTATATCACTTTAAACGGGATAGGTAATAAATACCTCGTGATTGTATAAATTACCTTAATAATTACAACTCAAAGGAACAATATATTATGTATATTGTTTCTTTGAGTTGTAATTATACACATAAAACAGTATATTATGAATTTGTGAGCCTCCAGGCTGTTGTAATTTTATATCCTTCTTTATTGTTATTTCGTTTTTGCCTGGGAGAATTATCTAATAGCGATAAGACCTTCTGTACTTCCGTGATTCTCGGAAATCTCGCTTACAATTGTTTTATTGACATTGTACGATACAGGAACGGATTCTGTTAAACGGATGTTGTGTGAACACGCCCTTAGGTACCCATTGATTTATTATACAGGGTGCTACCTATCTATCCAGTTAAAAGTGATTTTACATAAGGATTTATTTATTATTATTAAGATTTAATTACGTATTTATAGTTTTCGCATGTAATGATTACGTCCAATTGCGCTTATGAAGCTACCTACCAAGTTGTGCAATATTATTTATATTTATTATTAAAAACTATTTCTCGAACTATTTTTTTGAAGTTGGTATAAAGGGATATACTTACATATGTAAAAAATTGGGTTAAAAATTCGTACATAGGTTACAGTTTTGATTTGACTAGATTTTTATTTACTCTTATGGCTAGCCATGTTGTCAAGATTAAATACGAAGAAGATTAAGTTTTGATTTAATTAAGGACATAAAATTAAATCCAGCCATTTTAGCCAAAAAATAAGTTTAATAGGAGGAATCTTTTTTACGCCTTTTTTTGGCATTATTAACGTTGTCCCAAGTCAAATACAATATCGTGTTAATTTCGTGACTCAAGGTCAAATATAAACAAATAGTTATTAGCAATTACCTAGGTTTCTATAGCTCCAATGACATCTATGATAAATTTATAGAGCTTACAATTTGGTACAAATATTGTTTCTATCATTTTTTTACTTGGTTAACTTTTTTTGAGATAAGAGGGCGGAAAGCGCGCTGCGCTCAGCCATACATAGTGTTTTTTTTTAACTGAAACGGTAGACCACCTATAACAGGTACAGATTCTGACTAAGATCATTTTAGTTCATGAAAACTGAATATTTAAAGTTTAAAATTACTATTTTAATAAAACTTTTGAAACTTTCATGTTTATTAACAGAAAAGTCACTTATAACGGCATATTTACCATGATTTGATTTTTTAGTTTTCCAATATTTCGTCACGCGCCATGCCAACTATTTTAATAATTTAGAAGGACTATAAAAATAACTACTTTCGTATACCAACTTCAAAGTTCAAAGGGTCTTATGTTGATAGTGTAGTAGATGGTAAAATTGTCTTGTATGTCAAAATGTGCAATTCTTACTGTTGTTAGTGAGTTTTGTTTTTGTAGTGGCTGAGAAACAAGTATTCACTTTTATGTAATTTGGTCTTACTGTACACATTGCTTAAGGTTTTAACGTTTAATATATCAAATAATGTAAAATATCGCGCGTTGGTTGCCTCATTCTACTAAATAGATAACAAAAGTTTGACGAACCTACTTTTTTTAGTCCTTGTCTTTGTAGAATTTTTTATCATAAGAAGAACTACTAAGTATTTTTTTAATACGTAGCGTCCTTGTTTTTTATGCTATTAACACTGGTTTCTAAATGGTCCGAAATAAACGATTGTTTAATTTTATTCACCCTGTATACATAAGTACCATATTCTAAAAATGTAATGACTGTTACACATGTCCTCTGCCACTGTAAAAACAATTTTTTTTAATAGATCAGATGTTGTGAAAATAGAGAATAGTTGGATAGAAATTTGTGACTATTCTTTACTATGAATTTGACATAAAAATGTTTGAATATTTCCGAAAAAGTTGTTTTATTTAAAGATCACTCCTCTCTTGGAGCCTCCTCTCAGAGGTTTATTCCCAAAGGTCTATGATTCTATTGCTTATAATTTCCCAAGAGTTTCACGAAAAATATTTCTATAATTTTAGATATTCATACATAAATTACTCACAGGTCCATGAGATTTAACTAAATTATAGTCAGTAAAAAAATACAATCGGGTTTCGTCTGGTCGATTGTTTTGTTAGCGAGTCTTTAAGCCATTAGAGCGAAATAGACTGCAGGTTTGAGTAGACTCATCCGCTCCGGCTTCGCACGGGTGCAATTCATCTTGAATCACTCTATCTAAAAGAAAATCGTATCAAAATCCGTTGCGTAGTTTTAAAGATCTAAGCAAACATAGGGACAGACAGCGGGAAGCGACTTTGTTTTAGACTATTATAGTGTTATGGTGCAAACACAGATAATTATGTATAATACTGATGTAAGTAACCCCACGCTGTCTGGATGTCTGTTCAGATCTACGCGGTATCGGCTACCCAGAGCGGTATCGGTAACTTCCGCTTGTATTTTGCGCTCAATTTCAACAAATGCTTGCAAATCTTACAAAAATGTCCTGGCGGGAGTCGAACCAGCAACCTCGTCGCAGACAGACCTTCACCCGCAAAACCGAAGAGATGGTCAGTACCAACATCCCAGATCCCTTTCACACCTTAAGGTAGAACGACACTAAAGGCACGCTAGGACTGCAGGCAGATGCTGGATGCGGCAAGCTAAGGACAGGGCGCTATGGCGCTCAATAGGGGAGGCCTATATCCAGCAGTGGCCTGCTATAGGCTGATGATG
Source organism: Eupithecia abbreviata (assembly GCA_943735965.1). NCBI lineage: Eukaryota > Metazoa > Arthropoda > Insecta > Lepidoptera > Geometridae > Eupithecia > Eupithecia abbreviata. The sequence goes on along the minus strand of OX030997.1, from coordinate 8,850,006 downwards.
ATGATGAAAGGCTCGCTATTGTAAGGCAGTATGTCAAGCCAAGCAATTGACCTAGACATGTGCTCGCCGGAAGGGAGTCCTAATCAATAGGTAACGCACCGGCGGTAGAAAGTTAATTTGAAATCCAAAGGACAGCCAAGGATCCTCACAAAACTAGCGAAAGTTATTTTAATCAGGTAGAAACATTGTTGCCGTGTGGTGCTGGCTTAGAATTTGCACCACCCCAACAGTGGCTTCTGCAGAACTGTTTTACCACTGAACTGCGATCCTCAACCCTCAAGCCCAGCGTGGGGATAGAGACTACAGACAACCACCTACAAGCTGATACTTCTGCAAGCAACTCGTTCGTCTGTTTGGTAGCTGATTATACCGATATAAAAATGGTTTCTCTTCGTTTTATAAAGTTTTTTGTGATATGTTTAATAACAACTTATATTATTCTGTTTAAACAAAAACATAAAACATGGTTGCATGTACAAGATGATTACTTTGCATGTTTAAAAAATATTTTATTTTAACAAGATATCGTAAATATATTCAACATTATGAGTATGCAGCAAGCTAACCAGATAAATTTCCTACTTATGGTTTGTCTTTAAATTAGATTTAAATAATTACTTGTTCTGGTCGTTTTCTATGTATAATAAAAAATATCTATCTATGTAATGTATTGTATTATGTATATCAGTTATCTAGTACCCATAACACAAGCTCTGCTTACCATGGGGCTAGATAATGCTGTGTGGATTGTCAAGCATTAAGTGTTTATTATTACTTTGGAAGTTAAAGCCATTCTCCCTTACAGGTATCATCTCATACTACCTTCCCCTATGTATGATTATATTATAATTGTGTTTTTCATACATGTTTGTCTATTTTTTCCGTCCATGATATACCGATTTGGATGAATCCTTTGCAATTGACATACGCACGTACGTACAATAATGTAGGAAATGGTCCCAAAATAAAAAATGCGGATTCGTATGTATATAATAATATACTAAAAAAAAGTGTTAAAAATTAAGGTTTTCAAAGTCGGTCCTTACTTTTTTAAAACAATCTAATCAAAATTATAAAATACATAGACGAGTACCCGAGTTCTTCATTCAGTTCTAGAAACTGCCCATCAGTATGCGCAGGCGCGCGCGCATTGGTATTATCGGCAGGCTCGTGAAAGGCTCCAACACTTTCCATTCCTTTTAAATAATATAAGAATATCTAATTCTCTTACTAGATTGATGGAAGGATAAACATTACGTATGTCCACCGCGGTACACCGATTTTATTGGATTATTCCCGATGGCAATCCATATAGTTATATCTCCCATTAGGGGTCAGTGGATTTTTACACCAATTTAATTTTTTAAACAATTTTTATAGACTACCAAGTTCTTGTTTATTTAGGATCCGGGGACATACTGAGAGAAAATGAAAATTCCATTTTCTTTAGTTCCAAAAAAGGCCAAACTTACACAAAACAACATTAGAGTATTGCATGTATGTGACTACCATGATTCCCTGTAGTGATTCAAACACTAAGACGACTATAAAAACATATTGGTGTAAGGTTTGCGCATCGATTCTTGTGAATCACATGAAAATATTTACGCTTTGGTGATAAGCCCAGAAGACATTTTTGTTTTTTGTTTTTTTCATCTTCTAGGGTCTAGTCTCTGTATTTTCGACAAGAACTGATCTCTTCTTCTTTAGCAACTCGGTAAAAATGACAAAAATGGAGTCATACACAAGATCTTACTTCTTGATGCCTTAGATTTCATGATAAATAAATAATGCTGGACAATTTACACAGCATCATCTAGCCCCAAGCTAAGCAGAGCTATTACTGGGTACTAGATGATTGATATAATACCTTGGGCGTTATTGACAGAATGAGTCGGCTTAAAAATTAAAAGCTTTACCTACCCAAGATAATCAAGAAGACAGTAGTCGTAAGGCCCACTGAAGATTGAGGTGATGATCAATGATCAATTTGATCTTTGGCCACAATAAGCTGGCTACCAGAGATGCTAACATTGTAACGGCAGCACATCTTAGGTAGGTCAACTACTTGAGAGATTTTATGCCAGCGCGATACAAGGCAATCAGCTTGACAGCCAAGTCTTGATGAGGACTCCCTTGCTCTGAAGTGACGTCATCGTCAAGCATCGATATATTTAGATTGTGCTGGATGTCAGTTGTGGAGTTAGTATCAAAATAATAAACATTTGGAACAATTTTTCTTCTTCTACTTGTGTCATTGAGTGTAAATTTTAGCTATGTTCAACAATTTCCATAATGCTTTGAGCTCTGCGATCCATTCTATAAAATACTACTTTAAACCAAAAAGTATGTCGGTACCTACTTTCGACCTAATTTTCTACCTGCACAACATTTACATGAACTGATATAAATAGATCAATGTTAAAAAGAAAACTTCAAGCATTAAAACAACAATTCTATTATTATTTAAAATCATTTGAATGATGAGATTTGATGCATGGATGTTTGTGACCGAGGCAGAAACAACCGTACAGTACGTTGTGTTTTTCACATTGATAGATATAGACACAATTATTTAACTCATTGGCTGCTTTATGTCCAAGAAACACGACACGTTCAAAGCTGCCGACAGAAGCTAGTTAAAAAAGTTTCAGAGTTACTCTTGAATTAGTTGTAATTTAAAAAACATAGTCGAAAAACTACTATTTTGACTAGAAAAACTAAAGATTCTATGGAATATTTTATATCTCTAGCCGTCAAAATAGTATAGCCGTTCCAAAATAGCACTTTAGATGCATAATTGCATTTAGAAACAAAGCGGTCATATTACTAGGCCAGCCCATTTTAGAATCAAATATTGTGATAGGTACTTACATGAATTTCAAGATCAAAGCACCTATAAATAAGGCAATTTTGCATGTTTTGATTGTAAAAAATACAATTTGTATTATAATTATTATTAACTATTATGATGAACACCTGACATGTAAAATAATTTTACCAATAAATTGTATTTCTGTTTTTTTTCTTAAGAAAATCTTGTAATCATTATGACACTCTGGCTGCTTCTAATAAAGTACCGTTGAGTTCAGTTTGGTACACACACTAAGTTAAAACAAATAGGCGATTGTTATTTTGAGAAATCTAATTGCTTAAAGCATAGTTGTTTAAGTTGTACTATTTTAAGAAGCATTTTGCAATAAAAACGGTTTTGGTAATTTTGAATTGAGGCTGTTTTACAATGAAGCAGCGACAAATTGCTAGGTTCTACAATATTGAGTCGCTTATCACTATCACGCAATAAAGCAACTATAGGTAGGTATTTATATTATAAATAGTTCGAATGTAGGTCATTATCTCTCTACCTTTTAAACATCAAACGTTTGAACGGATCAGAATGAAATGGTAGTGAAATAGATATTATCTCGGAGATGGACGTAGGCTACTTCTTCCAGGAAAAGAGCTTGCGAAGCCGCATACAGAAACTAGTCGTTAAAAAAACAAAAAAAGACACTTATAACAATCTTTTATTTACAACAATAAAATAAATAAATAATTTAATAAATTAAACAGGAGGTCCGTGGTTCTAGGCTAGAGTATTATTTGGCTAGGTTAGTTGATCTGGGCTGAGTATGCGATGTCGTGGGCGTCTTCGTAGGACCTTGCCTGGTAGGGGCCGTGGGAGTCCCACGCGGGGGCGTGGTGGTCCACGTGGTGCTCGACGTGGTGCTGGGGGTAGTGGATCACCTCGTAGTTCACAACCTTCGGCTTCGTGAATTTGAAGATAACCATGGCACCTGGTAACAAAATCAACCGTTAACCTGATTTAGTTAACAATTCGTCACTGCAAAAAGTTTTCTAAGCTGTTCCATATAAAATTGTTTCGACTGGTTTGCAAAAAAATCCGATCTTAGTTAGATAAACGAACGGTCCATTCAGAACAAAGATGGTTCATTCAATGTAGATTAGAACCCCAAACACCACTCTTGTTCCCGGTTTTATCCTACAGCCAGTTACTCGTATGCTGATCTTCTCTATAATTAGCTAATATGTCTCGTTAACGTCAATAAACATTCCGGAAAAGATCTATCTAACAAACTGCCTTTGAAAGCAGTCTTTGAACTTTGAGAAATTTGATCATCGTCATCAAGATCATAGTTTAGTTAATCAGCTAACTAACAAAACCAGCCGGAATATTGGAACATCCCATCAGTATATAATATACTTCTGCTATGAAATTATTGGTTGAATTTCTTTGGCGTTCTAGATAAGAGTTTATAATTGTCATAGCCATGGCGGTGGCGGAGGCGTGGCAATCCAGCAGTCGACGATGTATATATATGTGATATATGTTTGCTGATGAGGTATAAATCCATCGATTTAGTCGTGTTTTGTGAGTTGTGTTATTAAATAATGAACTCTGTTTCAACTAGCTAAATACCCTCGTAAGCAATGGATTGCGTCGCTTCTGTAATAATGCTAAGGAGATAAATGTTTCTGTAATGTAGAACATACCAGAGAGAACGATAGAAATAAGCCCAAGCGTTAACGCCTTCCAGGTCTTGAGAGCGATGAGCGCCAGCGCAAGAGGGACCAAGACTGCAGTCTTGAACTTAAGTCCGAGGAGGAAAGGCAGGAGTACCTTCTTGATGAAACCATGCTCTGAAAAAATACAGTTTATTACAATAGGTACTACCTACAATCATGGATCAAGTGGAAAACCGCAAAAGAAGAAAACTATAACTGTAATAGCTGAGTAGCTGATAACGTACTGCTCTTAATCCTCAAAGGCTTAGGCAGCTTTATCTTCTTCTTCCTGCCTTCGAAAGTGTCCACTTCTTCTTCTCCGTCCAGAGGCATGTCCAGCTCGGACGGAAGGTCGCTCAGGAGAGACCTTGGCACGTATTCTGATGCTGCACTCTTGGTAATTTCTTCGGGCACTTTCACTCGCAACGTATGCGTTTGGAGAAAACTGTCGACTTTGTCAAAAAACGCGTAAGCTGGCTCTCTCGCCATCCTGGGGTCGATGCTGTCTTCTTCCATCGTAGCTGTTCTGATGATGGAGAGATCATCTGTGATCTTGATCTCATCATTGCTAGCCACTTGGGATATCCACTGCAGGGTTCTGGGTTTCACACACTCCACGGAGTATTGGCTAAGGCATTCGTTGTAAATGTTTCTCGCTAGATTCGAAGCCGAGTAGTGAGCACTGCCAAAGGCGGCTAAGGAGAGGAGCACTATTATCTTGGCCATGATGCCCACTTTTTTTTTAATTGACGGCAGAGGCGACTGACTGCCGTCCGTGTGTCGGTCACAATGTATGCTAGAGTAGTACCGGGTTTGGTTTATATACGAGCATTAATACGTGAGGTGGTCCCCAATGCGGCGGGCTGTCTTCGGACGAGCACCCGTAAGCCGCACATGCTAATGTTGTGAGAGGTGACATTGTCTTGGAAAACTATCACTTTGTTCATTAAAATACCTATTAATCCTTGTTTAATTAATCAAGGTTACATAAATTACGCATTTATGTGTTTTTATCGGTACAAAACAGAATATAAAGGAGAGCCTCGGCGAAGAATGCTACAAATACTGACTGATTTAACAATGCAAGGATAAATAGTATCCACACATCAAAGATTGAGAACTATTTGTTTGTACCGTACCTATATCCTGTGCCCCACTGCTGGGAAAAGGGACCATTAACTATTCGTTAAATACGAGTATTTTTCTAAATCGGATCAGGTAGTTCCTGAGATTCAGGTCATCTCCCCATCAAAACACACATAGATACGTCCTGCTATAGGTGTCTCACCTCCCCAAACAAAGGTTTGACATAATGTCCTACGAGTACATTGCCTCCTGTCTCCTATACTTAAAATATTTTGATCAGATTATTTTTGATGCGGGTTTGATTCCCCAGTCTGACAGCAGCAATCGACACACCCAGTGAAGATAATCCACTATACTTATAACTCTGATAATAATTTAGATTTGGACCTGTCTATGTTGTGAGCCTAGAGAAATAAGTTATTTCGTTTGATTATTGTATTTTTTAGATAGATAGATAGATAACACTTTATTACACCACACAAAACAGAAAATAATACAGAGATAAAAACTTAGAATAAAGGTATAAAGGGCGGCCTTATCGCAGAGAGCGATCTCTTCCAGGCAACCTTGGGATGGACTGGACATGAACGAACAATATAGACGGTGGCACTTTAATAAATAATTGATAACAAATACACTAAATACCTACATTACAAACATTATAATAAACTTACATAGACATAAGGCTATCAATATTTTATATGGATAAATAATGCTTTTTTTTGTTTCAAATAAACGATTTTTACTCACCTACTTTTACTTAGAGGTATTTTTGCCTCTGAAACATTATTAGGCAGACTTAGTTCAACAGTTCGAACAATTAGATATTATTACCGATGAATATACAGCTTGGTTAGTTTATTTCAGGTACTTTCAATATAATGTCTTATGGTATTTTGCTTTGGAGACAGGTTGCTGACATCCAGACAATATTAGTTCTTCAAAAAAGGGCGGTACGCGCTATTTATAAACTAAAGCCCCTTTATTTTATAAATAGAATTTTGATTCTTTGAAGGAATTATGTATGTAAAGACATTAATATTATGACTATAATATCGCAATACATATGAAAATGTAATGTATACGCACAGGAATAGGGACAGCTTTAGAAAAAGTGTTGTAAGCCTAAAGAAATAATAAAACATTTTGAATTTGAACAAATAGAAATACAAGAACAAGATACATATCCCATCATATAGATTAAGTAAGGTAGCGAAAACATTTGACGACCGATGTGGCGCGGTGGGCGAAGGTCCGCCTGCGACGCAGGAGGTTGCGGGTTCGATTCCCGCCTCGGAACAATTGTGTGTACGATCTGCAGATATTTGTTCCGAGTGTTCTGGTCGTTTTCTATATATAATAAAAAATATATATCTATGTAATGTATTGTATTATGTATATCAGTTATCTAGTACCCATAACACAAGCTCTGCTTACCATGGGGCTAGATAATGCTGTGTGAATTGTCCAGTATTATTTATTTATTTATTTATTTATAGGCAATAGCGTGCGCTTTGATACTGAGCTTCCTATTCGTAAATTACATTAAACAAAATATTATCGAGAAGTCTTCTTACTCCATCGATGATTAGGTAAATAAAAAACACTTTATTTCTAATTCGATAATAATTTATAGTTTAAATTTCGATTGGTCTAATAAGTGATTATTTTGTTAGCCATAAACGAAATATATAGGAAAATCTTTTAATTTTTTTTTAATATTGAGTTTTTTTTTTTATTTCGGCAGTAAGTATTATTGATTAAATTCTGTTTAGGAAATAAACATATTTTATTCATTTATTCTAATTCTGAAAATAAATGAAAGATAATTCTCGGAAATTTTCCCGTTTTGGCATTGTACAAACTCATATCTACTAGCCCTCAGTAGAATATAGCTACATAAGAAAGTGATCCACTAAAATATTTGAAGAGCGTGTCGTTCGCATTCCTTACGTAATAGGGTGCGCATTATCATACTTACCGATTGTTTATTCCAGTCATATATAAATTAAGAATAGGGTGAACATGCTGCTAATATTCTGCGACTATTCTAACATACATAAAACCTCTCTCAGGTAGACGTGGCCTGCTGATCAATTCAAATATACCTTCGACATATCGAATAGGATCGAGGCTTCTATTTTTGTTTGGAATGTAAGTTTTTCCATATTCGTCCGCTAGAGGCGCTGTACCAAATTTCTTACAAAAATCTAACGTGTCGATACCGATACGCGTAAGTTTGAAAAATCCCTTTAGTCCTATCTCGTAGCCAGATTTGGTAGCTAACTACGAAATGGGAAATGTGCTTTCCCATTTTGTAGCTGGCTACTAAATGGGAACGATTTTCCTATCTCGTGGCATTTTTGTTAACCTAGCTTACTTTGAAAATGGAATTACCGGACTCACTTTTGCTCGTAGCTTCGTTCATTCTCAATCTAGATAAAATAAAGCCCATGTTACTCAGAGCTATGTAGCTTTCTAATGATAAATGAGTTATCTGAATCAGACCAGTGAATCTAGAGATAGCCCCCACTCTTTCAGCCTCCTCAAAAAAAATACTGACATGTAAGTTAACCAGTAATATAATCATATACAGTAAAAAAATCTAAATCTGCATATAAACTGAAGTATATTAGAATTATTTAGAACCTACAAAAAATAATTTTATGATTATGAGTGAAGATATTATCTCTATAAATCAGTCAGTGTCAATAATGTGTTCCTAAAAACTGTGGACACCCTACGCTAAGTGAAAGATGTTCACTCAAAACGGATGCGTGCAATTGTGGGTTGTTTACTAAGCATGTTTATTGTATGGTCGAGTGGTCTATGGTCAAGTTTAGGCTATGGTCACGCCAAACGGAACGGAATCGATGGAGCATTGGAGTATGGACATAAATCATGTCCTCCTCCTCAGCACACATCATATGTCCTCTGTTGGATCCCTATAACGGGTGGGGTTTTGCCATAAGCACCACGCTTCGCAGGCGGATTTGTGATCGCAGTGTAGGTGTTAAAAGCATTCGGAAGGAAACTGCTGCCCTTTCTCTGCGTTCCTTTTCCCATAGTTGGCCTATATTCAACGCATACTAGGTAGACGGGTCTCGTACTCTAGTTCGAATGACGTTACCTCGATGTTCATTACTTGGATATCTCTACCTCGACGGTACGTTTCGTCGATGGGTCGTTACCGCTAAGGGTTTCTACCTCGACAGGTCTCTACCTAGAGTAGACGGTACGTTTCGTCGATGGGTCGTTACCGCGAAGGGTTTCTACCTCGACAGGTCTCTACCTAGAGTAGACGGTACGTTTCGTCGATGAGTCGTTACCGCGAAGGGTTTCTACCTCGACAGGTCTCTACCTAGAGTAGACGGTACGTTTCGTCGATGAGTCGTTACCGCTAAGGGTTTCTATCTCGACAGGTCTCTACCTAGAGTAGACGGTACGTTTCGTCGATGGGTCGTTACCGCGAAGGGTTTCTACCTCGACAGGTCTCTACCTCGACAGGTCTCTACCTAGACGGTACGTTTTGTCGATGGGTCGTTACCTCGAAAGACCAACAAAACCAAAGTTAATTATAATTATTATGACTGGTTTTAATATAGTACTATAGTGCACTACACTAGAGGGAGAGTTCGAAATAATTATTTGTCTAGGACCCCTGATAGACTAGTATGCGCTGATAACATAGCTAGAATGTATGGCTAGCATTGAATAACATTATAAAATATATATAAATAATGCTGGACAATTCACACAGCATTATCTAGCCCCATGGTAAGCAGAGCTTGTGTTATGGGTACTAGATAACTGATATACATAATACAATATATTACATAGATAGATATTTTGTATTATATATAGAAAACGACCAGAACACCCGAAACAAATATCTGCAGATCGTACACACATTTGTTCCGAGGCGGGAATCGAACCCGCAACCTCCTGCGTCGCCGGCGGACCTTCGCCCACCGCGCCACATCGGTCGTCAAACTACGATTAACATTATAAAATATTTCAGAAATGTTTTTTCAGTAAAACCAGGGTTTTGTCATAAACTTATCTATACTAAAAGGAAAGGTTTGATTTTTTGTTTGTTTGTAATGAATAGGCTCTGAAACTACTGGACCGATTCGAAAAATACTTTCACCGTTGGGAAGCTACGTTATCCCCCGCGAACATAGGCTGTATTATATTTTCAAAAAAGTTAGGGTTCCGTACTAAAACCGTGCGAAGACGGGAAGGTCCGCTAGTTATAAAATATTTCAGAAATGTTTTTTCAGTAAAACCAGTTGTTTGTTTTTCAAAACACAAACCTCTATTATACCTAACTAACATAGAACTAAGACTTAGATATAAATTAACCCGATTATGGATCTGTGTTATCTGAAAATAAACGATTATTATTATTATTATTTGTCATAAACTTATTTCAAATAAAATTATATAATAATCATCATCACCTGATTTTAGAAAATTAGATACAATAACGTTAAAAGTGTTTCTCCAGGTCAGGGACTTGCACCAAAAGCCACATCCTCGTGTTAAAACAATGAAACCTTCGCAGGATATGTGATCATCGAGTCGATTACTCAGGGAAATATAAAAAACTGGCCGTGAAACACGCATGGCTGCCTGCGAAGCATTGCTACATATTAAGGAACGGTATATGTGATGCACCAAACACGCGAGTTAATGTATTGAATCTTCTAGACTGCCGAACTAGCATAAGCTGTACCATGGGGCCACACACACTTAATCACCATGATATAATATTGCCTAACTTAAATTAATGGATTCATTAATTTAAGTTAGTTAATATTCATTTGACGACCGATGTGGCGCGGTGGGCGAAGTTCCGCTTGCGACGCAGGAGGTTGCGGGTTCGATTCCCGCCTCGGAACAATTGTGTGTACGATCTGCAGATATTTGTTCCGGGTGTTCTGGTTGTTTTCTAGATATAATAAAAATATCTATCTATGTAATATATTGTATTATGTATATCAGTTATCTAGTACCCATAACACAAGCTCTGCTTACCATGGCTAGATAATGCTGTGTGAATTGTCCAGCATTATTTATTTATTTATTTATTCTAGACTGCCGAACTAGCATAAGCTGTACCATGGGGCCAACACTTAATGATCACCACACACACTTAATCACCATGATATAATATTGCCTAACTTAAATTAATGGATGTCCCATTGAAATACTTGAGCACATTTTGACGATTTTTCGAGTTCCCTCCGACTTCTCTCTCATTGGTGTGAGATTTTCCTCGAACCCATCCTTAATCTAACTTAAGATTTTTAATGTTTTGATTTATTATTTAATTTTTAATGTGTTTAGTTTTTAATACTCTTATTGGGAACTCAAACAGATCCCTGAGTTCTGTTCAACGATAATATCAAGACAGTGATGATTGATTTTTGTAAGGGATTATTTTTTTAAGGGTAGTTTCACGCATCCTAAAGGCTTTGTACCAAATTTCGTGGAAAAAGATGACGTCATTATGAAGTTTCGATACTATTGTTAAACCGAGTCCATTTAACAAGACTCGATCGTGATTTTTCATAGATTTCATAGATGTACATAGCTTCTATCGTACGGACTACGTAAATCCCATACAAATATGAGACGTCAAGATCACGTCTCGACATCAAATGTACTCGGGCTCAGAACTTGATGGTTGATGATGGCTCCTGGTTCAGCAATCTCCCAGTCCTTTTGCACCTTCTGTATTTAAGCGACGCATCGCAACCAAAGTCGCTCGCGGAAGCTAGCACTCGCTGTTGCGAACAATACGCCGAAGGGCAGTGTTATTACAAAATACCGAATTCGTTATTGCTATATAACAACGGTTCTGCAATGTCCAGTGCAGTAAATTTCGAACGTTTAATATTTACAGTGTATTTTTTTTATTGTTTCACGATTTGTAAACTTAGTTCAAACAAGGTACGCGATAAATAGTATATTTTTGTTAATTATGTGTCTACTAGTTTACGGATCAACACATACATAATTTGAGTTTGTTCTCAATGTGATTATATGTTAATGGTGGAACTTATTTTAAATAATAAATACCCGGTTGCCATCCTCTTATCCAACAATATAAGAACCCACAATTTGTATTTTTTTACGGTTTTATTGTGAAATAGCCGAGTAAACCGTTTCAAACAATCTAGAAGTAGCTCAACTGATCCATATCAATACCAGTCGGCGCGCGTCCCCGCGACGCTGCTGGCTGCATTGCCCCGTGGCTGTGTGACAATGCTGATGCGCTGCACCAGATATCCACCAGCCCTCGGGTCACGCGTCGCTAAATGTTGATACATTTATGTAAATTCTTAAAATCTTTGGGCATAATTACATTTTGGCACCATCCATTTGTACATATGGACACTGATACCATGTTACCCATTGACATCTTGACCTAGAGACGTGTATTACCCCCGCGCCTAAATGTTGATATATTTTTGTATTGAAATAGCGACCTGCTTCGGCTTCGCACGGGTGCAAATGCATGTAATATATACATAAACATACCTCTTGAATTAAAAAAAAACCCGTTGCGTAGTTTTCAGGAACAGACAGACAGTGGGAAGATACATTGTTTTATACTATGTGTATTTATTGTTTTTGCCTCAGTTACGAAACAAATGAGTGAAACTGACAATGCTCGTGGCAGTGTTGGTTTGCATTGCCCTGGGTGCCTACTGGTTCCGGCGCAGCAGGAAGAAGACTCAAGAACCGCCGTCCACGCCGGGAGGATGGCCACTAGTGGGCCACGCGCATCTGCTGGTCGGCGATAGTGTGTGTGAGTATTTGTTTATTACCTATTTTCTGCCCGCCGCCGCTTCATACGCGTTTTTTTCTATGGAAACGTTACAGAATACAGATAATTTATTTCACGGAGGTCTTGGTTATAAAATATGTTATTTTTATACTCCATGGGATATATAAAAATCCTTTATTGACATAGGCTTATATACTTTATAAATTCACACGCGGTTTTTCTATGGAAAAGTTAATACGTTATTTCTATCCCCCCTGAGATCAGAAAAAATCATCTGATGACATAAGCTTCAAAAATTCATAGAGTCACATCGTCACCGAGTCACCGATCCATTCAGTGGTTTTGGCTTTGTTTGAAGTATACATCTATCCATATAAACTTTCACATTTATAATATTAGTGTAACGTGAATGAACTTAATAAATGAAGAAAAACAATTTTTTGATCTACTAATTAAATTCATTTGAATTAATTACAGATATAAGGACTTTTTGGGATCGACAAGTAATTTAGCTAGTAGATAATATGTAGTTAGATTCCAACGGGTAATTTTGATACCTTTGAAAGCTGCTTTGAACTCATGCTAAAACAAGCTTTGTCGATTACAGATTTATGGAATTCTCTTTGCGACCTGTCTCAAAAGAGCTATGCCGTTGGAGGGGTGGTCTCTGCATCCATTGGACCACGAACCATTTATGGTAACCTATGAACAATATTATATTTTCTTTATACATATCTTTATTATGATTGAGATATCAGCCCGGATTGTCCCACTGCAGGGCAAAGGCCCACTCCTTCCACTAATTTTGGTCCTCAGCAAGGAGGGCCCACTAGATGCCCACTAGGGCCCACAGTATAGACATGACCTTTAGATAATAGAATGATCTACACTCAAGTTTAGAATCGAAGATATTTTTGTATAGAAAAGACAATGGAAGAACTACATTACATACCTAAAGTCTAACCTTTGAGTCAAAGTTTTTTATTGTTTTATCAAAATCAACAGCCCTTAATCTTATTTAGTTTCTAGAAGTTGATCATCTAATCTGATCAGAACCCCTAGTTCCTTTGACGATTCTTTCGATACTTGATCGTTACGTGTTAGCATTTATAGTTTTTGTTACTGAGAACTACACAAATCCTATACCTACAAATATGTGACGTCACATTCACATCTCAATACTCAGGGCTCTGATCTGATACCTCGAACTTTTTGACTGCTAGTGCCTATTCTAAGCCCATTATATCCGGCTGCTTGTATGTAACTAATCCTCATAGTCATTGCTGAGTGGTTTGATGCCGATTCGAATGCCACAGAGGTGGTAAATGAAATGAAATGAATTTATTTGTTAAAAGACTTACACAGACATAATAAACTTAAACTTAAATGTAAACTAAACGTGTCTGTAATCGTGTAAGTCCAGTAACAAAATGGCTTTGCTTCAGCATGAGTTGGATGACTAGCATGCTAGCAACCAACGCTGGTCTGCCAACAACGTATGAATTCAAAATAATGCACAATTTGAGATTAGAATCCAAAATTGCCAACGTTCTGAATCTTGATCAAACTTTTACATTTAAAGTATTTAGTATCTAATGTGATTTGTGTTTTTTGTGTAGTTATAACGGATCCAGATGACGCCTTGACGGTTTCGAACGCTTGCCTTGAGAAGGATAAATTCTACGACTTTGCAAAACCATGGCTCGGCGAGAGTTTAGTAACTGGAACACGTGAGTACATTCTATCTATCCTTCTTTAACTGCAGTACATACAATCCTACAACAATCTAGGATGCGTCACCTACTAGATCGCTTACACTGATTTGGTTGAATGCTCAAAGCTTACACTATTTTTAAGTTTTGTGGGACTAATTAGAGAATCCCTACGTGAAAAATTCAAAGAAATAAACATAATGACAGTACCGTGTCAATATATTTATGAAAACTTGTTGTACATTCATAAGAATATCAATCGGTTCACTAAAAAAAGTGATATACATAATGTAAATACTAGAAATAAGAATAAACTCGCTGTGCCCACAACTAGGCTACACAAGATAAATGTATCTTTTAAAGGGCAATTGTATAAACGCTTCTACAACAAAACTCCAAGTGAGTTGCAAAAATTATCAATTAATAAATTTAAAAAAATTGTGAAACATATTCTTTGTAAAAAAGCTTATTACAAAATATCAGATTACTTAGAAGATAAAAAAGCTTGGAACGAGTTTTGCTCCAACTCAAAATCTACCAACTTACAATTAAGCAAATCGAATGTACTAGACACATACATAAGTTATGAACATACTAGTGGTTTCTTCTCACTTCTTCCACTGGTGGACAAAAAATTGAAGTGAACTATAAAATAATTTAATAGTATAAAATATGACCTGTCTATGTGCTTATTTGTAAGCTTAAAGAAATAAAAACTTTTCATTTTCATTTTCATTCATTTTCATTTTCATTTTCAATTAAATTCGTTTATTGATTCAGACAATGACATCCATATTCTGATATATTAACTACTCCCTCAGGAATTAATGTAAATACAGCAGAAAATGGAACCTACTTCTTTTTCGAATTCGGTCTTTATCTAATTACAAATATAAGTAAACCTTATATTGTTTGTTATTGTGATGTGTAGTGTTTTTAATTTTCTTTTTTCTTCAATCTTTTATTAATTTTGTACGAGGTAATTTTTTTTGTTGTTTAAACTAAATCAACAGCCTTTATTCTATTATTGGCGAGGCTGGACATTGGCAAGAATTGCGTCAATCCAGACGCAGACAGAGCCATCTAGCAAGAAGTTGAAGTTAATGTTGGTAGTTTTGACTCAATCGTTCTAGAAGTGTAGTACCATACAGTTTTCGATCCGGGCCAAAGCCTTGTGCAAACAGTTTCGTTCCAAAACGTATCGCTGCGTTCTGCGCGCGCGCAGTCATAGGGTCATGATTTTACATTACTTAACTGTGTCGAACTACATTTTCATCATCATCAGCCTCTATTAGTCCACTGTTGGACATAGCCGTTATAAGTGCTAGAGCGTACTGTGTTTAGCTTCCCGTATCCTTTCATATTTTGATGACATCAGTGGCGCAGCAGACGACGGACCAACTGCGACACAGGAGGGTTCGATTCCCGGCTCGGGACAAATATTTGTACGATTTACCTGAAACGAGCTAATTAGGATCATTCTATTGTAATGTTGCTACTGTAAAGGTTTCGAAGGTTAAGGCTAGACATTATGGGTTTTTAGGAAGCTAGCAGTGTGTAAATAACAATAAAATAAGCTTTATTTACTACCACAATTAATTACATTTTTATCTATATACTGAATTTAAACTCTAGCTCTGTGGCAGTACCACTCAGAGTGGTGAAAGCCTCCTCCAGGTTCCGGTCCTTTCATGCTTCTCTATCCAAAGCCAGTCTACTCCAAGTAACTCCAGCTACTTTGACTATATACTTGGAGTAGACTGGCCTTGGATAGCAGTGTGTACTTTAATTTAATTGAAGTTATATTTAAAATTAAACTTTAATTTTAAAAAAATTATTCGAAATAAAAATGTAGGGGTATGCGATTTATATGCTCTCGAGTGTAGTCAGTACATACATACAACACAAATTCTCGAGTGTACATAAAACACAAATTCTCGAGTGTAGTCAGTACGTACATACAACACAAATTCTCGAGTGTAGTCAGTACGTACATCCATCACAAATTCTCGAGTGTAGTCAGTACGTACATACAACACAAATTCTCGAGTGTAGTCAGTACGTACATCCATCACAAATTCTCGAGTGTAGTCAGTACGTACATACAACACAAATTCTCGAGTGTAGTCAGTACGTACATACAACACAAATTCTCGAGTGTAGTCAGTACGTACATACAACACAAATTCTCGAATGTAGTCAGTACATACCTACATACAACACAAATTCTCGAGTGTAGTCAGTACGTACATACAACACAATTCTCGAGTGTAGTCAGTACGTACATCCATCACAAATTCTCGAGTGTAGTCAGTACGTACATACAACACAAATTCTCGAGTGTAGTCAGTACGTACATACAACACAAATTCTCGAATGTAGTCAGTACATACCTACATACAACACAAATTCTCGAGTGTAGTCAGTACGTACATACAACACAAATTCTCGAGTGTAGTCAGTACGTACATACAACACAAATTCTCGAGTGTAGTCAGTACGTACATACAACACAAATTCTCGAGTGTAGTCAGTACGTACATACAACACAAATTCTCGAGTGTAGTCAGTACGTACATACAACACAAATTCTCGAGTGTAGTCAGTACATACATACAACACAAATTCTGCTTACCTTGGGGCTAGATGATGGTGTGTGGATTGTCCAGCATTCATATTTATTTATTTATTCTAGAATCTGCATGCACTCCTTCGCTTCTAATACCTCGTATAAATTTTACAGTAAACATCTGGAAAGTCCACCGCAAACTGCTTCAGCCAGCGTTCAGCCAAATAGTCCTGGATGGCTTCCAGGACGTGTTCAATAGTCAGGCCAGGAAGCTGGTCAAAGACCTGGAGGTCGAGCTCGGGAAAGGACCTTTTGACCATTGGACGTACACGAGGCATAATGCGCTAGAAACAATATGTTGTAAGTAATTTTTTTATTTATTTCCGGCAAAGTTACGGCTAAACTTAACAAAACAAGAAAAAATAATAAGTGGTTGACAAATTAATTTGACTATGTGAAGTTATATAATCTGTTATCGATTCGTAACGTACGCAGCCTAGGAGGTAGGGTTTTTTCCCGGGAATTTCAAGTTCTCGTAATATTCATTCATTTAATTCTTTCCATCCAAAGATTGCCTGGAAGAGATCGCTTCTAAGCGATAAGGGCGCCCATTGTACCTGTCGCATATAATGTATTTTTGTAATGATTAATTTGATTATGGTGTACAATAAAGAATTTTTGTATTGTATTGTATTGTATCCCGGGAATTTATAATTTCTTTGCTAATTTCAGAATAATAAAATGATGTAATAATTATAGTAAAAAACGGTACAAGTAAGGTAGGAAAAAAGTGTAGGATGTTTTTTTTATCAAAACAGTTATGAAAAATTAAACCCATTTGTATTCAAAGTTGTAATTGATGATAGCTCGAAAGAATTGAGATAAAGTTGATATGATGACAATTTTTTTAGTTTTTTTTTTAGTTTGTGTGCGAGTGTGCAAAATATAGGCAATTATCAATTTTGCCTATTTTTGGTTTATAAAAAAGTGCAAGTTCTCAATTGGGATCTTTGTTACTTCATATCTTCTATTTTTTTTATAATATTACTAGCATCAGCCTGCGGCTTTCAACGTGCGTTTCCAATACAAAAAAGTAACCGTTGTCCATTATTTATAAAAATATTCTTATAAATAACTGTCTTGTTCCAGTGACTGCTTTAGGCGTCGACTTCAGAGACCACTCAGTGCTGAACCAGCAGTACGTGGACGCGGCAGAGATGATATTCTACACCATCGTGGACCGCTTCCAGAAGTTCTGGCTGCACACCAACTTCATGTTCCGGTTTAGTGGGGTCAAGAGAACTCAGGATGCCTGTCTGAAGATACTACACAACATGTCAGAGACGGTACGGATTCATAAATAACTAGCTGCGCCTCGCGGGTTGCCCGCGTAGAAATCTATTATGTCAAATAGAGGAATGGAGACAACGACTCGGTAAACGTAGTGTAAGACGCCCTCCGACCAGGTGGGATGACGACCTGCGAAAGACTGCAGGTAGATGCTGGAGACAGGGCGCTATGGCGCTCATTGGGGGAGGCCTATGTCCAGCAAAAAAAACTGCATCGAAATCCGTTGCTTAGTTTAAAGATCTACGCTAACATAGAACAGACAGACAGCGGGAAGCTACATTGTTTTATGTAGTGATGAATAAATAATGCTGGAGTCATATAGTACCCATAACACAAGCTCTACTTAGCTTGGAGCTAGATGATGCTGTGTGGATTGTCCCACACTATTTATTGATGCATTCTATTCACTTCCGGATTTTAATATAACTATTCTAACCTTCCAGGTCCTTCAACAAAGGAAACTAGCAATGAACGGCAAACCGACCTCAGAGAAAAGCTACGAAAAAACAATAGGAGGGAAAATAAAGCTGAAACCCTTCATGGATCTGCTCCTAGAGCTTGCGAAGGAGAAAGGAGTGTTCACAGACAAGGAGATAAGGGATCATGTAGACACGATGATTGTCGGCGGCCATGACACCTCGGCGAACGTGCTGATGTTCACGCTCATACTGCTGGGGTCGCATCCGGACGTGCAGGAGAAGGTCTTTGAAGAGTGAGTGCTGCTTTATTGATAAATCGAGAATGTAAGGCGATGTTTAGATATGTGGAGCAAAGCAACAATTGATTGGTGGCTAATAATCAGAACCAATAACTTTATCTCTTGACAACCTCTGTGGCGCGGTGGGCGAAGGTCTGCCTTGGACGCAGGAAGTTACGGGTTTGATTCCCGCTTCGGGACAAATGATCTGCAGATATTTGTTTCGGGTGTTCTGGTCGTTATCTATGTATAATAAAAAAATATATATGTAAGTAATGTACAATACATTATGTATTATCTTTATCAGTCATCTAGTATTCATAACACAAGCTCTGCTTAGCTTGGGGCTAAATGAAGCTGTGTGGATTATCCAGTATTATTTATACTTTTTTCTAAATTGACACATTCTATGATGCTTTTATTACCTAGAGAAGGAGAAACGGCTAACCGTGACGAGAGAGACGACTACATTTTCTTTGGAATTTTTTAGAAAACATTAATATATTCAATGTCTGTAAATAAACAGTCTTACCGTGTAGTGTATGTAATCGACGAACAGCAAAATGTGTCGTAACAAGTTACAATCAATGCGTTTATCCTTCATTTAATCGTTATTGGTGAGAGGGATATCCCCTTACCTTTATACCGCGTGTAGTCTAGCGTGGTTAGTGAAATCGGAAACAAATGAAATCGGAATGATTTTATAATTGCTATGCAAAATATTCACGAAAAACTAGCGTGTAACAATGTTGCCAATCATCATCATCAGCCTATAGCAGTCCACTACAGATATAGATACACACAGATGTAGACCTCCCCCAATGAGCGCCATAGCGCCCTGTCTTCAGCTTGCCGCATCCAGCATCTACCAGCAGTCTTTCGCAGGTCGTCATCCCACCTGGTAGGAGGGCGTCCTACACTACGTTTACCGAGTCGTGGTCTCCACTCTAGAACACGTTTGCCCCAGTTCCAAGTTGCCAATAAAGAATCTGAATCTGTTCTAATAACACCCTTTTACACTAGCCACATCACTTATTTATCGACAAAATGGTTTCCCACTAGCTTCAAACATGTGGCCCATGAACTATCAGTTAACTGATGTCGTCAATATGAAATGCATATTACCTACATATTACAAGTAAACTTGTAGCTCATTATATGAATGCACAATATGCGGTGTCCGGAAGGTCGATACAAAGCCGTGCGTTACGCATCTATTCAGGCTAGATTACCTTAGTCCAATGTCGACGAATTATATATCATAATCTCCATGATTTTTGAAAAATTTACCAAAATTATATGCTTATTCGTTCATAGTGTTCAAACAGACAGTTACTAGTGCCTAATAATTTGTTTGCGTCCTAGCATAATGTGTATTAAATCTATAAGCACCAAAACAATCATCTGTATCCACATAACTGACTAAATGGGAGGTGTTTAATAATGAAACATTATTCAAAAATCAAAATTACTTTTTGAAATAATACTTTTTTTTTAAATAGAGAAGACTAAAACATTCAAACATTTTTAAAAACATCCAGTATTATTGCCCTTTCAATTGGTGTATCATACACGTAGATACCTGCCTAATTCTCAGAACTAGACTTTTACGCAAAAACAACTGAACGGATCAAGCTGAAATTTTGCAGGCCTAGAAAAAAGCATAGGCTACAATATATTCCATAAATCATCCCCCTGGGATATTAACCCTAAAACGTTTCCAGAGAAACTACGCGCGCGAAGCCGCGGACTGAAACACGTAATCTAAAAAAATAAATTGTAACTATTTCAGGTTACAAGAGGTGTTCGATGGTTCAGATCGCGACGTGGAGAAGGCGGATCTCCCAAAGCTGGTTTACTTGGAAGCGGTGCTGAAGGAAAGCATGAGGCTGTATACCATAGTGCCGGTTACAGCCAGGTGGCTGGACAAAGATGTCAAACTTAGTGAGTATCTTGTCATTATCACAGCTCGTATGTCCACTCACACTCGTATGGAGTTAGTAAAAACCCTTTCAATTCTAGCGATTCTGGTAACTTATGCACATATTATATAATTTAATTGCAGAGAACTACACCCTAACATCAGGGAGGACGTGTTTCCTCTTCGTGTTTGGGATCCACCGGCACCCGATGTGGGGGCCTGACGCCGACCAGTTCAAACCGGAGCGCTGGCTGTCGCCCGCCACGTTGCCTGACAACTCCAATGCCTTCGCTGCCTTCATGATGGGCAGGCGAACTTGCATAGGTAAGTCATGCATCCATTGCTCCATCCGCGTCTAGTATAATAATGCGCTGAGAGCGGTCTAGGGGCTGCCCCGCTACTGCAGCACCTCAAGGATGCGGCGGCGCGAGTCGACTGCTTTCATACCACCATGCGCAAGCGCGCCGTCTCCCTGGTGTGCAGGTTGCGGGACAGCTCCAATACCGTTCTCGCAATGATAGCTGGGAGGGTGGACTGTCCGTACACCAGGCACTGTTGTGAACGTGACCTTTCCGGCGATCCTATTAGTTTTTAAGATTTTGTGTAATGAGTCTTAAATCCTGGTCATGTCGTTCTTTCGTCGCATCGGATTTTGCAAGTGGGGGAAAAGAGCGATGACATCTTATCATCTGATGGTATTCTAATATTATCATCTCTCTGTTAGACCAGATGGATGATATTGTTCTATAATAATGTCCAGTCAATTCATTTATTCCGTTTTGATACACGTTATTGTATACAGTTAAATTATAAACAAATTTATACAACTAGTAGGTAACCTATATACAGAATTCATCAGTCAGAGTATGGTTTGTTTATTTTATTAGCTTGATCAACAATGCCCTTCTACACCTCTATGCAAATGTCTGCCCCAAGCCCATCCATTTCGCTCTTTTGCCAGATCACCAGAAATTTTCGATATTTTTTTTTTTTATGTGCTCCATAAAACTTGTTTTCATTTCAGGGAAAGCATACGCCTACATGTCAATGAAGACGACGCTATCGCACGTTCTGCGCCAGTACCGCATCAAAGCAGACCACACCACCCTGGTGTTGAAGCTAGACGTGATGCTGAAGCCAGCCGCTGGCTACTCCATCAGCATTGAGAAAAGATAATGATATTTCTGTGTGAATATATAGTGTATGATATTCAGTGTAGGAATTATATATCTTCTTCTTATTCTTCTTATATTCACGCGATGTGTAAATATGATTTTACCAATAAAATGACTATCTGGTGGGTGTGTCAAGATTCAAAATTCAAGGTTATTTATTGTATTCATATTGGTCCATATATGTAAGTCTTAATATTAGATAATAGTTTCAACATGAGTTCTGCGGGCTTACATATATGCTAAATCAATGCATGTCTATCTCCATCAAATTACAATAAAAAAGATAAAAAATTAATTGAATAGGTTTCTGATTTCTACATCAAATTGCAAACAAGATAAAAAATTCTTGATTGTCAGTCCCAGTCAAATCACAAGCGAGTTGATGCATTTTAATAAAAAACTAAAAACCACCGGCATAGCTCTCAGAATTAGTAAGCAGAAGTCGCAGTGGACAAGTCATATACAACAACACAGAACTGATGAATGCTGGGAAGTAAAGGTTCTCAAGTGGCGACCGCGATGCAACGCGAGTGTTGAAAGACCGTCTACTCGATGGACTGATGATATTCACAGGGAGTCGGAGAGAGATAGAGGTTGCTCAGGACCCAAGTTTTATTCCAAAGTTAAAGTTGTTTCGAAACTGCCGCAAGGAGTATCCAGGAGATGTCAGAGAAGGACCCTGCTTCATGGCCGAAAATTACAAATTTAATTATTTTTGAATATATTTTTTTTTAATCGTAGTAGCTACCGACAATTCCGAATTTACCAAATAAAAGTCGATTATTATTCATAAGTGATCTGTATTTGCACATTTGTTAATTTAGTTACGGAAAAGTTGGTAATAATTATGTAGTTTTAATTAAATAAAAGTCTGATGTTTAAAACCTTTTTTTACTTTTTCTATAGAATTAAGAATGATATAACGCTTACGCCTTTTATAAATG
The DNA here is from genome assembly GCA_943735965.1 of Eupithecia abbreviata. NCBI lineage: Eukaryota > Metazoa > Arthropoda > Insecta > Lepidoptera > Geometridae > Eupithecia > Eupithecia abbreviata. The sequence continues at coordinate 8,827,226 of OX030997.1, read as the reverse complement.
ATGTTATGTTTTATTGTTTGTGGCAAAGATTTTATGTTGCTATCTCTCGTCAGCTAGAGTGATAATCCATCTCCATGAACTCTCTCTCACTCTCTATTAGTTAAAATGCAAATAAAACAGCGTATGGTAATCTAATTCTCTATTTATTTATAACACTAGTTACACCGTTTGATTCATTATGTAAAGTTCTATTAAATAGTGTAGTACCTAATATAAATACACATTTCATCTACTAATATACATACTTGAGCAACAATATAATATTGTCAACGACTGGTTTTCCAAAACTCAACTTAAAAACCTAAATTTATATTCAGACCCAGAAAAAGTCAAGTGGAGTTATGGATAATAAATAAATAAATATTAATAATAACGAAGCAAGGGCTCAAAGGTCGTGTTCTTTGAAAGAATCGGAGAATTAATAGATTTCGTCTGAAATTTATGATGATTATTGTAATGAGAAAAGAAAGCTCTATGAGGCTGGATATGTTCATCTATAGTCTATACTAATAGATATTATAAAGAAAACCTTTTCTGGTTTGATTTTTTGTTTGTTTGTTTATAAAGAATAGGCTCCGAAACTACTGGACCAATTTGAAAAATTCTTTCACCGTTGGGAAACTACACTATCCCCGGTGAACAAAGGCTATATTATATTTTCAAAAAAGTTAGGGATTCGTACTAAAACCGTGCGAAGCCGGGAAGGTCCGCTATTTTCTAATAAAGGAACAAATCTTTACCTGGTAATTTAAGTTGAAATGTTTTTTCATTGCTTTTCTCATAAGAAGATTTGCTATTAGTTAGTTGGATGCTATTGACTAGCAAAGTCGCCATTTTTTAAAACAAAATATACTGGTTGCTAATGGGTAGTTCCACTGCGCTCATTGTTCTCAAAATATTAAATGCAATCTTGGAGCGTGGTGGAACTACCCTTGCTAATTAACATAAGCTGAAAGGGAGTCTTTCTTTGCTTTGATTCTTAGGTATGAGTGTAAATTTTTATCATAAAACTAGTTAGTACTCATTCGTACATAAATCAAAAAACAGAACAACAGTGGATCCCTCTGGATCCAAAATCACTTCTTTCGGCAACATTGAGTGTATAACATATTTGCTAGGACCTGTCTTCGGATTTGAGGAGACGATAAAGTGCTCATTTTTTGCCAAGAAACTTGAATAGAGTGTGGGACAGGAAAACATACTGTAACAAACTGTTTAAACAAATTTAACTCTCAAAGAGATAGACCTCATTCAATAAAGTATGCACTTGCGATAAACATCCGTTTTAATGTAATTATCCGATTATTCCGAACAACACAACACCCTAATGCCTTCATATTTGATTGAAGTCGAACCCGCAATGTTGGTACAAGGCGACGCAGTCCTTCTGTTCCTGCCCGTCCCTTGCCGCCTGCACGTATCTGTAGTAGCGCAACGCCATCTTGCTGTCGGCTGCGGGAATCAGCTCGGTTGAATCCCTGGAAATCAGAGAGGTATATAAAACACGCGCACATAGCATTTTTCTGTAAAAACTGTCCTTTGAGCCGATGTCCGGCCGCGGCGGCAGCAGGAGGAGGACCTATTATAGTGCCCAAGTGTGAAGCGCAAATACAGGTGCACTCTCTATTGACCAATGCGCGCATTAAGTGGTACGGCGCGGCGGCGTATTAGTTGACGCCTTGCTTACCGCAAGCTTCAAGCTAGTGGCCCGCGCGCCGTAGTAGTATTATGCGTCTTCTTGCTGAGCGTGCGTAGGTAGCTAGATTGCTGCTTGCGGTGGCCGCGTGGACCGCGTGCATTCAACACGATTTGTGGCCTCCGATGCGGGCGGGTGCTGTGCAGATTATCTATGCGACGACCTTTATGCCGTCATGTCCCCTTGAAATTCCTCCCCCTAAAGCTAGATACTCACTTGCTCAACTCATTGGAGACTAGATTACTGTACGGCGCGTGTTTGAAGGGGTCTCCATAGAGGGTACAAACGGCCCGCTCGCGACAGCCGGGGTCCCCCGCGCCCAGGGGGAGCAGGATAGCATCTATCTTCTCCATCAGACCCCCGTAGAACTTCTCCGCTGATTGGGTTTCCTGAAAAAAAAAATGATTCAAGAATTTAGTTTGTAGGCCCATATTTAGTGACTATCACAAGAGATGTATCAATATCATGGCCGCATTTGACACGAAGAATCGAATAATATCTCGCGATGAACCGACAACCGCTGGGGTAAACGTGTTCTTGGGTGGAGACCGCGACTCGATAAACTTAGTGTAAGACGCCTTCCGACTAGGTGAGATGACGACGTGACATTCGTCGCGAGATATGGCCGGCCCACTGCCACTTCAGCTTGCTAATTCTTTGACCTATGTCGATAACACCGGTTCTCTGTCGGATGTATTCGTTACGAATCCTATACTTCAGAGAAACTCCGAGCATAGCTCTTTCCATAGCTCGCTGAGCGACTTTGAACTGCTATTCCTTCCCAATAACGTTCCTATAACATTATTCTGTCGTAGATCTTCGTAGAGCGTGCTACGCTGCTACGCCGGACCCGCGTAGCATACAAAAGACTTCAACGCGCACTAACTTTATTATATAACTAAATTCCGCGAGATTCATATTTGATGTTTATTATTTTTTCTAGGTCTAGAACTACTTACATCTATGGAGATGTTTATCCTGATTCATTCAGTAGTATTGGCGTGAAGGGCAACCATCAATCAAACATCTACATATCCAAATTGCTCACACGTGATGTTTAGACGTTTATTTTACCAGTTTTTTTAACACTCACTTGTAATAACCTGGGGGATTATTCCCTATGAAATAAGAGATTCCTTGCTCAAACCGTGTGACGTCACATCGTGTTCGTGAAAACACAAACGTGTTTCTTAAACACGCCTTGGCGTGGAATCGAAAATTTGTATTCTGTATGACGAGTGTTATCATCTTGCCTTTAGAATGTAATTCAGAATGACGTTATCTGTCAACCCATTCCATTTTATAAATACGTAGGTTATACATCTACTAGCTGCGCCCCACGGCTTCGCCCGCGTGGAAATCTATGTGTCAAATGGTTTATTAACATTCCTCTTGAATATCTATTAAAAAAACCTCATCAAAATCTGTTGCATAGTTTTTAAAATCTAAGCATACCTACATAGAGACAAACGGACAGCGGTAAGCGATTTTGTTTTATACTATGTAGTGATGTACAGACACCATTTTGTGTACAATGTGCTCACCGGATCCTCTGCAGCCAGGATCTGTTGCTGGTGCTTCACCAGCTCCGTCTCGGCCTTCACGCGGTTGGTTTCCTTCAGCTTCACCGCAGACACCCTGAGGATCTCGTCCCTGACGGCAGACGGCGGGGCCTTCGCTGCGATGGCTGCAGCCCGGATCTGAAGCAAATAATTAAGAATATAGGGCAACATACACACATTTACAGAAATAATAAAATACAAAGAATCACTGAATAATCATAGCAAGCAACATACTAGCAAAAACCTTAGACGAAGACAATATAAAACGACTTAAAAGATGGAATATACTCGAACTCGACCAAAGGAACTAGAGTGTTCAAATCTAAAGATCGCACCTTTCCCTGGAATGGCATCTGAATATACCCAAGACCATATCTAATTATGGCTAATCAGCCATAATTTAGAAAAAGAAAAAATTACAAAGATTATCTTTGAAACTTAAATTGTAAAATGCGCCCTCTGGAACTATTTCAGTTAAGCAGACCGGTGCAAAATGCTCTATCGATTGACCTGTTTAGAGCTGGGAACCCGAGACTTGTGACTGGAAAAGAATAGGGAAACTAACGTTTCCATATTCTATGGGCTTCGTACTTTCGATTGGTATAGAATTTATCTAATAAGCAAACCGGTGAAGGTGGGCCAAATTTTATTTTTTTTAAATTTTTAATTCATCATATCCTTGACTGAAATTTGTTAGGCAACCGATATGCAATGTATTTATTAATATATTAAATTTAATATAAAATACGTTTCATCAAATAAGCATCTCGGTGAAGGTCGTTCTTCAAGGGATCCTATACTATCTAGAAACTAGCTAGATGGCGCTAACAAGAGTGCAAAACTTAACTAATGAGAAAAATTTAAAAGAATCACTAGAGCCATTCCTAGTCAAAAAGTGTTAAAGTCATATATAAGTGTAAACTTACCAAAGCTTCTTTTTCTACCTGCAGTGGATCCTTCGGACCAATTTTCTTATGTCGGTAATACGGGTTAGGCGGTCCGATGGGCCTGAAAAGATTTTAGAACATCTCGGTTAGATACATAATTATTGATGTTATTTTTTTATTATTATTGGTTCTTTTAGTACGAACAATAATATTTACTTGTAACTGTAGCCTGTACACATATTTTTATGATACAATTTAGATTCAAACAACTTTTTTGTATGATACATTATCTTTGATGAATAATCAGAATAATAAATTTATTGGTAAAAAACGAATATTGCAAGTCTTATAATAATTTTAAATTAGAGTTAATTAAATAATTAGACAATAATCAAATAACTGATAATTAGATTATAATAAATGTATTATAACATTTATAACTAAGTAATAATACTCAAGATATTATTTATATTTTCGTACATTATCGTAAATACTGTAGAACGCCTTCTCGACGAGCTTTTTTGTTAAATATACACGGTGTAAAATGAGGGGTGGATCATCGTTAACCCTCGGCATGCCTGGTAGGGTCCCTTAGACCCACCAACGCAGAAAAACCGTTGTATTGTATCCGAATTCGAATTTCGCACTTTACCGCTCTCAGTAGCTGACCGTTGTGAACCCCTTTACGCCAACCACTAGATTTCACAGTCCGGGCCCCACCAGGCACGTGGTGTAACATTTTTAAGTGCAAACTGCTTTCAAAATGAGGCTCTAGAAAACGATGTTTTAAGTGAGGAGGACTAGAGATTTTAATATAAGATATACGTTTATAGAAGTGCCTAATTTTTCCTGAAGTCTAATCAAGATCTCATTTGTTTTAAGTTGATTTTGCATGTTTGTAATCATAATAGTTTAATTTGACGTTGAAAAGAGTATAAATGTTTAATAATAGTTTTTATTAATAAGAACATTTAATTTTTTACTTATCTCCCTTAAATATAAAGCAAGTTTCAATAAAAAACAATAAATTAGGATAATTGTACACAGCATCTACCCCAAAGTTTATTTTATTAAATCCGGGTCCCACAGACCCACCAGGCATACCATGTAACTTTTTACCACCAGGCATGCCGAGGGTTAAAGGGGGGGGTGGGGGACCTCAGTACCTGTCGATTTAATTCCCTGTATGTTCAGCGATATTCACTGGTTCAAAAGTTATTTGGACTTTAGTAAAATTTTATTTAAAATCAGAATTCATCCTTAATTTCGCAATTGAAGCCAAAATATTGGGTCTGCGACCCTGTTTTTTTTTTTGAAACAAGATGAATGTGGGTCTTAAGTTTTCACCCCTCATGTTACACCGTGTATAAGAGTTGGGGGGCTCCTTTGTGTAATAAACAGATGAGTCGACCGCCTTTTACTACTAAAAGGATCAGACTGAATATATGTATAGATTTAGGATAACATCATAAAACATAGGCTTCATTTATCGCAAAAATCTGTGCCTATAGAATCGAATTAACCTTTGAATGTTTCCAAAGAAACAATACGTGCGAAGTCATTGGCAGAAACTAGCAATCAAAAACAAATACAAATGTTTATATTTTGTTCACAAAGTCCATGTTTCTCATGAATAATATTTTGAAGCCTCCTTTTAAGTATAGATTACTTGTACTAGGAGGTTTCGCACTTCCTTGGTCTTCTATATTTCTTATATATTTATTCTATTCTTATCCTAGCCGGGATAAGAATAGAATAAATAATAAAGAATATTTATTTAAACATTTACAAGATAGCCTTATTATCCTTTGAATGACGGATATGGCGCGGTGGGCGAAGGTCCGCCTGCGACGCAGGAGGTTGCGGGTTCGATTCCCGCCTCGGAACAAATGTGTGTACGATCTGCAGATATTTGTTTCGGGTGTTCTGGTCGTTTTCTATGTATAATAAAAAAAAAATATCTATCTATGTAATGTATCGTATTATGTATATCAGTTATCTAGTACCCATAACACAAGCTCTGCTTACCATGGGGCTAGATAATGCTGTGTGAATTGTCCAGCAATATTTATTTATTTATTTATTTATTTATTATCTATGCACTTCATTCATTCGGGATTTAAATCAATTGTGATAAATACCTTCCAGCATTTCCGATATGGTTCTTCAGTCCGTTCGGTGCCGCGATGTTCTGTGCGTTCGTACTAGCGCTGTACTGCTCGCCGACATTCGACGATTGCCCTGAAACGAGATGTTCACTTCAAAGATATTTATTTCTCATTAAAACCAATACATGTTACTTACATGAGAAACTTAAGCTAAGTATTAAGATGTAATTTTGTAAAACCAACAAGGTATTAGGTTGGAGGTATGGCGACGACCTGCGAAAGACTGCAGGCAGATGCTGGGTGCGTCAAGTTGAAGACTATTAGAGGCCTATGATGACCTCTGGGGGCGAAGGTCCACCTGCGACGAAGGAGGTTGCGGGCTCGATTCCCGCCTCGGGACAAATGTATTTTCAATCTGCAGATCACGATTTGTTCAGAGTGTTCTGGTCGTTTTCTATGTAAAATAAAATATATCTATCTATGTAATGTATTGTATTATGTATATCAGTTAACCTAGTACCCATAACACGTCAAGCTCTGCTTAAGTTGGGGCTAGATAATGTTGTGTGAATTGTCCAGGATTATTTATTTATTTATGCCGCCTATGCCGTTTTTTGAATAATTTTATAGAAATATAAAATATTTATTTGCGTTTCATATAAAATAATACAAATAAAGATAACAAATTAGGAACTAATAAAAATAATTTTACAAGTGAACTTCATAGCCATGTGTCACAAAGGTATCAAGTTCGTGGAATTAGTATGGATGGTGAGCGGTGATGGCCCCATATGCTGACCTGGCGGTGCTCCGAGCCCCCAGGCGTTGATGTCATTGGCATCGTTCACGTTCGGCTTGAAGTTCGCGATGGCGTTGCGGTGGATATCCGAGGCTAGATATCTGGAAATAACAAGTTATTTTTGTATTCATTTATTATGTCTAGTATTTATTTATTTATGAAATGTTGCAAAGTTTGTGGTGTGTGTGTTTTTGAGAGAGTACATAATGTGGGATAATGAAAACCGTGGTAGGCCAGTTGGTGCAGTGCTGGGCCTGTTCTGAAGGGGGCGCTGTTGCCCGCCCCTGATACACTAACTAGCTGCGCCACGCTACTTCGCCCGCTTATAATCTACGTGTTAAATACGTTATAAACGTTACTCTTAAATAACTCTATCTATTTCAAAAATCGCATCAAAATCTGTTGCTTAGTTTTAGAGATCTAAGCATACATAGGGACAGACAGCGGGAAGCGACTTTGTTATATACTATATGTAGTGATGAAAGTGAAGTCGCCTCTTATGACACCCGCAGGAAGAGCTTTGGTGGTATAAACTCTAAGCCGAAAACACACGGTTAACATAGAAATAGAAATAATTTATTATGCCATCTTATAAAAAACCATGTATACTTAAAGCTATGTGAAATACAGAAACAAAACGTTACAGGTTTACAGAAAAATTTCAACGCATTTGTTATTTACGCAAATTAGCGGTAGGTAGTTTAACATTTGACTTACTCGCTGCCAAGTCCAGGTCCGGAGAGCTCCCAGTCCTGAGGGTAGTGCTCGAAGGTGGGCCCCGGCCCGTGCTGAGGGCGGGACACGGCGACGGACGAGTGAGGGTGGCTACTGTGACCGTACGCTCCGTGAGGTGCCTGCATAACATGGAAGCTGTGAGATCTAACTATAGAGATACACTATCATCACCTGTGCACTGCTGGACATGTTTTTTTTTGAAATTTTTATAGATAATGGTTCCCTTCGTTCGTGTACGAGTCTGACTCGCTCTTGGCCGGTTTTTATAGACTGAAGACTCCTGCAGCATGTAAGAAATGCATTGTCAAAATATTATTTGACACCTAACTGTTCCCTTTTGTCCCATATGATGGAAATAAATGAAATAAATATGAAATGAAATAACTCACTTTGTGATGATGCGTGATCAAATGATGATGGTGGTGGAACTTCGTGGTATGGTAGTTCTGGTGGTACCAGGAACACAGCTTGAAGATGTGGCTCAACGCTGGGAAGATGAAGAGGAGCAGCTTCAGGAATATCTTCTTCGCGGTGGTCACTCCGAGGATCAATGGCAGGACGAATATGAGCTTTATTGCTATCAGCTTAACGACTAGAATGATAGCAATTGCTGCCGTCACCAGTTTCTTCTTGATGTATTTTTCTGGAAAGTGAAATTAAATATAAATATTGCTAGACAATTCACACAGCATTATCTAGCCCCATGGTAAGCAGAGCTTGTGTTATGGGTACTAGATAACTGATATACATAATACGATACATTACATAGATAGATATTTTTTATTATACATAGAAAACGACCAGAACACCCGAAACAAATATTTGCAGATCGTACACACATTTGTTCCGAGGCGGGAATCGAACCCGCAACCTCCTGCGTCGCAGGCGGACCTTCGCCCACCGCGCCATATCGGTCGTCAACAATTAAAAGTTATATTTTGTTAATAACATCAGATCTAATGAGATATAGTTGTAGTTGAGCTATTTCCATTGTAAATACTAGTTACTATGTTCTATAAACTAGCCAAAATCGATGTGATATGCTCGTATTAATTTTAAATAAAAAAGTTGGACTTTATTAGGTTTTTGTTTTGAAGGTACGTTAACACTTTGACTGCTGAAATCACACGGTATGTGTTTTCTACAAGTGACTAATATACGTAAATCCACACTAGCGCAGCGGCTGAGAAAATACAGATCTGTGTGACTCAGCACAGCCGTAATATTTTTCGAACGAAACGCATGTGCGGCGCAACACAACCGCTGTGTAGAGCGGCAGCACGAATTTTTTAGGTTAAAAAAAAGATAGCAGTCGTCGAAAAAAACCGCAGTCAAAGTGTTAACGACATATTTATAACTGATAACATTTTTACCAAATTGTATTAACTTCCATATGAAATCAATTTAATACAAAATGATCGTTTTTAGACTGATTGGAAATGGAACAAGCAACTGGTGCTTAGTACGAGCAACCATGTCAAGTAAATAAATAAATAAATAATGCTGGACAATTCACACAGCATTATCTAGCCCCATGGTAAGCAGAGCTTGTGTTATGGGTACTAGATAACTGATATATGTACATAATACAATACATTACATAGATAGTTTTTTTTATTATACATAGAAAACGACCAGAACACCCGGAACAATTATCTGCAGATCGTACACACAATTGTTCCGAGGCGGGAATCGAACCCACGACCTCCTGCGTCGCAGGCGGGCCTTCGCCCACCGCGCCACAGAGGTCGTCAAAGTAATGAGGAAAGTCTTGATTTAAACCACATAATGAGAGAATATTTATTATAATTGTTGATTAACTTCGTGAGAAGGATCTGTACTTACATTGTATCTGTAAGGCTGAGGCCAGGAGTGCTAATTTTCTAAATTGTGAGTCGCATAAAATGAGTCGCTTTATAGAAAACGATGAGTAGTGTTGTAAATTTTGTTAAAGAAAAGAGTTTAACTTAGCAACTCAAAGTAAAAAAATAACTAAAGTTGATCGTTCAAGCCTGATCCGCGTGCTATCAGAATGGGACCGACCATTGTCATAGTTTATATTTAACTAGCGACCCGCCCCGGCTTGGCACCGGTGCAATGTAGATAGATACTAATATGGGGCAGTGTATCATATATAACCCTTCCCCTTGAGTAATAGAATATATATATAGAGATATATTGCTGAATTTCTCTATGTTCAAAAAAAGTTGAATAAGTCCCAAACGGGCCAAGTTATTAAAATATATACATATTATATATATATATATTGTTTCTGGTTGGCGTTTCAAGGTTATCCACTCATGATGGGACCCTGTATATCGTAAATAAGTAAATAAACTTACTTATCTTATGGAAGAACAGCCTCCCCTCCCCCACCTCCCTCGGCTCGAGGTCTACATGCACCAGCGCGCCAGTCCTCGTGAGCGCGCGTGGGGACACCTTCAGCGTGGCTCCGTCGAAGAGGAGCTCGGGCAGCGTCAGGCGCATGTCGTGGGTGGTGAGGAACTTTAAGCCCTTGTTGTATAGCGCGTCCGTTACTTCTTCGAAAGCTGATTCTGAAATAGGTTTTACATAAAATTAAACTTACGCGATCTAAACACATAATTATATATTGCTCGACTTAGTTTGGGGCTAGACGATGCTGTGTGGATTGTCTAGTATAATTTATTTATTTATTTTAATTATACGTATTTAATGGGGGATACACTTGTGACACAATGGGGGATGACTGACTCAGTCATCCCGTGACCACGACATTGTGTAGACCTGTTGAAACATCGAGAAAAATATGTAAATAAATGCGATTAATACCCGTTGTATGAATACTTATAATTCTAGGTTTTATAGATTTTACACGCCGGTCAACTAGCTCAGAGTCCATTTTACACGCCGGTCAACTAGCTCAGAGTCCATTTTACACGCCGGTCAACTAGCTCAGAGTCCATTTTACACGCCGGTCAACTAGCTCAGAGTCCATTTTACACGCCGGTCAACTAGCTCAGAGTCCATTTTAACCGCCGGTCAACTAGCTCAGAGTCCATTTTACACGCCGGTCAACTAGCTCAGAGTCCATTTTAACCGCCGGTCAACTAGCTCAGAGTCCATTTTACACGCCGGTCAACTAGCTCAGAGTCCATTTTACACGCCGGTCAACTAGCTCAGAGTCCATTTTAACCGCCGGTCAACTAGCTCAGAGTCCATTTTACACGCCGGTCAACTAGCTCAGAGTCCATTTTACACGCCGGTCAACTAACTCAGAGTCCATTTTACACGCCGGTCAACTAGCTCAGAATCCATTTTTTATTGGTATTGGATTGGTGATAGTTTTCTATCAGAATTTAAGTAGATACATCTTTGTTATTCGTCCTTAGATATTGAGAATACATAAATAAATAAAAACTAAAAAGTGCGCTTACATTCCCTGACTTGCATTAAGGAAATTGTGCGCACTGCGCTTTTGCTTCGATAGTTTTCTCACGATTACAAATTTGAACGGAATAATTGATACACGTATACCACTCACATTTGACGTTTTTTAAGTTTGACGCACCTAGGGATCAGTTTCTATGCAAAAGCGAAAGACTAAAGAATAGACCCACCGAGCGAAACTGATTGATATGACCGATCAGGGAGAATCTGTTGATATCGGAAGACCTAGATCCTGGTGGCCATGGTCTCATTTCCATCCATTTCATTGTTTACTTACTTTCTTGTAAGCAATTACAGGGATTTCTATTTCTACTCTTATTACGAGAGATCACGTCAGATTTCTATTACGAAACTATACAATGGCTCCCACGCGACTCAGCTCGTGCGGAAATAAGGTGTAATGTCACTTATATGTACATCTTGTAATAACTTGTTATACCAATACACCTTCACAGTGGTTAACGGTGTCTATATCTTTTGGAAGAGTACGGCGATAAGCGCCTTATTAGCTCTTACTATTGAGTAGGTAATGCCATGATCCCCACGCTGGGCATGTGGGTTAAGCCTATGTCCTTCCCAGAATATATACGAATTATTAAGCCTTTATATTATAACACTTTGATTGCTGAAATCACACGGTATATGTTTTCTACAAGTGACTAATATGCGTAAATCCACACTAGCGCAGCGGCTGAGAAAATACAGATCTGTGTGACTCACAGCCGTAATATTTTTCGAACGAAACGCATGTGCGGCGCAACACAACCGCTGTGTAGAGCGGCAGCACGAATTTTTTAGGTTAAAAACAAGATCGCAGTCGTCGAAAAAAGTCGCACGTCGCAGTCAAAGTGTTAAGACTTATTAGGCCAGAAACAAACTATTGACCATTGACGCGGCCCGACGAACCGTGATGCGTGTTGGGTTGAAGTTATCGTATCACACCCGACAAAATTACACGTCGGGTGTTTACGATCTTATTCTGGTCTGCTGTACAAACATTTTATCGGGAATCGAACCCGCAAACCTGCATCACAGTTGAATAAGTAGCACTTTATACTTTGGTAAGAAACCACAAACACAATAACAAGCTTTCAGGTGGAGACAACCTCAACGAACAAAAACTATCTGCATACAATAGGTAAACAAGTAGTTTAGTGGTAGGTAGTATAGGAAATGTAAGTAGGCTAGATCTGTGTACGTCAACGCTCGAAGATTTTGAAATCGTGATCTGATGTAGTCACATAGGTATGTATTTAAAAATAGTCAGTACTAACTAGTTTCCCTGATCTCGTTGAGAGTCATAAATCATTTTACACTGTGCACGTAGATATCCAAATTCTGCTCACTTATGTCGAAATACTCTATTTTACTGGGTGGCATAGTGCTGACTTGGTAAAACGCACATTAAACACAATAAAATGGTTAATTTGACTCCCGTCTCCAGTGAGGTGTAGCAATGAAACGAAGATCCAGAGCCAAATGCTGGTTGGTATTTTATTACTAAGCGAGTGACGTATGGAATATACCCGCAATATTAGGTATAGTTTGACCGAAACCGCTGTACCGCTCCTTAAGAAAAAGCGGCGAGGTGGGGGGCGAGGAAAAAAGAGCAAAAGTACGCGTTGTCGGCAGACTGATGGATCGGAGCGGCCGATATTTCCCCCTGTCTCGCCGCTCGCATACCTCAGGCGCGGTACAGCGGTTTCGGTCAAACTATATCTATAATATTCTAATACACAACAGTAGTAAGGAACCTTCTTTAAAAAGACTAAAGTCCTATTTCAGAACTCGTAAATTCAATATTTCAGTTTGTGATCTGATGTAGTCATATATTTAAGTAGGAAAACTTCTTTAAAAAGACCTAGGCTCTAATTCAGTGCCCGTAAAATCATTTATTTATAAAATTTATATTTTTAACATGCGCAGCCAATAACAGTAGCGTATGAAAACATAATTAAACACATATTAAAAATTCATATGTATTTTAAATGTAACATACAATCAGAGTTTTACTAAGATATAAAAGTACACACACCGTAAAACAATACTATGTTTTATGTAAGTATAATACTGAACACATTGACTGCGATTTTTTTTCGACGACTGCGATCTTTTTTTTAACCTAAAAAATTCGTGCTGCCGCTCTACACAGCGGTTGTGTTGCGCCGCACATGCGTTTCGTTCGAAAAATATTACGGCTGTGCTGAGTCACAAAGATCTGTATTTTCTCAGCCGCTGCGCTAGTGTGGATTTACGCATATTAGTCACTTGTAGAAAACACATACCGTGTGATTTCAGCAATCCAAGTGTTAACACAACAGTGGACCCATGTAGTCTGAAATAAAGATTATTGTTATTTAACATTCGTTTATTTGTGTGTTGCGATGCGATATGTTTGAACCATAGTTGAGATTGCCATCGAGTGCGGTGTTTGAGAGTTTGTCCAATTCACTTTTTATCCTCACTTCACAACTTTAACAAAAACACTCATCTCGTCAAGATCAGACTAATGAAAAGGAAAGTGACTGGTCATCTGTTACTCATCAAGCTATTGCGCATCGATTTTATATTGGTATAAAACAAAACTAGCGGCATTACTTTGAGGGTACACATGTATGTAATGTATTGTATTAAGTACATATATCAGTCAGCTAGTACCCATACCACAAGCTCTGCTTAACTTGGGGTAGATGATGTTGTGTGAATTTTAAATTTTCCATTATTATGGTAAATGAGAGCATTTACCATGATCTCGGGCCAAAAAGTGACCCGGTCCTTTGGAAGGCTTGCGTGGGGCCGAAGCCAACAGCACAGAGGCCCTTTGAGAAGTTAATCTAAAGGTGATGGCTACACATAGCGGGTATCATCCTCGAATGCACAATATGATACACCCAAAGATGGTATCCGCGAGTAGGTGTAGAGACTATTGCAAAGAAAAATGAACGAAATAAAACCAGGCTATTGTGATGGATGGATGGACTGGGTAATCGGGCTATAGGGGAGATTGCGGACGTCTGCCATAAACAAGTCAATCATAATGTTAAGAAGAGTGGCAGACGGTGACTTGCCGAATGCCATTATTATTATTATTTAGGGTAATTATAATAATAACAAGTTTCTAAGAAATTCAATATCCCAAAAAGGGGAAGATCGCGGGTCCAAGTCCCGTCGAAGTTTTTTTGGGATGTTATTTAGTTTTAGAGATTACATCCAAGTAGGAGGGATTACGCACTATAATTACAAAAACTATTACCTTATTGACTACTTCATTGGTCAGCGGTCTCAATCAAAAAATCTCAAATGATCAGTTCAACTGCTGATTTAATAATTTTATGAACAACCTATAGTTATAAAAATCCACAAACCGGCTATTACATATAATATACCTTAGAACTCTGGCATAGATTAGATTTAATATAATAAAATAATATTCTGGTTCGGAGTTAATTTAGAACCATCTTCGTAGCTCAAGAATTACTCCACCAATTTTCTTCAAACATTATCATAAAAACTGTCGATCCTCTTTCCCCACCGCCCCTTCACGTAAAACAAAGAAAATCAAATGGTTCATTTTGAATAAGCTTTGCGTATTTGTATTGTATTGTATAATACAACCAACAGAAAAATCCTTCCTTCTGTATATGTAAATGTTTCTAAATAAATAAATCAATAATGCTGGACAATTCACACAGCATTATCTAGCCCCATGGTAAGTTAAAATGCTAATGCCATGGTAAGTTAAACGCTAAGCCAAATTATTATAAACGTAAATTTTAACAATTATTAATTCATCAGTAGCTTAATTAGTTAGGTGATACATTATTTGAACAGTTAATATTATTAATGTTGAACCGTAAGAGTTGTTTAAATCATGTAATTAAAGTAATTTAATGAGATTAAACTGTTTTGACTTGACAAATTACCAACAAAACATAGGCAATATAATTAATTCAGCTCATAAAAGCCCAATAAATAATTTCTGCTCTGCATCTTTTATAATTAAAATATCTGCCTTTTTTATTAATAAAATAAATCTGTATTTTTTATATTTAAAATAATTTTGCAAAAATTCTGAGACAAGAAAAGGCAGGTTGGTTTAAATCCAAACACTACTGGTACTGTCCACGATCCTATCCATCCATGGTTGTCTGGTAAGGATCGCTCTTGAGCGATAAGACTGCCTATTGTATTTAGTTTTTTCAAGGTTTTATTTGGCTTTTTTCATTAAAACTAAGTGTGCAATAAAGAATTATCTACATATATATCACTATAAAAAGTATTAGAAATTCAGTTAAGCCATAAAAATGATGAAATTGACGACCGATGTAGCGCGGTGGGCGAAGGTCCGCCTGCGACGCAGGAGGTTGCGGGTTCGATTCCCGCCTCGGAACAATTGTCTGTACGATTTGCAGATATTTGTTCCGGGTGTTCTGGTTGTTTTCTATGTATAATAAAAAATATCTATCTATGTAATGTATTGTATTATGTATATCAGTTATCTAGTACCCATAACACAAGCTCTGCTTACCATGGGGCTAGATAATGCTGTGTGAATTGTCCAGCATTATTTATTTATTATTTGATTATAAAGGAACCCATAATAAAGTTTACTCAAACATAATTTACTCTTAACTCGTAACCCAATATAAAAACGAGAAAACCATGCTTAAAATTCATAAGGCACCTAAGAAAGTGGTATAGAGGGCATCCAAAATATCAAGAACCACAGCATAAAGCTGGCTACTTCATAAAACAGACCTTTCTGAAATGGTAGATATTTCTGAAGCATTGCGATGAATATTTAGTATTCTTTGTCTCTGACCAACTAACATGAAAAATAATTAACGATAAAGTAATGTTTTATGAAAGTGGGTTACATGGACAATGCGTGTCGGTTACAAGCCATTTTGTACACATAGATCCGCTGCGAAACTAACACATCCATTATAACTAGTTGAAAATATGATAAACTAACACATTCATTATAAGAAGTTGAAAATATCGTATATTTAAAAAAAATCTTTCTACAAATTGAAACTATAAATCCATCAATAATTAAAGATATAAAAAAAAAATTAAACTATAGTAGGTAACATTCGAATGAAGAATTATTCATCCCACCAAAACATGATAAAATTCATGCTTATTAAGACAGAAAAAAATTAGGAGGAAATACTGGAAAACTGAAAAGTCATATCATGGTTAATATCCTATTATAAGTGACTTTCACATATACACATAATAATACTAATAATACTAGGTATTCTACTAGTATGGTAAGAGAGATAAAATTTTAAACTCTAGGCACTACTAGGTAGTTTAGTTCTCTGTATCGACAAAGTACCTAAAGAGCCTATACAAAGTTTTTTTTGGTAGTATAGCTTTTTATTATGAGGGCCGACAAAGAGCGTGACGAACTACCTGCGCCGGTTCCTTATATTATATTATATGATTATAACGTCGAAGTCTTTACAGTCTGTAAAGACCATCTGCAAGCTACCACGCTATTTAACAAATAACGTAACTCGCGTTATCAGCGTTATTGCACGCAATAACGCGTGTTAAGGCGCAAATATCGTGAATAACGCGTGAACAGGCGCGAAAAGGGTTTTCACGTTAAAATGCACCTTCACACGTGTTATTCGCGCTAAAATTAGCGTAACACTGATAACGCGAGTTACGTTATCTATTAAATAGCGTGGTAGCCTTGCAGATGGTACCAGCTTCTTCACCCTGGATTGTGAAGACTAGGTTGTCCTTGCTGGGAAAGCGTGCTGCATAGTCACTTTACAGTCTAAAATAACAAATAAAAAGTATCATGGACTAACAAAACACAATTAGTCTATGGTATTATTTACCTGATCCAGAATCGTCGCCAACTTCATTCTCCTCGTCCAGATTCCTCTCACTGGCCTCGTCTTTGCTTCCAGTGAGGTAGATGATGTTGGCCTCTTTGCTATACTTCTCCACATCCACATTGTTCTTCTTGAAACTCAAGCCACTAGACACTTCCACATCACCATCAAAATCTAGGTTCTCATCCATATAAGAATAAACGTTCTTCTGCAAACAACTTATTGAAGGCGACACACTGCACTGATTTAGAATATTGTCCCACAAATTATTACCAGTTCTAAACGTACCATTTTGGTAAATGTCTTTGAAAAATCTGCCCGAAACACTTTCGACGATCTTCATTCGTTTCGCTAGTTCCTTTTGGTCTTCTGTTTCCTCAGCGAGCGCTGATTTCATGTTTATGGCTAGAGTTATTACTAGAGCGGTAATTAGTATATTTGCTAGAGTCATTTTTCTGGTTTTTGGTTTGTTGACATCGTCCCTCTTTACGTAGGCATCTGTTTTATACCTGGCCATGTTCATCGCGTCTTCATTCCATACATTGACTCTATCATAAATGTAATCCTGTTGATTTTATTTCATCCATATTTCTTTGTTGAACTAATACATCGTCCGCATTCAGATTATTTTTCGTCTCTTGGATCTGAAAATAAAAAAGGTAGGTAAATACTTTTCTAACATTTTCAATCACTACATGTATAAAACGAAGTCGCTACCCGATGTCTGTCTGTCCTTGTGTATGCTTAGATCTTTAAAACTACGCAACGGATTTTGATGCGGTTTTTTTAATGCGGTTATTATAAACCTAGACACATAGATTTCCACGCAAGTAAAGTCGCGGGGCGCATCTAGTAAATAAATAAATTTAACATATTTGGTTTTTTGCATTTAATTAAGTTTGAACAGTTAAGGCATGTATTAGCTCATCAGAAATTTAACATTATTAATCGACGTTTTTAGTTTTCATACACTTTATACGTCAAAGTTAACAAGCTAAGCTAATTGCCCGATTATCTTTCCAAGAACACCACCCTAATCACACAGAAAGGAATGATTGTCTGTAGACTGGAAAATAATAAAGTGTCTACCTAATAAAATGTATCCTAATCCGTCCATCTTCGCGAAAGCGTAACAAAGAAACTTACTTTCGCCTACTATTCATTACCAAGGATTATTCAATAACAAGATGATTCAATCAAATCGTCCGAACTGACAAGCAAATTGCTATTATTATAGTCAACGTTTACCCAAGCATACAAAATTGTGTTTTGGCACGGTTTGTGAACGCTGAGATGGAGCTTCATTAGTAATAAGCCGACCGACTCACAATTATATCTTTAATATGATTTTATTGTCTCTGTGTTACATTTTCATACAATAATTATTGTTCTTTAACAAGCTTAAAGAAAAAACTAATTGTAGAAAGTTTGATATATTATCCATAAAATTATAAAGGGAGAAAGAAATGGTTGTTCTTAGCATAATTAAAGAAAGCAAAGAAATAATATAAATAAATAAATAATGGTGGACAATCCACACATCATCATCTAGCCCCAAGCTAAGCAGAGCTTCTATTATGGGTACTAGATGACTGCTATACTTAATACAATACATTTCATAAATAGATATTTTTTATCATACATACTCGTAGATAACGACCAGAACAAATACCTGCAGATCGTACACACAATTATCCCGAGGCGGGATTAAAACCTGCAACCTCCTGCGTCGCAGGCAGACTTTCGCCCACTGCACCACAGAGGTCGAATAGAAATAAAAAAACATATATTTGGACACCGGTACAAAATACAGGCATAGACGACCGATGTAGCGCGGTGGACGAAGGTCCGCCTGCGACGCAGGAGGTTGCGGGTTCGATTCCCGCCTCGGAAGAATTATGTGTACGATCTGCAGATATTTGTTCCGGGTGTTCTGGTCGTTTTCTATGTATAATAAAAAAAAAAATCTATCTATGTAATTTATTGTATTATGTATATCAGTTATCTAGTACCTAGATAATGCTGTGTGAATTGTCCAGCATTATTTATTTATTTATAGAATAAACGAACGGAAAACAAAGTTTATCATGGGGGTAAGTGACACAAATGGGTGGTGTTAGGTCGTCAAACTATGTTTATCTCACGCACTATGCACACGTGGGTTGTACCATAAAACGTGCCTTATATGAAACAAGGAGCCTCCTTTTGAAGCTCTACAAGGAAATTAGAAAACTTTCGTGACTCACGCGGCCCCAATGTTGAAATGATCTCACTCGCGTTATGAATACCAAGCGACCTGTTTCCTGATTGGAAGATATTTTGTTAAGCAAAACCACCAAGCTGAGGCTCAATTGTCATTAAAATTGGCTAGGTTCACGTGCTGATCTTTAATCTCAGACAAAGGCCTCGGCACGCACCAACAAGAAAGAGAAACCTTTTTTGACAGAGTTGTCACATTATGATTGACGATTAGATTTGAGGCATAGGTTTGATAGAAGGCGGACCTTTTATCTAACTGGTAATCTATTAGGGCAACGAATCTAATAATTACTTGTAGACATTTTCATCGTAAACTTGCATGCAGTGGACGCATAGATTCATTGTGAAATGGGATTTTTACCATGATTTAATTTTAGAGATTTTAATAAAACTCAAAAATTAAATCATAATTAAAATTAAATATCCCTTTTTAAATGACTTTAGTGTTAATCATAGTTTCAAAAGTTATAATTGTGAAATGGTTGAGTAAAAATACACAGTTACAAAACAAATGGGAAATTTCTCCTAGACATCTTTGATGGAAATAAAACTTATCAATCAAAACGTATTAATTTCTCATGTTATGCTAAGATGTACCTTTGTTATTGTGACATATGTACAATTGTACATATGTATCCTGTTCTTAATAAATATCTTATCTATCTATCTAAATCCGGGAAAGACGGTATATGCGGTCAAAGTTTGGACTTGCAGTTATCACCCAATGGATATATCGATTCTAATGTAAATTCCAAACATTAACTAACTCGCTAAGTAAAAACCTGTTATTGTTTATTGATTCAATGCTCGTAGTCGAAAGTGGTGATAAAATGAAACGGAGAAAGCGACAGACCAGCCCACTTATCTTCATACAGAGTTTTTAAAATTGTCCTGCGATTTTTTTAAAATGAATAATGCTGGACAATTGGACCATGCTCATAATGTTGACATTGGTAATCGCTGCGTATGAATCGATTCCTCCAAAGCAGTCCGTTGATGACATTTCATCAGAGCTTCAAAGAGAATCTACCAGAGAAAAGGCAGCAGCTTCCTTCAGGGTATTATCCAATACTTCGATACTGCGATCGCCGTGTCGCCTGGTTGCGTAATGGTACAAAACCCCTTGAAATTAAATATGTAACATTGGGTTTCATGAAAATACGTTCGTAATTGAAATAAATGTTTATTTGACTCACGAGTAACGATACATAACATGGTCGTTCACGCTAGTGGTAGTTCACC
Organism: Eupithecia abbreviata; assembly: GCA_943735965.1. Classification (NCBI taxonomy): domain Eukaryota; kingdom Metazoa; phylum Arthropoda; class Insecta; order Lepidoptera; family Geometridae; genus Eupithecia; species Eupithecia abbreviata. The sequence continues at coordinate 8,806,654 of OX030997.1, read as the reverse complement.
CCCACGACACAAGATGTCTCTACTTTACAAAAGAATATCCCAAAATAAACGATTACGTTGGGAGAAGAACCCGCGAACTTCCTTCCCTTGTTTCTTATAGTACGAGTGCTAGGGTTTGTGCACTATCACTACATAGTATAAAACAAAGTCGCTTCCCGCTGTCTGTCTGTCCCTATGTATGCTTTGATAGGATTTTGATGCGGTTTTTTTATAGATAGAGTGATTCAAGAGGAAGGTTAACACTTTGAGTGCTGAAATCACACGGCATGTGTTTTCTACAAGTGACTAATATGCTTAAATCCACACTAGCGCAGCGGCTGAGAAAATACAGATCTTTGTGACTCAGCACAGCCGTAATATTTTTCGAACGAAACGCATGTGCGGCGCAACACAACCGCTGTGTAGAGCGGCAGCACGAATTTTTTAGGTTAAAAAAAAGATCGCAGTCGTCGAAAAAAAATGCCAGTCAAAGTGTTAATAAACTAATTGACTCATAGGTTTCCGCGGGCGAAGCTTCGGGGCACAGGTAGTAATAACATAAGCCTTAGAACACACCTTTTTGTGGAGACATGTTTAGCTGTAGACCTCAGTGTGATGTTCAAGATTTTGCACAGCATTGTCTGGCCTTAAAATAAGCAGAGCGTGTGTTATGGGTACCATATGACTGTTAAACACCGTACTTACACCGTAACTAATCACCTGCAGATCTTACTAGCTTCTATGGCTTGGCCAGATGTCGCTCAGTTTCGCACAGACAATAGTATGTAAGTAATTTGTTATTGTGCATAGCTTTACTTAAATATTGACATGTATCGAATCATATTATATTTAGACTTAAATAGGCAAATAACCATGTATTAGACATATAAGAGATGAACATGCTAGTGGTTTCTTTTTCACTTCTTCCACTAGTGGACAAACAATTGAAGTGAATAGTAAAATAATTTTATTTGATAATAATTTAATGTATAAAATATGACTTGTCTAAGTGCTTATTTTGTAAGCCTAAAGAAATAAATGATTTTTTACTTTTACTTTTATGCCAGATTTATTTGACTGCTGTGTTTTTCAATTCAATTTATTTATTTCAGCTTCACAAAGTACATGTTTTACACATTGTTTGTACATTGAAAACAATCCCTTATGGTGTTTCCTATATCAAAATTAATGTGTGTTATATAATAAAACTGTTATATTATTTTTATGTACAACTGACCGACATCAAGTGTAACATGTGTACCTACGGCGGAACTGAATAAATGAAATGAAATGAAATTGATAGCTCTATTTTATGTCTATGTAAGTTTATTCTAATATTTGTACGTAGGTATGTAGTGTAAGGATTTGTTTTATTTTTTCTTTTCCAATTATTATTTAAAGTGCTACCGTCTATATTGTTCCTACATGTCTAGTCCATCCTAAGATTAGGCCGCCCTTTATACCTTAATCTAAGTTTTTATTTCTGTATTGTTTTCTGTTTTGTGTGGTATAATAAAGGGGTTTCTATCTATCTATCTATGTTTTTGCAGTGCAAAAGTTCATGGTCACAAGCTTACAGATAATTAGGTACGTCCATGTGTAAACCTGTTGAAACGTCGGGAAAAAAGGTGATAAATACCCGTTGTATTAATACTATTAGGTACGACCATGTGGTCAGATTGAAATAAACGGTTAACATTTTTTGTATGGCATGGTGTTGCCGTTTTACTTTCTACATAGTTTTTGTATGACATGGTGTTGCCGTTTTACTTTCTATATAGTTTTTTACACAAAAGAATGAGGTGTAGAAATATTTTCATTTATCAATAATGCTGGTTTCGTCTGTGAAGATTTTTTTGTATTAGTCATTTCATGACTATTAGAAAAGTGTTTTTGACACTTTTTCGTGGTCACTTTCTTTTGAGTTCGTAGCGTTTGAAATCGCGTGTCGATGCTAATGGGATGATCGAATGTTTTTTGATACAAATATTGTTTGTAAAATGTTATTTCCATGTTCTAAGTAAACATATGATCCTCATTATCATAATAATTATCGTCCTAAAAACGCCCATTGTTGGCTATAGGAGAATTATTATACATCCTACTAATATTATAAACGCGAAAGTTTGTGAGGATGTATGTAAGTATGATTGTTGCTCTTTCACGCAAAAACTACTGAATGGATTTTGATGAAACTTCATAATAATATAGCTTACATATCAGAATAACACATAGGCTACAATTTATATAGATATATTGTATATTATCCAAAATATCTATAGCCACGCGGGTGAAACCGCGGGGCGCAGCTACATAGCTATCTACGTAATTTTTAGGGAGTTTTCCCAAGTACGTAAAAAATTTCGGCCTATGTCGGTCATAGGCTACATTCCTCCGGTAGAATCAATGTCCTAAGTGCTGAGATATATTTAAGTTTTATTTTAAATCACTCAAAGTCGCGCCTTTAAATCGTCAATTTTTTTTGGTATTTTTAATTTCACCAAGTAACTAGTGCTGTATTCTTTGAGGTGTATTAATTTTGAATAAATTAGTAGTTATTTGATACCATTAACTTCAAGATAAAGTTACGAGCATTCGAAGTTCATCAAAATCAGTGTTAAAGTTCGTGACAATTTTTTAATTATTTAAAAAACTAATATTTCTTCTCTTTTAACACTTTGACAGCGATTTTTTTTCGACGACTGCGATCTTTTTTTTAACCTAAAAAATTCGTGCTGCCGCTCTACACAGCGGTTGTGTTGCGCCGCACATGCGTTTCGTTCGAAAAATATTACGGCTGTGCTGAGTCACAAAGATCTGTATTTTCTCAGCTGCTGCGCTAGTGTGGATTTACGCATATTAGTCACTTGTAGAAAACACATACCGTGTGATTTCAGCAATCAAAGTGTTAAACCCTTATTACCCTTTCCAACGACCTTTACATAAGACATAAAATATATTTATTGGATGGTTATGATTAAGCAGACAGTTTTTTTTCTTTTTGAGTTTTCAGTTTGAACGTAAGTTATTCTATCTGCTTCAAATAATGCCTAGGTACTCAGTGCTCGCAGCGACGCGGAACGAGACTCGAACCGCACTCACCCCGCAGACACTCGTTAAAATAGCATTTAGTAAAATTCCTAATTCAAATTATTTCAAGACTGGTGACGCATTTTCTAACCTCTCCTGTTGGTTGTAAAGGGTGATATAGTAACCTTCAATATATAGGTAGTTAATGTGCCTATTTACTTCGTTAGAAAGTCATAAGCCTGATTAGCATGTAAGTGCCGTTCTCTACAAAAAGGTAAGTAGCACCTTCAGAAACCTCTGACTGCACTATTTCATCACTTTCTCTTGTATTTACTGGTGCATTAATATCTGCTTCAAATTTTCCATCCCACACTTGTTTTGATAGCCCCTGGGCATCAATGTCCACGAAGCTTTTCGTATCTGGCTTTGAATTACCCGCTCGCTTTGAAACTGGTCTCACTATACAGTATTTTCTAAAGTCTATTTTAATTAATTTGAACCTATGCATCTATACTAATATATATAATATTATAAAGAGGAAAGGTTTGATTTTTTGTTTGTTTGTTTGTAATGAATAGGCTCCGAAACTACTAGACCGATTTGAAAAATTCTTTCACCGTTGGTAAGCTACACTATCCCGGGTGAACATAGACTATATTTTAGTACGGATCCCTAACCTTTTTGAAAATATTCAAAAAGGTTAGGGATCCGTACTAAAACCGTGCGAAGCCGGGAAGGTCCACTAGTATTTAATACCTTTGTTTCTTTCCTTTGTTTTTTTTTATAATTGTATTTGAATGAAATGAAATGAAATGAAAGTTTATTTCTTTAGGCTTACAAATAAGCACTTAGACAAGTCATATTTGATACTATTCATTATTATATTGTTGTTCACTTCAATTTTTTGTCCACCAGTGGAAGAAGTGAGAAGAAACCATTAGTATGTTCATAACTTATGTGTCTAGTACATATGATTTGCTTATCTGTAATTTGTTAGATTTTGAGTTGGAGCAAAACTCGTTCCAAGTTTTTATCTTCTAGATAATCTGATATTTTGTAATAAGCCTTTTTACAAAGAATATGCTTCACAATTTTTTTAAATTTATTTATTGATAATTTTTGCAACTCACTTGGAGTTTTGTTGTAGAAGCGTATACATTGCCCTTTAAAAGATACACTTATCTTATGTAGTCTAGTTGTGGGAACGGCGAGTTTATTCTTATTTCTAGTATTTACATTATGTATATCGCTTTTTTTAATGAATCGATTGATGTTTTTATGAGTGTACAACAAGTTTTCATAAATATATTGACATGGTACTGTCATTATGTTTATGTCTTTGAAGTTATTACGTAGGGATTCTCTGGGACCCATAATGGTATAAATGAATGGTATAAATAATATGTATAATAGTAAAGTAGATTAAACGACATCAGTGTACCAACATGTACCTACCTATGGTGGAATACATGATTTCAACTAACCGCGATGTTTGTAAATCCACTATTTGTATGAAATTTGTAATTATAAGTTCATTTGCGGGTAACCTAGTTTTTTCACCTTCAATTATCTTCAAACCTGTCTTACCTTCGTCAGGTGTACTCAGGTGGGCACGTCCACATTTTTTACATCCGGTCGAACTCATGACTAGAACATTCCCTTTTAACTACTTAACTAGAAGAGCCAGTTGTCGGCCAATCTAGGCCTGCTATAGAAGCTACGAAACATAGAGACATGTTTTTATTTGTCGGTGGTAAACCGACACCGTTTTAAAAAATGTTTTACAAGTCAAGTTACGTAAAATATTTTTTAACAGAATGTAACGTAAATTTTATTTTAAAATGATTTATTTCTGATAAAACTGAAAGAATAAATAATTATGTATAAGGTTTTAAGCACACGTAGTTTTTGGGCTGACTGATCTGGTTCAGCGCATCACCATTGCCATACAGCCAGAGTCTTGGGGATTAGAATCTCGTAGTGGTTATATTTATTTGTAAATAAATTATCTTAGGTACATATGCTTGACGACCGATGTGGCGCGGTGGGCGAAGGTCCGCCTGCGACGCAGGAGGTTGCGGGTTCGATTCCCGCCTCGGAACAATTGTGTGTACGATCTGCAGATATTTGTTCCGGGTGTTCTGGTCGTTTTCTATGTATAATAAAAATATCTATCTATGTAATATATTGTATTATGTATATCAGTTGTCTAGTACCCATAACACAAGCTCTGCTTACCATGGGGCTAGATAATGCTGTGTGAATTGTCCAGCATTATTTATTTATTTATTTATATGCTTACTTTTCAAGTCTTTATGCGATGGTTTCTAATATTTTCTTTAATTTTAGTATGCATCACAAAAGCGGATATGAAAGTTATAAATTTTTTTTAGTAACGTAAGTTAAAAGTTTTGACTTCCATCACACTAAAGCAAAGATGTGGTCGAATTTTTATTTTTTATTTATTTATTGACATAGTAACATCATTACAGGTTTTTTTATTAAGCCCTAAGGCGATGTTATAACTAGGTACTTATACTAAAAATTACATATTTTTGTACATACACACAATACTAATTAATTAATAATTACAAATTAAGATGGAGCACGCTTTTCCAGAAGGAACTTATACACTCGGGATATGAAGACTCTGAGATTATTCTCTACCGTAAAGCAGAGCTGGGAAGTTCGTTCCACTGTTTAGTGATACCTTATCCAAAGTTACTTTTTTCCGACATCAACGACTGATTGACTTGATATAACTTGTTTGCAGTCCGACAGACACTACTTTTCTTATGATACGAGTAGATTTTCCCTCATTCAAGGAATACGGTCAAGATTCTTTAGCGTTATCGAATATTAAACCGATGAGTTTCAATTATTATCATTAAGGGATTAGTAAAATGGTTTGAAATTGATAATATCCGAAAGTTGTGGAGATATATTTTTATTTTTTATTTTTTTGTATTATTCTAAATTTATTGGGGCTATTGGAGGTTTAAATCAAACTTCTTTACGAAAAATAATAGCTTTTTATTCTTTTTTATTTTTTATTTTTTTAAATTTTTACTGGACATAGTTTATAGTTAAAGTGCAATAAAGAATTTTCTATCTATCTATCTATATTTTTTTATTGAAAAGTGTAGTTTTAATTAATTTTCAAATTAAAGTGTGTAATAAGTATGCCTTTTGTGTATTATTTTTTTACTAATTCTATTTTGGTTGACTGTACTTAAATTGAGAAAAAAAGAGTTGCAGAACGAAGAGTATAGCTTTTTTACGATTCATCACATCAACTCACCAGTAGTTGGGACAAGATTCTTTGTGTGAGTTGACGAACGACCCGATCCTATTCTATAAATACTTTTATGAAAAGTTGACCATTATTATCATTTTCAATGCTATTTACACATATTTATATTTTATATGCGTAATATTCATTGTGTCTCTATGTGAGCAAAGTGGCGAGCTGAAACTAGCTGTGATTTCGCTGACTGTATCACTTTTAAACATAATAACAAAAGTAAAGTTATAAAAGCAAAAACAAACGTAGCATAACCAGGTTTACCGCTAATTTCCCTAGAATCACGGCTCGCTTTGCTCTCGAAATCAAAAGTCTATCATGAGTCCATGCAACCGTAGCTCTAGATTAGAGACATGCCATGCCAAGAGTTATTATTGTGTCGCCTACTCCTACTGAAATAGAAGTAATAATCAGACATTAGCGTTTTTTTACCCGACTGCGGCAAAGTTTATCTACATTAAAGGATATTTATTTAGCGGTAAGGATTATTTAGCAGTCTATTACCGGATGTTATACATGATTTAACAAAACGGGGGCGGAATTAACAACTTCGTTTTGACCCAATGTTTGTTAAGTGTTTTTAATTAACATCAAGACGAGGTGCAATGTTTCGTCGATTCAATATAATTATTTTTTATGTGTTCGTAAATTTTCTCTAATTCAATTATGTACCGATTTTGAAAATTATTTCGCTATTGTTTAGAAAATAATCCCGATCTGGTCCCACAAAAATGTTATTCCCGAGGGTATCCCGCAAAACTTAAATCCAAATAGGTTTTGAGTTTCTTCAAAACAATAAAATCATATTTATTTAAGTTTAAGTTCGGTTAACACACAATAAACCTCTTAATATCTTTTTTTCATTTTTGTGTTATACCAGAGTTTCCGTTTTTTAGAGTACTTACCTACTTGTTTTATTCTTTGTCAAGAAAGTGTACAAGATTGGAAAACGCGCAAAGTTCGTATGTATGTCACTTGAGTAGGTACGAGTTATGTCTATTTGTCTTGACCGCAGAAAGCTCTAAGTTTGAGTAAACACGCGGAGAAAAGGTTTCAATGGAAAAGTTTGGTTTCGACATCCGACCATTCATTATAATTACCACCTGGCTGTTGATGGAGATTAAAAAAAAAAGCCAACAACTACAAAAGCTTAGAAAACTAAAATAACTTTATCTAATAATATATAAAGGTTTGATAACAATTTACGGTATGGAAACTCTTTTGTAATGTTATAAAGAGGAAAGGTTTGATTTTTTGTTTGTTTGTTTGTAATGAATAGGCTCCGAAACTACCGGACCGATTTGAAAAATTCTTTCACCGTTGGGAAGCTACACTATCCCTGGTGAACATAGGCTATATTATATTTTCAAAAAGTTAGGGATTCTTACTAAAACTCCAATAATATAACGTGGTAACCAAGGTGTAAAAATTCACATAATAAAGTGAAAAAACCGCGGGGAACAGCTAGTCTAATAATATATGTACACAGGTTTACAGTTCTTTGATTTGAGTGGTGGTCGTGACTTATAGAAATGGTTTAAAGTTCTAGTAGGTTTTGATTAACATTGTGATATTTTTTTTAAATAAATTTCTAAACTTAAACAGGCATTTTTAAACGATCGGGGAGAGGTCAGGCGTAGTACCAACAGTCTTACGTGTTTTCCAGAATATGGTGATTTTCCTGACTCCGGAATGCTATTGTGATTACTCGCTAGAATAAACTCATTAACAACTACTGGCCCGACCCGGGATTTGAAACCCGGACCTCTATCAGCGGTTGAACTTCAGCATTTATACAATCTCGCTGGATACAATACAATAGAGTACAGAATTACTAAGATTTACAATCTACATAGTGACATAGTTGACGTCGCTTTACCACCTGTCGCGGGGAAGTGTGTTAATGTGAATGACATTCTTTTGAAAGTATGTAGTCGATGAAGAACGCATCTTACAACTAGTTATACGTTGGAACGTCTAGACTTGGCAACGAGGGAAATAGGGACAGAGACCTGCGTTTGGATACTCGATGGTATCGAGAAGTCTTCGAGGCTCGGGACAGTCCATTTTTGTATGGGATTTAGTTTAGTGTATCCCATGTGCGGAAAATTAATATGGAATTTCAATACAATAATTTGAATTTAAAAAACTATTTCGAATTCCTTTGTTTTACAGTCTTGAATTATTAATTATTATTAACTAGTTTCTGCCCGCGGCTTCACACGCGTTGTTTCTATGGAAACGTTTTTAGGTTATATCTATCCCATGGGAACTGATTTATGGGAACTGAATTTCCCTGAATGCAAAATTTCAGGCCAATCCCTTGAGTAGTTATGGCGTAAATAGGTAACAAACATCCATACATCCTAACATCTAGCCATCCAAATTTTACTTGGCTCGTTAACCTAGGCTCTTTTACAGCCAATTATTTATTAATATTGATGTGTATATAAATAGGAATAAATAAACATACATAAATATAAATAGACAGGGCGCTTTGGCGCTCATTGGGGGAGGCCTATGTGCAGCAGTGGACTAATATAGGCTGATGATGATGATAATAATAATAAATGAATAATGCTAAACAATTCACACAGCATTATCTAGCCCCAAGGTAAGCAGAGCTTGTGTTATGGGTACTAGATAACTGATATACATAATACAATAGATTACATAGATAGATATTTTTTATTATATGATGATGATATAAATAAATAGGAATGACTGTCTGTTTGTTTCTATTTTCTTTCCACAGAAGTGGAAGGTGGTGGTTGTGTGGCGGTGTGGTGGGTGGGGTATGACTTCAGCGAGCACCCTTTATTATTATTAGTGTTAACATTTAACCGTGGTTAACACTTTGATTGCTGAAATCACACGGTATGTGTTTTCTACAAGTGACTAATATGCGTAAATCCACACTAGCGCAGCGGCTGAGAAAATACAGATCTGTGTGACTCAGCACAGCCGTAATATTTTTCGAACGAAACGCATGTGCGGCGCAACACAACCGCTGTGTAGAGCGGCAGCACGAATTTTTTAGGTTAATAAAAAGATCGCAGTCGTCGAAAAAAAATCGCAGTCTTAGACCTCGAATAGGTTGTGCCAAATGTTTAGCAATAAAATTAATTCGTGAATTACTTTAATTACCCGCTGAAATCAGAGCGGAAACACGAGACTCGTGTTTATAAGGTTTATATTTTGAAAATACATAAAATATGAATTTTAATATTATTTAAGATGCACACTTAAGTCTTGTACAAAACGTAATAATTGTAAGGGGAAGCACTCACTACCAAACCACAAGTTATTCTCAGAATCTATACTAATATTATAAAGAGGAAAGGTTTGATTTTTTTGTTTGTTTGTAATGAATAGGCTCCGAAACTACTGGACCGATTTGAAAAATTATTTCACCGTTGGGAAGCTACACTACAACATAGGATATATTATATTTTCAAAAAAGTTAGGGATCCGTACTGAAACCGTGCTAAGCCAGGAAAGTCATATAGTAACTTATATTGGTAATGAGAGCCCTAAACAAGTGTCATGTACTTTAAATGCAATAAAGAAAAAAAAAATTTTTATATTGTGACCCAGGAGTCTAATATAAAGTAACGTCTTTTTGCGTTGCTTTGCCGGAAGACCAACGTTGGTTGCTAGCATGCTAGTCATCCAACTCATGCTGACGCAAAGCCATTTTGTCACTGGATTTACACACTAACACGTTTCCTCTTAGTTTTTTATTTTTTATTTATAATAATGCTGGACAATTCACACAGCATTATCTAGCTCCAAGGTAAGCAGAGCTTGTGTTATGGGTACTAGATAACTGATATACATAATACAATAAATAACTTAGATAGATATTTTAATTATACATAGAAAACGACCAAAACACCCGGAACAAATATCTGCAGATCGTACACACAATTGTTCCAAGGCGGGAATCGAACCCGCAACCTCCTGCGTCGCAGGCGGACCTTCGTCCACCGCGCCACATCAGTCGTCAAACTCAATAATATTAGTATTAAGACAACTTTTTTTTTATATTTTTAATATCATTTGTCATTAGCACTTTGACTGCTGAAATCACACGGTATGTGTTTTCTACAAGTGACTTATATGCGTAAATCCACACTAGCGCAGCGGCTGAGAAAATACAGATCTTTGTGACTCAGCACAGCCGTAATATTTTTCGAACGAAACGCATGTGCGGCGCAACACAACCGCTGTGTAGAGCGGCAGCACGAATTTTTTAGGCTAAAAAAAAGATCGCAGTCGTTGAAAAAAAATCGCAGTCAAAGTGTTAAAAAACATTTAAATCATAATAGCATTTATTTAAAAGGCACTTCAGAAACTTTACATACTTTTCCGAGTGAAACAGCGATAGAACAATATTCAAAGGTTATCGAGTCATAAAGTTCGATGTTTAGACATTGACTACATGTTCGTCAAATAGCCAAAATCTCAACAGGGTCATCTTTCGAATGAAGTTCAAAACTGAGAGTGGTTGACCTTGTTTACATAATTTATATTCTATATATATACAGGTTGATTCAAATATTATATTTTTAACTTACCGTTATCCATTTTTTTTTCTAATGTAATGTTTTTAATGTATTAAATAATAATGTCCTGTGTGGTCCTTTCCTTAAAGCCAATCAGCATAAATTTGCCCAATAATTCTACTCTACGTTTTATAGATTTCTTTAAAACGAATGTAACGACGAACGTCCCAATGTAAGTAATGAAATAATAAAACTAACAGCTAAAACTCGCGAACTTTAGATACATTATTCAGTGACAAAATGGCTTCCCTAAAGTTTCAAACGACAATTGCAAACATTGCTTTATCTATTAGCAACAAAATCAACGTTCAATAAACAGGCTGTTTTTTTAATCTTTCGGATAGATTTCCATTCAAAGTAAAATATTTAAAAATAAACGAAGTATGCAGTTATTATGTTCTTATAAATCGAAGGCATGAGTCCTTACACGACTTTTCTGTAACTCTCGTGGTTTAGGACTTTGCCATCAACCCCTTCTCAAAAAACCACCCTTTATAGTAATATGAATTGTAAACAATACAATACGCTTTATTGCATATCAAGACAGAGAAAAAAATCAGTAAAGAACAAACAAATAAAGATACAGATGCACAATGGGCACTGGGCAGCCTTATCGCTAAGAGCGATTTCTTCCAGCCAACCTTTGTATGGACATGTAGCTACAGTATATTTATATATCTATGTAAATGACACAAGCCCACACTTGAATGCACATTTTTGTGATTTACGGTAACCGTGTGCCGTGATCTGCGAAAACCTTAAATCATCTATCACAAATGTAAAGACCTACATTAAATATAGGACTCTTAACACTTTGATTGCGATTTTTTTCGTAAACTGCGATCTTTTTTTTAACCTAAAAAATTCGTGCTTCCGTTCTACACAGCGGTTGTGTTGCGCCGCACATGCGTTTCTTTCGAAAAATATTACGGCTGTGCTGAGTCACAAAGATCTGTATTTTCTCAGCCGCTGCGTTAGTGTGGATTTACGCATATTAGTCACTTGTAGAAAACACATACCGTGTGATTTCAGCAATCAAAGTGTTAACATACATTTTATTTTTAGCAATAGTTTGTACCTGTACTTTGGACCATCATTCTTAATAAACCACCTGTATATGGTAACTGGATATTTTTCTGGTTTTTGATTCCGGTTTCATCGTAGAAAGTGACCGCCCTTTCCGAAATATTTCGTTCCGCACCATAAAATACGTTTTTAAAGATGTAATTTTTAAGGTTATCGCAACAACTCACTGGATGAAATCGAAAAATGCAATATCTCGAAGATGATTTCAATAAACTTTCTATACCTTTTTGCTACACATTTCAACTTTTTGTTGGATCCGTCTGACTTAACGCAATTCTGCGTTTTTTTCACCATAAATTATTTTTTCAATTTGAATTTAAAAGCTATTCAAATGTGATCTAAGCGGGGCCGCATGCCCCGATGTTATTTTCAATCCCGTTATTTAACTACGTGCCAATTGTATCTAGTTTTTTAAAGTTTTATTTTACATTGTCATTTTATACTTAGTGTGCAATAAAGAATTATCTATCTATCTATCTATCTACGTGACTTATACCTTTCATTTGTGATGTTTTTATTTCTGGAAACGTTCTCTATGCACTAACCTATGTAGGTACCTGCGCTATGCAAGTAAAGTTAAATAAAGGCTAGCGTCGACAGGCTGGCTTTGGACGCTTCGCACTGACCGCATCAAACGGATTTTAGTATTCTTTGTAAAGTTTGCCATAGATATGATTTTACAGGTCCGCACCGGTGAGTTCGCATCGGACTGACGACGTCAATATTGGCGATACGTTTAGTGTGGATGACTTTATTTGGGTTGCTCTGTTTGCCTTTCCTCCCCTCCTGCTCTCCACGTCACTATTCTCATTCGTATTAAATTCGTCCGATTGCTACGAAAATCAGGATATCAATATTTAAAATACGTTTGCAAATGGCGGTCGCGTCGGCAATCCGCTGCGGTTAGTAGTAGTGGACGCACCACCCAGCATTATGCTAAAAAATCCGATTTGCGCGGATCGTCCGGTGACGGCCTGTCGGCACTAGCCTTAATGACACCGTAGATAAAAATTCAACATAAATGGTTATTCGGCAATGCCATAACAACTGCCCGAGGAGTGCCGGGTGAAATGCATTATGCTGAACTACATAATTGGTTCGAAGCATGCCGAATTACATTCCAATGGCAATGGTTAGTAACAGCGTAACTCATACTTTCGCTTTTAGGAGCTTGGTTTAAGTATTCGTTTTCGTATGTAGTATTTTTGTAGGTTTACAGACAGACAGGCTAAGGTTAATACCCGAAGGTGTTTTTGTGTGTGTAAGGCACCTACAGCTATTTAATATTATTACAGTTTCTGCCCGCGTTGTTTCTATGGTAACGTTTTAAGGTTATTTTTATTAAGTAAGTAAGGTAAAGTATATTTTATTGCATGAAATAGGTACATGTGTAGTGTATACAGGTGTTGAGGTATAAATGTGATTCAATGTATTTCTACCGTTAAATGTGCAATGTCAGATTTACAATTTGAGTGTAATGAAATTAAATTAAATTTTATAGATATAATTAAAATAAAAAAAGTGTAGATAGGAATACAGCAGATAATAAGAATTGATTTTAAAACAAAAATCAAACTTAAGAATAACGAATGTCATGGAGTGGTTAAATCTTTGTCAGTAATAAAATATCAATTAAAATATCTATCCCATGGAAACTGATTTATGGGATAAAAAGTAGCTTATGTTTTATTTCAGGCCTGGAACTACCTGTATGCAAATTTCAACCCGATCCGTATTTGCGTGAAAGAATAACAAACATCCATACAAATTTCGCGTTTATAATATTAGTAGGAAGTAGGATTTAGGAGAGATTTGATTTATTTCATTTGGGACTAGCTTCTGCCTGCGGCGTCACGCGCATTTTTTTGGAATAAAAAGTAGATTTTATGTTATTCCAGAACTTTATGTTTGCTAAAATTCAGCTTGGTCTATTCAACAAATGAATCAGCTTCTTGCTCTATAGTTTATAAACAGCAGCCGAAAGCCCAGCTGTGGGCTAAGTGCGATCGTCATTAGAATTGATAATTGATAATTCAAATAGCATTCCACACGCATAATCTAGCCCCAAAAGCTTAGCTTGTGTTATGGGTACTAGATAAATGATATACATAATACAATACATTACCTACATACTCGTACTTAACTAGATTATTTCGTGATACATAAAAAACACCTGGAATATCTTATCTACACATAACACACACACACACACACCCTCTCACACCCTCACACACACAAAACACATTTAATTAGATGTAATTTAATTTATTTGAAGTCGCTTTAAAGTTCTTAAAACACGCCCAATTATTTATTTTCTTAAGTGTTAATGAATGAATGAATGAATGAACACTTTATTGTACCCAAAATAACACCTTATATCTAAATCTCACATAACAACAGTACAGGCGGCCTTATCGCTTAAAGCGATTTCTTCCAGGCAACCAGGGATGAAGAAAAAGATATATTATACAAAGAGTTGGTAGAGCACAAACAAACAGTAATAGAGAAGTAAAAATAAGATTACAAACTTAAAGTACAAACTTGACGACCGATGTGGCGCGGTGGGCGAAGGTCCGCCTGCGACGCAGGAGGTTGCGGGTTCGGTTCCCGCCTCGGAACAATTATGTGTACGATCTGCAGATATTTGTTCCGGGTGTTCAGGTCGTTTTCTATGTATAATAAAAAATATCTATCTATGTAATATATTGTATTATATATATCAGTTATCTAGTACCCATAACACAAGCTCTGCTTACCATGGGGCTAGATAATGCTGTGTGAATTGTCCAGCATTATTATATATTATTATGTTTTCTGCTCGAATAGAATAAATGAATCAGCAGAGTTGTAAACACCGTCGCCGGTATCGAAGTAAAAAAGCAAAAGTGGTGGACAAATGGAACCGAGTTTCCTTGTAGAAAGTCGCTGGTGAGATTCCATTCTAAAGATTATTAAGAACCATGAAGGCGTTCTATGCATCTACTTGATGAGATTTGATTGAGATTATAATCAGCCCTCTTTCAATATTGTGTTGAGCAAGCTGTATTGAGGTCACGGGTTCAAATCCCGAGTCGTGTCCAATTAATATATAATTAAATAAATAAATAATGCTGGACAATTCACACAGCATTATCTAGCCCCATGGTAAGAAGAGCTTGTGTTATGGGTACTAGATAACTGATATACATAATACAATACATTACATATATAGATATTTTTTATTATATAAAGAAAACGAGCAGAACACCCGGAACAAATATCTGCAGATCGTACACACAATTGTTCCGAAGCGGGAATCGAACCTGCAACCTCCTGCGTCGCAAGCGGACCTTCGCCCACCGCGCTACATCGGTCGTCGAATATAGTAGGTCGTCGTATAGGGTGTTTTCAAGCAAGAATGAATAAATTAATAAATAATGCCGGACAATTTACACAGCATTATCTAGCCCCATGGTAAGCAGAGCTTGTGTTATGGTTACTAGATAACTGATATACATAATACAATACATTACATAGATTTTTATTTTACATATAAAACAACCAGAATACCCTGAACAAATATCTGCAGATAGTACAAACATTTGTCTCGAGACGGGGATCGAATCCGCCACCTCCTGCGTCTCAAGCGGATCTTCGCTCACCGCGCCATAGAGGTCGCAGATGATTAATTATTTACATTGCCATCCCAAAGTCAGGATGTTTGTGATGTTAGACCCACGGTAGTGCCTCGGAAAGTATATCAAGCGGTTGGTCGTGCGCTTGACCTCTCCACGGTCATGTCGGTCTGCCGACCCATCGGAATTTACGGATGAGAATAAGAGAACAGAGAGTGCGTCTGTTTTTGCGCACGCTTTTGCACTAAAATGTCCTGCGCGCAAGGCTTCGTCTTTAGTTAACATTTTTAATTTTAATTTTGTTGATTTTAGTGTTTAATAGGTTAAATTTGGGCCAATCGCTGTGTAAAATACTGAGATTATTGTAAAACTGAGGTTAAGTATTTTTTATTTTGATCGTACGAGTATATGTATAGATACTTAAGTATACATGATGTTGATTTATACCAAATATACGCTACGGATGAGACTTTTTTATTTTTTTATTTATGAAATTCCTTACACGCTCGCAGAGCAATTTAATTAGCTTTATCACATGTTTAGGTACCTACTTGCATAAATCTTTTTTACCTGACTATACTCAACAGCTTCAATAATTTGGTGGTGTCCGAGTGAGGATACAGGCGACTGGGCCCATACGTAACTAGGACCGCGGTCCCAGTTACCTGATCACATTTTTGAATCGGTCGACTGGGACCATATACCTAATTTGCTTTAATGTACAGTTAACAGAAAAATCAAGTTACATAACTCAGGATTTATTTTATGTAGTATTACAGTAAAGTATTTTTTTAGTAAGAATGTCAAAAAAACTATATGCGAATGATTCCTACAGTCAAGGACATCCAAAAAGGGCTGCCCTTCAACAGTAGCAAAAATATTAAAATCAACAAATGATAAGTGGGACAGTGCGTCCCAATTTCTTCTGTCTGAGTAAGCAGCAAGTCTCTGTTCAGATTATCAGCCGTGGTTGAAATACGGCCTGTAGGACATCGTCAATATTTATTTTAAAAAAGTTGATCAGATACAAAATATATTCACATCAAAATCATTAATCGTCGATATAAACGGGTTAACTACGACCCTTACTTCAATCTATGTCCACTAACGGAAAAAAATAAAAATAACATATACATACGTACCTCTAGCATTTGTCAACAAAACTGGTAAACTAACATTTTCTATACTTAATGCTTACCTTACTCTGTAAGCATTAATATAAATAATAAAAAAATAAAATGTTTTATTTCGGTAACTTATAAATTAAACATACATGTATTGGAGTCCCCCCTTTAAGCAAAATTTGCTTGTATTAGAGGAAACCGCTCTTGCCAGATTAATGATTAACATTACGCACATATAATATCAAATTGTGAAAATAAAAAATGTATATCAAATAGATATATATCCTCTCAATCTTTTCCCACCAACGGAAGAGGTGGAAAATAACAAATATCTGTAGCATTTGTCAACAAAACTAGATTATAGAGAAACTACGAGTAAATCAATTCATACATTGCTGCGTTGCGTGCCCACGCGACGTCGAAGCTATTCCTACGGATGGGTAAGCGCATTCCCAGCTTAACTTTTCAATGTTAAATGCATCATCATCATTTGACGACCGATGTGGCGCGGTGGGCGAAGGTCCGCCTGCGACGCACGAGGTCGCGGGTTCGAACCTGCCTCGGAACAATTGTGTGTACGATCTGCAGATAATTGTTCCGGGTGTTCTGGTCGTTTTCTATGTATAATAAAAAATATCTATCTATGTAATGTATTGTATTATGTATATCAGTTATCTAGTACCCATAACACAAGCTCTGCTTACCATGGGGCTAGGTAATGCTGTGTGAATTGTCCAGCATTATTATTATACACTCATTTATTAAAATTCTCGTATAAAATACATTTTTTACTATAGAAAATACAATAAAATTGTATAAAACTATTCTACAGTAAAAAATATATCAAAACGGTAGATCACCGACCGCGAAGCTAGGCTCAAGCGGCCGGTGACTAGGGCTGCAAAGAAAGGAACTTCCTGACGATACGTGCCGAGTCCAAGAGTACCGCCTTCTGGATCTGGCCCTTGATCCAACTTCCTAGCGAGAGTATCTTCAGGTGTTGATCGAGGCTCTTCGCTATTACGCCGTTAACCGAAACGACTATCGGGACTATGGTCGCTGAATCTACATCCCACATGCTGACAACCTCGTTAGCCAAGTCAAGATATTTGCTAAGTTTATCTTTCTCAGCTCTAACGAGGTTAGCATCACCGCCCTCCGTTCTAACCGATCTATCAGTACAATATCAGGCTTATTCGCAAGAATAGTCCTGTCCGTAATGATAGATCGGTCCCAATAGAGCGTGGCACGGCCATTTTCAAGAACTGGCGCCGGTGTGTACTTATAGTACGGAACTTCAGGACCAGTAAGGCCGTATCGGAGAGCAAGTTGCTGGTGTATAATTTTGGCTACTTGGTTGTGTCTGTGCAAGTACTGAGAGTTAGCAAGGTGCGAACAACCCGAAAGTATATGACGGAGGGTCTCCCCAGGAAGATGACACGCTCGACAAATATCGATCGTGCCGTCTTTCATGATATACTTTCGATAATTGTTCGTCTTTACCACCTCGTCCATAATTGCACAGACAAAACCTTCGGTTTCCCCAAAGAGGTCACCAAAGCGTAGCCAGTTCACTGAGCTTAGGAGATCTACATCAGGTCCTGTGAGAACCTTGTAGAATCTCCCATGCAGCTCTTTGCTCTCCCATATAGTCTTCCGGTCCTGGATGCTCATCACCACAGGTTTGCGCCAGTTATCGTTAGCCAAGGAAAGAGGGGTAAGGTTCTTATCTACTGCAACCACATCGCGATGCATCTGGTATTCAACTTGTAAAAAGTGATTTCTGAGATTGCATACCTCACGGTTGTGTAGATTATTATTATTATGTCTCTCATTTACCATGATCTCGGGCCATAAAGTGACCCGGTCCTTTGGAAGGCTTGCGTGGGGCCGAAGCCAACAGCACAGAGGCCCTTTGAGAAGTTAATCTAAAGGCGATGGCTACACATAGCGGGTATCATCCTCGGGTGCACAATATGATACATCCAAAGATGGTATCCACCAGGTGTAGAGACTATTGCAAAGAAAAATGAAAGAAATAAAACCAGGTTATTGTGATGGATGGATGGACTGGGTAATCGGGCTATAGGGGAGATTGCGGACGTCTGCCATAAACAAGTCAATCATAATGTTAAGAAGAGTGGCAGACGGTGGCTTGCCGAATGCTGGATGGGTTCCATAAAAAGCCGGAGTAAATTACCGGAGAGGAACAACATCGGCGCAAACGACTGAGGGGTGTCGAGAGGTGCGGCCCCGATTTCACCATCACGAAGACTGCTCGTGAGCGGGTTTCCTCGCTATTACGCCATTAGACACTTCCACCCCCGAGTCTACATCCTAAGATGCATCTCTCGCGACTCCACTCAGACCGGCCAATGAAGGCAAGCAAGAGGTGGGGGTCTGGTTCTCTTGGGATGCGACTCCGCTAGCGGAGACGAGAACCAGGAACTTCCCCTGGAGCACTCGGTACCCGTGGTGTCGCTACTCACCAACAGCTCGCCACAAGCTGCCCTGCGGGCTTATTATTATTATTATTATCATCATCAGCAGCGTGCTAGACTTTGTGAAGTGCACTGGATGTCTTCCCACTGCAACATCTGGTTCGAGGTAAGCTTTCATTCTTAGGTTTATTCATTAATTCTTTAGTTTTCAAATTAATTTAAATATTTTTTTACTCTACATGTGATATTATGCATTGTTGAAGTTTGTATTTTAGTTTTTAAAGATAACCTTGCTGTTACCTCGTTGTTTTCTGTTATTGTTAACTTTTCGTTCAAAAATGTCGAAGTTGACATAAAATATCTTGGATTCTAAATCGGAGTATAGCTAGTATATCTGAATATAATTAACATTGGGGTGATCGCAGGGCTTCGATAGATGGAAGTGGCTCAAGACAGCTAGTTGTTGGGAGGTCTATGTCCAGCAGTGGTTATGTGGGCTGATATTATGTATTTAATGTAAGTTTTTTGTTGTACTTGTTGTTGGGGGATGTTGCCGCTTGTATAATCAAGATTGTTTTCGAATTATATTACTTATAAAGAAGTCTGATTAATTCTAAAATATATAACGTTCTAAGTATATACGAAAATGTCTACGATAGGTTATGTAATATTTCAAGATATTTAACCGACTTTGAAAAAAGGAGGAGGTACATGTACGCCACCTGCTGTAGGCTATCCGTCGCGCATCGGATGAAAAAAAATTATTATTTAAATCTTGGTTATATAAAATTTACTTTCATAAAAGCGCAATGCTTCAATGTGTATGAAATCAAACGTGTTAAGAATCAAATAAAATAATGTTAATTACACACGCGGTTTTGAACACAAGAATGTTATAATTGCTGTCTATTTGGTCAACTTAATTATATGGGATACCGTTAACCAATGCGGATAGCCGATGCGTGTCACACGGGGAAATCGATGCGGCGATTATTTCTATTGACTCGTGAGTTATTTGGCGGTCAGGGCTTCTCTAATATCTGTTTATCTGCATTTAAGCCATAACTATTACACTGGCGATTCACGAGCGAGTTAAATGCAAGGCGAGTGCGGAGCGAGGTCGCGCCAAACTCGCCGGGAAAATACCGCGGAAGTGTAGCGAGCTCTACGTCACAAATCCAGGCCTTTAGTATACAAAAGGGAATCGCGCCATTAATCTTTTAAAATGTACCTACCTATAAGGCTTTAACTAACATTATTCGCCGTCGACCCGCGCGAGTTCACTCTGTACGCATATCTAAAATTCTAATTAGACAAAACGGTGAAGATATGGAGAAAATGGCGGACTTTCTCACCACATGTCAATATATGAATATGATAGCATGTATTCGTTCCAGGTAATGTATTATGTATGAAAACTTTTGAAACTATCATGGTTATCAACACTAAAGTCATTTAATACGGGAGATTTACCATGATTTCATTTTTGAGTTATCCAATATTTATTTTTTATTTTGGAATTTGTAATATTTATTATTTGTTTTTTTAGTATTCTTATTTAGATAAACTGTGGTACACCCCCTGCCTTTTCTTAAATTCATATAATTCTTTCCATCCAAAGATTGCCTGGAAGAGATCGCTTCTAAGCGATAAGGCCGCCCATTGTTCCTGTCGCATATAATGTATTTTTGTAATGATTAATTTGATTATGGTGTACAATAAAGAATTTTTGTATTGTATTGTATTGTAATATTTCGGCACAGTTTCATGCGCCATGATCACGGAATAACAAATCAAATCATGGTAAATATCCCGTTTTAAATGACTTTAGTATTATATATTGTCATTGGCACGTCTAACCTTGTGTTAGGGGTACCACCTCTACTTTTTTGGTTCCAGATGATGCTGTAAAAAAGTATCCTATATAACATGATAACATCATACTACACGTAGAATAAGTTATATAAGATCTGTTACTTTTCTATGGTCTGAAATAAATTATTTAATTATTAATTTATACAAAGGTAGTAGGTATACCATGGACTGGGTAGCGCAAGAATACCCCATAGTATAAATACTCTAGTAACTAATGCCGGAAAAGTGTAAACAAATGACCCAGCTTCAAATTGAGCAAAGCTTGTTGGTGTTGATAATGCAAAAGATGTGTAGAATGTCTACGAGGTCAACCGACGACCTTCGATCATATGTGAAGCTCGCGGTAAAGATTGGATGAGGGCAGTAAAACACCGGTCACCGTAACGAACCTTGGGGGAGGCATGTCCAAAATCTATCAGTTGATATTAGGAGAATGATGAATAATCGGTATTGATCCCGGATCCATACCGCAATGCTTGAAAACGAAAGTTTTCAACCAGTGCGTCCTACCCGTTATGACCTACGGAGCTGAGACGTGGACACTCACGATAGGGCTGGTCCACCAGTTCAAAGTCGCTCAGCGAGCTATGGAAAGAGCTATGCTCGGAGTATCTCTGAAGGATAGGATTCGCAACGAATACATCCGACAGAGAACTAAAGTTATCGACATAGCTCTGAGAATTAGCAAGCTGAAGTGGCAGTGGGCCGGCCATATCTCGCGAAGAACCGACGGCCGCTGGGGTAAACGTGTTCTTGAGTGGAGACCACGACTCGGTAAACGTAGTGTAGGACGCCCTCCGACCAGGTGGGATGACGACCTGCGAAAGACTGCAGGTAGATGCTGGATGCGTCAAGCCGAAGACAGGGCGCTATGGCGCTCATTGGGGGAGGCCTATGTCCAGCAGTGGACTAATATAGGCTGATGATGATGATGATGATAATGATCCCGGATCCGTATGCCCAGCGTGGGGATTGTGGGCGTGAGGATTGATTACCCCGTAATAATAGCCAATAAGCCGCATATTAGGGAAAGTCTACTTCGAGCTGTGGATTGCTGGACCTAGCTAATGGCATATTATGTTGTTGTTGTTGAATAACGAAGAAAGGGTAGTCATTTTCTATGTAATGTAATATAATTAAATCAGGAAGACCGGGGTTTATAGTAAAGGACTGAGTTGCCTGGTGACTGATGCTCAGGTGGGTGGTAATGCTTGTGATGATGTCGGAATCTCGCCTTTATTGTTCTGGTTGAATCAAAATATCGTGGTGCGTCTCACATAAAAAAATCTTGTATTGAATCCTTAATAATAACAAACAACAAAAAAATACGAAAACTATAATTACGAGTACTTATGTGTTAATCTTTGATAATAATGCGACCAGAGGTTTTTAATTACCTGTGCCTAGCCTAGCCTAAACCTAGAAAAGCCCCGCATTTTTAATAACAATGAACATACCTACCTAAATAAACACAATGAAAGTTTTAATTAGAATTGTAAATTTTTAGAACTGAGAAAATTTCCTAGACACTCTAAAATGAGAGTTCAAGTAAGAAGAGTAGATACCTACCTACATAATTACACAGTAGGTACCTAAAGTAAATATGTAACAAAAGATATAATGGTACCTAACATTAAAATAAAAACAAAACAAAAGATGCAATGAAAGTGTAAAAGAAAACAATTGAAGGTCAAGTTCAAAAGAAAAGAAGACAATAAAAGTAAAAAAAAAGTTACCGAAAACGTCACCAATAGAAATCCACGCACGTTTTTGTTTACTCTCAAAAGAGGTCACTGTTTCGAAAACCGCGCACGGCCGGCGCGCGCGCAACTGGTTCGCTCACTAAAGTCATCTTACGAGAGAGTGGCGAACCTTTCGCACTGCGCGAGTAGTGATGGGAGAAAGTTATCGATGAAAATATGTAGCGTGCATGCGAGATGCACTAGCGATGGGTGTCTTTCTTCTTCATAATCATAAGTCAGGTTCACTGCTGCGGGTGCTTGACCCATAGGTCTCATATGTCTACAGTGGTGGATATGTCCAGGACTTCCATAGGTCCATAGGTAGACTGGCTCCATAGGTAGACTCGCTTACAGTACCTACTAAAGCGCTCACCGTTAAGTTCTAATTGTTCCAACAAACTTTATATTAAAGTTATAAATTGGTGCAAAAAAAGCGAGGTGCGCGTTGAAATCTTTTGTATAGAAAATGTTATATTACAAAACTAGATTGTTTATTTGAAGTAGAACATGGAAATTTTTATAAATTAAATGACACTGTTTTATTTTCATAATATAAAACAACTTTATATCCTTCTCTAAATAATAAATTATTCGGTCCAAAATAAGTTAAAAATTAAGTAGATAGATCCGTATGTCTGCCAATAAAAAATTACTCGCAGTGCCTCCAGTTATTCCGTGACCATGGCGCATGAAACATTGCCGAAATATTGGATAACTCAAAAATCGAATGATGGCTAATATCCCGTTTTAAATGACTTTAGAGTTAAAAATTAGTCTTCTAAGTTCATCGATAAACTTTCATTGCACCTACAGCTACATCACTAGACTGTCAAACCACCAAGTCAAGAGCAAGGTGAAGATCTGGGTCTTTGACCGTTTATACGTCCGCAAGGAAAGGGCCACTTGCACCACTGTGGCATATGCGTAACGGACGGTTAGGCTACCCATAGTTTAGTATCCTGACCCGAATGCAAATGTGAATTGTATTTGGAATGCTTATTTTGTTCCAATTCTAATTGATCAGTTAACATCTAGTGCAGCGCTTAACGCATTCACCGCACAACCTCTGCGTTGTAACCTGAAGGGGCATACATTTCTAAAACTTATCGGTTTGCGACCTTACACACCACATTTTATCTTTGACTGTTCCTGGATATTGAGCAGATGGTTAATCAGTTACTAAAATTCAAATCCCTATATCAGCTGCGCTTTACTTAAATAAATCCAAATGTCAAATAACCAACATAAAAACAAGGTGTTCCTTCCAACAAAATTATGGCTCGTAGTTAACCCGCTTATATCTATAATGAATTTGTCTAGTTACGATAGTTTTTATAGTATAAGTAAAATTATATAAAAATACCTTTGTGATAATCATCGTTTAAGATTTGATGCAACCGGCCCGTTACATATTCGGAAACAGGATTAAAAACTTATTAGGTATTTTTTAAAAATAATACTTACTTAATTTACATAGTAGTCTACTTCTCGTGTCTGAATATGTATGAAAATTATTAGAGTATGTACATAAAAGTGTGTTGCAACTTATTGGTTAATGATTAAACCATCCCTGATGATTATTAAATGATTAAATCACTATATTATTATTGACTGTGCGTGCCCGCGGCTTTGACAGCATAGAATTAAAAAAATTCTGGGTTTTTTAACGTGGAATCCTTGAACTTATGAAACTCATAAAATAAATAATGTCTAAGTTACTGGCCATAACATTAGCTATCTGCCAGTAACACTCTCGTCAAAATCGGTAAAGCCGTTTCGGAAATAGACAAAAACGACATGCATACAAAACATTAAATTATATAATTGCATAATGTAATTATTATTTATAGAATACTTTCCTATCATCATTACAGACAGACACATTAACGTTTTTTTATAGATTGTATTGAATAGATTGAACGGTTAAAATTATGTTGCAACCGGCCCCACAAATTCAGAAGCACCCATTACAAACTTGAACAAAATGGTCAATCAGTTTTGAAAGTGTTAAAATTTCGATTTTACTTGAATACAATAAGAGGTTTACGTAGGTATTTCTTTTTGTTTTATGTATTTGCCAAAGAAACCTATTACAACTATAGATCAATAATAAATCTGTAGATGAGTTTTTTTGGCCATAAGAGTTTCCCATTTCGCGTTCGACAAAGTAATAGAAAGTTTCACAAAATTACACTATCACGATTTTGTTAATACGTGGCACTGAGGAAGTGCAAAATATTATTCCGATACCGGGAATCGAACCCGAGCCTCCTGGGTGAGAGCCAGGTATCCTAGCCACTAGACCATATCGGATGTTGTACAATGTTCTGAAATTATAGAACACGTGTAACAAAGTTGTAAATGAGTTCATTAATTATACTTTTTTTTTGATAATCTTAGCAATTTATAGATATTTTCAAACTATTATATTTTATCGAAATCCCTGTTTTCTCAAGAGAGGTTGGTATGGTAGACTATGAGTCCGATAAGAGCGCCATCTAGTTTATTTATACAGCAATAGTTTATGAAATGGCTGACTCAAGTATGCCTACCGCAGCTGCTACGATAACAGTAGGTAACAGTTGCTAGCGCCACGCGTTGTCTCAACCATGACATAGTCGTACTGATATGAATTAGTTTATACAGTTTGCCATAGATGTCACTGATTTAAATGATAAAAAATAATTTGGGTTAGCTATCTTCTGATTTTATAATTTGTACGAAGATGACTTTTGTGTGTGGTGATCTTATCCAAATTTATTTTTACCGTAAAAGGTGATAAGGTATTTTTTATGATAATTGAGAATATGGAGGTATAGATAAATAATATACGTGTACTTGCAGAAATAGACATTACTAATCTCAATGGATTTATTATGTTAAATTATTATAATATCAAAATTATAGTTACCTAACATTTTGTACTGCAATAGGTTACCTACCATATTATTACTCCATTGCTCACCTAATTCAAATAAAAAAATAATAATAACCAAATCTCACAAATAATATTTCTATAATTAAAAGGTACTTCTAGGATCCCACTTAAAATCTACATAAATAAAAACGATTTAAAGTCTGGCACTACAATATTCTCTAAAACATAGAACTTCATCAGATAATATAGTCATTCCCATGGATTATCATCCATAGTATCATTCACAGTGTCTTTCATTTTATTAAATTTCTTCTTCATCATTCTACTTTCTATTCCACCCTCCACTATTTCCCCTTTATTGAAATCACCTACGGCTACTAATGGCTTCAAGTCTTCGTTTTGGGCTATACTTGGCTGAATAGCTTTGGGCATCTTTGGTTTTTGCATTATATACGGGTAATACACATACTTTATACCATTTACTATCTTAAATTTCTGGAAATTTGTTCTTCTGTTATTGTTTATACCTAATACTTTATTTACCCAGTAGATGTATGAGTTTTGTAATAAATCTACAATGCTTCGTTTTCGTCTCGGTTCTTTGGATTCATTACTTATTGCCACGTTTGCATATCTCTTATTTTTGTCTGTGCTATCTTCAGCGCTAGAATTTGGCGATATATTTTCTTTCGTGTTATACCCATCATTCATATTTCTTATATTTCCTCGTTCATTATCTTTATCATATTTATTTTCAGTATTGTGTGGTCCAATATCTCTTTTCAATCTTTTTACTACGTCATCATTGCCTCGTTGGCCAATAACATTTTCCGGATCATTAAAATCGAAATTCACATTCGATCTCTTGTAAACCAAAACAGGATTTTTCCTGGGTTCTTTTTCTACGTTATTATTGTATCTTACTATTGGCTTTACAAAACTGATTTCTGGTGTGTTTTGCCATGGATCGTTTTCTGAATTGTTATCGGCTAAAACTGGATTCGCTTCTTTTCCTTCCAATACTCTTCGGTGGTGATTATTATCATTTACCCCCTTGTCTACTCTCAGCCAGTTTTTATTGTCTACGCCTTTGTTATGGCTCAAATTTGGGCCATAATCGATAGTATTATACTGGCCAAGTGTTTCTACAATAGACCTGCTTTGCCACTGTCCGTTTGCGTCGTATCCACCACCACCGCCGCCGCCTCCTGCGTAGTCTTGCCCACCTGTGAGAAGGTTCGTTTAGTTGTGCGGTTGGTGTTTTGGATACTTTTCATTATTAAATTGGGAATATACCTGCTGGCATCCACGCGCCGCCACCAGCGCCCCCTGCCGGCCAGCCCTGGAATAAAATTATGTTTTTTCAAGCAATTTGTTTACTAGTTATTAACGGCGGCTTCGGACGTGTTTTTTTATGAAACGTTTAAAGTTCTCTCTCTATCTTTACATGGGAACTGATTAAGTAAATATTTTTATTTGGCAGCCATGTTCGATTTAAGGTATAAAGCTATTTCGATGAAAATTTTACCCCGATCCGTTCAGTACATAGTCGCCAGGAAGTTCTTACAAACATCCATTCACTTGCGAATTTAAATCAATAGTGTGATATTAGAGATGAAACATTTTATAGACATCTTTATTATTTTTAAATGATTTGATATAACTTGATAGATATCAAAGTATATCAAATCAATTCAGACCATTCATTGCCAGATGCTAATTGCGGCAAGCTATAATATATAGCTTGCTAGCAGAGAAAGCTATAGAGCTTTCTTTGCTGATAATCATCATCATCATCAGCCTATAGCAGTCCACTGCTGGACATAGGCCTCCCCCAATGAGCGCCATAGCGCTGTCCAGCATCTACCTGCAGTTTTTCACAGGTCTTTATCCCACCTGGTCGGAGGGCGTCCTACACTACGTTTACCGAGTCGTGGTCTCCACTCGAGAACACTGCTGATAATGATGTCGATAAATTGCGCGTTTATCTTATAATAAACGCGTTCAGTTGCAGCGTAATCGTAACGGTAAATATGAACCTTTGGGTTAGTGCAATTCGAGTTTCTAATGGTTAAACACTTACTCCATCTAGGCCGCCGCCGCCGCCACCACCGCCCCCTAGGCCTCCACCACCTCCTTTCTTCTCCAAGATCTTCATGAGTAACATCATCTGAAAAATATTTATTTTTGTGTTAGATAATTCTAGACATAGACATAGACATTCATTTATTTGCTGTTGCAGTACAAAACATAAACAAAGTAGGTATGACATTTTGAATAAAAATAACTTAATTTACTAAACTGATTTAACTTTATTCTGGAAGAGATTAAAATGCATTATTTTTGGTATTTATTTTGACATCAATCTATATTAAAGGAATATCCTAATGCAAAAAACTCAGTAAAAAAAAAATTACCGACGGAAAATAAAACTAGAGCATGTTAATATAATTCAGCTGTAAGGTTTTTTTGTTTAATATATCAATCATCAATCAGAGCTCCGTTGTAGCGACTCTAATAATCAGAAGAATGAAACTAAAATGGTCATAAAGATATTATTAGGGGCTAACTACTAAGCTTAATCTATCATCGAATTTACTCACTTTTGAAATCATAAATGACATCATGCTAAACATCATCCCTTTGAAAGACATCATGCCCATCATCCCCATCATTGCTGGCACCATCTGAAATCATTTAAATTTATATTTTAAACAAAATAAAGAAAATATCAACAGAAAAATCTAAATAATCGGAGTGCAAAATGTGCGTCGGCCGGGAATCGAACCCGGATCAACTGCTTGGAAGGCAACTATGCTGACCATTACACCACCGACGCAGCTGACAGTGGAGTCGAAATTTTAAATCAGTTAATGATGGTTTACTATAAAAGTACCACACAGTGTTTGTTTAATTTATCTTTTGATAGTAATGTGGGCCGTGTCGAGGTCGAATATTAAAAATAAGCGGGGAATTGATTATAATTTTCGGTCATAATTATGTATGTGTTTATTTTCGTTTTCATGCAGAGCAAGCATGTTTTTGGTTTTTCTCCGGAATATTTGCTCATCGGACGCGTACTTTAACCCCAAAATAAGACGAGAGTAGGGAAAAAATCCCTAGTCTATGTGTTTACCTTTATATAATGTAAATAAAGTAAACTATTTTATACTAAATAACTATACCGGTCAAATTTTATACTATACAGTACTATACAGTAAATTAGGTGTTGTCTATATTAAGAAAGTTCAAATAATAGCAACAAATTGGAATCGTTTGTAAATTGGAAGTAGTTACATTGAGCTAACTGCAAACTTAGCATAAAATATTTACCATCACAATCCCTCCAACCTTCCCATGGTCCTGCCAACCTTGCAACCTTGCTTTTTACACGGACCGACACTGTGAGAAAAGAGTCACTCGGGTGACTCCAGACTCAACAAATCCTACGCATTTTGTCATTTACCATCATAAGTTTCATCTTCATGCACATCATCGCCATCATCATCATCTTCTTCTTGCCGCCGTCGTCGTGCCCGCCGTGGCCGCCGCCGCCGCCGCTCCCGCCGCCGCCGCCGTGGCCGCCACCGCCGCCGCCACCGCCTTTCCTCTTTCGTCCCACAAATGCTTCTACACATACAACAACAAACTAAATATAAATAAATTAGCTGTGCCCCGCGGCTTCGCCCTCGTCGAAATCTATGTTTCAAATAGTTTATGAACCTTTATCTTGAATGAAACTATCTATTAAAAAAATCGCATCATAATCCAAGGCAATCAAAATCGAGAGCTTATTCTAATTCGCTTTCTTAAATGCCTTGATTCATATTCAAATTCAAATATACATATTTATTGCGTCAAACATGGTATAAAGGTAGTTTTCTAGATAATGCACTCATGCCTCAATATGATCTGGTTACTATTTATATAGATAAGCAAGCTAAGCTGGTTGCTCATGAGAAACGGTAAGGCATTATAATATCTCTATGATTTGTGTATCTTTCTGGGTTCCTATGCCTAAGGGTAAAATCGGAATCGATGTGTTTTTCGATGGTGTAAAGAGTCGATTGTTTTTTTCACTACACAGTAAACAGTTATAACTTTTGCAGTGTTAGGTCAGACTTTGTATATCCTATATATACCTATTATTTTTCTGTTTCCAATAATGATTTGAGTTTTGTGTTTAGTATCTGTTGATTACCATTTTGTGGCATTGTAATGTTTCTTCCCAGCGCGTAGAACTTCAAGACGTGGCTGTCGAAGAAATCATCCACAGCTTCGTCTATTCTGAAAGCCAGTTCTTCAGTGTCTCCAGGTTTTGTGTCTTCGTGTTCTTCTATATCACTTTTATTTATTTTCACTGCCATTAAAAATAATATTATGGTTATTATAGGGCTGACATTTTCGTTGCAATAAATAATTTTAGGTTTTCAGCAGAGCTATTTGATAGTCTCTTTGAGTTATTTCCTCGTCATAGAAACCGCGCAATGACAGAAAGTAAGTCTTGTAAGTAAATTACTTTGTTCAAAATTTTAATATTTAATAATAAAAATGTATATTACTTTTCAGTTCAATGTGTTAGTCGGCCTAAAAAGGGGCTTGAACTTAATCAAACACTAGTTCATTGGACCAATTTATAAGCCCGCGCAGTTCTGCTGAGTAAGGCTGAATTACTTTGCCAGATGATATCGACGACGGTGCCAGTGCAGTGGGCGATTGGCCGAGGCACTCCAGAAACGTTGTAGCAACAGCAAACGCGTAATATTTATCAACTAAATTACAAGTTATATCGATAAAGGCAATTTCCTAGTATGTAACCTTAACATCTAGAACAGAATGTGGTCAATAATACAAAGAGAGAACTGCTCATGCAGCACTTACCAAACTTGACGTAGTCACCAATTACAGATACTTCACTCAAGTTATTCAACTCCTTCAAATAAAGCAAAGTCTTCCTTTGCAGACATGAATACGACAAATGCAGGAAACACTCGGAATATACCCCGTTGAAAACATTGTCCGGGATCATACTGATGCTAATATTCACCGTATCATTATTGAAAGCCTGAATAATAGTGAAGAGGGTCAAACAATAAAATAATCTAAGACCCATCTTCGCCAGATAAAAGCGCAAAATGAAATAACTCAATTGGTTTTGCTTATTTTATTTTATTTACTGATTGTAGGTAATAAGGTCGGGGCCAGGTGTGAATGTGAAAGTGGGTACTTTTCTAAAACTAGGATTTTATGCGATTATGGTTTTGACATTTTGCGGTCGCTAAAAGTCTAGGTTATGTACCTAGACAACTATGGAAGCACATTGCAACGTTTGTAAAATAACATTGCTCTGACGAAAATATAAGTTATCCTTTTAGACGTCAAAGTTTGTAAGTATGGATGGATGGATGGATGTTTGTTACTCTTTCCTGTAAAAACTACTGAATGGATTTTAATGAAACTTCACAATAATCAGAATAAGCTTACATATCTTTAATGTAAGTTAGTTTCTATTTTCAACCAAATGTGCTGTGTTTTTCCTTTTTCGACTGTTTTTATTTAACTTTAGCATCTTTTTCTCATATCTGTGGAAACTTATAGTCGCCGTTAGTTTACACACTGTGTTTAGCTGTTAGTTTTCACAAAATTAAAATATAAATAAATAAGAAGACAAAACGACTCCTTAGTAGAAGAATTCAACGGTTTTTTTGTGGTTTCGTTCGGATCGGCTAAAACTTCAGTCTTTAAAAAAGTCATTTTCGCCCATTTTCGCTGTTCGCTGTGAACTTTTCAGATTTCCTTCGAAATTATGGAAAGCTAGCCTTTTCACGTGGCTTCGTTCACGTGGTACATAATGAGGTAATGTTTTTATTATTTCAAGAATCTAGATCATAATTTTCCAGCCCCCGCTATATTACTGCCGTTTTTGTGACGACAGCACATTTATGATTACAAGTAATGAGATGGGATGAGTTTGCGGTGAGGATCTAGCTAGGTTCAAGGTGAAGGTACTTACTGATTTCAATCATTTTGAACTCTATTGTCATATATAAGTAACTAGATGCGCCCCGCGGCTTCGCCTGTGTGGAAATCTATTAGGCAAATGGTTTATAAACCTTACTTTTGAATCACTCTATCTATTTAAAAATACCGCATTAAAATCCGTTGCGTAGTTTTAAAGATCTAAGCATAAACAGGGACAGACAGTCAGCGGAAAGTGACTTTATTTAAAAAAAAAAAAGTACGTAACGTAGTGTAGGACGCCCTAGGGCTAGGTGGGATGATGACCTGCGAAAGACTGCAGGTAGATGCTGGATGCGTCAAGCTAAAGACAGGGTGCTATGGCGCTCATTAGGGGACGCCTATGTCCAGCAGTGGACTATTTTAGGTTGATGATGTAGCAGAAATTGTGTTATGTTACCAGATGAATATAGGTATATCGCATTACATCACTTACTTTACTTTTTCACACTAGAACTACGTAATGGATCGAACTAAAATGGAACATGGATGTAGCTCTAAATCTGGAATCGAACATAGGTTACTTTTTATCATTATTTTTATTTTATTTTATTAATGAACAAAATCCACAGCTCTTAAAAATAAATAAACTTATCTTATAAATATAACAGGACAAAACATAAAAGGATTTACATTATTATTAATAGAAAAAAGAGGGACGACATCACCAAAAATGCCACAATAGAGTATAGTAAAAGATGTCGGAACAATACATTAAAAGAAAAATAGAAAAAATTAACAGACTATTATATAAGAAAAATATAATTTTAGCAAAAAAATTTACATTCATGTAAAACAAGATAGGAATCAGAAAATTACCTATCAATATGTTTGACGTTTTAGTATGTATATAACTGTAAGTCAAATGTAAATAAATGAATAAATAAATATGTAGTAGTTATCCCATAAGCAGTTCCTATGGGATAGAAGTAACTTTTAAACGGTCCCGAGGAAACAACACGTGCGAAGCCGGGGGCAGAAATACGTGTAAGCAAGAACAGTATTAGATCTTTTTCTGAATAACCAAGACATACATGCTCGTAATTTCTTTAATATCAAAACAATAAATAATAAAAAGTACATAAAAGTAACAAGTAGATATGTATAACTAAGCATAAATAAGTAATTACCTATAGTTTTTGGTTCCATATAAATTAAATAAATTCATAAATAATTTATCACAGTATGCATACTGCTACAGACATTAGGATATTAATAATATATATATTTATAATATAAATACAAAAGAATGGAAATAAATAGTTTTCAGATATAAATATAGGTTAAAAATAAATAAATGTCTAGTAAATAATACTCAATATATATAAAATAATAAACGTATAACTGATACAGAATAAAATAAAGTAGGAAACACATTCTATGCGGTGGGAAGAAAGATTAATAAATATATAGGTTTAATAAATAAATATACATAGAAAAATATATCTAATAGAAAATATAAAAGCAATAAAAATATTTTTAAATAGGAAAGGATATCTCTTATGTAATAAATACATACATAATAATTGATAAATAACAAAAAAATTATAAATAATTACATCTAAAACTTTAACACGTCGATCAAATACTGCAATAAATAAACAATTCACAACAACAAATATAAATAACTAAAAACTAAACTCCTTAACAAAATAAATAAACAACATCATCACATAACATACAGAATAACTTAGCATTCAATCAATAGTTTTGGCTAGTAATAAATAAGTGATTGAATTGATCAATCATAATATTAAATTATATAAATAAGTGATTGAATTGATCAATCAGTATAACGAAATGACAAGAACAATAGAGAAATAAATAATTAAAAAAGAACTGACAATACCTGATGCCCTGGTCAGCTTTTCAGACCTAGATTAGTTCACTAAAGTAATTTAAAACGAGATAATTACCATGATTACTAGTTATTTCGTGATCACAGCGCATGAAACTGTGCCGAAATATTGGAAAACTCAAAAATCAAATCATGGTAAATACGTTACGGATTTATACGTACGTATAAATCCAGTTTTAAGACTTAAGTTAATAACATATATATATATATATATATATAATACATATATATAACATAAAAGTTTCAAAAGTTTTATAGATTATATAAAGTTGTTTTCAAATATCTCGTCTAAAAATCTAGCTACATTTGGCTACTCGTGGTATCATACGGCATATAGCTATTATACCCCGTATCATAAGCTCTTCTATACCCCCCATGGTGGCCATGTTCATGCTCATGGTGTTCCTCATGGCTATGGGAATGATGATGGGAGACCTCTGGCTTCGCGATGATTTCGTAGGTGGTCTTGCCGCCGCCGCCGCCGCCCTTGAGGCCCACTAATGCTGAGAGGAGCAGAGACATTAAAGCTGTCATCAGAGCTTTGCCGGCGAGAAGGGCTAAGGCTCCTAAGGCAGCGGCTGCTAAGGTACCTGAAATAAAGATAATGAACGGTCAGTTAAGTTAGTTTTGTGTTATCTGTGTGGTATGGTTTGGTCAAGTTCTATGACGTGATAAGTACGGTTAGGTATGTAAAGTATAAATGACTTCTGTGTTAATAACCATGGTAGTTTCAAAAAGATTTATTTTAATAAAGTATTCTAAAAACTGTGTTACTGAAAAATATTGGGTCATAATTTTGTCGCAAGTGTTTAAGTTTACAAAAACATAATTTGATTTTTACTATATCATTATAAGGTTAATTTAATTACTGATTCATTTTATACATCACTAGCGGCCCATACCGGCTTCACCCGGGTGGTCGTTTGTTACAGGCAATTTAGAAAAATTTTCTCTCCGTAAGAACCATCCTCGTACTTCAAGGAATATTCTAAAATCGGTTCAGCTGCTATCGAGATTTGCGCTTAGCAACACATTCAGCGATTCATTTTTATATTATAGATTATATATTTTTTTATTTATATTAATTACATCATTTCATATCAGGCCTATCGATTCTAAATTATTCAATTTAAATCTGTTCTAACATTAAAATTGCCGGTACAATCGTTGGTTGAGCCTTGGTCTTGTCGAATAAATTTCGCCTTTAAATCCTATTCTTGAAATCTGTTCTAAACGTTTCATTGTCGTATAGGATTAGTACTCACCTTTCATCATCAACGCGGCAGCAAGCAGAGCTCCACCACCCCCTTTCCCACCCCCCAGGCCACCACCGCCACCCGACTTCCTCCCCTTCGTCTCCCGGTCACCCTTAGTCATATCCATAGCATCCTTAGTCGTCTGCGGATCTAGCAGCTTGTACTTTATCGAATGCCCATCCAAATAGTCTTGCAGACGGTACAGCAAGAAGCGGTTCAGCTTCTCTTCAGGCTTCCCAGGGAACTGGCGAGAAAGCTCCGCCGCCACCTCCTCAGCATTCGAGGAATTGGTTTGATCCTTCACTATGCTCAATCCAGGGAGCAAATTCAGCTCATCGCGAGAGCTCAGGTCCTCAATGAAGGACAGCACGTGGATTTTCAGACATTTAGAACTTAGGAAACTGCTACATTCCTTATTGATTGATCGTCCAGCTCTGTCCGTCCCATTTTTGGGGGATTCTGTTATCGCGTTGGGCTCAGCAGCCTCTATAGCAGCGGTTGATGAGAGAACACACACAGCGGCAAATATAAACACATGTTTCCCAAACATTTTCCCCACGATCACCAACTGTTCATTTCGTAATACAAACTAGACTGGCATCTGATCAGCGGGCAATTTATTTTATACTGGTCGGGTGCAAAAAGAGCTAAAATAATCGAGAAAAAGGTACAAAATAACAACGACGATCTATATTGTTCGCGCCAAAGCAATCACTGTATAAAAGTAAATAGAGTTTTGATAGTGGAAAAGTCGAAAGTGCGGAGAATTGCTTTCATTCTTGAGATAATCTGTGCTGCTATTATGTTGGTTGTTAAATAACATGAATACTTTTTAGCTTCTACATTTGACACGTATAACGTACAATACCAAGCCTACTTTAAACAAATTTGAAAATTCTCAAGAAAATGTTACATTGAATCATAGTTAGCCACGCTTGAAGAAGCTACGCATATGTGTCTAGCTTCACTTTGTAAGAAAATGCCTGTAATCCACTGCAACTTACGAACACGCTACCCATGTATACGAGACTAATGACGTCATTGAACCTCATTCACGCGTGGCTCGAATATGACACCCACGCTGCTTTACGTTGTCAACGCTATGGACGTAGTACTCGCTATGCACGCGGTACACGTAAACCGGTAATGTAGACACACTTTGTCAAACAAACGAACGCACGCTAAAATGCGCCGCGTGGCCGTACACAGCGTGCGTGCGGTGGGATAGCGACCACATTTTTTGGCGATGATGGATCGATTGAAATTTCTTGGAGATTTATTTGTAGCTTTGATTATGAGTTGATAGATAATCGTTTACAGATCAAGGCAAATTAATTTATCACTAATTTTATTCCTTGTAGAACGCACAAAAACTAAAAACCGTAAAAAATAATCTCTTGCGCTATGTCAATTGAATTCCCCGCTAAGAACCTAAAAGAAGTCACCTAAAAACACCACTAATTCGAAATCTGTTCATGCGGTTCGGAGCATTATACCGCAGACCGATGTGTAATATACACGTTAAGCTTAATATTCTTAGGTTATTCTGTGTTTATCGCGGGATTAAATGTTTAAGTATGTGTTTATATACCTATCAGCTTTCATACCGCCCACTAGTGAACGTGCCTCTTCCAACAAGGGTTTTGTATAATCACCGCGTTTAGCAAGCTGTTGATCGCAGTAGAGGTGTTAAAAATACACAGAAATAATCTCCTGCCCTTCTTCTGCTATGTTCCCTCGCCTTTGGAGCCACGGGCTAAGGTCGATTCTTTTTCGGAGGGTCGATTCTTTTTCGGAGGGTCGATTCTTGCGTCGCGAAAGCTACGGCTTATGCGGTTTAACTGAATGCTATATTAAATTTATTTTTGTAATTTTATATGTGTGTGGAAAATGTCTTAATAATTAAACTTTTTATTTTATTAGTATCTAATGGAATAGTAGTAGAATTACCTACAAAGCCCTACCTACATGGTAGGGCTTCGTAGGTAATTCTACCTAAAAAGGCACAGAAAAGGTCCTCTGAATTAGCAAAAACATTGCCTGTAGCTCAGTCTGCAATGGCTAAGATACAGTGCAGTGCAAGCGGTTCAGGTGGATTGGATTACATTGTGCGGGAGATTAAAATTTTTAATCGTTTATTACAATGAATCAAAGTAAGTTTTTTAATAAGTCAAGTAAAGTAAGGCGGAACAAGAATCGTTATTTCTTTTTTTTTGGTAGTTTTTACATGAGTAACACACCGGCTTTACTAAAAAAAAAGAAATTCTAAACGCGGCTTGGTGTGAATCAAACACACTCTTAACACTTACATGCCCAACAGCGGTGCAACCCCCCTGCGGGTCGCACCACCGAGATTGGGCTGTAAACACGTTAATAGTTCGTAGGATCCTATCCTACTGACCACAGGCTCCATTCTTATCAACACTAAATCGAGTTCTAGACTTAGAATAGCTAACTAAATTTTCAATCGTTAATTTTTAGGCATAATAAATAATAATGCAGTGTTTCTAATAAATTTATTTTATTTTTCATGTTTTCATACAATAAAAAGCAAGTAGGGTAATAAATACATAACTTTGAAAACATAAATATTAAAATGAATAAACTCAGTAAAATATAAACAAAAAAATATAAGCTAAAATATAAGCAATATATAAATTATTGATTATAAATAAATAAACAAATATAAATAATGATGGACAATTCACACAGCATTATCTAGCCCCAAGCTAAGCAGAGCTACATAATAGATATTGTTATTATACATATAAAACATCCAGAACACCCTAAACAAATATCTACAGATCGTACAAACATTTATTCCGAGACGGGAATCGAACCCGCAACCTCCTGCATCGCAGGCGGGCCTTCGCCCACCACGCCACAGAGGTGTATGTGTGTATACAATATGGGTTTAATATATTATGACAGGGTACATAAAATATATATATATATATATAAAGTGAATAAATAGACTGATACATATATAGTTAATCATAACTCCAAAAAAGTGAATATGTATAAATAATGCTGAAAATAAAATCAACTTTTGAAATATGGTAATAAACATAATTATGATTAAATGAATTAAAGGCATTCATACAATAAATAATAGATAATATAGCCATAAAGCAATATACTCAAAAAACATAGAAGATATATCAATCGTATATATTACGACATATATCGTATATAATCGTACAGATATTCTTCTATATATCATATAATCAAAATACATAAGATAAATATTATAATAGAATATAAAAAATAAAAAAGTATGCGATTTATACATTTCAATGATAATCATGTCCTTGTGTGGCTCATATTACAACTAGAAATAAATTATTTCTATAAATACTTATTCTATTTATTTTTGTCATTATTCATTCCTCTATAATTATCATTACTGTCTTGACTATAATAAATAAATAACTTTTAACGAAAACAATTTAACTAAAAAGCATTTCGAATTTCACTAACAACAATCAGTTAATAACTTATTAAAATACGTCGTTAACATTACATACATCAATTTTATAAAAGCTCCAAATTAAGACAAATGAGAACCGATTTTTTACATTGGGGATAACCATAGACCAATATATCCACCTTCTAATTCTATTCAAAGTATTAAACACTTTGACTGCGATTTTTTTTCGACGACTGCGATCTTTTTTTTAACCTAAAAAATTCGTGCTGCCACTCTGCGCTAGTGTGGATTTACGCATATTAGTCACTTGTAGAAAACACATACCGTGTGATTTCAGCAGTCAAAGTGTTAATACAACGGGTATGTATCTCGTAAGAAACGCGTTAAATACTCGTTGTATTAATATTTATAAATTATGTGTTCAGATCGCGTTAGTTTAAATATACTTTATCCACCTCCCTTTGTATATTTCTCCTTACTTCCTTCTCCTCACATTCAAATTCCTCCCATACCCCGAATGTCCATAGCCACCGACATCCTCATGGGCCGTCGAATGAGAATGGGAATGGGAGTACACGGGCTTAGATACTATCTCGTATGTGGTGGACTTCTGGCCTCCCGAGATGGACTTGATGCCAATGATAGCAGATAGGAGTAGGGACATCAGGGCTGTCATTAGGGCCTTGCCGGCGAGTAGAGCGAGGCCTCCCATGCCAAGGGACATCATGGTTCCTGGAATAGAATAAATAAAGAGATAAATAAGTAATGCCGGACAATTCACACAGCACTATGTAGCCCCATGGTAAGCAGAGCTTGTGTTGTGGGTACTAGATAACTGATATACATAAACAAAACATTACATAGATAGATATTTTTTTATTATACACAGAAAACGAACAGAAAACCCGGAATAAATATCAGCAGATCGTACACAAAATTGTCCCGAGGTGGGAATCGAATCCGCAACCTCCAGCGTCGCAGGCGGACCTTCGCCCACCACGCCACAGAGGTCGTCAGAATGGATTATTTTAATATGTAGTAGGCTATTGCTTAGGTTGTGGGCGTTTTGTTTTTATGGGGCATCATCTGGCCATAAAGTAAGCAGAGATGTCCAATGTTGCACTGTTATGTGGTACCCGGATTACGACATCTTTTTTTCATATAACTATGGCTATTTTTTGATATGGTCATTTAAAAAAAATTGGTTTTTTTAATATGCGGTCACATAATAAAATGGGCATTACGAGAAGTGGACAGTGTTAAACATTGATAAACTTATGCAATTGGTTCTACCTACCCCCAGTTTCATATGACAAACGTTGTGCAGATCACCCTGTATAATCATAGGATCAAAAGCCTATGGTTATTTTAATATTTCTTTGATCATCAACGCCAATTAAAGTGACAGTTGTATAATAGAAAAACCTTCGTAAGAGAAAAGTTCCATGCTCTATCATTTCACGCTCTCGTACTCCCGAGTGTCTGATTGATATAAAAAATGGTCGCTTATTTTGACGTTACTAGGTACCTAGTAATCATCATTATCATCGGCCATGACCACGTCACGACGGTGTCGCGATCGTCACGCTAGTGTCTCGACGCGACGGCGCTGTGTGTTTACTCCGGGTTCGTGGGTTAGGCCCCCGGTGTGTGACGCCCCCGTCGTGGAGGCACCCGATATAGAAGAGTTCAAATTAATCATCATCAGCCTATAGCAGTGGACATAGGCCTCCCCAATGACAGTTAGAGCGCCCGGTCTTCAGCTTGCTTAATCTTATATAATATAAAAATGAATCGCTGAATGTGTTGCTAAGCGCAAATCTCGAGAGCAGCTGAACCAATTTCGCTAATTAATTTTTTAGAATATTCCTTGAAGTACGAGGATGGTTTTTACGAAGAGAAAAAATAGAAAAATTTAAAAAATTGACTAAAACAAATGACCGCCTGGGCGAAGCCGGGACTGGCCGCTAGTAATTAATGGGTAAAAAGAAAAAAAATGGGTTGTTTTTGACTGGCATAAAAAGGAATGACGAAAAAATAAATACACGTGATAATCCCCTTGTGATATTTCGTCAGTTTTGCCGAACACCCTCGCCCCCTTTCGAGTCTCAAGTTATTTACAAACGGCCCCTAATGTCTTTTTGTAATTATCTTTATCTAGTTTACAATAAAGTATTTTTGTATTGTACATATTGTAATGTAATATAATAGGAACCGCTTTACTAATTAGCTACCTCTCCGCATAATGAATACAAGCGTAGTCAAGATCGTTTACGAGCTAACACAATTTTTTTTCTATTATGTGAGCGTAACCCACATCTACTTGCTTGTGTGCAGACGTGATGACGTCACCTTACCTTAAAAAATCAGGGAGGTGTTCCGAGCAATTTATTCGTTCCTAATACTAACTCATCTAACTCGCAAGCTCACTGGATTTAAGTGTCAATTGCAAAGCAGCCGTTAAAAATGGGACCATCTACGATGTTTTGTCTCGACTAAGAAAAACAGCTGTTCGTCTGTTAGCTATATGACGGAGAGAAACAACCTACCTCTCCGTCTACTGAAATGAACGATTTTTGCTTTCAGGTGTGTTGTTGGCAAATTGCCAATCGTCATCTATTTGGATCTAATCATCTTAGGCAAGACTGCAGGTAGTTGCTGGATGCGTCAAGCTGAAGACAGGGCGCTATGGCGCTCATTGGGGGAGGCCTATGTCCAGCAGTGGACTAATATAGGCTGATGATGATGATGATGATCTTAGGCAAATGGAAAACCCCTCATTACTGGCTCTCTTCAGGCAATGAGGTATCTCTGGCAACTACAATACTCGACTTGGCAATCACTACAGTGGCCCCTGACACTTAACTGGCTGTATGTAATTAAACTTTGGATAAAACGTAAAAATATGATATTTTTTATCAATACAAACTAACCTTTCGTATGGCTTTCAAAGCTCTACGAGTTTCAGACTCATCAATACTGAAAACATTGTCTCAACGGAACTTAATTACGTTACGTAAGACAATGTAAAAAATACAAGGAATTATTGTGAAAAACACAATTTTGTTTTTCACAATAATTCCTTGTATTTTTTTTAACAAACCGAAGATCAATCATAATAGTCATTCATGGATAGTCTTGATGTCAAGATTCGTTTTTATTTTTTCTATGGACATTATCATATTTCAGAGTGAGAAAATAACTTATGTATCAATAAAAATATGTGCATTATAGTTTTCGATAAAATTCGCAATACCTTTCATCAAAAGCCCAGCGGCCAGAAGTCCTCCAAAGCCCCCCTTCTTGCCGCCACCCCCGAAACCTCCCTTAGCCCTCGCCTCCCCCACTAAAGACCTAGCTTCCTCTGCTGCCGAATCATCCAGCAATTTCAATCTTATCGTGTGAGTATCAAGGTAGCTTCCAAGGCTGTACAAGAGGAACTTATCCAGTCTTTCATCAGGTTTCGTTGGCAAGGCTCGAGCAAGCTCCGCCGCGATTTCCTCCGCCTTGCTACTATTTTCTTTAGCTTCTTTCACTACAGTAACACCAGGCAGCAATCGGAGTTCATCCTTAGCGTTTAGCTTTTCAAGAAGCGATATAGCTTCTATTTTCAGGCAGGTTGGACTGAAAATCCCGTTTGAGCAATCCTTCGATAAGGCTCTAGCTTCATTTTCTTTTTCAGGACTTGGCAACGCAAAAGCACTCGCGATAAGTAATATATACGGAATTCTATACATGTTGATACGTGTGTATAGAATGGTATACTGTTACACTTTGATAAGGCAATTGTTTCTACCATCTTATATATGTCTCCCATAGATTATTATGTACCGCACATCTATTATATTTTCATAGAACACTGCCCGCAAAAAGTTGTTTCCTTTACAATCAAAACTAGACGCTACGTCGTTTATAGAGAGTTTATATTCGTCTGTCTTAGAAGTGTTTTAGTTTATTATATCGAGCACTCGTTTGAGTAGTGAGTGATTTAAATGCCATGTCATTTTATGGGTTTTTAATATGGTAACTACTTTATAAATTCTGCATGCGTTTCAGAACTTTTACCCTTATATTAAA
The DNA here is from genome assembly GCA_943735965.1 of Eupithecia abbreviata. Classification (NCBI taxonomy): domain Eukaryota; kingdom Metazoa; phylum Arthropoda; class Insecta; order Lepidoptera; family Geometridae; genus Eupithecia; species Eupithecia abbreviata. Next base: position 8,764,374 of record OX030997.1, on the reverse strand, counting down.
TAGATTTTTCTGGCTTCTGTCCGTGGCTTTGCACGCGCTTTTCCGATATAAAAAATCAACCTAGGCTATTTATATCACACCACACACCATCCACTTCCTGCCAAATTTAATTGAAATCCGTTCAGACATCCAGGCGTCAAAAGGTAATAAACACACAGCTAGTTTCCAATGTATGATATTGGTATGTATTTTAAAAGTTTCAACATGATTAGTTCCTAACATTAGAACCCGTTGAAATATTTGCCAAACAACTTTTGAAGATAATTATAGCATATATGATTAAAATTATTTACTTAATTACATAATTAGTAATGTCGCAAGATGTTATATCGTGTTTTAAAGCATTATAAACCTACCTACCAACCTACCAACTTCAGATTAAAATGAAAATTAGTTTGGGAAGAACAAAGCAATCTAATTTTTCAAGTAGCGACATCTTGGAATTCGAGTCTAATTTAGTTTGATGTAATGAGTAATGACATGGACATGGATGAAACGATGAAAAGACCTCTTGTTTACGTCCGTTGCTATGGTGAGGTGAAAATGATCAAATAATACGTTGTACGGCGCACATAAACATTCCTCGAGGATCAAGCTTTTATAAGACCACTTCCAAATTAACCCTTTATATCAACGAAAAATTCATCAAAATCTATTAAGAATTTCTTAAGAATTTTCTTTTCCTAGGAACTGAACTGTAAAAATAATTATGTACCTCATCTTTCTTTTTAGTAGTTAAGAAACTATTTTTGTAAAATTTATTTTTTCGGAACTCTGTCCACGATAATCTCGGAGGAGGGCGTTGTCATCTGCGGCACAGTTTTTAAACTTCTGCAGATGACATCGTTTCCAATTTTTAACTATATGTAAACTTTGCTTTTTTTCCACAATAAACGATTTATTTATTTTATTTATTTATTTAATTGGCGAAGATATCACCAAAATTGATGTTTTTAGTCGAGATTATTCAAAATATTGATGAGATAAATGCCAATCCCTTGTGAATTCATTAATTTTATAGGACCAATTCTGGATCATTCTCAATACAAAAGCGAAATAATTTTCTAAATCAGTCCATAATTGACGGAGAAATCGACGAACATTCATAAAAATACATACAGCTGAACATAGAACCTCCTCCTGAAGTCGGTTTAACGACAACAATGTAAGGCCTTCGTGATAGATGAAATGATAAAGCCTCAGACAAATTAGTTCTAGTGAAGATTTAGATAAGTAATCACTTATAACTTAATGGTACAGTCTGCATTTTAAAACGAAACACTTTCATTGCCTATGCCACTTATTCTCTTCTTTATGTAAATCCTTTATTGGCCTTCTGTTTAGTGATTAAGTGTGTAAATTTTACTTCTTAAAGGCTGGTGTTTTATAAGTAAATAAATTAACTTGTTGTACCAGCGCGGTGCGCCGCCTCTTCAGGTCAGAAGGCAGAAGCTGGGCATTTAATGCGGTAAATAAGAATTATTTTTCGCACAAAAACATCCTTAGGAATTTAATATATTGTTATCCTAAATAAATTTTTCCACGTTGCTTTTATGGGTTGCACGAGTAAGATTGTTGGTAATTAATAACAAAACATAATTTTTGCACAGGACCGCAATTTGTGGCGCCCTTGTGTTTGAGGAAGGCACCCTGCAGTGGCTTTTGTAAGCTGATATTATGATGTAATAACCGACGTTTCAGATGCCTTTCACAAAAAAAAAATTATACAAGCATTTATAGGTCAAGGGCGGGATTCAAATCGGCAACTTCTTGCGTCCCAAGCTGACCTTCGCAAACTGTGCTACTACGGTTGGTACAGTTTCTTCTCTCACTCGGCATTGCTCTGAAGACAACTAACAGGAGATTCATTGTACCAAGTGCATTGGGACCTCAATAAGTTTATAAACCAGCGAGATAAATGCCCATAGCTTTGTTTACTAAATCACAATATGGAATAAGCTGTAAAAATAACATACTTTTCATATAAAATCAGGAAGCATCTAAAAAATCTATGAATATCAAGTTTCTTACCTTTCATCATCATCGCCATAGCAATAAGACCGCCCATGCCTCCTTTCTTTCCTCCTCCCAAGCCACTCTTAGCTCTTCCCTCGCCCATAACTTCTGTAGCTTCCTTCACAGCACTCTCATCCATCAGCCTTAGCTTCACTGAATGAGTATCCAGAAAGTTCCCGACATGGTACAGCAAGCTCTTATCCAGTTTATCATCCTTTCCAAAGGACCTTGCGAATTCAACTGCTGCAGTATCCTTCTTATCACCAACGTCTTTCACAAGAGTTACACCAGGGAGAAGTGACACTTCATCTTTCTTATTAAGCCGTTCGATAAGGACAATAGCTCCTAGTTTCAAGCAAGCAGGGTTCAGAATTCCTTTGGCACAGTCTGTCACATGTTTCTCACTAGTATCCTCTGCGGGCAACGCTGCACACGACGCGGCAAATGCAAGTAAGATGAATTTATTCATTTTAAAACGTCCGTGGTCACCGGTCAGTCGAAACTGTGTACTTCTATTTCAATGGTATCCCTTTTATATTTCATATCTTGTGGTTAGATGATTACCCCTCGTCCAGTTTCATTCTAATTCTAATTGTCAAAGATTGTCTAGAATTGTTGAGACTATTTTGATTCTTATTGCAGGTGTCGAGGAGTCAGATTAGCATACCATGTCGAATAGTTTTGTTTCCGCGTGTACATTTTTAAGTTGGTCAGTTTTGTCTATTTTTGTGAAGTCTACGGCATCTAATTCTGCAAGTTGAACTCTAATTACTCGAGTCTAGAGTAGATAATAAATGTAAGTGGTTTGAGAGCATGTACCTGGTTTTGTTTATTTTTGACAATGCTCTGTACGCAGTTCACTTGTGCATAATTTGGTTGGCGTAGGTAGCTCATAAGTGATGATCATTTTGATTCTATTACTTTTGGTTGTTTATTGTTAGGGGAACAATGGAGACAGTTTTCTAGGATTATTGTTATTTGCTGACTGTTACAATTTTATATTTTTTTGTGGTTAAAAAGAGATATGCTAAGTCATTGTTGTTACGAATATATAAACCGCCGATACAAAAGTATTTTCTCAGCTGTTTGCCTGTTTAATAAAATAATAGACAAATTCTATTCTATTAGGTTTAGGTTTAAAGAACTTTATTCTCATACAAACACATGGTTCACTTATAATGAGATACATAAGAAAAAAAAAAACGTAACTTCACTAACTCATCCTCATAAATCGTAAAAAGATGTTATAAATCACCATTATATTTTTTGTTTAGAAAGCCTATCTATTCTATCTGGAATATAGAAAGAAAAAGAAAGAAAGAAAGAAAATATTTTTATTTACCTTAAAAACTAGCATACACAACAAACTTAAAACTACGCAAATTAATACTATATATATTACAAATTATTGTGCGTAGCAGTGTTCAGGCACATATGGCCTTCACTCAGCATTGTGCTGGATGCACACTAATGTGTCCACCCAGCGCTGATTTTCAGTGAAAATATAAGAATAATAATAATCAGAATAATCAATTTATTGGTAAAAAACGAATATTACAGGTCACATAATAATTATATATTAAAGTTAATTAAATAATTAGACAATAATCAAATAACTGATAATTAGATTATAATAAATGTATTATAATTAAGTAATAATACTCAAGATATTATATAATTTTTCGCACATACTCGTCAATACTGTAGTACACCGTCTGCGGAGAGCTTAGCAACATCTGTGACTAACATTCTTACATATAAATATAATATTTGTTTTCCCTATAAACTTAAAAATATAAGAACGCAATCGTGGGTCACTCGTGAACTTATTGTTTGAAAAAACCTTCTCTTTGACTTAATTAAGTTACAAAAAATGTACCCCTTGTCAGAATTAGATTCGTTTATTGCAAAAATTAATTCGCTGTAGAACGCCTATAAGAAATATAAATAAGAAATCAATAAATTTATACGAATTTAAATAATAATAATAAAAATCATTTATTGCCTATACTATGCCGTATATGTATATGCCTTAACCTAAACTAATATTAAAAACAAAAATAAATTATTCATTACAGGCAAAGGGAGTGTATTCGGCATTGTGCTGCATGCGAAGACGTGCAGCGCTGGTTTTCAATTTTTATTTCTGGGCTAACAAAAGAAGCACTCAGTCAAGTCAAAGATTATACTGCAAATTATTATCAAAGCACACTTATATTATAAATGCGAAAGTTTGATTGCTTAGCTGGATGGATGGATGGTTGTTACTTCTCGACGCCAAAACAACGGAACAGACGTTCAAATACCATCGGGTGTTTCTTGGCTCAGAATGAAATATAGGATACTTTTTATCCCATAAATAAGTTCCCATCATCATCAAACTATGTTAGTCCACTGCTGGACATAGGCCTCCCCCAATGAGCACCATAGCGCCCTATCTTAAGTTCCCATGGGATAGAAATAATATAGAAACAACGCCTGGAATCGAACACACAATCTCTTGTGTCGCAGGCAGACTATTGCCCGCTACGCCATAGAACTCGACCTATTTGGCGTAGCGGGTGAAAGTCTACCTTAGTTAGATAAAAACAACTGTTTTAACAAGATTAAATAATTTGTCACTGCAAATAATAAAACAGTATAAAGAAAGGCATAAAATCTAATTTAATTAAAATTACTCTATTGTGTAGATTGCATACAAAAAAGATAATTGGGATATGCATGGCTTGTCTTCTCATGGTTTTTGTAGAAAGCTATATTTTTGTCTTTTTTAACAAACTAAATCATCATCATCCAGCCTTTGTTAAGCCACAGCTGGACATAGGCCTCCCCCAAAGAACGCCATAGCGCCCTGTCTTCAGTTTGACGCATCCATCATCTGCCTGCAGGCTTTCGCAGGTCGTCATCCTACCTGGTCGGTCGGCCCTGACAAACGAAATACGAACCTCGAACATTATGCATGGAATGGACCTACCTTAAAAACATAACTGGAGGAGCCATTGGTAGTCGGTTAAAAACTAAGGGTAACCGAGTCGATGGCGCGGACTCGTCGGTCGCTGAGGCCTAATGTATGCTATCTCAACTGATATAATATTTTTTCTCTTAGTTATAAAAAATAATTTCATCACATACATTGTAAATCTGACATTGCACACTTAACTGTAGAAATACATTGAATCACAATTATATTATAACACCTTTATACACATGTATTTCATGCAATAAATATACTTTATTTTACTTACTTTAAACAGTAACACTTTAATATTAACTTCATTATCATCATCATCAGCCAATAGCAGTCCACTGCTGGTCATAGGCAATGAGCGCCATAGCGCCCTGTTTTCAGCTTGCCGCATCCAGCATCTGCCTGCAGTCTTTCGCAGGTCGTCATCCCACCAAATATTAACTTATATAAACTTATTTCTAAAAGTGAACCAGCCCCTTTATCCGCATGTTACCGTATTCAAATACAAAATATTTAATTTTTTTAGGCTTTCAAAATAAGCATTTAGACAAGACATACTTTATACATGATTATTTTACTGTATAATTCTATTAGGGGAGGCCTGCGTCCAGCAGTGGGCCAATTAGGCTGTTGAGGTTGAGGATGGCGAATGTGAGAAAGGACGCGCCAGGAGGAAATGCATAATGATTCATTGAAATAAATTTATTTTGAAAAGATACGCTCAATAGTTTTTCTATAATAACCCTAAAGGTATGTTCAAATTTTTTTAGGTGGTTGTTAACTCTCAAATAAAGTCCGTTCCGACATAGTTTGTAAACTATGACGGAAAGGCCTTTATTTGAGGGTCAAAGTATCAAATTACAAAAAAAAAAGAAACATAACACGTAATTGAGTATTTTGGAGAATTAAAATAACCCCCTAGCTTTCAGCATACACAATAGCAAACAGAGAAGATGTCGTGCACTAATTTACATTATTCTAAAAAAAATTATCTTAATTTCATTTTTGGTTTTTTCATCATCCTAATTATTCTTCAAACTACATTAAGGAACACTGAACATAGGCATGTTACACAAATATTTCTGGGACAGGTATGATAGAATCCAGTTCTATTTTTGTGTTGAACGGGCATCGAACCCACATCAGAAAGTACCATATACAATACAAAGGTCATACAAATGCAAAGTTTGGGATAGATGAGCTGATCTTCATTGATATTTGTTTGATTATAGATTACTAGCTGTTGCCCGCGCTTTCATACGTGTTAAATTCAAATTTCACACTTCTAATATATAATTGTATAGCCTATGTCATCCGGGGATAGTGTATCTTCCCAACGGTGAAAGAATTTTTGAATCGATCCAGTAGTTTCGGAGCCTATTCAAAGCAAACATACAAAAAACAAATCTTTCCTCATGTTAATATTAGTATAGACTATTTAGTAGGTAGCTAAAGTAGAAAATAAAATAGTTTCAACAATGACCAACATTCTGTAATACCTAGGTATCTCTAAACTAGCTTTGTTCTTCTATTTTTACTGAAAAAATAAAAAAAACTGTGACATTCCAATTTCGTTCCAACAAAAATAAAAAGATGAAAACAACACTCTCTCTCGGCCAGCGTAGATTACTTTTCCTTTTTACAATAGTTTGTTTTTTGTTCACCATCTCACCTTTTATTTATAGCTTACGCTAACAGATGGCGCTTGAAGCATAACTTTGTGTGTTGAAACTAGATGGCGCCAGCAGTAATGAAAAACGAACAAAAAGAAAATGAAGAGAATGAAAGCTAAGTACATTAAGTAGGCACTATACAGTTATTCTGTGGTAGCAGAGAGTTTATTAGCATGAATGAAACGGAGTTGGTACAAGGAATATTCAACCGACGGAAACTAAAGGTTTTCAATTTTGTTTATTTTTAGGGTTCCGCATCTCAAAAGGTAAAAGGGACCCTTATAAGATGACTTTGTTGTCCGTCTGTCTGCCTGCCTGTCTGTCTGTCAACTATCTTTTCTCAGGAACGCGAGTACCTAGGTATTGAGTTCAAATTACCATTAAATACTCAAGATTGTAACATCTTCAAGCCGTGATATAAATGGAAGTTCTGAGCATGGAATCAAAACCTATTGGGTACCTATTCCCCATTGACTTACAATAATCATTAGTGTACCCAAGGTTGCCGAGAAAAAATCGCTCCTAGTCAGTAGGCAAGAAACAAAGACGAAACGCGAGAAACGAAATATTAAAAAAATATTATGTAACGTCATATTTTGTAGGTACTTGAGCCATAAAATTCAATTATTTTGGTCCTACACCTAAATGTTACAGATCGTCTATAGAAAAGATATCAACGCGCTCCTTCTAAATTTTATTGTTGGCTGGTGTGTTTACGCCCCGTGGCACAACTGCTTGGTACAACCAGTAGTGTCATGGGAATAATTTCTCTCCCATGTCACTAATATTCATGGGTATATAGAAGGAAATAAGAAGTTATATCCTTACTTTAAAATACAATACAATACAATACAAAAATACTTTATTGTACACCAGATACAGATCATTACAAAAGACATAAAATAATTAGGTACCCTAGCCTTGAATAGTTTATATCCCGTGATTCAGTTAGAAGAAATAGTGTAGCGTAAAGTTTGAAATGAATTTAAGTAAAATATAAATTTACTCCGTGTTTTTAGTTATTATTGTGTTAGTTTTATTTATAATAGGAATATTCAGTTAGTTTTACGTTAAGTTTGAAAACAAAAGTTTTATTACCAACCAACTTTGATTATTTATTAAGTGATCGAAGCAAACTATCTATATTCTGTGTATTGGTGTATATGATTTCGTGTTAAGTAGGTTCTTTATCATCATCATCATGCAACTAGACATAGGCCCCCACTACTGAGCGCCATAGTATTCTGTCTTCAGCTTCAGTAGATACTTGGTTCAGAATAAATGGATAGAGTAATATATGGATTTCCATAAACTTTCCGTACCTAAAGGGTAAAACGGGATCCTATTACTAAGACTGCGCTGCCCGTCCGTCTGTCCATCCGTTCGTCCGTCTTACACCAGGCTATATCTCATAAACCACGATAGTTAACCAGTTGAAATTTTTATTGATGTATTTCTGTTGTAGTTATAACAACAAGTATTAAAAAACCAGAAAAAAAATATATTTAAGGGCATACAAAAAACTTGTTTTTTTTTTTGCTCGTTTTTATAGATAATGGTAAGGAACCCTTCGTGCGCGAGTTCGACTCACACTTATCCATTTTTTTTTATTTTGCAAACTCATACAAGACTTTATAGTAGGTACCTATATATTTGAAATTTCTTAGTTACAGCACACACGATGTATTACACCCAAACACACGTCGCATAACCGTGGCTTTCGCCCGCGTGACGTAACAACATGGCGGCTAGAAAGTCGGTCGATGAACCCGGGCCGAGCCACTTTGATTCATACTCGTTCTAGCTTCTTTACACCTCTTAGCATTTATCATTTGAGACCTTGGATAGGGCAATGTGATAACCGCTCTTGAGCGATAAGACCGCCAATCGTCACTCCTTTACATTATATAGTATAAAATGAAGTCGCTTCCGCTGTCTGTTTGCTTGGATCTTTTTGCTACTCACTCAACGGATTTTAATGCAGTTTTCAGTAATAAATAGAGTCATTAAAAAGGAAGGCTCATAAACTAATTGAGATGTACCTATATTTCCACGCGAGCGAAGCTGCGGGGTGCAGCTAGTATGATATAATTGTTTCATTTAAATAATAAATATACTCGTATAATGCTGGACAATTCACATAGCATCATCTAGCCCCAAGCTAAGCAGAGCTGGTGTTATAGGTACTAGATGACTGATATACATACATAATACAATATATTACATAGATATTTTTTTCCCAAGCAACAATTCTAATTAAAAAGTAAAAATAATGATTACAATCAATCAGAATGTATGTTTGTAAATACAGTTTGATAAGATTGAACTTTTTTAAATTAAATTAGTTAAATGTGCATGAAGCTTTCTTTCAGAGGTAATTTGAGCAAATGTGCTTATAGCTTTATTCATCCGGTCGAATGATGGATCGAAGCCTATATTGCTAGACACTTAGTCCACTGCTAGACAAAAGCCTCCCATATGCGCCTTTCTTAAAAAAATCTGGATTGTCTAAAGTAAGTTATCGTAGGAGTTAAAGATTTTTTAAGAACTTAAGGTGATGTTTAACTGTTTTATGTTTTATTTTTTCATGTTTTTTTTTGTTTCATGAGGCTATGCCACTGTCTGGAGAAATTGTCACTCATAGATTTATGACCGAACCAGAATGTCTATTTAAAAACAAGTGTTGTATTCAAGTATGTCATATCAAAACAGGTGTTATATTCAAGTCATCATCATCATCATCAGCCTATATTAGTCCACAGCTGGACATAGGCCTCCCCCAATGAGCGCCATAGCGCCCTATCTTCAGCTTGACGCATCCAGCATCTACCTGCAGTCTTTCGCAGGTCGTCATCCCACCTGGTCGGAGGGCGTCCTACACTACATTTACCGAATCGTGGTCTCCACTCAAGAACACGTTTGCCCCAGCGGCTGTCGGTTGTCGGATATGGCCGGCCCACTGCCACTTCAGCTTGCTAATTCTCAGAGCTATGTCGATAACTTTGGTAATATATAATAATAAAGTATGTCATATCAAAACAGGTGTTATATTCAAGTATGTCATATCGCTGGTATGTGGGACAGCATAGCGTGCTCGGAATGCAGATGTCTGTATGAGAGAAGTATTTTGCATGGCTTTCTATTCTGGGCTGGTTATCTTCGATGGGTTACTTATTGGTTCGTTTTACATTTCTTGTAGATCACAGTAGGCCTATCATAGCCGCAGTGATATAGAAGCCACCTAAGAAAGAAAGAAGGAGGAGAAGTAGAGCAACATTCTTCGATGGGTTACTTATTGGTTCGTTCTACATTTCTTGTAGATCACAGTAGGCCTATCATAGCCGCAGTGATACAGAAGCCACCTAAGAAAGAAAGAAGGAGGACAAGTAGAGCAACATTCTTCGATGGGTTACTTATTGGTTCGTTTTACATTTCTTGTAGATCACAGTAGGCCTATCATAGCCGCAGTGATATAGAAGCCACCTAAGAAAGAAAGAAGGAGGAGAAGTAGAGTAACATTCTTCGATGGGTTACTTATTGGTTCGTTCTACATTTCTTGTAGATCACAGTAGGCCTATCATAGCCGCAGTGATATAGAAGCCACCTAAGAAAGAAAGAAGGAGGAGAAGTAGAGCAACATTCTTCGATGGGTTACTTATTGGTTCGTTTTACATTTCTTGTAGATCACAGTAGGCCTATCACAGCCCCAGTGATATAGAAGCCACCTAAGAAAGAAAGAAGGAGGAGAAGTAGAGCAACATTATGCTGAGACAGGACCTATTGGTTCGCATTGTGGAGTCACTTGTTGCTTTTATATAGATACGTAGTTAATTTTTATTTCTTTATGTTCTTATTTACCTACATTATAATATGTATTAACAAGCCGTACTTTGTGAATCAATAAATGTATTTACTTTCTTTCTTTCTAAAGTATTTTTATTTACCTTAAAACTATACACTTCTTAGACTTAAAACTATGCTAATTATTACTGTTAAAAATGTTTTTGCGTAGCAGTGTTCATGACAAATATGGCCTTCATACAGCGCCCAAAACTAATAATAAAAAATACACTTATTGTAAAAATATTTATGAGAAATAAAATTGAGCCACAAGTTGTCCAAACAGAATTACCGTTTAAGTTAGCTTCCAGAAAAAATATTTACTTACTGTGAAATTTAAATAAATGCAAAAAAGATAAATGAAAAGACGAATAATAACTTCTCAAGAGGTGAAAATCTAATGATAAATATCCCGTAATAAATCAATTATAAGGTTACTGCGAAAAGATAATTATGTATACCTGCAGAGACAACATGATTCTGTATACCTGCAGAGACAACATGATTCTGTATACCTGCAGAGACAACATGATTCTGTATACCTGCAGAGACAACATGATTCTGTATACCTGCAGAGACAACATGATTCTGTATACCTGCAGAGACAACATGATTCTGTATACCTGCAGGGACAACATGATTCTGTACACCTGCAGGGACAACATGATTCTGTACACCTGCAGAGACAACATGATTCTGTATACCTGCAGAGACAACATGATTCTGTATACTTGCAGAGACAACATGATTCTGTATACCTGCAGAGACAACATGATTCTGTATACCTGCAGAGACAACATGATTCTGTATACCTGCAGAGACAAAATGATTCTGTATACCTGCAGGGACAACATGATTCTGTATACCTGCAGAGACAACATGATTCTGTATACCTGCAGAGACAACATGATTCTGTATACCTGCAGAGACAACATGATTCTGTATACCTGCAGAGACAACATGATTCTGTCAGTCGAAATCAAATTAAATTACATTTTAGTTATTTTTCTGCTTTGGTCTCGTAAGTAATTGTTTGGAAAGCCAAGTAAGAAACCTCTACGACCAAGCCCTTCAAGCCGGAACTGGCATTTCTATTACTGCAACTTTGTACTGGTACGTGACTTGTACGGTGCTTTTTCCTTCCACTGTGACATTATGGTGTCAGTTTAGAATTAACACCACCCCAATTCTTTCGACTCCCTTCTATCGACGTAGTATAAAACAAATCACCATATCTCGCGAAGAACCGACAACCGCTTGGGCATACGTGTTCTTGAGTGGAGACCACGACTTGGTAAACATAGTGTAGGATGCCCTCCGATGTGGAATAAGTTAAACGCTTTCCCGTAAATACGTTTTCTGAGAAAATACTCAGGATTAGAAGACTCATAATAGTACCTATCCCAATATGTAATCATCATCACCCTATGATAGTCCACTGCTGGACCGCGCCCTGTCTTCAGCTTGCTGCATCCAGCATCTACCTGCATTCTTTCGCAGGTCGTCATCTCACCTGGTCGCAGGGTCAATATGTAAAGAAGGTTATAATTTGATGTTTTGCACAAAAAGAACCAACATCGAATTCCTTGATGTTTTCACAGTTTTATTAGTATTGGGGACAAAGAAAGATCCTTCGATGAAATCACCTTGAAATCATTATCTTAACAGGCGCAAAAAAATACTAAATCGCTCTTAGCGATAAGGCCGCAGATTGTGCATCTCTTTCTAATTTTATTTATTATATTTTGTGTTTTGGTTGTGCAATAATACGTAGTTATATCGTACTGTATCCTACTATTTTCGAAATCGATTACAAATAAATAAAACAGAATATTCTGAGCCACGTAAAGACACCACCTCTTTCAACAGAGCTACAAAAACAGTAAAAATTCAAGTCAAGTGGCCGACTACCAAATTAATCAAGCCATCTTGTAAATTACCTAAGCCACCTACCACGCTCGCTTTCAAACTTTCCAAGTGTGTGCTACTTCGCCACTTTCCTTTTCCGTAAGGTAAAAAACGTATCCGGCCGCTCAATTGCGAAAGTTGTTACGTAATAGGATGCAATGGGGCTCTTGCCTTGCCCTTACTTGCCACTTACCACGCCATGCTAACAACTCTAAGACACCACCAGGACCTGTCTGAAAATCAGCGCCACTACTTACTTAGGCTTGTAGCGGCATAATGCTGAGACAGGGACCTTTTTAGCCCCTTATGTAACACGTATTTGCTCTATTTTGTATGTCTTGTCTATTCCTTGTAATTTATTTTTCTTGTTTTTATTATTTTCTTACCATGTAATGTGTTATATATAGTGTCAAATTAATGTATTTTCTTTTTTTTTTCTTTTTTTTCTTTCTTTCTTTTTTCTTAAGAATAATGATCGAGAAATCAATCAATACTTATCAAAGCTGCAAAAAACTCAGTACTTTATTTCCTATAGACTATATAAAACAGAGCTCTGGACACGCCAGAAAATGACATAAACTAGAAAAAAAAATATACATATAAAAAATTATACGTATCATTATATCATGTGAATTTTTTATTTTCATTATAGCACACGAATCATTAAAAAAATATTGGACTATTCAGTTTTATCCAGTATTTATTCCACTGTAGGTACACATTACAATTAATGTCGTCCAAATACTAAACAATGATTCACAGTTATGGTGACAAACAATGAAATAGGAAACAAACTTATGGAATTACCAAGGTGCATTATTACAATAAAATACCTCCCATAATAAAAAATGTAAACTGATTCAATGCATTCAAAACAAAACTATCAAAATATGTATCAGATAGTAATTTTTGAATGCATTGGATGGGTATTATCTACCTACGAAGACGACTTACCTTAATTTAATTTACATCTATTTTATATTAACCTACATTAACATTTTATATTAAACTACTTTATATTAGGTAACTTAGTTCTCATGTTAGTGACATTGCGTCTTTTTGAGAATAAATGTCTTTAAACCGAATTGGAAACAGAAAAACCATACAGACATCGACTCTTTTCAATCAAAATAAACATGAATATAAAAAGGATTGGATAACCGAGAAAACTTGGTCGAGTTATAAATAGATTAGAAGTACTAATGTATGGCAGGTGAAATCAGACAGCATCTAGCCTAGCCCCAAGCTACTGGTACACATAACACAAGCTCAACTTAGAGCTTTTGTTGTGTGGTGTGTGTGTACTAGATGGCATTATAATACTTACACACCCAGTCACATCCAGAACAAATATCTGCAGAACCTACAGAATCACACACATCCTCATCAGGGCAAACGCTTCTAAACGTTAAGGCCGCCCATTGTACTTTTATGATTTTAATGTCCATATTTTTTGTTAAGTTTGTGGTGTACGATAAAGAGTAATGTATTGTATATACGTCTACTGTTAAACGTACCTCCGTTCACTTACTAAACAAGGTAATGAAAAGTACCTATATAATATATGTACACACATAGAGAATAAAATAACTTGTCCCGAGACGAAAATCAAATTTACATCTCGGCAAGTCACTCTTAGCTCAGAAACCATAGAATATATTCCAAGAAGTCATCGAATAGCTTAGACATTTATAGATAGGGCCTCGATTCTGTCAGCCCAGGGCGGTGATTACGCAGTAGAAAGTAAAGAGAAAGGCGACGGACGAAGCCCAAATTCTTCTTCGGTGAAAAGCAAGTTATCGGACAGGTGCTTTGTGAAGGTTACGAACAAAATTATTGTTCTTTTGATTGAAAATGTGTATTATGAAAATAATATATCTTGGTTTTAATTGTTTAGGGCCGTTTTTGTATATACAAAAACGGCCTATACTGTATACACATTCACACAATGTATTGTATAGGTATACAGAGTTACAAAAAAGGAAAACACACAAAAATACAGAACAACATAGGTCGTAGTAGTAGTGTGCTGTTATTAAACCATAATATTATATAATATAATATTAAATTTAAATAAGATTAGACATTTAAATATCCTTGCGAATCGGAGCTAAGTGTTTTTGCTTGTTTTCACATAATGGTAATAAGGTAGCAACTTCTTATCAAAATATTAAACGCGTAGTTTGGATGTATGTATCAGTTATTAGTGTTAGGATTTTGAAAGAGATTTTCTATCAATCAGTGGAATGCTTGGCAAAATGAAAGACTTCTCAAACTCCAATTATCAAAATGAAGCAATGCGCACCACGGTCTCCACGGAAGACCAGCGCTATGGTACGATCTGCTCTACCATAGCACATGCTGAGTGGAGACTGATTTTGTCAGTTTCTGTCTTCTGTTAATATAAGTTTAATTTATAATAGTCTCTGTTCTGACAAAATAAAAAACTTTTTACTTTACTTTAGAATAGAAATCTATACAAGACAACTTAATAAACATAATTTTGTAAGAAAGGCTCTGTTACTCGTAGTTACTAAGTATTTAGATATGCTTTTTATAAAAATTAGAAAACAATTATTATTGAATGATGTAACTTTTGAAAAACGTATTTTTTTTTAAACATTATGCATCAGCTCCAAACTAGTAGAACAAAAGGGTAAATCGATAAATTATTCCCAAACATGCATGTAAAAATAAAAGTTAGTACTTTCCTAACTTATTAATTAAAAAGTGCATAAGTCTGTCATTAAAGAAAACGTATGAAAAATGAGAAAAAAAGTAGAGTGAAAGTGGCACCCACACAAACATAGATAACCTCTGTGTGTGTAGAGAAAGCCACCTGCTTTAGAGCAAGGACAGAGAAAAGATTTGAGTATACTTTGTATAAACATTTTTGTTCATTCATTGCTATAAAACCTTGCCACAGAATAACGCGTTCTTGAATTAGATCAAAAAAGACGTAAAAAACACATCCTAAAACTACTTCTTCAAAATATTTGCTTTTAGCATCTCTAGAGTTACTTTTAATAGAAGTACCGATATTTTAACCCATTGATGAGTAGTTTATTTCTAATTGGTGTCATTGTGAGCTAAAAATAATATGAACTTAATATAAATTTAAATAAACCTGTGTGTATTACATATTTGTTTAATTAAACCAATAAAAAGCCTGATTTAATAAGATGGTCATTATGTGATACATTTTTTTCTCTTTCTTAGTTAATATAATTTGTTTTTAAGTTTCCGCACAAATATACACGTATATTACACATAATAAGTAAATGTATATTAATAGAAGGAAGATGAAAACTAGTACTACTATTATCTAATAAAACACTCTGCTAATTATATGTTTTCACAACCTAGTAAAGTGTGAAAAATAAAATTTATAATAACTATTCCATCCTTTTCCTGTTCCCGTAAAACCTTTCAATGTGCGAGTAAGTGAAAGGCGTGTATGTACACTGTAAGCTTATCGTATTTTATGTATGTGTGAGTGAAGATGGTATGTAGAGTCAAACAAACTTTCTTCTGCAGTCGACATTGGCGCTGGCAATGTATTTTACGTAGAATCTTTGTATGAAAATTGTTAGTTCTAATTTTGGCCACCTGCATAGATTCGTTTGTGATGGTGTGAAGTTTTCTTCGCATTTTATCATTGGAAACTTGTATATAAGGAGGTATGTCCGTGTTCATGTATTAGTTTCTAATCTGTTATTAAGGGGAGAGGCTGCTTCTCTTGATTTTATGGAGAAAGCGGTTTTTTACTGAGATGATGATTTTGGTTCTAAATGTTGCGACTGCCTTATAGGCACGTTATGAAATTGGCACCATAATAATGTATTTTAGGCAATTATCAAAATTAAAAAAAAAACAAAATCCTTTATTTCTTACAAAATAACCACTTGGACAATTCAAATTTTATACTATACCTATATAATATCAAATAAGAAATAAAGTGTTTTTGATTTTCTGTTCACTTCAATTTTTTTATCAGTATCTAAGTCCTGAAAAATGAGCCCAGCAATCAGTTTATCAGTTAATTTATTTCCACCGTAGGTACACAATGTTACACTTGATATCGTTAAATACTATTTTAAAAGATAAATTACATTTTTATTATAACGCATACTAACTTATGACAAAGGAAACACCATAGGGCATTGTGCAAAAAAAAAGCAGATAGACATGCCTTCTTAAAAAATTTAAATAAATTCATTTATAATAATTTGTCACAATAAAATAGATAATAAAGCAGACAATAAGTTGAGGAGGTACATTGTGTAAAAAAATACAGTAAAACACTTTTTGAGGAAATAATCTAGAGCCAACGTAAGCAAAGCTTTAGTGATACGAACCAGATCGCTATAACCATCTTCTTATATACTTCTCCATATTATTCTCTATATATATCTTTCTTATCTCCATATTATCCTATATTTTTCTTATCTATACTATACATTTTTTTTAGAGGACCCTAGTGTCTAGGTAATCCATACTATTTTAGAGGACCCTAGTGTCTAGGTAATCCATACTTTTTTAGAGGATCCTAGTGTCTAGGTAATCCACACTTTTTTAGAGGACCCTAGTGTCTAGGTAATCCATACTATTTTAGAGGACCCTAGTGTCTAGGTAATCCTTACTATTTTAGAGGACCCTAGTGTCTAGGTAATCCATACTATTTTAGAGGACCCTAGTGTCTAGGTAATCCTTACTATTTTAGAGGACCGTAGTGTCTAGGTAATCCATACTTTTTTAGAGGACCCTAGTGTCTAGGTAATCCATACCTTTTTAGAGGACCCTAGTGTCTAGGTAATCCATACTATTTTAGAGGACCCTAGTGTCTAGGTAATCCATACCTTTTTAGAGGACCCTAGTGTCTAGGTAATCCATACTTTTTTAGAGGATCCTAGTGTCTAGGTAATCCACACTTTTTTAGAGGACCCTAGTGTCTAGGTAATCCATACTATTTTAGAGGACCCTAGTGTCTAGGTAATCCTTACTATTTTAGAGGACCCTAGTGTCTAGGTAATCCATACTATTTTAGAGGACCCTAGTGTCTAGGTAATCCTTACTATTTTAGAGGACCGTAGTGTCTAGGTAATCCATACTTTTTTAGACGACCCTAGTGTCTAGGTAATCCATACCTTTTTAGAGGACCCTAGTGTCTAGGTAATCCATACTATTTTAGAGGACCCTAGTGTCTAGGTAATCCATACCTTTTTAGAGGACCCTAGTGTCTAGGTAATCCATACTTTTTTAGAGGACCCTAGTGTCTAGGTAATCCATACTTTTTTGTAGGACCCTAGTGTCTAGGTAATCCATACTTTTTTAGAGGACCCTAGTGTCTAGGTAATCCATACTTTTTTAGAGGACCGTAGTGTCTAGGTAATCCATACTTTTTTAGAGGACCCTAGTGTCTAGGTAATCCATACTTTTTTAGAGGACCCTAGTGTCTAGGTAATCCATACCTTTTTAGAGGACCCTAGTGTCTAGGTAATCCATACTTTTTTAGAGGACCCTAGTGTCTAGGTAATCCATACTTTTTTAGAGGACCCTAGTGTCTAGGTAATCCATACTTTTTTAGAGGACCCTAGTGTCTAGGTAATCCATACTTTTTTAGAGGACCCTAGTGTCTAGGTAATCCATACTTTTTTAGAGGACCCTAGTGTCTAGGTAATCCATACTATTTTAGAGGACCCTAGTGTCTAGGTAATCCATACCTTTTTAGAGGACCCTAGTGTCTAGGTAATCCATACTTTTTTAGAGGACCCTAGTGTCTAGGTAATCCATACTTTTTTAGAGGACCCTAGTGTCTAGGTAATCCATACTTTTTTAGAGGACCCTAGTGTCTAGGTAATCCATACTTTTTTAGAGGACCCTAGTGTCTAGGTAATCCATACTTTTTTAGAGGACCCTAGTGTCTAGGTAATCCATAATTTTTTAGAGGACCCTAGTGTCTAGGTAATCCATACTTTTTTAGAGGACCCTAGTGTCTAGGTAATCCATACTTTTTTAGAGGACCCTAGTGTCTAGGTAATCCATACTTTTTTAGAGGACCCTAGTGTCTAGGTAATCCATACCTTTTTAGAGGACCCTAGTGTCTAGGTAATCCATACTTTTTTAGAGGACCCTAGTGTCTAGGTAATCCATACTTTTTTAGAGGACCCTAGTGTCTAGGTAATCCATACTTTTTTAGAGGACCCTAGTGTCTAGGTAATCCATACTTTTTTAGAGGACCCTAGTGTCTAGGTAATCCATACTTTTTTAGAGGACCCTAGTGTCTAGGTAATCCATACTATTTTAGAGGACCCTAGTGTCTAGGTAATCCATACCTTTTTAGAGGACCCTAGTGTCTAGGTAATCCATACTTTTTTAGAGGACCCTAGTGTCTAGGTAATCCATACTTTTTTAGAGGACCCTAGTGTCTAGGTAATCCATACTTTTTTAGAGGACCCTAGTGTCTAGGTAATCCATACTTTTTTAGAGGACCCTAGTGTCTAGGTAATCCATACTTTTTTAGAGGACCCTAGTGTCTAGGTAATCCATACTTTTTTAGAGGACCCTAGTGTCTAGGTAATCCATACTTTTTTAGAGGACCCTAGTGTCTAGGTAATCCTTACTATTTTAGAGGACCCTAGTGTCTAGGTAATCCATACCTTTTTAGAGGACCCTAGTGTCTAGGTAATCCATACTTTTTTAGAGGACCCTAGTGTCTAGGTAATCCATACTTTTTTAGAGGACCCTAGTGTCTAGGTAATCCATACTTTTTTAGAGGACCCTAGTGTCTAGGTAATCCATACTTTTTTAGAGGACCCTAGTGTCTAGGTAATCCATACTTTTTTAGAGGACCCTAGTGTCTAGGTAATCCATAATTTTTTAGAGGACCCTAGTGTCTAGGTAATCCATACTTTTTTAGAGGACCCTAGTGTCTAGGTAATCCATACTTTTTTAGAGGACCCTAGTGTCTAGGTAATCCATACTTTTTTAGAGGACCCTAGTGTCTAGGTAATCCATAATTTTTTAGAGGACCCTAGTGTCTAGGTAATCCATACTTTTTTAGAGGATCCTAGTGTCTAGGTAATCCACACTTTTTTAGAGGACCCTAGTGTCTAGGTAATCCATACTATTTTAGAGGACCCTAGTGTCTAGGTAATCCTTACTATTTTAGAGGACCCTAGTGTCTAGGTAATCCATACTATTTTAGAGGACCCTAGTGTCTAGGTAATCCTTACTATTTTAGAGGACCGTAGTGTCTAGGTAATCCATACTTTTTTAGACGACCCTAGTGTCTAGGTAATCCATACCTTTTTAGAGGACCCTAGTGTCTAGGTAATCCATACTATTTTAGAGGACCCTAGTGTCTAGGTAATCCATACCTTTTTAGAGGACCCTAGTGTCTAGGTAATCCATACTTTTTTAGAGGACCCTAGTGTCTAGGTAATCCATACTTTTTTGTAGGACCCTAGTGTCTAGGTAATCCATACTTTTTTAGAGGACCCTAGTGTCTAGGTAATCCATACTTTTTTAGAGGACCGTAGTGTCTAGGTAATCCATACTTTTTTAGAGGACCCTAGTGTCTAGGTAATCCATACTTTTTTAGAGGACCCTAGTGTCTAGGTAATCCATACCTTTTTAGAGGACCCTAGTGTCTAGGTAATCCATACTTTTTTAGAGGACCCTAGTGTCTAGGTAATCCATACTTTTTTAGAGGACCCTAGTGTCTAGGTAATCCATACTTTTTTAGAGGACCCTAGTGTCTAGGTAATCCATACTTTTTTAGAGGACCCTAGTGTCTAGGTAATCCATACTTTTTTAGAGGACCCTAGTGTCTAGGTAATCCATACTATTTTAGAGGACCCTAGTGTCTAGGTAATCCATACCTTTTTAGAGGACCCTAGTGTCTAGGTAATCCATACTTTTTTAGAGGACCCTAGTGTCTAGGTAATCCATACTTTTTTAGAGGACCCTAGTGTCTAGGTAATCCATACTTTTTTAGAGGACCCTAGTGTCTAGGTAATCCATACTTTTTTAGAGGACCCTAGTGTCTAGGTAATCCATACTTTTTTAGAGGACCCTAGTGTCTAGGTAATCCATACTTTTTTAGAGGACCCTAGTGTCTAGGTAATCCATACTTTTTTAGAGGACCCTAGTGTCTAGGTAATCCTTACTATTTTAGAGGACCCTAGTGTCTAGGTAATCCATACCTTTTTAGAGGACCCTAGTGTCTAGGTAATCCATACTTTTTTAGAGGACCCTAGTGTCTAGGTAATCCATACTTTTTTAGAGGACCCTAGTGTCTAGGTAATCCATACTTTTTTAGAGGACCCTAGTGTCTAGGTAATCCATACTTTTTTAGAGGACCCTAGTGTCTAGGTAATCCATACTTTTTTAGAGGACCCTAGTGTCTAGGTAATCCATAATTTTTTAGAGGACCCTAGTGTCTAGGTAATCCATACTTTTTTAGAGGACCCTAGTGTCTAGGTAATCCATACTTTTTTAGAGGACCCTAGTGTCTAGGTAATCCATACTTTTTTAGAGGACCCTAGTGTCTAGGTAATCCATAATTTTTTAGAGGACCCTAGTGTCTAGGTAATCCATACTTTTTTAGAGGACCCTAGTGTCTAGGTAATCCATACTTTTTTAGAGGACCCTAGTGTCTAGGTAATCCATACTTTTTTAGAGGACCCTAGTGTCTAGGTAATCCATAATTTTTTAGAGGACCCTAGTGTCTAGGTAATCCATAATTTTTTAGAGGACCCTAGTGTCTAGGTAAACCTTACTTAGGATTTAAAGCTCTATTTGATAAAATGGAATCATTTTGACAATATACGATATCTAAGTCTAAAATTCATAGCAGATTAATGTCTCTAGTATTACCTACTAAACTGTTGTCCACACTACCCAAAGGTTAGCAGGTAGAGAATGCTATCTAGCATTATGCTCGCCTATGTACAACTTTTGGGCAATAAAGTATATTCTATCTACATATTTATCTATCTCTTTTAAATTATAACTACAATTATTTGGATCATTAATTTACTGCACAAGTGTGTGCACTATAATAAGTTCTATGGCTAGCCTTAGTTGAGATCATCAACATAGAAAAATACCTAAATAATGCTTGTAAACCAAAAATGTCGATAGACTTAATATCTTGGATATTTAAGATCAATGACTTGTCAGACTGGTCAGCATATTAAATAAATAACGCTGGCTACAATCCACACAGCCTCATCTAGCCAGATTAAGATTATATCTCTGTATAAAATCGATAAAATAAGCATTTGACCATTTTGAGATTTGACCATTAAATTTTTGATTTCAAATTATATTAATCTTTGTCTGAGAAATCGGCTTCAAAAAGGCACTTATTACGTCACATACTAATATTATACTAATCCTTAGATTTATCTATTGTGTTAGGTTTAACTTTGTGAAGAGAAATAAAGAACCATTTTAGTTAAACTGTCGCATAACTTATAGAAATGTATCTTACTACTTACTAACATAGTGCAGGCAAGATGGCGACATCTTGCCTGCACTATGTTTTGGTTTCATACGAGGCATCAACAGATGGCAGCACGTGTTGTTAACTGAGCGACTGCGATTATAGATATAGAAAATTACTTTTATTTATCTGGGCCTTTTTTAATTATTAATTCTGTAAATCTCTTGAGCGATAAGACCGCCAAATTGTCATATATTTTGTATTGTATTCTGTCTTGTTTGTTTTATTTTTAAGTGTGCAATAAAATAGTTATCTAAATAGGATACCTACTTTAGTTAATAATCCTCATTGTTCTTTTCTTCATTGTATCTCAAGCAGGCTTTCTTCATTGTAGGCTCAAGGATCATCTTTCTGACCAAAAAAGTAATTTCCATTTAAATTTAGGAATCATCAACATCATCAACCTATAATAGTCCACTGGTGTACATAGGCTTCCTCTAAAGCGCCATAGCGCCCTGTCAGCTGCCGCAGTACTTCGCCAAGTCCCACCTGGCCGGAGGGCGTCCTCCACTACGTTTGCCGAGAGATCTCCACTCAAGAACACATTTATTCCAAAGGTTGTCGGTTTAATTGTTAGGAATATAAAGGATATATTGAAATAATAAAAAAAATATACGTACTATTACTACACAATTTATTTTATTTCGTTACAATCTATGTATTTGCTAACAAATAAATAGTTAAGACAGTCTTCATCGTAATTAACACCTATGTATAAATAATAATAAATAATTTTAATTTTTATGACACATCAGCACCCGTAAAATTATCTACTGAAAAAAAGTTATTTATTTTTAAATTTAGTTCTTATTACCCTGCAACATCCAAACGTTGTTATATTTGTACAATTTCCCTTATCTTTTCGTAATAAAATAAATAATAAACTAACTTTTAAGTTTAACAGTTCAAGCACCATAAGTTTCAGCTTAAAATGACAATATTTCTTAAAGCTATTCACAAAGACAATACACATACAAGATCATTGGAAATCTTTCAAACTAACCTAATTCAACTATTTTCAAACAGTTGAAAACTGTAATTCACAACTTATGATGAATGTGAGCGGGTCAACTACGAACATTGAACGTGTTTGAAGAACACCTAGGTTCGTAGTCAACCCGCTAAAATTCATAATGAATTACATTTATTTCGCGAATCAATATTTTTACGTACGGGCCGCGCGGGCTCGCTTTTGTTTGCAATTTGATGATGATAAGTCATCTTGGGCAAAATTAATTCATAAAAAAAAACTATGAAAACTCTCGTAGATTGACGGGAAAAACTGGTTAATAGGAATCATTTTACTATAAAAACTATTTACTATAAACTTAAGGTAGTTTGTTGAGTTCATTATGAATTTGAGCAGGTTATTTTCTTATTTTTTATTATAATGTTCCGCATTATGAAGTTAGACGTTGTTGGTGATCTTCGAACACAGACAAGGTTCATAGTTAACCCGCTCATATCCACAATGAAGAGGAAGCATAGATAGATGTAATACTGAAGATGCGTCTCTTATTCTAATTATAAATTATATATTATTTAATTCTAAAATTATGAAGGAATCTGTGACTTATAGGCGAGATCGTTGCCGTCCTGCGATATGCTGGAAGACCTGGCATATGGGTAGGACCCAGCTGTGGCCGTAGGCGACGACCACTGCTGGGGCGCCGCGTTGAAGCTGGCAATCTGGAAGAAAAAGAAAATTAGTCAAATTAGTAAGTCTATGATACTAATATGGAAATGGAAAAATCTAAAACAGTGTTAAACAGCCTTAAGACGGGACTTGAGCCTTTTGTGAAATAAATAATGTCGGTAAGTTCAGACAGCATTATCTTGCCCAAAGCTAAGAAATTTTTTGTTCTGGGTTCTAGATAACTGATACACATAATACAATTACATTACATACATAGATATTTTTTGTGATACATAGAAAAACGACCAAAACACCCGGAACAAATATCTGCAGATCGTATATTTGTTCACAGGCGAGAATCTCTCACTAAAATGGACAACCTCAACATCATATCGGTCCATTGATTTATTTACCTTTCCACTAATACTGTTCAGTCCACCACCACTCAGCAGCTTCTGTATGCCCAACGCAGCAGCGACCAGGAACGCCAACTTGGCGACGACCAGAGCCTTGGTGACCAGGAGCGTGAGGCCTCCGAATAGAAGGCCAACGACGGTGATGACCTTGACGCCAATGCCAGCTAGTAGCGGGCTGTACTTCTTGATCTTTCCTCTAGCTGCAAATTTTAAACTCGATTAATTTGCTGTTGATTTTTCGCTTTCGTGTTTAAGAGATGATAAAAAATTATGCAGGTTCTTAATGTATGAAGATATTGATGGGATTTATCTTGATTTAAATGTTCATTAGGTTAGTTAATATTCAATAAAAAAAAACTATTACTATGAGTAATATTATATTGAGTAAGTTAGACATTCCAGTTGTATTTAATATTATTGTGTGTTTTTATGTGACATAAAACTTTTGAAACTGTCATTTTTAATTTAATTTCAAAGTCATGAAATTCATTAAAATTAATGGTGAATCCGTTTACATACTTCTATGTGACATTTTATTTCCCTGTTCAAGAAATATAAATAAATAATGCTGGACAATTCACACAGCAATATCTAGCCCCATGGTAAGCAGAGCTTGTGTTATGGGTACTAGATAACTGATATACATAATACAATACATTACATAGATAGATAGTTTTTATTATACATAGAAAACGACCAGAACACCCGGAACAAATAACTGCAGATACGTACACACAATTGTTCCGAGGCGGGAATCGAACCCGCAACCTCCTGGTTGCGGTCGCAGGCGGACCATCGCCCACCGCGCCACATCGGTCGTCCGAAAGAATCGAATATACCACAAGTTTTTATGTGTGATCTATGATTTATTTCCCAATCTTTATCCTATCGGTCGGTATCTTACACCTTATATCTGTTTTTAATCCAGCTTAAAGTGGTTCGTATCGCTAGTGGCAACAATTAAAATATTAAATTATGTTTTGATTTCTTAGATCCAAAGAGACCAAAATCTACGGGTATCTACTTCTCGTTGACCTAGTAATTATACGGAACACTCGATGCTTGAGTCCGATTCGCAATTGACGATTTATTTTACAACTAGTTTCTGCCCGCGGCTTCGCACGCGTTGTTTCTATGGAAACGTCTATGGGAACTGATTTATGGGATAAAAAGGAGTTTATGTTTTATTCTGGGCCTAGAACTACCTGTATGCAAAATTTCAGCTCGATCCGTTCAGTAGTTTTTGCGTGAAAAAGTAACAAACATCCATCCATACATACAAACTTTCACGTTTATAATATTAATAGGATACAATCATTAAAAAAATACTTTTTTGTATTAAAATGCAGAACATTACAAAAAGACATAACATGTGACAGTTATAATGGCCAGCCTTATCGCTTCGAAGCGATCTTCCAGACAACCTATTTTATTATCTCTGCGTTCTACAAGTATTAGATAGATAGATAGATAACACTTTATTACACCACACAAAACAGAAAATAATACAGAGATAAAAACTTAGAATAAAGGTATAAAGGGCGGCCTTATCGCTGAGAGCGATCTCTTCCAGGCAACCATGGGATGGACTGGACATGAAGGAACAATATATTGTTAAGTATAAATATTATTGGTAGTCTAGTAGTTGTAATGGCGCCCGTTCAACTCATTGATATGCACTGCACCGCTAACCTTGACCTAAGATTGCGTGCGCGCACGTTAAAGGTCACTCACCTTTTCATTCGTCCAATCACTTTTCCTACATTACTACTTTGGATTCTTTTGTTTACTGAGGTATGAGTCTTTGTTTTTGTTGCTGGATAATAATTTTACAACAAAATGTGTATGGAATAAAAAACAATATCAGAATTTGTTTATCAATCTAATTAATTTATTAATTACTAGCTGCTCCCCGCGGCTTCGCCTCCGTGGAAATCTATGTGTCAAATTGTTTAAATGATAAAAAGTATCCTATGTTAGACTCCTGGTTCTAAGCTACCTCTCCACCAAGTTTCAGCTAAATCGGTCCAGCCGTTCTCGAGTTATAAGTGTTGTAACAAACACGACTTTCTTTTATATATATAGATTATTATATGTAAATTAATTTACTTTATGTAATTCTATTCTATTAAGTATGTAAAGTTTAGTTTATAAGGGCTGTGGATTTTGTTACATAAATAAATTAATCAATAGTTCTACACCCAAATTATTCAAATTCTGTATTATTTATGATTATTTTATATTTTGTGCGTTTAAATAAATAAAAAAAAATATATCAAATAGAACACCATTATTTTTTTACCAAAAACTATGCATGTTATAGTTTTTTCATGCACAAGAAAATAATTTAATTAAATCCTTATAACAAAATCAAAAAACGAAAATAATTTAATTAAGTTTTTTGAAGATAATCGGTAATTTAAAAAATATATAAATTAAACGAAGCCTTGCTTGTATACTACTACATACTTATATACAAACCAAATGAAGCCAAAAAAAAAAAAACATTGAGAAGGGGGAAAAAACTAAATATTCCCACAAAACCCAAGGACCCAGGGGTCGTCACCCCTCGAGTTGACGCCGGGGTAATGAGGCCAAGCCTCGAGGCCCCTCTCTGTGTCCCCACCAGGGCCGGAAATAAATTTATTGGATTTGCTTGTATTTGGTAAAACCTATTTCTCACAAGACTACTGGGAAAAGCAGCGCGTTGAAATCTTATGTATGAAAAGTAAGAGCAAAGTGATTTGTGTGTCTTATGTCTAATACTGTGTAATACGTAGAATTAGATTATTTTTACTGTTGAACGTACGTTTATTTGTTACTATTACTATATTGACGATGCTCTGACTGATGAATTCTGTATATACCTATATACTTACTAGATGTATAAATTTATTGTGAATTGTTTATGATTTTTAATATTTCTATTTTGTAATTTAGTTTATTGTTTATAATATGTGTACCGCTATGACTTTTCCTAGTGTACAATAAATATATTATGTATCAAAATGGAATAAATGCGTGCTTTCCTAGGCACAGGGGTGTACCTAACGCTGCCAACTACAAGCCGTTACTGTGATTAGTCTAACATAACTGTTAAATGAAATTTAAATATAGAAATCAGATGAAGGAAATGCAGTATCAATGCAAACAAGAGACTCTTCAACTTCTTCCTAGATGGCTCTGCGTCTGGATTCACGCAATTCTGCCAATGTCCGTCTCATGATAGCATCGCAAGCTTTCTTTATCCGTAACACACTTGTATAGTTAAGATATAGAAATAATATTTACAATAAAGAAAAACGTTAACCGGGAGACACTTGATTTGCATTTGAATTGATTTACCAATACCAATGTCAACGTCAATTATTGATTGACAAATTATGAGTGATAGATCGCTATCTATCACTCATACACGATAGACAACGATAACAGCCAGAATTTAGAAAAAAAAAGTTTGTCACTGGTTACTTAACAGAGAACAAAAAGTATTTTTTCATAACTGGTTATAAAATATAACGTAAATGGCAAAAAAGTGTTTATTGATTACAAAACAGTGCAGAACATTGTTAGATACCAAAGCGGCTGAAGGAAAATAAAGGAGTACCTTCTTCGAAAGTCCTGGCGGCTTCCCGCAGTTCACCAGGGTCGAACTTCACGTTCAACTTCTCTTCTCCATTTTGATCCCTGCAATAGAATATAAAATGAATTCTATAATAGCCGGTGAGTATGAGTACCCAGGGGTATATAATGTTTCCATCCATTTTTATGGCGTCAGTATCTTAAAGAACCTTTAGATAAGGGAGACCACAGACAAACCACTGATAACCTCTGTGGCGCAGTGGGCGAAGGACCACCTGCGACGCAGGAGGTTGTGGGTTCGAGTCCCGCCTGGGGATAATTGTGTGTACAATCTGCAGATATTTGTTCCGGGTGTTCTGGTCGTTATTTATATATAATAAACATAGTATCTATCTATGTAATGTATTGTATTAAGTATATCAGTCATCTAGTAGGTACTCATAACACAAGTTTGCTTAGATTGGGGCTAGATGATGCTGTGTGGATTGTCCAGCATTATTTATTTATTCGCTTTTTTCTATTCAAGTATTTTTACGTAAATGTTACATTATTATTATGTGTTTTTTATGATCTCGGGCCATGAAGGGTCCTTTGGATTGCTTGCGCACATTATTACTATTTAATTTCTTAGTGATTACCCGAGTGCGATGGCTTACGTACTATAATAACAAAAACCTTTTTATTTTAAATAATAACGTCAAGTAAAGGCCTCCACTTTATTGCGTCGCTTTTTCCAAAGAAAATACACAAAATAAATATAGGTAAGTAATATCTCAGTTGAAAGAGACTTGAGCCTCATTATCCAACTGCGTTAACACTTTGACTGCGATTTTTTTTCGACGACTGCGATCTTTTTTTTAACCTAAAAAATTCGTGCTGCCGCTCTACACAACGGTTGTGTTGCGCCGCACATGCTTTTCGTTCGAAAAATATTACGGCTGTGCTGAGTCACATAGATCTGTATTTTCTCAGCTGCTAGTGTGGATTTACGCATATTAGTCACTTGTAGAAAACACATACCGTGTGATTTCAGCAATCAAAGTGTTAACAAAACTAATGTTAAACTCTTAAACTTACATAAGATAAGGATTAGCCACAGTGATCATAAGTTAGAATATGATTATCATAAATTATTTTCATTCATTTGCATACAAAAGGATGCCCCGCTTTCACTGTTCCTTCTTATTTTAATGGCGATGTTTTGAAAGAGAACTCATTTAGAACTCATTCGGGATAATGTTGAATGGGAGGAGTTACCTAGGTAGAAATGTTTACTATTGTTATATTGCAGTTGTATAGAGGAGCGATATCAGGTGATTTAAAGTCATTTAAAACGGGATATTTACCATGATTTGATTTTTGAGATTTCCAATTTTTTTATTTTTTGTTATATCTGCTCATAAAAACGAACTCGCAGTGTCTTCAGCTATTCCGTGATCATGGCGCATGAAACTGTGCCAAAATATTAGAAAACTCAAAAATCAAATCATGGTAAATATCCCGTTTTAAATGACTTTAGTATTAATAACCATGATAGTTTCAAAAGTTTTATTATTAGCATTTATCTCGCAAAACTTAATTAAACAGTTTAAAGCCAAGGGATCCCCCGTCGGTTTTTAGTTTTTTGAAGTCAATCAAATCAATGAAAGTTCTTCAATAGCTCATGTAAAGCCGGAGGGCAGGAGCTAGTTATAAACACACAGTCATTATAAGTACAGTCATGGTAGGCACCGACGCATGACTGTGTCACAATACTTGTCACGAGTCAAATGGTTTACGTAAATTAGCTTGTTTAGTATTGTTCTTGAATTTTCACCTTATTTGTTTTGGAAAGCGTGTTGTTTTGTTAATTTTTGATTTCTTTTGTGCGTACAAAATGGTACCTAATAGTTTAGTATTAAGTATCCAGTATTATGTCAAATAAATAACCCTAATTTTATGTGCCTGTCTGTATTTACTAACAGATTAAGGAACTGAAACTACTGGAATGACGACCGATGTGGCGCGGTGGGCGAAGGTCCACCTGCGATGCACGAGGTAGCGGGTTCGATTCCCGCCTCGGAACAAATGTGTGTACGATCTGCAGATATTTGTTTCGGGTGTTCTGGTCGTTTTCTATGTATAATAAAAAATATCTATCTATGTAATGTATTGTATTATGTATATCAGTTATCTAGTACCCATAACACAAGCTCTGCTTACCATGGGGCTAGATAATGCTGTGTGAATTGTCCAGCATTATTTATTTATTATTTATTTATTTATTTAACTAACAATTGTTACGAACTTCTGTGCTTTGCTTCGATGATACCAATGTCGTTAAATATTTTCCACCAATATATGCCTTCGGTTTTGTAACCCATTTGTATAAAAAAAGTATACAGGATTTTGAATTAAATATATAGAAAAGTTTTTGTGTTCGATACTTCATCTAAAATTATACCTACATACATATTATGTTTTGTTGCTTTAATGTATTATATCAAAGTGCTTTTTTGTAGGACTCTTGGACACACGTACCAAAATTCAA
Organism: Eupithecia abbreviata; assembly: GCA_943735965.1. Classification (NCBI taxonomy): domain Eukaryota; kingdom Metazoa; phylum Arthropoda; class Insecta; order Lepidoptera; family Geometridae; genus Eupithecia; species Eupithecia abbreviata. The sequence continues at coordinate 8,734,294 of OX030997.1, read as the reverse complement.
ATAACATAAGTAAAACTAGAATTAAAGTGATCACTTTTGATTTTTATTCACTTAAATAGTTTTAAGGTGATGTAAAGAAGCGAACAGAAACCTTTACCTTGTTAGGTTATTAGTTTTCAAGTGGGAAGAAAGCTCGTCCTAAGCTTTTTTATCAATACTCTATACTAATATTATATGGTAAAGTTTGTATGTTTGTGAGGTTGTAGGGGGTAATCTCTGGATCTACTTAACTGATTATGAAAATTATTTTACCAATAGAAAGTTTTTTGTGAGTTTCATAGGCTATTGTTCATCCGAAAAATGAAAATAATTTTTCGTGGTAGTCGAATTTGCTATGTAAGTCGAAGAAAAAACGGTCAGACAAAATGTCCACACAGTGTTGCCACAGGACGACCCATTGTGGGTCGTCCTGTGGCAACACTAAAAGTCACACGTGTCAATCAGCTCATTCAAATTTATTTTACGTTTTTTTATCTAGTAATAAAGTGTTCAAAACAGTTACGATACAGTAATATATTCAACAAAATACTGATAAGAAACTAGTTCAAACATTTTTCAACGGCCAAAGGTCAAGAAAATCGTTCGAATCGGCTTCAAAGAAGAAATATTATTTTATTTATACTTTTTGCACAATAAACTGTATACAAAACTAATTCTAGAAAATTAATACAAAAGCGAACTTAACCCTAAAAAGAGTTCTCTTCCAGCAAACCTTATTGGGAGAGAGAGACAAAGTGATGAGAGAAGTGGGTACATGTGCATAAATAAAATTAGAAATAGACAGAAGATTACATTCTATTACTTTTTCAATATACTATTAAATACTATATTATACTACTAAATAATATAGTACTCACTTTTCAATGGCGACTCCAGAAAACAGCTCTATTCTTCCATCCTCCTCCACCCCCCCTGGAGCCGCGCAGCACCCCGCAACCGCAACAAACAGAACTACACAAATCACTCTCATGATTAGATAGGAATCTAGAACCGCCTCCTTCGAAAGTCGAGGGTGAAATGAGAAGATTCGGGATAGCCCGCTTTTATATTGGGTGACGAAATTAGTTCTGAACTTGAAGGAGTTAAGGATGGAATGGTTTTGGTACTTGCTATTTAGAGGCGAAGTTTTTTAAATCCAATCCTTATTTATTCGAGAGGATCAGTGTAGATGTGGAGTTACATATTACTACTTTAATTAAATATGTTAGCTTAACTTGCGTGATATGAAGGAAACGGAAATAACGAGTTTCTGATTCTTGATACATCAATAAAGAAATTATAATATTTTCAATAGAACTTTTTTTAAGGATACTCCTGTTTTCAACAACAAACTTGGTAAAAATCACACTAATATTATAAATGCGTAAGTTTTGATGTTCTGGATGGATATTTGTTACTTCTCCACGCAAAAACTACTGAAAGGAATGGGCTGAAATTCTGCATACAAGTAGCTCGGCCTGGAATAAAACACTACTTTTTATACCATAAATCCTTTTCCCATGGGTTAGAAATAACCTTAAAACCAATTAATAGAAACAACTCGTGCGAAGCCAGGTAGAAAATAGTCTTTGATAAATAGTATATATAGCCAAGAACATTCAAAGGTTTTGCGTGTTTTTATATCATTTGTGGATCAGCGCAAACATCAACAGGACTTTAATACGATAACACAAAGATAAATATCCTGAAACGAATTCAATCTCATCTTAAAAATAATTCATGTTACAAAACACGACCTCTAAAGTATCAAGACTGGTTAGAACACTACACGTGCGTAGACTTCATTCATACGCTTCGGTTGCGTACATCTGTTGGAACAACAAAGACTCTGACAAATGTTTGAATGTACTGTTAGATGTCTCTGGTACTGTGGTAGGTAGGTGTACTTCGACTGCCTCGTTGGCCTAGCGGCTAGCGTTTGTCTGTTCAACCACTCATAATGAGGTCCTAGGTTCAAATCCTGGGTCAGGCTAGTTTTTCTTGCAAGAAAATTCATCCAACAGCCCGGAGTCAGGAAGTAAATAAATAAATAATGTTGGACAATCCACAGGGCATTATCTAGCCCCAAGCTAAGCAGAGCTTGTGTTATGGGTACTAGATGACTGATATACTTAATACAATACATTCATCATCATCATCAGCCTATGATAGTCCACTGCTGGACATAGGTTTCCCCCAATGAGCGCCATAGCGCCTTGTCTTCAGCTTGACGCATCCAGCATCTACCTGCATCTAATACAATACATTACATAGATATTTTTTTTTATTCATAGAAAAACAATCAGAACCACCCGGAACAAATATCTGTAGATCGTAAAACATTTGCCCGGAGGCGGGAATCGAATCCGCAACCTCCTGTGTCGCACGCGGACATTCGCCCGCCGCGCCACAGAGTTTGTCAAAGAGTATAAACAGTACAATGGCGTCAAATCCCCAAAATTAATAATGACATAATCCTCATAATCTCATTGACTGCGTCAGTTTATGACAGAGAAACTTTCTTGGCAATACATTACCTGCATGTGGTTCAAGCATTCCATGGCGTTTGTCATACAAAACCCAATTTATTTAACTTTCACAAGGATCTAAGTGAAACATCCTCATATAAAATGAACAGTCGATAGAGGCCAAGTAATAAATAAATAATGCTGGACAATCCGCACGGCACGAAAGTCATTTTCAACGAGATATTTAACATGATTTGATATTTAAGTTTTTAAATATTTCGGCACAGTTTCATGCGCCAAGATCACGGAATAACTGAAGACACTGCGGGTATATTTTTAGTGGCAGACATGATCTACCCTCATTTTTTGTATTTACCTACGTATGTTACCACTAGTTATCATGGCGCATGAAAATGTGCCGAAAATAGTGCTTAATTATTGGAGAATTTAAAAATCAAATCATGGTAAATATCCCGTTATAAATGATTTTATATCTCGTTTTAGATGACATAGTGTTATTAACACAAAGTCGTCTAAAACGAGTTGAGAGAGACCATGATTGTTTCTAAAGTTTTGATCCACACGGCATCATCTAGGTATCCTAAGGTGATGTAATAGACAAAAGGAGCTGCTACCGTTCTACTTAAAGGTTTCCTATAATGGTAATACTTTTAAGACATCCAAAGTTTGAGGTGGAGGGGTCTACTATTTTATTCGTCTGCGAGTGCTCACACTCAGGGTAATTTTTCTTAGCATTTTAATTGGCGTGTTCAAGTCCCGTCCAAATCAAATATCATCATCATCATCATCAGCCTATAGCAGTCCACAGCTGGACATAGGCCTCCCCCAATGAGCGCCATAGCGCCCTGTCCTCAGCTTGCCGCATCCAGCATCTACCTGCAGTCTTTCGCAGGTCGTCATCCCACCTGGTCGGAGGGCGTCCTACACTACGTTTACCGAGTCGTGGTGTCCACTCAAGAACACGTTTGCCCCAGCGGCCGTCGGTTCTTCGCGAGATATGGCCGGCCCGCTGCCACTTCAGCTTGCTTAATCCTTAAAGCTATGTCGATAACTTTGGTAAATCAATATATTGCATAGTAATTCGGTACTGCCACACTCAGGGTAATATATCATTGAATCAAGTACCTACCGTCCAAGTCAAAAATTTTGTATAATTATTCGACACAGCTAAGTTGTTCACTACGTGCTATAGAATTACTTCCTCCGATTAATGTTGATGATGAGTACAGCCTCCGCTGAGAACAGGTCAAGGCCACTTTCTCCCGATCCTGGTCCAGCCAAGGCCGAGCCACTGAACTTGACTGCACTTTCTATTTGATCTAGAGGCAGTACTGGAGTAAGTTTCAGATAAATCATGCATAGAGGAGCCATATCGTAAGTGCGATGAATAAGTGAAAAAAAAACGTAAAACAAGCTTTTTATTGGCTATTAACGATCCGCCCCGGCTTTGCACGGGCGTAAATGCATTGTATATATATAAAATTTTCTCTTGAAACACTCTATCTATTCAAAAATCCGCATCAAAATCTGTTGCGTAGTTTTAAAGATCTAAGCAATAAGCTAACATAGGGCATGACAGTCAACGGGAAGCGACTATGTTTTATACTATGTAGTGAAGCTAACTTAGAGTAGGTAGGCGGTAAATATCAGTGATCTAGTACAGCATCAATAGCATTAGCCATTACATTGAAACTAGATAATTGTAATATTAAAGAATAAAGAATTTATGAATAGCCACACACACAATGTATACTTATATAGAGTTACAAAAAAAAGGAAAACACAAAAAAATACAGAACAACATAGATTTTAGAGATTTAAACTTTAACATAATGTTGCATGTAGAAGAGTCCCAAGAGTTAGAAAAAACTGGTCTTTCCCTTTGTGCCCGGCTGGTCTTTCCCTATGTAAAGTTCAATCTCAGCTTGTTGTCATTATCGGCCGAGGACGACAGTGACACTGGTTTTCAGGCTGGACCTTAAATTTTTTTGACCTTAAATTAAATTGGGTGACGTCGTGTCTCGAGTAGCGGTCCACAGATTAGGCATAACAAAGTAACACTAGCTTTTAACTCACTAGCGAATAAATTAACTCTAGCTTTAAGATTCCAAGTATTTTTTCTCATTAATATAATGCATGTAGATAACTAGACAAATTATTACATGCCCATGTTGGGCAAATTATTGTATATATTGTTACGCATTTTGTACATACAATCTTTTCCATATGTAATTGCAATAAATATACTAAAGTCATTTAAAGCGGGATATTTACCATGATTTGATTTTTGAGTTTTCCAATATTTCGGCACAGTTTCATGCGCCATGATCACGGAATAACAGTTTCAGTTATTCCGACTTTAGTGTTAATAACCATGATAGTTTCAGAAGTTTTTTTTGCAATAAATATACATACTTTGACTTGAGGTAATTCTCCGATTTATCTGACGCCTAGTCTATACTACTCCACGTATATGCAAGTTATGGGTGATTGTTATGCAAGCGACCGGTCCTCAGTCCAACGGCCTACAAGCTTACATCACTATATGTAATCGGGCGTTTTAACCGTAGAGCTTGGGGCATTTTCTTTTACCTACGTCGCTTCTGTTATTTATTATGGCAAACAGATTATGTATTTGATATGGCTATATGCTATATGTATAGAAAGCATTTTTAATTCCGTAGCTGAGTTCTATGAATTACCAATTATTTAAATATTATTTAACATTGTATAAAATTTAATTAACTATCTATATAAGCTATACAATTTTAAATATTATATTATTAATTTTTAGGCAATATAATTAATTTTTATATTGAATACACCTTTTGACATGTAACTTCGTTAGGGGCTTATTTTGGATGACATGGGGGGTAGGGGACTCTAGATGATGATTACGTCCTCGGTAGTTATTTATTTTTTTACACGAATGGCAACCCTCACATTGTCTATGCTTGAAAATGAAACGCATTTTCGGGGATTCCCGCAAATAATGCATACGTGTATTGTTTACTTGTGTATTATAATTATAACATTATAATTATAATATTAAAAAAATACATTTATAATTGAAAAATGTTTTGTTTACGTAAGCAGGGGAGGGGGTAAGAGCTTTGCTTACTTTTGCTGACAAGGGGGATGGGGGGTAAATAATTGTAATAAATCTGCTTACGTAATATTTGAACGGCCCCATATCAATAAATGATTTATTTGTATTTGATACCCCGCGCACAGGCCTAGTGCGGCTGTTATTTAAATAAATGTAAATTGTTATAATCTACGTAAAAAAGTAATCAAATCTAAGAACGTGTGTTTATATTGAAATGTTTTGGTAAGCCTTTGTGGAAATAAACTTTTTGTATTTGTATTTGTTCAGATTCCATCAATAGGTTCGTTCTTACAAGTTAGAAGCCAAAACTATAGCCCGTTCATAGGCAACTTAGTTTTTATTAGAGAAAAAGGTTGATTTCAATACTTCTTTGACACTTAATTATTCTCTAAACAAAAACTGACACAATCATTTTGACGGAATCAAAAACACGAAAATAATTCGTAAAATCTGCGATGTAAAATATTAAAATGAATCCCTGAATTATTTACAATCCCCTTCAAAAACCACATCAATAACAAACCAGCTGGTTTGCCAAAACAACCACAAAACATGAGGCAAGGAACATAACATTCAAGTAACAAATACATCTAACATGGGCAAAAGAAGGCGTCGATTATTCCCAAAGAAAAAACGGTCAGTTTTCCGAAGACCGCATCCAATTCGCAGAAAAATGATGCTTCGACACAGAAAACTAAAAGCCTTCATGCACAAACACAGCCCAAGAATGTACATCCAGAAGAAAATGAAGAAAGTCGTTGGAAATATATACACAGTCTCAGATAAGGTACGGGATAAAATAGCGGAGAGCTCTTTGACCATGGATAACATATTCTCAGCACAATTTTACGAAGATCGGTGTATTATCCAATAGACCATGTGAAGTTCTGGGTTATATTTTCAATTCATAGACATGTCATCACAAAACTGGCCCATACAGCGTTGATTCTATTTCTTGTTTTGCAATAGACGTAACGGCCAAAGAAGTTAGAGGTCATCAGATCTGTGGCATATCTTGTACATAGGTTACTTTGTTCTGTATCAGTTGTGGATATTACATACTGCATTAAACCTTTGCCATAAATTCATGCTTTGTTAATAATAACTGAACGTGCTTTTCCAAAATCTTTCTTTGCCAAGTTTACTCAGATTCATGCGGCGAGAGGTAAGTATTAAAACATCATAATTTATATTTATAATTATTAATTTAAAACTATGGTGGAGTTACGCTTTTTTACCTTAATTTATTTTTTACATATGTATGTTTACAGGAACTAAATTAACATTTTTAGTCCATTATCTCAGTGACACTGCTGAATATAATGTCGCCATAATGACCGGTCATTCACTCCCCGCACTCAGTTAACTAAAAAAGGTCAGTTTCCCACGGCCTTTTTAGTTAACGAGCACTAAATCCCCTCTCACTAAATCTTCCCTCATTAAGTCGCCACGATCTGAATCACTTCGAACGGAACCTAAATCATCCCTGATTATGTTCCCTCTTATTAAATCCCCCTTGTCCACTCGTGCCAAATCACCTCTTACCGGATCTCTTACCAAACCGTCTCTGTAAAAGTCACTCCTTACTACATTCCCTCGAAAGTTACCTTCTCTATGCCATTTTAAATCACCTCTAACAAAATCATCCCGTAAATTGGCTCTGACTAAATCGTCTCTCACTAAATCCCCTCTGATTAAATCTTCTCTTACTAAATCATCTCTTATTAAATCCTCTCTACCAGAATCGCCCCGTCTATAATGTTCATCGTTGTAGTAAACATGGTCTTCGCTCTTGGATGGTACTTGGATTATTTCCACTTGAGTCTTTGAGTCATCTTTCCGGTGTTGGTAGCCATGGGAGTGGTCGAACATGCCTTTGAGGCTGAGTACTGACGCCATCACGGTTGAGAAGAAACCCATCATCAGGCCTGAAATCATTGTAAATGCGTTAATTTTATTTCGTGTATTCTAATGTTTTTGTAATCTTCCTAGCACTGATCTTTTTAGGAGTATATAAGACGTTTTTAAAAAACAATTAGGGCACTTTTTTCCAGCGTTTTTCCGATGATGATTTAATTAATATATGTAGAGTTTTTCCTGTTCACAGTAGATTATTTTAATCCAATTATTAGTGACAAAGAGTCAAGTCAGTCTCGTTTTTCCTTACCTTTGGCAGACAGGAAAGCTAGCGCCTTCAGAGCAATAGGGATGAGCAAGCTCTTAGCCGCTAGGAGACCTAGGATCATAGGTATCATGAACCGCTTTTGCATTTTCATGTAGGGTTTAGCTTGTCCTTGCCGTCTGTAAAGAAAAAAAAGTAAAAGATAATATTAAGATACGGGTTACTTAAGGCTTATCCAGACAGCGACATATGCGATTTCGGTTACCTAGTTCAGGCTACATTGTTTTACTTAGCTATATGTATTTCCACGCGGGGTGTGGCTAGATGATAATAAAATAAATGACTAAATAATAAATAACATTTGTCCCACAAGTAGGATGTGTTTGGCGAGACAAATGGAAAATTATAAAGCCGTTACCTGTAAGGTGGGAAAGGAAACTTCGACTAAAAGGTAGGATCAATTACCCTATAAATAATAAATTAGGGATCTAGTGTATAAAGCAATGTGTGACGTAAGGGGCGTCAAAAATTCCCGAGCGCTAAACTTCAAATCTATCAATCTAAAAAAAATTACAAATACGTTTTTAACGGGAACATCGCGTTTATTTATATAGAGATAGATAGATAGAAAATTCTTTATTGCACTTTAACTATAAACTATGTACAGTAAAAACTTAAAAATTAAGTACAATTGGCGGTCTTATCGCTCAAGAGCGATCTCTACCAGACAACCATCATTTATCTATTTTTCCCGACTCTGACAGTTTAACTCACTGTCGTGCCGTTAAAACAGTACTTGTAAATTAAGAATTGGTCGTAAGAAAAACATAGTACTTTAAGTTTGTCTAGAAGAAGGACTATGGATTTGGTTAAATAAATAAAATTATTATGTGATCTGATTTGAACCTACTCCGTTTTAAAATATTTACTGAAAAAAAAATCTATGGTATTTTTTACCTCCTCTTTTTACCTCCATCTCCACCCATTTGCTGATCCCCACCTCCTTTATTCAGGAACTTGACGATGCATTTCTTGACCCCTTTGCTTTTTCTCTTCTTGTGCTTCTGCGATTTCTTCGCCGTTTTGAACGTGTGAGGCTTCGGTGTTGTCACTTCTACTTGGAAACCTCTCGGGCTTTCCATTTCACCTGAAACTTAGCAAGAAACAAGGATAAGGAGACTCTTTATAGAGGAATTATTGAACGTCAGATAAATGGTCATGGGTCAGATAATATATCAATGTTAGGGTACTAATTTGGAATGCACAAAAACACTGGGCTATGTTATAAGAAAATATAATAGGTATACGTAAGATTGACTGTACGAGTATAATGTCTGGATAATATCAAAATATAATTTAATTTCAGGGAGAATTTATAATAACAAAGGCAAATAAACAACAAATTACAACAATTATTTATACTTATGTATAATCATCAATTTCCTAAAAATTTTAGCCTTCATCGGAAAACAAAGTGCCCAGAATGCTGACAGCATTGCCACCATGAGGAGCAATACTACCTACTACCTACGAAATAGAAGATAACATTCTGATCACTTGCGTGAAGGTACCCTTATATAATAAACATAATTTATTTAATTTTAAAATATCCTAAAGATGTGACTTACAAAATATCGCGACTCACCTTGCAAAGATCTCGGAGCAAAGTTGTGAGAAAGCAACCATTCTAAAGGCTTCGACGTATTTATTCTGTCGTTGTCTTTAGGACCGAAACCGAAAAGGGCTTCTGTCTTCACGATCCCGTAGTTCGAATTGTTTATCAGTCCTTGCGAATATGAAAGCATTTTTGCAGATTTTTTACGACTAAAGGTTTTTTTTTGTCGGTTTTTCTATATAAATATAGAAATATTTACGATATTGGGTTGATTATTAGCTTTTGGAGACTTTTTGTTGGTATCAAGCATTTTGTTGTATTTGATTTTGATTTCCTTTAGTTTATTCAGTAAGTAGTAACTTTCTATGACATTTTATGCAGTTTGCTAGTGGTTAATTCGTTTTCTGGTCGTCAGAGCATATTACCTGAAGTAAATTGAGGCTAAATTGTTTGAAATATACTCTACATTTTAATTGTTTCACTAATTTTAATTTGAACTTAACGGAATTGTGTGTATATGTGTATATAATTAGTTTTTTTTTTGTATTCCACGTAATTATATTTTGATTGATTTTGCACGTCTTTATAATCAGATTTTTGCACTATTTTCTACGTGTAAACTACAAAGCCTAGTGTATTCAAATGCATTAGTGTCTACTTGAACTTGGGGTTTTATGCGAGTCAAATCTAGTTCATTGTGGCCTATGAAGCATTGCATTTTAATGGCACCTTACAGCTTTAATTACAAGCGATTATCGCACTAATTGTCTAAGAAAGTTTATGGACCTTTCTAGGCTTTTTCTTTGTGACCTTATTTGAAAATAATTTTGATTTTGTATCATAATGAAACAATTATAAGGGCTGTATTACACTAAATCCATCCATCCTATAACTGAGAGCCATTTAATGATCTTCGCACATTTCTCAAACATAATGGCTATTCTCACCTTATTATGAAGTCCATGACATTATATACATGTATTTAGATAAGTCACACTCACATCATCTTATACAAGTTTCTTCCCGGGGCTTCGCACGTGTTCTATGGAAACCTTTTAATTTTATTTCTGTCCAATAGCAACTGATTTATTGGATAAAAAGTAGCCTATATTTTAATCCAGGCCCAGAACTACCTGAATGTATTAACTCAGCCCAGTCTCTTTTGTTTTGGCGTGAAGAGGTTACAAACAACCATATATTCAAACATCTAAACATAAAAACTAGCAGATTTATAATAATAGTGGGATATTGTGATAGCCATTAAACATCTACCTTACCTTCAGTATGTTTCTTCAGACTTTATCACAAAATCTGTTTTTACCCTCCAAAGCTTCGACAATTGTTGTCGATGGATAGAGGCAGCTGAGGATCGCAATTTGTGGCTTCCTATGGGGAAGGCCTATGCCCAGCAGTGGGCGTGTACACGCTGATATGATCATAATGTTGAATCAGTGATTTTGACAAGTACAATAAATAACATTAGTCGACGCCTAAGTCATGCATACGCACTATCTAAAGTTTCTCTCATCTATGGATAATTCCGCAAAGATACCATTGTCATAGTAAAGTGATTGATTAACAGAATATGGCCCCTGGATCTTACACCGAGGTTAGATTGATATGGTCAAGTATGATGACGGTCTACAAAGGACTGCTGTCGAAGATTGTGCGCACTGTCCAACGTCTAGTTGTCGCGCACTAGTATAGGCTGATGATGATGATGATGACATTAATAATAATGATATATAATAATAATAATGCTGGACAATCCACACAGCATTAACGAGCCCCATGGTAAGCAGAGCTTGTATTATGGGTACCAGATAACTGATATACATAATATAATACATTACATAGATAGATATTTTTTATTATACATAGAAAACGACCAGAGCACCCGGAACTAATATCTGCAGATCGTACACACAATTGTTCCGAGGCGGGAATCGAACCCGCAACCTCCTGCGTCGCGGGCGGACCTTCGCCCACCGCGCCACATCGGTCGTCTAAATGGCGCAATTGAGAGCTTCTATTCTTGATTCTCTTCTTCTTGTATTCTTGATTTTTTCGATCTGATCAATAAAACTCAGTAGCCAAATAAATCATTGTTTATAATTTATCCAACATTTAAATACTTATTTAATTCAATACAAACTGCTTATTTTATTGGTAACTAACTTTAATTAAATAATAATAAATTATTCAATAAATAAGTTATGTTAAACTTAAAACTACGGAAATATTTTACAATAGTATGAGCCTTAACAGTTTTCGAAAATACTGAATAAATTAATAAATAAATAATTGAAAATTGATACAAAATAAAATTCCGAAATGGATTTCTGTTGGAAAATCGGTGGAGGTTTCGAACATCCAATGAGAACTAGGATCTAGCTTGAGCAAATGTTTTGAAATGATATCGCTAACTAGTCTGGATGGCAACTGTGAGTTCATCGACTTTACTCTACTCTGGTTATAGAAACAACATAAACGTAAAATTACGATCGAAATACCTCTCAATGTTTTGTAATTTCTAAGAAATTTATTTATTTCCAATATTTTCAGACGTCGACGGGAAATGAACCCGCAATAATTACATTTCTTAGAAATTACCCCTAAGGTGGAGCTTACGTACTATAATATCAAAAATCTTAAATATCTTGTATTGCTTAATTTTTGACATACTCGTAGCTCCAATGCTCAACTGCGATTCCTCATCTAGGTACTAATAGTTGAGCAATGGGGCTTCTTTAAAGCACAACTCTCTCCCCCATTGCTCAACTCAATAATTCATTGCCAATTGAGCACTTTCTACTCCGATGCTCAACTGCGATTCCCCATCTTCTAGTTGAGCAATGGGGCTTCCTCTTTTTTCCCCCATTGCTCAACTCAAGCAACTCAAGAATGAATTCCCAATTGAGCACTTTCCAGTTTTTATTTGGATTCGTTTACATTTTGCTGTCAATAACTTTACATTTATGACCTCTCTACACCAGATACTAATAACTTTAGTAGCCTCCCTTCTGTAGACCCATCACAGCTGCGAACAGAGCAAAGAAGAATCCAGCCATTCCCGTAGCTCCCACCAAGAGGATCAGTCCTACCACCATAACGGGTATTAGTGCTGCATACTTCAGTTTATACGCCAGTAGCAGAGGAAGCATATATTTCTTTAATTTCTTCGGCTTGAGTTTCGGTATCTTCGGCTTTTTCCTGTCTTTTGGCTCTACCCCGTCTTCGAGTTCTTCGATCTCGTATTCGCCGTCGTCATCGTCGTCGTCATCATCGTCGTCAACGCCAAAGTATTCTGGAATAGAAAGAAATAAGGAAGTTAGTTTATGGTTTTACTACCTGCGCCCCGCGTCTTCGACCGCGTGGAAATCTACGAGTCAGTTGGTTTATAAACCTTCCTCGAGGATCACTTTATCCATTAAAAAAACTGCATCAAAATGGATGTGAAGTTTTAAAGATCTAAGCATACATCACTTCTATTATTGATAAATTACATTTTTAATTAAAATAATGCTGGACAATTCAAACAGCATTATCTAGCCCCATGGTAAGCAGAGCTTGTGTTATGGGTACTAGATAACTGATATACATAATACTATATATTACATAGATAGATAATTTTTATTATACATATAAAACGACCAGAACACCCGGAACAAATATCTGCAGATCGTACACACAATTGTTCCGAGGCGGGAATCGAACCCGCAACCTCCTGCGTCGCAGGCGGACCTTCGCCCACCGCGCCACATCGGTCGTCAAACATAGGGGTAGACAGACAGCGGGAAGCGACTTTGTTTTATACTATGTAGTGATTTCAGCTCTATAACCATGCCGGTCGTGGCGTAAGAAACGACCCTTAAAATTCAGCCCGTGGGTTTTGTAAAAACCGACTAAGGGAAACCCACCAGATGGCAAGAGCTTCCTTCTGTATATTTTAACACCTGCGTGGTAATTATGGTAATTAGAGTAGTTTATCATCGCATGTAATGTTTTTTTTGGAATTATTTTATTCTGGATTTTTGTATTGTATTGTGTATATCTCCCTTGTTTCGAACAAACATCCAACATAAAAATGTATGTGAATGCTTTTGATTGATTTGAGCTTGTGATTATTTCAGCGTGTGTATTTAAGTAGTGTATTTATGGTTATTCATATCTGTCAAAAAGGTTGACACTTTTTGTTGCTATTCTGTCAAAAATAAAAATACTTTTCGGGCAACACTGACTTTTACTCTTTAACTCTTTATTGTACACATACAAAACATAAAAATAACTTAATAGTTAAAAAATATATGTACACAGGCGAGCTTAACCCTGAGTTAGAGTTTTCTTCCAGCAAACCTTAGGTTTACAGGGGACTCGACCACGCTACCGTAATTATTCTTTGAATTATCCCAAAATATTAGTCACAATTTTATTTATATGTCCGTTTTGTGTTCATTTTTTTTAACAATCTGTCCTTTTGTGAATCTGTCTTTTGTATAAACAGTCCTTTCTTATATCCACAAAATCACGAGAACAAAAGATATTTACATAGACCGCTACACGATGCTTATATAAATTCCAGGCAAAGTAACGGGCGGAACCTAATTATAAAAACAATACATAAAATAATAATGACATGCGTGTAAATAATTAAAGAGACGCAATGATTATAACTTCACTAAGCTGATTGTTACCCTGACAAGATCTGTTGTAAATTCTTTGTTTGAAAGCTAGAAATGATGGTTCTGCGTGTGTTCTACGAGAATTGTGTATATAGTGTTTGCCCTCGACTTCGCACACCTTTTTCCTATAAATATCATTAAACTTACGTGATCTGAATACAGAATACGCCATTTTGTAGCATTTAAGTTTTTTTTAATTAGTAATTATGTAGTCAGTGTTGGGTAATTAAGGAATTAATTTAGTAAATTTGTTAATTCTACAAATAAAGATTTTTCTATTTCTATTCTATTTAACGGGTATTTATCGCGTTTATTTAGCTAGTTTTCAACATTTCGATAGGTTTATGTGTAAATCTGTTGCGGTCACGGGATGATGATGAAATAAACGCGATAAATACCCGTTAAATAGAATAGAAATAGAAAAATCTTTATTTGTAGCATTAACAAATTTACTAAATTAATTCGCGGGCCAAGGTCCGCCCGCCGCGCCATATCAGTCGTCAAAAATTACTAGCAAATTCTGTAATCTAGCACTACCCATTAAATTGTTGTCTACACTACCAAAAGGTTGGCAGGTAGAGAACGCTTTCTAGCATTATGCTCGCCTACGTACACTTTTTGTGCACTAAAGTAGGCATAGTCTATAGATTTATTGTAATTTGTAATTTATTTATTGATGTTATCAAAACGGCTCTAGGTCAGTACTAATCACAGAAGGTTTATATAAAATATAATTAGATTAGGTAAGAACGCCTTATAATAGTTCCAATAATCTATGAAAGTACACGCAAGTAAAGTCCTAGACCAAAGTGAGTGTCATGATAAGGAACCAATCACTTTCCGTCCTCGCTCGAGCGAGCAACTTCGAACTAGCATGCAGCTAGCGGAGCGGAGCGGGCTCGCGTGAATAGGAAACGTCTGGGCATCCGAAGTGTTTACATTTTTACGATATTGATTAGACTTGTGTTTCCCAATGCTGGGCAAAAAATCCAAGCAAGGTGAGGTCTCTTTTTGGGGTCGCATAGATAGACAATACTTATATGGCACACTTAAAAAAACAGGATAAAAAATTAAAAATAATTGACAATTTGGCGGTCTTATCGCTCAAGAGCGATCTCTACCAGACAACCGTGGATGGATAGGATCGTTGGATTGAACATAGGATATGTGATATCGATTAGACTTTATCATTACACTTGTGTTTCTACATTTAGACTTGTGTTTCCCACTGCTGGGCAAATAATACTAGCAAGGTGAGGCCGATTTTTAGGGTCACGTTCTTGAAGGGTGAAAACAGGAACTAATTACAAAGCCTCCAGAGTCTGTCCGTCCGTGTGTTTATCAGCGGGCTTTATCACAAACCGTAAAAGTAAGACAGTTGAAATGCACTGTATGAGCGGCCGCATGTAGCCAGCGTCTTAGGTACAATACAATACAATACAAATACGCTTTATTGCACACCAAACATAGAAAAAAAAACAGTAAAGAACAAACAAACAAAGATACAGATGCACAATGGGCGGCCTTATCGCTAAGAGCGATTTCTTCAAGGCAACCTTTGGATGGACACGTAGCTATAGTATAGGTATAGTCGGTGGCGTATTCTAGGTTAATGTAAATATAAATTATATACAATAAAAAACATACAAATACAAAAATACTTGTATAAACGTTAATGGAAATAAATACTGATTATAGACACTGATACATAGACTGGCATTGATATGGATCAGTTGAGCTACCCGTTGATTGTTTGCAACACTCTGCACTTAGCTCAATTGTAAATACTAGTTCTAATGATTATACTTTAGACCCAAATAAACAGGTGATCTAAAAATCTCTTTCGCTTATTACTCACAATCCAATTTGAATGTTCTTCTGTCTCCCATACAATTTGAGGGTAATAACCAATCTTTACCCATCGTTGACGTTCCTGTACATCAACGTGCGCGGCCACCGCGACGGTCGGTCGACCGACGCGGTGGATATTTGCATTGATCCAAGCGGAAATAATAGTTGGCTTTATTGAAATTCAGGGCTCTGGTACAAAGTCACTCGGCTGCATTTACACAGAAAGCTGATATACATACTAAGACGTCGATAGATTTTAGTGAAGAACACTAATTGTTAGAATTAGAACAGTTTTCAATGTAAATATTTAAATTACTAGTTATTTTTATCACATGGGGACTGATTTATGGGATAAAACCTAGCCTATGTTAATACATAGACTAGGTTTTATCCCATAGCTAGGAATCTATCCTAACGTAGAACTACATCTACGAAAATTATCATCTAATTTCAGCCCAATCCGTTCAGTAGTTTTGGTGTGAAGGAGTAATAAACATCCATCCGAACATCCAAATTTTTCATTCAAAAAAAAAATTGAGAAGGGGAAAAAAATATATTCCCACAAAACCCAAGGACCGAGGCGACCCCTCGAATTGACGCCGGGGTAATGAGGCCAAGCCTCGAGGCCCCTCTCTGTGCCCCCACCAGAACCGGAAAGAAATTTATTGGTATACAAAAGCTGGTACAAGCTAGCAGCTTTATGTGTAAATGCGTCCGTATTCTGGTGAATCGGTGAGAGTGGTGGGCGTCGATAGATAATGTCGATGATAGCGGGTTGGATTTCTGGGACAATTCTATCAGAAATATAGCTCTTCTGTGGTTCTCTCTAATTTTCTTGGTAACAAAAGCAAATAAAATGACATCGGAAATTAAACATTAAGACTAAAATAAAATCATCATTAACTTATTGGTGACTGAATACATTTATTATTTATAAATAAATAAATAATCTATATATATATATAGAAGAAAGTCGTGTTTGTTACAACACTTATAACTCGAGAACGGCTGGACCGATTTAGCTGAAAATTGGTGGAGAGGTAGCTTAGAACCAGGAGTCTAACATAGGACTTTTATCATTTAAACAATTTGACACATAGATTTCCACGGGGGCGAAGCCGCGGGGAGCAGCTAGTAAATAAATAAAATAAAATAAATAATACTGGACATTCCACACAGCCAAAATCCAAACACGCCAAAATAGCACATGCTACAGATGTCGTCGAATTTTAACTGCCTGCTCCATTTCTGTTAAGAAAACCTTCCTTGTCTTTTCATCACGACTTAACCGTTTTCCCGTTCTCAGGCCAGGTGGCATGACGATCTATGACAAACTGCAGGCTGCGTCAATAAAAAGACAGGGCGCTATAGCGCTCTTTAGGAGGCCTATGTCCAGCTGTGGACTAACATAGGATAGTGAGTGCTTCGGTGTGTACTGTAAACTTCTACCTTCTTATAAATAAATAAACATAGGCTAATGATGATGGTGATGAAGAAACCGTTTTAAATAAAATTATTTAAAGATTGAAATCATCAAGCACACACCAGCCCACAGCTGGACATGAGACTGATAAGCGTCTTATCAGCTGTTATCATGTTAAATTTAATAATAATAATACTGGACAATTCACACAGCATTATCTAGCCTCATTGTAAGCAGAGCTTGTGTTATGGGTACTAGATAACTGATATACATAATACAATACATTACATAGACAGATATTTTTTATTATACATAAAAAACGACCAGAACACGACCAGTTCGTAAAATTTTTGCCATATTGTGATTTATCTTCAGACTTTTAATAAATTTCATAGACTTATGTACACTGAAGCATTTGTTGCGTGTTACAATTACTTAGTTATCTCTTCTCTTTAGATAAAACTAGCAATCTCAGCTAATTAGATAATCGCCGGATCCTTAATTGGATATACAAGCCAAAAGATAACGCAGTCCGTTGGAATCATCTACCCGTATGACAGACTAGTTTCTGCCCGCGGCTTCGCACACGTTGTTGCTATGGAAAGGTTTTAACACTTTGAGTGCTGAAATGACACGGTATGTGTTTTCTACAAGTGACTAATATGCGTAAATCCACACTAGCCCAGCGGCTGAGAAAATACAGATCTGTGTAACTCAGCACAGCCGTAATATTTTTCGAACGAAACGCATGTGCGGCGCAACACAACCGCTGTGTAGAGCGGCAGCACGAATTTTTTAGGTTAAAAAAAAGATCGCAGTCGTCGAAACAAAATCGCAGTCAAAGTGTTAAGCTTATTTACATATATCCCATGAAAACTGATTTATGGGATAAAAAATAGCCGATGTTTTAATCCGGACCTAGAACTACTTGTACGCATAATTTCAGCCCGATCCATTCGGTGGTTTTTGCGTGAAAGAGGAATAAACATCCATACATCCAAACTTTTGCGTTAGTAATATTAGTTGGACATTGTGACCTACCTACTCATAGGTAAGTAAGTATAATCAATATGAGAGGATATATGGTGCTTCATTGTTAATGGCAGCTGTATCTGGTTGGACACTTTTCTGCCAGTGTCAAGTAATGGAAAAATATGCAGAGGCTCACGAACAAAGGCTTCATCATCATGTGAACGTCGAGGCGATCCAGCTCCTCGACAACACGGACATAGAGAGAAGGCTCAAAAGAACAAAACCTTTTGAGTTAGTGTAGTGATAATTAGTGTATGTGCAGAAGTGCTATCTTAAAGAACACATGAACAAAGTGTCTTCACCTTAAGTATAGAGACATTAAGAAAAGTGCGAATGGACACGTTCTTAGTAATATGTTGTTATAAAAATAAGTTAGAACTAAATTACCCATTAGCCAATTCTATGGCTAGATTGTAATTATACTCTAGTGTATTTAACATTTATATAAGTATACTAGACAATAAAAAAAAAAAGTAATGGAAAGAGATTGTACATTATTAGATAATTGTAGAAGATTGTTTGATATTTTCACCAGAGCCTAGTTCGTTATCTAGCAGGGTGTACCACGGACAGGTTAGGTTTGCTTGGGAGACGAGATGTTGGAGATCCCAATCCCCTTGCACTCTTATGATGATGAGAATAATGGAGATTCTACGTGAAATATTACAGAATGCTGAAGACAGGTGACTTACCTAGGTACATAAACAGTTCATCATCATCATCATCAGGCTATATTAGTCCACTGCTGGACATAGGCCTCCCCCAATGAGCGCCATAGCGGCATAGTCCTCATTCTTCAGCTTGACGCATCCAGCATCTACCTGCAGTCTTTCGCAGGTCGTCATCCCACCTGGTCGGAGGGCGTCCTACACTACGTTTACCGTCGTGGTCTCCACTCAAGAACACGTTTGCCCCAGCGGCCGCATAAACAGTTAGATTATTATTTCTATGACAATGATAATTTGATATTTTTAGTTGGAAGAGAGTTTTGCTTTGTTGATTCCCAAAAATCATCACGGTCCATTTGCTTCGATGTCCATTTCCTCTAAAGCTACTGAATGTAAATTGTTAAGAATTTTGACAAATAGAGCATTACAGATCATAGCAATGTAGCAGTAATTTATTTTTATAGATGTCGATGTAGCAGCTTTAAAAATTTTCTAAGCTTTTAAAGCTTTCTTTGATCCTGTACCAATGTATGGCAGAAACCTGAGATGGTAGTTCATTGATGCTTTTATTTGATCAAGGCTTTATTGACACTTTCATTTATTACTAGCTGCGCCGCGCGGCTTCACTTGCATGGAAATCTATGTGTCAAATGGTTTATAAATCCTCCTCTTTAATCACTCTATCTATTGCTGAAAACTGCAAACGAAGTGGCTTCCCGCTGTCTGTCTGTCTCTATGTATGCTTAGATATTTAAAACTACGCAACGGATTTTGATGCGATTTTAAAATAGACAGTGTGATTCAAGAAGAAGTACTATAAACCATTTGTCACATAGATTTCCACGCGGGCGAGGGCTGGTTTTATACTATGTAAAGAAGTTTGAGACTTTTGGAAACTTATAATGATTCTAGCTTTAATGATTAAGTATTAGATACTGACCACCGATAGACCTCCTCTGCGCAGCCGAGTCCACCTCCACCTCTTCAGCAACAGGCCGGATCGCCTCTAAGGACCGCTTCTGGAACTCGTCGTTCCTAATCAAGGGTATCGCCTGGGGCTGGAAGCGATCCTCCGTTCCATTACTTTTCTCTTTGGAAATTGAATAATAATTGCCAGGGAAAAGTATCTCAGATTTGTACTTATTAGCATCGCCATAGTAGACGGCTTCAGGCCTGTTCTGTTGCCTCCTTATCGGTAAAGGTACGGCGCGTGGTTTGAAAGCGTAAGGGCGAAGAAGTTTAGCCGACCTCGCCTGGTCACCATAATTCGAGGGTTGGATCACAATAGAAGCACTGGTCACGTTGAAGACAGACGAGCCGTCGCTCACACTGGAGACAGACCAAAGCTTGGTCAGCTTGTTGTCGTAATCCTCAGCAGCCACAGTCAGCAGACAGAACAACAAAGTCACACACTGCATGGTTGATCAGTCGGTTCACTTCGTTATCACTAGCACACCCCCGTCGTCAGCATTTTGTTGCAAGCGGTCGCGTATAACTGAATCACTGGCGTTGTTGGTCCGTAGTTATATACATGTGTAAGTAAGTTGCGTTTTTCCCGACTGTTTCCGCATGGAGTGGCTTCCTCAGCGCGCTGTGTTACCGATTTGGCAGAAATAGTCACAGATATTCGGTTGCAGTGTCTGTGATGCGCCGCTTACTACGATAATGGTCCAGTCATCAGATGCGGCGAGGGAGCAGGTATTGCGATCGGAACATCGTTGGCAGATAGTGCTCGTAATGTGCTGAGCAACAAAACAGCTGCATTTTTGATAAATCTATGAAACAGGCAAAGTGAGGATGTAGTGCATAAATGTACCGTGTCTAAAACAAAGAATTCCTTCAAATCCCGTTTACCCCATTGTTTTCCCCATTGTTTTTGATTTTGCACAAATATCTGTTTACCTATCCTTCTGTAATATATTTTTTTACATACCACCTTGGGAGCATAATCTATCGTACAACAGCGAAATAATTTTAAAATAGGCTCATAATTATTTTGAAGTAGAAATCGACAAATATACATACAAAACTTCAAACATCCAAACTTCATCCTTTTTCCGAAGTCGGTTGAAAATAGGTCAGCTCTATGTTTATTCGGACAGTCCTAAATAAAAGTATAATTTATTAATTCTTTCAAACCTGGTATCACGTATTATTGACCCCTAAGATGCTCACCAACTTATGATCAGGCTTTTCACCGGCGGGGATAATTTCATCATGATATCGTTATTTTCATGTCGCTATTTATTATGATTTTGAAAGATTTAATTTGGAAAGTGACTCGTTATGTTACGTCATATATTTTCACAACTAGCTGCGCCCCGCGGTTTCACCTATACATATTTTGATACATACATTATACATACATTTGGTGATACATATTTTGGATAATATACATCTTTATAAATTGTAGCCTATGTGTTACTCTGATGTTTAAGCTATATTATTGTAAATTATTGTATAATAAATTGTTGTATTGATTTAAATCAATTTAGTAGTTTTTACGTGAAAGAGTAACAAACATCCATGCATCCATCCATACTTACAAACTTTCGTGTTTATAATATTACTAGGATTGTTGGAGTTAATTATGCAAGTAGTTTTTCCGACTTTTTAACACTGGTTTACCGAAGGAGGTATGTACCAAAACTATAATCAAAATTATTGAAGAAAATTTAGCCGTCCGATTGTAAATTATACCCTATATCGGCGCAGGGTCATGGAGGTAGTCTTATTTTAGTCCTAATATCACCTATTTGTGTCGTTTACCCCCATGATAAACTTCTTTGTTTGTTTATTCTATGCCTGTATTTTGTACCTGTGTCTAAATAAATATTTTTTCTATTCTATTCTATTCTATTCTATCCTATTCTACTCTATTCTACTCTATTCTACTCTACTCTACTCTATTCTACTCTATTCTACTCTACTCTACTCTATTCTACTCTATTCTACTCTATTCTACTCTATTCTACTCTATTCTACTCTATTCTACTCTATTCTACTCTATTCTACTCTATTCTACTCTATTCTACTCTATTCTACTCTATTCTACTCTATTCTACTCTATTCTACTCTATTCTACTCTATTCTACTCTATTCTACTCTATTCTACTCTATTCTACTCTATTCTACTCTATTCTACTCTATTCTACTCTATTCTACTCTATTCTACTCTATTCTACTCTATTCTACTCTATTCTACTCTATTCTACTCTATTCTACTCTATTCTACTCTACTCTACTCTACTCTACTCTATTCTACTCTATTCTACTCTATTCTACTCTATTCTACTCTATTCTACTCTACTCTACTCTACTCTACTCTATTCTACTCTATTCTACTCTATTCTACTCTATTCTACTCTATTCTACTCTATTCTACTCTATTCTACTCTATTCTACTCTATTCTACTCTATTCTATTCCATTCTATTCTATTCTATTCTAAATAAAGTGGTGGCAACATTTTTAGTAGGTATCATAAAATATGATGACATCCTCTTTGTCTTTGGCATTCTCAGTAGGCCACGTATAACGTCAATACCTGAGCATTTCGACGACCGATGTGGCGCGGTGGGCGAAGGTCCGCTTGCGACGCAGGAGGTTGCGGGTTCGATTCCCGCCTCGGAACAATTGTGTGTACGATCTGCAGATATTTGTTCCGGGTGTTCTGGTCGTTTTTTATATATAATAAAAAAATATCTATCTATGTAATGTATTGTATTACGTATATCAGTTATCTAGTACCCATAACACAAGCTCTGCTTACCATGGGGCTAGATAATGCTGTGTAAATTGTCCAGCATTATTTATTTAGCATTTGCTGAAAAATCAGGATAAGGGACAAATAAATCGACAGCGCGAAATCATTGGTAGCCTAAATATATGCATTCTTACCTGACATAGTGCTTATCTGGGTACGGATCCTGTGTCCAGCAGTGGACCAATATACGCTGTTGAAGTTGAGGATGAGGAATATGCGATAGGCGTGCTAGGGTGAAATGCACAAAGATTAATTCTCGACCAAAATTGGGCTAAAATGAGTGTTAAAATACGAAAGTTTATAAGCTTGTATTTTTTTTTAATTTATACTTTTTCCCGGGCAGTTATTAATATAGGTATTTATTCCGCTTAAATTAAAAACCATGTTAAATTTAAGAATGGATTCAAAGTTAGCTCCTGGTATTTTTTAAGGGTCCGGCGACCCTCGCTTGCAAAAATCGCTCCGAATATCGCTGTCCCTGTTTAACTCTTGCGCCGCGCCCCATGCGTGCGCGATAGCAATATTAGCCGTTCAAAATTTGGTTTGTTCCGTAATACCAAAAATGATGACTGAAAACTTTTTGTATTCTTCACAAAGTTTTGTTATTCTGTAACTAGACAATATAAGCTATGTTCCTTAATAAATAAAACGTAAGATATTGATGTTTTTAATACGAAACAAATAGCAAGAAAACTTGTCCATTTTCACATAAAAATATGCAAAATGAGATTGGCTTTCATTTCACTTTAGGTAAGTATTTGAAAAAAGAAACTATTTGGGAACCTAGATAAATACTATTTTAATAGAAATAATGCAATATTATAGTGGAAATATGCTCGAATTAGAAATCATTTTGGTATTACGTTTGTATGAAGAATTCGTCCCTCCGGAGGCCCCTTAAGCAGTTAATTTATTAATATTGTAACATTACCCTACCAAATACCCATACCCTGAAATTCAATTAGAAGTAAAAGGGTATGAATTTATTTATTGTAATAAGTTTACAAAGCAGTTTACAATCACATTTATGCATTAAATAATAGAGTTACAGTAGTGAACCAGATTGTAGACCTAGATGTAAACATAACAAGTTTAGAAAAGTGTTGCTAACATAGCCAAAACAATTTCCGCATAACTAAATGTTTTTATTGAAGTTAAAGTTAAAGTTTCTATTATATATACCTAAACAATACATAGTGTATTATTTAGGTATATGTAACAGAACATACATATTTATATTGTTATATATTAAAGTTAATTGCTCAGTATAGTCGAAATTAGTTTGCGAAATTTATGAATGAGGTAAAGTAGAATTTTCCGAAACTGTTATTGATATTTGATATGTTATGATATTCGGCTAAAAGTGAAAAGCTTTTACAGGATTATTTTACTAGCAACATGTAGTGGTCAGCACATAATGTCATTGATTCATTAACAAAACCATTTATAGAGCACGCATGAAAACAACCTGTTCTTGAGTGGAGATCACGACGCGGTAAACGTAGTGTAGGAAGGAGGAGGAGACCACGACACTCCGAACAGGTAGGATGACGATCTGCGAAAGACTGCAGGTAGATGCTGGATGCAGTAAGCTGAAGACAGGGCGCTATGGCGCTCATTGGGGGAGGCCTATGTCCAGCAGTGGACTGCTATAGGCTGATGATGATGATGAATACAATGAACTCGAGTTACCTACCTATGGGAGCATGAGACAATTTTAGCTATAATAGTATTTTCTATTGTTTCTAAGATAAGACTAAACTCTATATAATAACAAGGTGCGTGTATAATGACGCGTGTGAGCTAGCACGCAGGGAATATGCGTTCACTGCATATTGTGTCACTAGCTGCGCCCCGCGGCTCCGCTTGGAAATCTATGTGTCAAATGGTTTATAAATATCCCCCTTGAATTACTCTATCTATTAAAAAAGCGCGTCAAAATCCATTGCGTAGTTTTAAAGATGGCTCTAGACAGACGGACTGCATTTCAACTGCAATCCAACTGCAAATTGCAGTTCAGTTGCAGTTTGAATACAGTTGACACGACTGCAATAGAACTGCAAACCAACCGCGCAGTCCGATTGCAGTTGAAATGCAGTCCGTCTGTCTAGAGTCTAAGCAAACATACGGACAGACAGCGGGAAGCGACTTTGTTTTATACTATGTAGTGATTGTCATCAGTCTATGTTTACTGGCTATGTTTATTATATGACGACCTCTGTGGCACTGTGGGCGAAATCCTGCAACGCAGGATATTGTAGGTTCGATTTCCGCCTCGCGACAAATGTCTGTATGATCTGCTGATATTTGTTCCGGGTGTTCTGGTCGTTTTCAAAAATATGTATATGTTTATTACATACACATATTTTTACATACCGCTGGGGCAAACGTGTTCTTGAGTGGAGACAACGACTAACGACGTAAACGTAGTGTAGGACGCCCTCCGACCAGGTGGCCAGGGATGACGACCTGCGAAAGACTGCAGGTAGATGCTGGATGCGTCAGTCTGAAGACAGGGCGCTATGGCGCTCATTGAGGGAGGCCTATGTGGACTAATATAGGCTGATGATGAAATACTTTGACAAAGTTCTATCCCAGTCTGATAGCGCACAGACTATAGCCGACCACTGCTGTTTGTCTGCGGTACCTAATTAGAGACTCGTTCAGACTCATAAAGTTTATTTATTATCTAACTTCTCTAGAAAAAATGTGGCTTGCGTGTTTTGCCTTTCATGACTGAACGGCTAAATGGATTTAAGCAAATTAATAATTTGGCAAAGAAATTGTATCCTGGGAAGGACTACGCCGTCTTAAAAAAAGAACAAGGTATCACGAAAAGCGATGTTCATTCGTAACCTATTTTTAAGTATTGTTATATGTCTGATTTTATAATTATTGTTGAACGAAGCTATTGGTTGGAGCGCGTTCTACACTACATTTACCGAGTCGTGGTCTCCACTCGAGAACACGTTTGCCCCAGCGGCCGTCGGTTCTTCGCGAGATATGGCCGGCCCACTGCCACTTCTGCTTGCTAATTCTTAAAGCTATTTCGATAACCTTAGTTCTCTGTCGGATGTATTCGTTACGAATCCTATCCTTCAGAGAAACTCCGAGCATAGCTCTTTCCATAGCTCGCTCAGCGACTCCAGACGGTGGGATGACGACCTGGGAAAGACTGCAGGTAGATGCTGGATGCGGCAAGCTGAAAACAGGGCGCTATGGCGCTCATTGGGGGAGGCCAATGTCCAGCTGTGGACTTCTATAGGCTGATGATGATAATTATGATGACTAAAACTCCAATAATGTAACCCAAGGTGTAAAAAAAATACCTTTAAAACTCCAATATCCGTGCGAAGCCGGGACGGTCCGCTAGTGGTACATAAAAGAAATCTGAAAAACGAAACATACAAAAGCTAGCAGATCTATAGTCTCCATCTATATATCCCATCACGTCTGTCCTGCATGTATGCATAATACGATCAAGCGGATCCAGCGATGCAAAACGCACGCATCCGGAAACAGCACTTCCAATACGCACGGCCGGCGCATATTAGAAAAGCGGAATCAGCTGTTGTTAAGGTTCCGTTCAATTATGCATTCCTTGACATGTATTTTATTATTATAATAATTGACATAATTATTTTAATAATAATAATAATAATAAATACGCAGGGCAGCTTGTGGCGAGCTGTTGGTGAGTAGCGACACCACGGGTACCGAGTGCTCCTGGGGAAGTTCCTGTCTGTTCTCGTCTCCGCTTGCGGAGTGGAATCCCAAGAGAACCAGATCCCCACCTCTTGCTTGCCTTCATTGGCCGGTCTGAGTGGAGTCGCGAGAGATGCATCTTAGGATGTAGACTCGGAGGTGGAAGTGTCTAATGGCGTAATAGCGAGGAAACCCGCCCACGAGCAGTCTTTGTGATGGTGAAATCGGGGCCGCACCTCTCGACACCCTTCAGTCGTTTGCGCCGATGTTGTTCCTCTCCGGTAATTTACTCCGGCTTTTTAAGGAACCCATCCAGCATTCGGCAAGCCACCGTCTGCTACTCTTCTTAACATTATATTTGACTTGTTTATGGCAGACGTCCGCAATCTCCCCTATAGCCCGATTACCCAGTCCATCCATCCATCACAATAGCCTGGTTTTATTTCTTTCATTTTTCTTTGCAATAGTCTCTACACTTGGCGGATACCATCTTTGGGTGTATCATATTGTGGGATGATACCCGCTATGTGTAGCCATCAACTTTAGATTAACTTCTCAAAGGGCCTCTGTGCTGTTGGCTTCGGCCCCACGCAAGCCTTCCAAAGGACCGGGTCACTTTATGGCCCGAGATCATGGTAAATGAGAGACATAATAATAATAAAGATATTTATTCACAGAGATGGGTTTACAAAGTAGGAATAATAAAATACAATTAGTAATAAGGAACTTACATTCTATTACATATTTGGTGTAGATAAAGCTAGTTTGCTTTTTCCTTAGGTACATTCCTTCTTGTAATAAACCTTTTAGGGTCAAAGTTATTGACACCTCGCTCTGACTAAGTTTGATAACTTGTATTCAGACACGAGGGCTCAAACCTCTGGCTTCTTATAGGTAAATAAATAAATAATGCTGGACAATCCACACAGCATTGTCTAGCCCCATGGTAAGCAAAGCTTGTGTTATGGGTACTAGATAACTGATATACATAATACAATACATTACATAGATAGATATTTTTTTTATTATACATAGAAAACGACCAGAACACCCGGAACAAATATCTGCAGATCGTACACACAATTGTTCCGAGGCGGGAATCGAACCCGCAACCTCCTGCGTCGCAGGCGGACCTTCGCCCACCGCGCCACATCGGTCGTTCTAGGTTCACAAATAATTTGTATAAAAGTGTTTTACTTAACTTACTTACTCGATAAAAAATAGATATATCTAAGTAATACATATTTTTACTACACACACATAACTACTTCATAATATACCTTAATGCTAATTAATTAGAAAGATGGAACTACTATAGAAATATATGTGAATAGATGTATAAATTAATTTTAATATTAAGAACAATAATAAAGCCCAAGAATTAAGATTGAATATCCAACAAGTGCTCTATTAATTCTACTTCTAAACTCATAATGTATGTTAAGGAAGAGCTATCTCCTAATTCAGGTATTCTTATACATATAAGATGGTCTCGAACACTGAACAATGTGTAATGGACCATAAGCGAATTATAGTAAACATTTTTGTACTGTATTTTGTAATTCTAGGCCCCTCTACAGCCAATCATTTGTTAACACTTTGACTGCGGTTTTTTTTTGACGACTGCGATCTTTTTTTTTACCTAAAAAATTCCGCTCTACACAGCGGTTGTGTTGCGCCGCACATGCGTTTCGTTCGAAAAATATTACAGCTCTGCTGAGTCACACCGATCTGTATTTTCTTAGCCGCTGCGCTAGTGTGGATTTTCGCAGATTAGTCACTTGTAGAAAACTCATACCGTGCGTTTTCAGCACTCAAAGTGTTAATGTTTACGTGATAAAAAGGAGTCACTGTTTTGTTTCTCTGTTTTTTTATCTTTACTTCTCCCTCTATCTATCTATCAGTCCATACAGCATCATCTGGCCCTAGGCTAAAACAGAGCTTGTGTTATGGGTACTAGATGACCGAGATATTTTTTATTATACAAAGAAATACCCAGAATATCCGGAACAAATATTTGCATATCGTTAATACACTTGTCATAAGGCACTCGATTTTTTTTTTAAAATTATTTAAGTTCCTTATAACTATGACTGTAACATGTACCTAAATTATTAAGAAGCTGAAATAAATGATTTGAATCGAATTAAGGTTTACTACATTTTATATTAATTATCCATGATACGGGATTAACATCTGTTAAAACTGTAGGCAGATACTGGATGCGACAATCTGAAGGGTGCTTTGGTGCTGATTAGGCTAATACCCAGCAGTTCAAAATCATCGGCTGCTATGAGGAACAAAAGGAAAATTTTGTCACGAATGTCGCTGTTCTAATCACCAGAATAATCACCTTTTTCAGTTCAGGATATACTTTTTGCTGAGCTGCCGAAAATACCAAAAGAAATACAAAGTAGCACAATAATAGAAATCTAGTTAAGCTATGATTAATGTGTCAGGCATTCCTGTTAATTGTGGTTAATGACCAGTTTTTATATCCTAATGCTTGCCTAGTGTTGTTATCATTGAAGTAGTATATTTACTAAAGGCGTAATAATCGATTGTTTGCAGCGGGCGAAGGTCCGTCTGCAAAACAGGGGGTTGTGGGTTCAATACCCGCCACGGGACAACAGTTACAATATCCTTATATTCTGATCAGATACCTATGTAAATTTTTAATAGTATCTTGTATTATTGAAGTATTATGCACTACCAAACCACCCAATAGTTTTTGGTGTTCTGAAATGTCCACACTCCGCTCGGTGCAGAAGAAATGCGTTCAGTTTCAGTTATGACAACCATTTTTTAACTGCCTATTGTTGAACACAACCCTCCTCTTTGGTAGTCGGGTAATAACATGTCATACTACTAGGCATTTTTTATACTATTATAGTAATAAATTGATTGTTTTGAAAAAACGAGAAATTTGCCACCGAACTGCGTGCAACCCGCAAGTCCAGCGCTGTTTTATTGACATTACGGCTTACATTTTTAAGGAAATAGATGTAATTATAAATACTTTTAATTGTTTTATTCTGATATTGTAATTTTCTTACAGTTAAAGAAATAAGTACCTAAACATTCATTATTATTCGGCATGTTCTTTAGATAACGTTTTTTTTTTAATCTAGGTGAAATCTGGTTAGAATGGGTACAAATGATCAATTTTTTTAAATAAAAAAACACTTAGAATTACTGTCACAAGTTTAATAATACGTAATAAATATCTGAGTATTCAGGCACAGTTAAATTATTTAATTATTACTGCTTAATTCTAAAATAAATAGTAACTTTCATAAAAAGTACTTCAAATTGTTCGTTAGGAACAATTGTGTATATAAATAATAAATTCAAACAAAAATGAAAATAAATAAGTCAGGTACAGCCAGCGTCCAAGTTACTTATGAATATAGTTAAAAATAAATAAGTACATTAAATAATTCTAAACTATAACTATAAGAAACCAAGAACCATTAAAGTTATATTCGAGTTTGACTCTACTTAAGTACATAATTATCGATCGCTAATAAAAATCCCGTTTTAGTTTCTGATAGAAGAAAACAGAAGAAAAACAAAAAGAATGAATGATGATAATAATTATTATGAAAACTACGAAAACAAGAAAAACAGAAAGAATTAAATATAGTTATTATTATGAAAACTACGAAGAATCCTGATCTTAAGGGTGCTTATCAAGGGTGTTTTTCATGAAGGCGCTTTTGATAAACATTTTGTTAATGAAAATGATTTTGTCGATGAAAATGATGATGATGATAGAAGTCGATGAAATGGAAAGATTTGGAATACTAGAAAGAATTGGAATGAAAATAATGTAGGTGGATACCAAAACAGGATTTTCTATGATCTATATCGAAGTGCTATATCTATTCTCATTGGGGGAGGCCTATGTCCAGCAGTGGACTGCTAAAGGCTGCTAAAGATGATGATGATATCGAAGTGAAAAGGTAAAGTGTTGATAATTTAACAGCAGAAACAATCTAAACAATTATGAATAAAACTGTTATTACAATTTTAATCAAAGAAGAAGAGAAAACAAACCTAACTAACAACTATAAATTAAATTTTCGGTGTTTGGTTCAAAATATACTACGAAAAATAAATAATAGACTTACTCTATCAAAACATTTTTCTAAATTCCATCTCCAAATATTAATATTATTGCCTTATGCAAAAACTATTCCATGATTTTGAAAAATATATTTTATCAGCTGAAAAAATGAATCAAATTACAAGTGTACTATTAACAATCAAACTTTTAGAACTATCATGGTTATTAACACAAAACAGACCATGATCTGATTTTTGGAATACTCAAAAATAAAATCATGGTAAATATCCCGTTTTATATGAGTTTTGAAAGTGATTCTTCATTTTCTGTCTATCAAGCAAGCAAGCATTATTTTAGCCTCTCGTTGCGAAGACATAAATTCATGGTTATCTACCAGTAATACTTTTCAATATATCAAAGTCATTATCACCAAATTCGTTATTTAATATCCCGTTATAAATTATTTTAGATATCAGTTATCTGTTAATCTGTATTTTGGGGGAGGTCTACGTCCAGCTGTGGTAACAAAGGCTGATGATGATCAGTTGATTGATTGATTGATTGATTGAGGTGTTGCAGTTAACAGTGACCGCTAGGCCGCTAGGCCTCAGGCTAGGCCTGTTTCGCGGGGTATCAAAACATTTTCTGTTTGCTGGCAAGGTAGTTATCTTATAAGTTTATATGTAGGTAAATCTGTTTGCAAATCAAAGAACATAGCTATTGCATAGGACGGTACAAGCTATCCATTTACTGTTTATACCCGCTGTATGCTAAATCAGCGGCGGCATCATAAGCTCTTCTGTCATAGCCTCCACTGGTACCACTGGATTGCCATCCGTGGCTGTCACCATGGCTGCTGCTGCTGCTGCTTCCGCCGCTACCTCCCTTGGCTGCCATCAGCTTCTTGAGGACCATGATGCCAGCAAGGAGTAGAGCAATCTGAAAAAGATATAAAAAATTGGTAGGAAATCGTAGATCTGAATTTTTACATCTAATCGTTGAACGAGGAGTTTGCTATAAATGACCGAAGGCGCATACAATTCTTATCATAAGACTGATAGTAATAGTATTTCTGAAGGCTAAGCTTAGGTAGCACTGTACCCGGTTTTATAGTCTAGACTAGAATAAAGCGGAACAATTTTTTCAGTTCGATATTTCCAGTTATTTGAGCGTGCAGATAAAATAAATTATTCCTTACATCTGCTCGATAAATAACGTTGATTCCATACAATGTGATTGTACGTGCTTTTTTTTTTTTTTGTTGATGTTGTGTCTGTCTGTATTTTCCAAGTGTAGATTCTGTATTAGAATGGAATAAATGAATTTGTACTAATATGTCCTCTATATGAGTTTATCTGTCACTTGTCACTAGTCACATTACAAAGATATATTACATAAGAGCGGTATATACTTATGTGTAGTTATATCGATATTGTGTAAGGACAGAAGTAAAGATAACATTTTCCTGAAGGCTTTAAAGACCAACATCCGTGCGGTAACCGAATGTCCTAGTATATCATCATCATCATCATCATCATCATCAACAGCCTATAGCAGTCCACGGCTGGACATAGGCCTCCCCCAATGAGCATCATAGCGCCCTGTCTTCAGCTTGCCGTATCCAGCATCTACCTGCAGTCTTTCGCAGGTCGTCATCCCACCTGGTCGGAGGGCGTCCTACATCACGTTTACCGAGTCGTGGTCTCCACTCAAGAACACGTTTGCCCCAGCGGCCGTCGGTTCTTCGCGAGATTTGGCCGGCCCACTGCCACTTCAGCTTGCTAATTCTTTGAGCTATGTCGATAACTTTGGTTCTCTGTCGGATGTCCTAGTATATACTATAATCAAATTACACGAACACTTGTTCCAATAGCGATAAGAAAATGTGTAAATACCCACTCGTTTTGAACAACTGATTTAGAAGTTCTAAAACATTGTATGATAGTTTTAGTTTGTGCATCACACTATTCTAGACTAATATTATAAAGAGGAAAGGTTTGATTTTTTGTTTGTTTGTTTGTAATGAATAGGCTCCGAAGGTACTGGACCCATTTGAAACATGTTTATTATTTCTTCACGCCAAAATTACTAAACGTATCAGGCTAAAATGTACCTGGAATAAAATATAGAGTTTTGCGATTTATATTGCGACCTCTGTGGGTTGGTTAGGTACTAAAAAACTAGATAACTACTGTTAGATATCATCCTCCCTACACGTCCACTGCTGAACATAGGCCTCTCCAAACGACGACTTCACGAACAGCTGGTCCATCCATCGACTCCCTACGACACCTACAATGTCGTCGGTCGATCGAGTGCCTTTGAGTGTTTACTATATATAAGATATTGTTATCTATTGTTATCTTGTATTACTTCTAGTAATACATATACATACATAGAGTGTCCTCCTCATACTCTACTCCGTGGATAGTAAGTATATTTATTTTTGTTATTTATGCAACGACAACGGTTTATAATGCTGTTAAATTAGTT
This sequence comes from Eupithecia abbreviata, assembly GCA_943735965.1. Classification (NCBI taxonomy): domain Eukaryota; kingdom Metazoa; phylum Arthropoda; class Insecta; order Lepidoptera; family Geometridae; genus Eupithecia; species Eupithecia abbreviata. The sequence continues at coordinate 8,701,292 of OX030997.1, read as the reverse complement.
TACAAATAAATATTTTGAACTCTCCCTCTATATAGTGTACTATAGTACTATATCTTTCGAGGTAACGACCCATCGACGAAACGTACCGTCGAGGTAGAGACCTGTGGAGGTAGAAACCCTTTGGTACTGATCTTTCGAAGTAACGACCCATCGACGAAACGTATTGTCGAGGTAGAGACATCGAGGTAATGAACATCGAGCTGAGGTCATTCAAATTATAGTACGAGTTTTTCCTTTTATCTCTGGCTTTTTTATGTTACCTACTCTTGATTTATTTTATATGTACCTATACCTACATGATGTTATCAAGCTTTGTGCCACCACACCAGGACCTGTCTGAAAATCAGCGCCGCTACTTACTTAGGCTTGTAGCGGCATAATGCTGAGACAGGGACCTTTTTGGCCCCTTATGTAACACGTATTTGCTCTATTTTGTATGTCTTGTCTATTCCTTGTAATTTATTTTTCTTGTTTTTATTATTTTCTTACCATGTAATGTGTTATATATAGTGTCAAATAAATGTATTTTCTTTCTTCTTTCTTCTACGAGACCCAAAAAGTATTATCTCTGCTATAAGAACGGAATAGGTATCTAAACCAAAAATATACTCATAATGTTTATTCTCATATTCCTAAATTCAAACTTTGGATAAAACACAAAAGCCGTGAGATTTTATAGTTCTTTACTAGTTTCTGCCCGCGCCCGCGCTTCGCACGCATTGTGTCCATGGGAATTGTTTTAACTGGGTTGAATAAAGTAGTCTTTGTTTTATTCCAGGCAAAGAACTACATCTGTGCAAAGTTCAGCCTGATGCAATCAGTAGTTTTGGCATGAAGAACTAACAAACATCCATCCACCCATCAATCTAAACATCCACACTTTCGCATTTATAATATTTAACGATTAGAAATTGAAATAGAAAATATTTATTTGTGTTTCATGTAAAATAATATAAAGTAAGAACTTATAATAATAAAGATAACAAATTAGGAACGAATAAAAGAATTAAAATACAAAAACACAGAAAGGCTACCGGCTCAGCATTAAATGCTGCATTGACATAGCCAGTGTAGCGCTGGTGTTCAGCGGCGCCAGGATTAGTGTTAATAGGAAGTTAGTGATTATGTAAAATTATACAGACTTACTTTATTTCAACAAAGACACATAAACAACAAAATGACAAATCTATAGATATAAAAGAATGTCGTATTAGTTACACTATTCATAAATCAAGAACGGCTGAACCGATTTGGCTGAATATTGGTAGAGAAAATTGTTAGCTTAGAACCAGGAGACGGACATAGGATATATTTTATCATTTAAACCATTTGACACATAGATTTCCATGGGGGCGAAGCCGCGGGGCGCAGCTAGTTACAAATATTATTTTCAAATAAAAAAATCCGGGCATAACATAACCGACCAGAGATGTCCAACCCGCGCCGTGTGCATCGCCGCCGAAATCTCAACCATCGATCGAAGTAAATCTCGCACGGCTTGATAGAAACAAGCCGCACGAGATTTACTTAGAACGACAGAAGAATTTATCGCAGAACATTCTTGAAGACATCACCCTATCAAAAGGTTGAGCTTCCCTTGCGGGCACCGAATGAAATTGATCCTTGTACTTTCAAGAATAGAGCTGAAGTTTCTCTTAAACTTTTACGAGAACTGGAGTTTTAATAATTTTAGGAATTTAATTCTTGTAGATCGCGCAATTGGTTGCGTGGTTACGAGATGACTGAACGAGTTGCGGGACCAGCTACTGCAATGTTGCCAGCGGGAGGTTTTGTTTTCCCAACATAATTTGTGGAAAAATTGAGCATTTTTCAACTATGTAAATACTGTTATCTTAAATTATAAAGTACTATTTAACGGGTATTTATTACGTTTATTTAGCATTTTTTTCTGACGATTCAACAGGTTTAAACACTGTCACGACGGTGTGGGCAATAAACGCCATAAATACGTAGTACTTATAATTATGTGTTCAGATTGCGTAAGATTATAAATATTTACTGTTATTTAGTTTCGTTAACTGCTTACCAGTTGTGTTGTTATTGTGATACAACATGAAAACAAATGGTCTTGTTGAAATAAAGATTGTATGTCAACAATGTCCATATATCCCACTACTTCGTTTTTATTTTCTTCTTATATATATAAATCAATTGCTGTTCGTTAGTCTCGCTAAAACTCAAGAACGGCTGGGCCGATTTAGCTGATTTTTTTAGAGAAGGTTTAAACGGTGAGAAAACATGGTAAAAATGCGCAAAAATTTCCTCGCGGGTGAAGCCGCGGGGCGCAGCTAGTTTAATATAAATATGTAGAAGTTATTATAGGTGTTAGAAATTCATGATTTTCACTATATTTTGTGATAATAATTGATTTACCTACAAACTTCCCCAAAACGAGACTTTATGGAGACGCGCTAGCAACACTGAACTTTATCAAAATGCGCAAGTTAAAGCGAACGGTACTAAAATGGTCTCCGAAGGTCGGTTACAATACCATGCAAACATTCTCAAGCAATTATGACTCCTATAATCAAGTGGTTATTGTTTAATTTCCTTTCCTTGATTTGCTGCTACCAACCATCGTCAAATTGAAGTCCTTATTTGTTTACGTATAGAGTTTAATATGGAAGTGATAATCTGTTTGTAATGCTTGTGTTTTAAATGGCTAGAATTATTTACAAATTACAATACAATGTAAGATAAAGGTTCATTCACCTCGAATATTTGTATCCTGAATTGAGTTGATTGGTTGGATTTAAAAGTAAGTCCAAGATAAATTATTTTTTCTTTATTTAGTTCTGATGTCTTTCGATATCACGCATCTTCAAAAAACTGCTGCATCAGCAATATTTATCCATTATAAAAAGTGTGATAGCCTTATTTGATGTCTTTGTAAATTTACTATTATGTAGTTATGATATATAGTGTAATTATTTGTTTTTTCTAATCTTAGTATAAATGGTCTTTATTGTTTTTCATGTCCAGTCCATCCTAAGGTTACCTGGAAGATATTGCTCTCAGTGATAGTCATAACTGTTATACTTCCTCTATCCTAACCAATGCTTTTTATTACATAAAAAACCCCAATAACAACAAAAATATTAAATCTTGGCGGGAACTCAACCCAGGACCTGAATCAGAGGTGGAACACGCGACCGCTAAACAAACGGAGCTGGTCAAAGTAATACATAAACTAGGTTTTCTGCATTCAACATTGTACCAATAATGAATTAATTCCCTATGATATTTTTTTGATTCGAGTCCAATCGAGCTTTATTCAAACTTCTAGAAAGTTTTTTCTCTTCAAGTTTTAGCAGAAACCCATTCGAATAATTGGCGACCTATTTCTAATACGTGCACTATTAAAATTATATTTATTTTGGCTAGATTGTAACTGTTTTTTGAAGGAAATCTAACTACATGTAAGGTTAATATCAAAGGCCAAGGTAGAAAGCATAATCTCGTCGACATGTTCCTAACTATGAACATCTCAAAATTATCATCACGACTTCAGAAATAACAAGCTTTCCTCAGAACATGCGAAATTCCCAGAATAAGAAATAACAGGCACTTTCCATATAATCCGCACAATGATAAGTATAATTTGCAAGATAATTTATCCAATCGCCTACAATAAGGAGATAGACAATTTATTTCTATTTATTTAATTAATTAAGCAAATAATTAAAGATTTAATAGATATTATTTTTTTGAACTAAAAACTGACTTTGATTCCCGCAAAACATTACAAACTGTTTAACTACCGTTTATATTTTGCAGGATACATACTAATCCCTCGGGAATGTCCTTTTTATGGGACGATCTCGGGATTGTTCTCTATACAACTGCAAAAGAATGATCCAAATCAGTCCATAGATGACGGAAAAATCACAAACGAACAAATAAAAACACACACAGCCGAACATAAATATATGTATCTCCCCTTTTTCCAAGTCGGTTTAAAGTAAAGTATACAACAATACAAAAAATTTTAAATACTCAAGTTGGCAGGGCCACTACCATGAAATGGCTAGTAAGGCTTTTTCGGTTTCAGTGTAACAAAAATCTAAATCTACTTCAAAATTGACCATCCGGGTATATTCCAGACTAACTTGACACGACTTGGCTTCCAGCACTAGGTTAATTGCAACTAAATTATTTCTAGAAACGCATTTGCTAGATTCCCTTCTTTATCTAGGCTGAAATCATTACTTCAAAGTAAACTTTCTCGTAACGTGGAATCAAAGGTTTGAGCCCTCAAAGTACCAACATCCAACGGCTTCATTAGCCCTTTCCCTTATTAAAGCTTTATTTTTACTGGTGACTCTATTGGTAGGAAAGTAGGATCTATACGTACTCTATGTTTTAATTATAGTTTTTTATTCAAAAGTGAATTAAATGAACCATCTTAGCAGCTTATAATGTATGTATATCTATTTGTAGATCTAATGTTAATCAGCTATGTTCGGAAATCTTGATGCTGGAATCATCAATTTGCAACTACAGTGAATCATCAATTTTATTGGTAAATCGATCGTATTCGTCCAGAAATCACCTGGAAATTCGAAACCTGGAAACCTCGGAATTCTCGCTTTTGTAACAGACCGCCAAAAGTACCTTGATATTTACTGATTGATAGAGCTATATTAAACGGTAAGAAAAAGAGGCTTCATTAAGTTATACTCTGGACAACTAGTAGGTCAGTTTAGTGGGTCCGATGAGTGACAGGGTGCAAAATATAAATACAAAAAAATATTTACCAAAAAGCTTACAAAAAAGAACAACCTATTATGTACATATGTAGGTCTCTGGTTTAAGAGGTTTCTAGTTAAGGTGATGGAATTTACAATGACCCCCGCACTAGGCTAGGCCTGTTTCGCGGGGTATCGAATATATTGTCTGCTAGCAAAGCAAAGCTGCAAAGCTGTTATCAAACTTCCATAAATACATCATCAGGGTTTTGAACTCTTATAACCGGATCAGGTCTATTAATAACTTTTTTCTCCCCATTCATCAAGACTGCACCATTCCTTCCGATTTGCAAAAAAAAACATTCTCACATCAGTTTCTCATTATTGTTTCTTGTGAGTTCAAAGTGTGTCATTGGCATCATCGAGAGCATTTATGTGGGGATCTGGGTTTGTATGGAAATCAATGACTTTGAAAGTAGATGTTTTTTTGCTTGTACTATGTGGAATAAGCTCTCACGACAGACTGCCCTAATTGTGACTATCATAATGAGTTATGGTACTTTTTCTTCCGTGATTGTTTTTTTGCACGTCTTTTCTATAACTTACTTTATTTTTAAAGCCGTGCAAGGTGGTGCGCTTGATTTTAATACGAATTTGAGCCTTATAGATTATCCACATACTTCCTCAAATAATTTAGAAACTTGTTAGGAAATTGTAAAAAATCAGCTCAGACATACAACTAGAAGTAACCACAAAATAAAGAGCTTGGTACAAATTAGTGGAAGTTATTGTAAAGCTATTCTGATCTTTGAAAAGCTCTTCCAAATTTTGAATATGAAAAAACCGCAAATATAAGCGGAACATAAGAATTCGAAATCTATACAACATTGACGACAAAAGACAGGCCATTTTCTATCCTATCCATTTGAATACAAAGTAAAAATTCAAATTAACGACCCCAGTTGTGGGAAACTGTCGTTCATTTCGATAAGCACGCAAACTTACAAAGGAAAGCTAGAATCGTGACTCAGAAGTACCAGATTTAAAACAGAACATTGTTCCTTTCTATCTGTAATGGGACGTCAGTTAGGGAGGTAGCGTTGGAAGAACAGGAACGTAAGCTACTATATAATCTATGAAAGAATAAAATCCAATCACTAAGCCTTTTCCCTCTCAGGTAACGTGCCGCAGTTCCAGAAGCAGGAATAAAAAACGCCGCCTTAACATTTTCATTACCCTTGACGTACATACATGGACACGTCAAGGGGAATAGAAGTGTTAAGGGGTTCATTGCCCGCCCAGCCCCTGCAGCCTCTGCGGCAGTTACATCCACGAAAAGACACTTGTGACTCATGGCCAATGAAAGTAAAGTACCAGGTATGAGTTGTTTGATTTCTTCTGCGATTATGAAAATCTTCTATCCAATGAATTTATTCTTTCCATCCAAAGGTTGCCTGGAAGAGATCGCTTCTAAGCGATAAGGCCGCTCATTGTACTTGTCGCATATAATGAATTTTTGTAATGATTTGATTATGGTGTACAATAAAGAATTTTTGTATTGTATTGTATTATGACAAAATAAGAAAAAAACGGCATAGCCATTGGTTTCAGAAAACTGAGTTTTATGTATGAGGGTAAGTACCTAATTGTGCAGAGCTACATCAGAAATCACAAAAGTTTCTGCCATGGAAAGTTATTATGTCAAAAAACGAAGGAATCTCAAATGTCTCGTCATCTAAATACACGAGGACTCTATCGACTTTGTGACCTTCATTGCTGTAATGTCATGTGAGAGATTTGTCAGACCTACGCAAATTTGAGGGTTGGGACGTTTGCGTGGGTCTGACGAAATGCTCTGTCTTTATCCGATAAAGCTCATAAACACGAGAGGCGTATTTAATCAGCGATCGTAATTTCCAAGGTCACAACTTGTAAGCGTTGAGTGACTTCTTAGGATGTCGTTTTAGTTATTTTTTTTATTTTCACTTCTTCCGTTTGTGTAAAGTTGAAGTGTTTATAACTTCTATGGATGGAAAGATTACTAAATCGGAATAAAAAGGATCAAACGATATTTTCGTCAAACAAACTGTCTCTGTTATGGATTATTAAGTTTTGTATTTATTTATTTATTTCTGTTTGTTTGTGGTTTTACATTTATAAACTTCGAAGAATTTAGGTGTGCAGTGGTAGGTTTTTATTTACTCACAGGGTTAACCTCATCATGAATTTACCCAATAGCATTCTATTAGCATATTTTGTGATGTTTCCGATGAGATTTTGATGGCCATCCGCATTACAAAAGTTTACTTGTCACACTAATATTATAAGTGCGTAGATTTGGATGTTTGTTGTTGGATATCTGTTACCTCCTCACGCCAAAACTACAGCACGGATCGGGCTGAAATTTTGCACAAAGTCAGTTCTAGTTCTAGAAAAAACCATAAGCTACCCATAAATCAGTTCACATGGAATATAAATAACCTCAAACAAAGCGTGCAAAGCCATGGGCACAAATAAGTATTATTATAAAACAGATCTTATACACAGTAATTATGACATTTTGTTTGATTCCAAAATTCCAGTGATACACTTTTGCCAATTAACATTCCGCGAAAACTGAAAAGTATGCTTTTCTTTTATACGTCCCTCATAGTTAAGGTTGAATTTTATGCATTCGTCAAATATTTATTTATTTGAAAATAGCACCGGACAATATAGAATCGTACAATCACAACGTTAGTCTGTAAAGTCGATTAATTCAATAAGTTAGCTCAAAAACCTCTGAGGTACTGTGAATGTTTAGAGACAAATCCCTTACTTTTCTGCGAACCCTCCATGAAACAATACCTTGACATTAACCACAGATTATAATTCTAGTACTAAACTAGCGGCAAGAAAATAATGTTGTTTATCTTGAATTTGTGTCAGGCCTTGGGCATTCTCAGTATTTTCCTCTATCACTTTTAGATTATCGTCAATTTCATCACAGTGCGTCACCCATTTCATAGTTCCTATATGTATCGGTTACTAGCAACTATATATTTTCTATATATTTCTCGCTATCCCGAGGTTGCCTGGAGAAATCACTCTCAGCATTAAGGCCTACTGTACTGTTTTTATTTAAATTATGCATATATGCAGGTCATTAAAGTGTTTATTCATTCATAAAATTATTTTTATTAATTTACTATATTAAATAATATATCGTGGTGACTAAGTGGTACCAAAAACCAGAAACCAAGACTGTGCTCAAGGGCTGTTATTAAATATTACCTATTAAAGCAAATAATTAAAATTCCTGCTCCCAAAATAAAGAAAAAGTTGGAAAATATTTCCAAGTCGTTAGAATTCTTATCGTGTTTGCTATAGTGATGAAAACTAAGATTGTATTAAAGCTTACGTCTATCAAAGCGAATATAAGATACTACTAATATAATGTTTGAAGCAAATAAGTGGTAGTTGGTAACCGTGGCTGAAGAACATTTATATTGCACTGAAGAGAATTACTTCGACCAAATTCTTTATTTTCTCTAAACAACGAATATCCAGGAGCAGTTTTCAGTTTAGGCTAAATTATGAAACTGTTGTAAAGATTCAAACCCAGTATTACCATAGTTAAAATTATGTAGAAACTTTTCCTACCTACCCATAGACTAAAGTCACAAAAAGCAAACAACTCACTGATAAAAATCTAAAAATAGGTGAAGCACACGCAAGCAACGCTTCAGTGGATGGTGGCCTTAAGAAAGCTTAGTATGTAGACTAGGTTATCGTTACATCGAGTACTCTCACAGATGTTGTCAAAGTTAATGAAATTATTCCCATGGGGCTGATGGGAACCCGTGACAATGGAAGAAGGTGGAAGGTGATCAACGAAGGTATTTCAATGGTTTTCACCCGCATAGCTTTATTAGTTCTATAGATAACTGAACAAGCCTTGTCAAAATATCTATTGCATTAATAAAGTCCAGATTTGAGGAAAACTAATAGCTCAAAAGAACGATACTTCTAGAAAGATTTGTATCAAAACGACGCCTTGTCTTTTGATGTGTGAAAGAAAGAGCATAGTAACTCGTTAGAATAATAAATAAATAAATATCAATGTCCTTCGACTTTTTGTAGAAGTCATGTCACTAGTTTTTAGATTTAGTTTTTGTTATATGTGTTGATTAAACATATAAAAAACATGCGGGGCAGTCTTTTATATTTTAAGCGGGAGCGTGCGGTGATGATGACGCGAGTTTCATTCGTTTTGTTTACCCAACAAGTACACATATGTATATACACAGGAAAGCGTTCGGTGATGATGACGCGAGTTCCATGATTTTTGTTCACCCTAACCTAACCTTTAGTGCTCAACACGTCAAATGAAGTTTTCACTTCAAAAATAAAGATCAATTTACCTTAGCCGTGATCAAAGCCTTTCCAGCCAACACGAACAGCCCCGCTATCGCCAGCGGCATCAGCGCTACAAGCTTCATCGCACCGCCCATCATCATCATCGACATCATCTTCTTCATTTTACCCCTTCCTGGAATTGTTTACAATAACAAATCAGAAAATGTTCAATATGAGAGCGCTGCTGCTTCCTAAAAATCCAACTTTAGATGATTTTCTGAATATATTATCAACATTTTTATCTCATTAAGGAGCTTTAACTTTCAGTTGCGTTAAATCAGTTAAATTGTTTTCCCAAGATAAATAAACTTTAGCAATACCAAAAGATACGAAAATCATCTAAAAAGTTGAACTAAGCGACAAGACATCGACCAAAACTGAAGCCCCTATTCCGTTTCCTCGAAGCTTAGCATGACAACCGTTGTCAATTTCACAATCGTCGTTTTCCAATGTCATTTGAGATTGTCAGGATAATTTCTACGATCATCATGCTACGGCAAGCCCTCTCGTCAAAGAGTGTTGAGCTCGCCCCAGCCACCCAAAGTCCCGTATGCATTCCCCAACCCTTTAAATCAAAGGCCAAAAATCAGTACACTGCAAGTTTTTTGCCAATTTATTCGTTATTTATCAAACATTACACGTTATAATCGAAAACTACAAATATCTCATTGAAGGAGTAAATGCCCGGGATGTTATGTAAACTAAATAAAAGGAAAGTAAGTTATATAAATTTGTATTTCCTAAGTTTTTTAAAGAAAAGAACACAGAAAAAATAATAGCTACTTTGTTTAACAGGAAGCATATTGCATGTAGCTTAGGTTCTACTTCATAGTTAGAAGTAGTTATTAATTAGATAGATCGTTAGTTATTACAGTTTATTTCCTAACTAATTAATGTACCGCGTCTAATTGATGACTTGTGGTAGATGGATTATCTATTTAAAAAAATGTAGTAAACGGAAACAGCACCGAGAAATAAGCAAATACTTTGAAACGTTCGCGATTTGTAAACAAATTTGAGATTATTTAATTGAACGTAGGTAATTATTATCAGAATTAGAAGAGTGTGAAAAAAATTGTAAATACATTTTACTATGAACTCGATGAAATGTTTTCTCCAACGCATAATAACAGTTTAAACGACTTCTATCTCCATAATGGTCAATAAACCTCAAACCATGTCGCTATGAGATCCGTTAAATTGTATGGTCATTGATAGCCATTGTAGCTGTTTTCTAATAGGTCATTACGGGAAATTTTCTCAAGAAATTGCAATTCTTTCACACCTTTGTGACTAGTCATTTGTAGCAAATATCTTGAGAAGCTTTGATTTTTTGTGATACAAGTTATTTTTGGCAAAAACTGCATTGTAGAATTGCAGAAGTTGGAAATATATACATAAAGAGAAGAAAAAAGGTCTAGTGAAGTAAAAGAAGAAGGTTAATAGAAAATACCAAAGTTACGAAAGTTAACACACTAAGCGCCCAATACAACAATCCAATTGGTAGAAAATGTGCAATTTACCTAATTTCTTTTTAAGCTTTTTAATTTTTTTCAAAATTTGCTTTTTTGGGTTCTTCATTTTCTTTCGACCTACAAAAACAATTGTTAAATGTTAGAAAATCCATGATTCCTCAATACATTTCTATGACTTCTAACAAAGTATGTGTCAACATTAAATCGTTGAATGATCACTGTAATAAACAATAAAAAAAGTGTTAAATTATTTAAAAGAATAGCACGAAAATGGTTTAAAAAAATAGTCAAGTTTAGTGATCATAAAACGCATCTAGAGAAAGTAAAAATTACTGAAGGGACGTCATTACTTCAAATCTTCAACCGCAGAAGGTCAAAGCTCTTCTATTCTACTCATTAGAAGACTTAAAGACGTTGCAAAAGTTAAATACAGAAACGTAAAAAGTAAGATTCGAGATCTATTTTATTTTAGATCCAATGAGAACACACCGTTAATAACTAAGTATATATGTAATAGAGAGTAATTAAATGATGAAGTGCCAACTTTGAACTCAGACTTACAATTTGTAAAACCCAAAGTGACATGTTGTTCAGTCAAACTTCTTGGCTAACCACAAATATAATTGAGGACAGAGTTAAACTTTGACGCAAAGTACTATCATTTATTCTGTGTTCTTACTTCAATTGACAAAATGTTGGTGAAAGGGCATAGTAATAATTTCTACATCAGTGACTATAGATGAGTTTATGATGTACCTGTGCAAATAATTGCCGACAAGAGAAATTTTACTGAAGGTAAGAGTTTTGTCAAGTATGTCGTTTTCCTTTTTTATTAGTAGCTTTTTTAGGAAAAAAATATACCTACATATTAAACCAAACAAATATGTATTTATATACGTATACTCAATACGTGGGTTCTTCTTTAAGTCCTACAACATACTTTAAGAAATTATCTCTGTAGTATTTTTCATGCGTTGTTTGGCGATATTTTTGAGGCTAAATATTTTATTTATTTTAGTAACCCTCATAGCACTGAAGGGCAAAGTCTTTCAGGCGACTAGTCTACTTTTCAAAATCATTCAAATTAAGACAAATTGCTTGCTTATTAATATTTTTCTTAGAACAAAGATCTATCTACGAGTATACTCTAAGTTTTTGCATGTAACTGTTCAAATTAACATTTTCATAAATATACATAAATTTTTACTAGTGTAAAATATATGGTTAGTGGCAATAGAAATAATAACTGCATGGTTACGGTTGTATAAAGGGATTATACGGTATATAACAATTAAATTGTCATTACACACTTTTTCTAATTGAAGCTTGCGGCAATAAAATGACTATAAAATTTCTGTTCGAGTTGTAATCTTTGGAATATTTAACTTATTTTTTTAAACATAAAATATTTTAAAAGTAGAGTTGATTCGATATGAAAATCAGGAACTTTACTTGACTGAACTTCAGCAATAATCTTCTTTTGAAAAAGACTAAACTGAATGCTTTGATTAGTAATCATTTCATTTTCTGTTTTCCTGAAACGTTTCCAGGGCTTTTCAATAATTTTTCAGGGTTTTTCAATAAAATTATCAACGAGATCGTTCCTTAATAGGTTTTAGCCAAAAAAATATTAAGGGAAGAGAAACTGTCGGCTTTAACATTTTCACGACCACTGAAAGCTATAATTGATAAGTAGACATTGATTATTTCCTGGGGAAATACTACTTTATATTCAGAATAACCATGTGCTAAGGGCAGAATCTAGTTTATAATAAAAAGGTTTTATTTTATTGATAATTAAGTATGAATATTACGCTGAGAAAAGGGATGTAGCAAGTCAATCAAATAAGTTATCAAAAGGTTTAATAATCGAATGGAACCGGATGCGACAACTGATCAGTTATTATCAACAGAGGAAGGATATCCCAATATCGGTTCCCTCAGACCCAGCTGACTAACATGACATAAACAAAAAGAAAGAGACGACTGATAGCAAATGACTGATGAAGGAATGAGGCGAGGGATATGGGACGAAACCCAGAACATATTAATAGTAGACTTCACTATGTAGTGCATGTTACATTTCATTACAATGTTAAGTACTAAAACTACCTAGGTGCATAAAATTTATTCATCTGTAACAAGCAGAGTTGATATAAAACAAAGCTTTAAGACAAAGAGAGATTAGATGAGGGTTAGTATTAATTGGCAAAATGAGTTTTTGCTACCATTTTGAAGTGATATGTTATATTACTTTATTCTTTGATGGGATTCTATAACGTAATGTGTTGTGACTTATGTGAAATAGTAGGGTAATATAATTTAGGTATTAATAGTTTTGGTAGTCGTACTTCATGAGTCCCATTGGTGTTATCCATCAATTGATTACCGCCGTTAAAAGATTTGCTTTGCTTATTATTGACAAAAATATAGGTCAATCATGTCACAATATCACTTCGAAGTATTTTTTTGAACAACGAAACTAGCCTCTTGTTTTTTAATGATTGACAAAATATAGGTCATCATGACACAATACAACTTCAATGTTTTTTTAACAACGTAACTAGGGAGCTATGAAACCAAAGTTAAGAAAAAAACATGCTTTTTCTTACCTTCTTCAACCCCTTTCCCCAAATCTTCTCCCGACATCCTCGGCAAAGACAATTGTATCGTCCTGGAATTAGCAAAAGCAGCTATCCTGTCCCACAGCATATCCGACAACGCTTCATCCTTATCAGCTAAATTCCTTGGAAGCGTCGCCTCTATCTCATTCTCACTAATAGGATGCAGCTCTTCATTCGACGTCCTGACAACTTCCACACCATCCGCCAAAGGTATCGTTTCCATCCTTGCTGCCCGGTCAAAGAACAGAATGGCCTTCTTCTTCAAGCAAGGGAACACCCCGTCCGTTTTCGAGCAGTCATTGACCACTTTCATCAGGAATTTCGATCCATAATCATCCCCTGCGACCGCAGTGGCCAACACTGATAAGAGAAGGAGTTTGAACATGTTGTTATCGGTGTGATTTTTCGGAAAATACTGACGGATGGTTGCTGTTAACGGTGGTATATAAACGCTAGGAAGCTCTGTCTGAGCGTTGCAGAATGAATGAAAGATGGCTGTGTGTGTAGCGAAACGGAAAATCGTGGCTGTGAGGGGTCGGGAGCGAGCTGCTAATGTTTGGAGGTGGCATCTTCGGTCTCTTTAACTCAATGCCTGAAAAGTAACATAATTGCCTTGAGATACAAATTTAAAATTGTATAGTGAAAAAGTAGATTTGTATGTAGGAACCAATTAAATGATTTTTTTTTACAAAATAATATATTACAAGTACCTATGTAACTATTACTATAAGTAACTATGTAACTATAAGTAAGCGTTACAAACATTTATAATAGATCCGGCTGGTCTACCAGCGAATGGCTAGTAGAAATAAGTCGTCAAAATTATTAAGCTTGCGTAGCTATTCACTAATATTTCGTTTTGTTAATTAAATAAATAAATAATGCTGGACAATTCACACAACATTATCTAGCCCCATGATAAGCAGAGCTTGTGTTATGGGTACTAGATAACTGATATACATAATACAATACATTAAATAGATAGTTTTTTTTTTTTTTTTTTTATTATACATAGAATACATAGAAAACGACCAGAACACCCGAAACAAATATCTGCAGATCGTACACACATTTGTTCCGAGGCGGGAATCGAACCCGCAACCTCCTGCGTCGCAGGCGGACCTTCGCCCACCGCGCCACATCGGTCGTCTTTTGGTTGTGTCATGCCTTTAATATGAATAATTGTCAACCTTGTCTATATTTACTTAAACTTGTACATTGCTAGACGTAGACATCCCCAAAAGAGCGCCATAGCAATCTGTCCTCAGCTTGCTATATCCAGGATATGCCTGATTTTCTCACAAGTCGTCGTCGTCCCATCCCAACCTACACTACGTTCCCTGATCCGGAGTCTTGACTTAAGACTATTATATAGATATTTATAAATGCCACATCCATTAACGATATACTTAGTTCCGTGTCTATCGTTCACGTTACAGACGTTCTGTAGTAAAAAAGTAATTTTATGAAGTTACTCATCAATTAAACAATTAAATTATAAAAAAGTGTGTCTTTTAATACCTTTTTTTTCACTTTATGGTTTGTGCGGTTACAATGGGTTTGTTAAAACTTAAGAATTTTCTGATATTATTGCGATCATAAAGTCAAAAATCCTTACTTATGTACTGCTATGGCTAAGCGACATCAAACATCAAAGGGCTTAATTTTCGGGTTCGTGGGTTATGCCCCCGGTGTGTGACGCCCCCGTCGTGGAGGCACCCAATTTCGTGTTACTGCGATAAAAAGTATTAGTTGAATATTTTTATCCAAAGTACAGTCAGCTCGCAAAGTGTAACCTAAATTATAGAAATGAATATAAGTGTCTACATGAAGTGATTCAAAGTCTTAGTTTTTAATTCTTTAGACCTCTTAAGCACGTCACAAATTTCAGATTAATTTAAGATTTCAGATTAATTAATTATGCAATTAAAACTAGGAAATAAAGTGATCACTTTGATTATTTGTTCACTTCAGTCTCTTAGAGGTAAAGTAAAGAAGCGCACAAGAAACCTTTACCTTGTTAGATTGTTCGTTGGAGCAAATGTGTGTCTTGGCGTCGATAAGAGAAGTCGCCATTTCTACTGTCTTGCAGTTTGCTGCTAGTCCTCTGCTTGTAGCTCCCTATCTCCGCTGCTCCGTCGGCTGCCGACCCTGGGACGCCCTCAGCTCCGCTGGGAACATGTGCTGGAATTTGAACAATGATAATTTAATATATAACAATGATAATTTAATAATCAAATGAAACCACACGAACAAAATACAGTAACAAAATATTAGCTAATTAATAAAAAAAGGTGGGTACCACGCTGGGAATCAAAGCCGCAACCTTCTGCAATCAGCCAAACCTTCGTAATCGGCGTGTATGAGGAAATGGCCTATACCTACCTATACCTACCACTCCCTTCCTTCATACATTACAAATGGTCCGGGAGCCAGGTACAAATTTGGTCAATTATTTCCTCCCGAGCGAAAATTCCTTAAATGCATTATGGATTAATATTATGACTACTCATGACCGTCAGCTGCGACTCCGTGGGTGGGTTGGGCAGTGGCAGCGATAACGACATTATTCCCATGGAATAGGGTTCAAATCATAAATTAAAATTAGCATATTGCAGAATTCTGATTTGAACCTTATTTTCATAATATTAATGCCTAATGCATATTGCGAAGTTTTGCTTGGGGCCTTCCCAACTGACTTGTTCATGACTGTTAATGGCTCCCGGACCAAAACATCTTCAGAGGAAAGCCACTTCGAGGTTTTTAAGGCCTTGTAATTTCCCTACAGGTACAGTTAGGCATATACATATACAGCATAGGCTAAGGCACAATTAACTAAGTTAAATAAATAAATAAATATAAAAAATAATGCTGGACAAACCACACATCATCATCTAGCCCCAAACTAAGCAAAACCTGTATTATGGGTACTAGATGACTGATATACTTAATACAATACATTACATAGATAGATATGTTTTATTATTTATCGATAATGACCAGAACACCCGGAACAAACGTCTGCAGATCGTACACACAATTGTTTCGAGGCAGGAATCGAACCCGCGCCACGGAGATCGTCTAAAGATATGTAACCTATTTGTAATTAATAAATGACATATCTATCAAAATAAACATCACATAAAGGACGTGTTTATGATCTAATTGTTAAAAATATTCTTATGTACATACCTGGGTCGGTATATACCAGCATACAAAAGTTATATCACCATGTGGTGCCGGCTTTGATGTGCACTACCCCAACTTTTCCCGCGGGAGTAGGACGCAACTACATAAGAGATGTCAATGAAACTTTTGAAACTATCATGGTTATAACACGTCATTTTGGATATTTACCATTTTTTTTTCTTTTTTCGAATGGACTATTTTGCTGTTGACCTCAGATGGCCATGACAGCGTTACCGGACTTTTAGCGGGCGCAGAGGGCGCCTCGCCGGTAAACATTAGGTGGGGCAACACGCACAAGGGCCACCACTTAGGTGCGAGCCTCGGCTTGGGCTGTTGCCAGATGCTACAAGAGGGTAGGGAGGTAACGCCTTAGGTGCACGAGTGCACCTGAGGGCGGAAACGGGGAATTCTTCGACCCCGCATCCGGCGGGGTCGGTTATTGGTCGGGTGTGTAGTGTGCGGAAGCTGAGTTGTTGCCGTCACTTCCGGGTTAGCGTCAGTGAGTGGGTCAACGGGGTCACCAAGAACGTGTCTCGGTCTACGGAGGAGAGAACTCGTGGGAGGGTCGTCTATACAATAATCGGGTATGGAGGATATAAGAGGATTGGAGTGCTCTGAGGCAGTTTCATAATGACGCTGGGAAGCAGTCTTTATGAAGTGGACGATGGACTCGAGGTTGAGATCGCGATGGAGATCTTCCCATGTTTTGATTTTAGAGTTTTCTAATATTTCGGCACAGTTTCATGCGCCATGATCACGGAATAACTGAAGGAACTGC
Source organism: Eupithecia abbreviata (assembly GCA_943735965.1). Taxonomy (NCBI): domain Eukaryota; kingdom Metazoa; phylum Arthropoda; class Insecta; order Lepidoptera; family Geometridae; genus Eupithecia; species Eupithecia abbreviata. Next base: position 8,684,119 of record OX030997.1, on the reverse strand, counting down.
GAGTAAGTTTTTATTGGCAGATATACCGATCTACCCTAATCTTTTGTTTTTTTTTTGCTACGAACGTTACCACTACCACCGGTTTCATTAATATCGAATGCAGCTCGATCACGACACACAATACTGACGGTATCAAAACGCGACGTTGTTGGTACATCACTTCTTCGGTTTTTGCAGATTCTCACAACACGGTTCTAGGTTCCCGATAATAAATAAATAATAAAAATAAATAATGCTGGACAATTCACACAGCATTATCTAGCCCCATGGTAAGCAGAGCTTGTGTGATGGGTACTAGATAACTGATATGACAATACATTACATAGATAGATATTTTTATTATACATAGAAAACGACCAGAACACCCGGAACAATTATCTGTAGATCGTACCCACAATTGTCCCGAGGCGGGAATCGAACCCGCGACCTCCTAAATAATTGAAAAAAGAAATAATTATTGAAATAATTGGAAGTCATCTTCTCGGTTGAAATTCCTATGTTTCGTAATCTCAATGGCCTCCTGTACCATTCTTCGTAAGTATTGTCGCTCTGTTGAGATTACTTTGTGGATTGTGTAACTCCAGTGGTTTGAACCAGACTCGAGAAGATGTTCCGCTATGGCAGACTTCACGATTGCCGGATTTATTATTGGAAAAATAAAAAATCGAATCATGGTAAATATCCCGTTTTAAATGACTTTAGTGTTAATAACCATGATAGTTTCTAAAGTTTGAATGTTATCATGAAGCACCGGACGCACACTCATAGTGCCATGCGCTTGTAAAGATTCTGTGTCCCATTAATAAGATGTTTTTGTAATTTTTTCTTCTGGCTAATCTTTGTATCTCTGTATCGTATTAAGCTGAAATAAACGCTTTGAATTATGTAAGTTTCATCATCATCATCAGCCTATAGCAGTCCACTGGACATAGGCCTCCCCCAATGAGCGCCATAGCACCTGTCTTCAGCTCGCCGCATCCAGCATCTACCTGCAGTCTTTCGCAGGTCGTCATCCCACCTGGTTGGAGTTCGACCACGACTCGGTAAACGTAGTGTTACCGAGTCATGGTCTCTACTCAAGAACACGTTTGCCTCGTTTGAACATGTAAAGTTTACTTGTATTCATTCTACCCTTAGTTTTTGAATAATAGATCTAAACCAGACCAAGACAGATATGTTTCCAGCATTTGACCGATAAAGGCAGTGCAGTGTATATAAAACTAGGTTTGTAATGATATAAGATGGACCTGAATGACAGATTCATATCCGCGTGACCGTAATCATGACTAGAGCAATAAGTAAGTTTTATCATTACCCCAGTAAAATAACATATCGCAGGAATATAGCTTTTCCATCGTGACTAAAGAAACAAGGTACTAGGTATTTTTAGTTGGTGGTTAAGTAGCTGGCAAGGGGTTTTTAGATACTAAAGTCATTTAAAACGGGATATTTACCATGATTTGATTTTTGAGTTTTCCAATATTTCGGCACAGTTTCATGCGCCATGATCACAGAATAACTGAAGACACTGCGAGTGCAGAAAATGAGGGTAGATCGGTATATCTGCTCATAAAAACGAACTCGCAGTGTCTTCAGTTATTCCGTGATCATGGCGCATGAAACTGTCCGAAATATTGGAAAACTCAAAAATCAAATCATGGTAAATATCCCGTTTTAAATGACTTTAGTGTTAATAACCATGATAGTTTTAGAGGTTTTTAGATAATTGTTTTTTGATAAAAAGTTAAAATGAATTCCTGATTATTAACACAGAATATTATTAGCTAGCTTAGCTTAGCTTAGCTTAGCTATTAGCTTTGAGGATCACATTGTCTTCCCTGGCTAATAAAACGAAAGGGTAAGAGAATTTTTCTACGCAAAAGCGAAAAATATCATCATCACCATCATCAGCCTATAGCAGTCGACTGCTGGACATAGGCCTCCCCCAATGAGCGCCATAGCGCCCTGTCTTCAGCTTGCCGCATCCAGCATCTACCTGCAGTCTTTCGCAGGTCGTCATCCCACCTGGTCGGAGGGCGTCCTACACTACGTTTACCGAGTCGTGGTCTCCACTCAAGAACACGTTTGCCCCATCGGCCGTCGGTTCTTCGCGAGATATGGCCGGCCCACTGCCACTTCAGCTTGCTAATTCTTTGAGCTATGTCGATAACCTTGGTTCTCTGTCGGATGTATTCGTTACGAATCCTATCCTTCAGAGAAACTCCGAGCATAGCTCTTTCCATAGCTCGCTGAGCGACTTTGAACTGGTGGACCAGCCCTATCGTGAGTGTCCACGTCTCAGCTCCGTAGGTCATAACGGGTAGGACGCACTGATTGAAAAATATCATCTATACTAATATTATAAAGGTTTGATTTTTGTTTGTTTGTATTGAATAAGCTCCGAAACTACTGGACCGATTTGAAAAATTCTTTCACCGTTGGGAAGCTACACTATCCCCGGTGAACAAAGGCTATATTAATATTTTCAAAAAGTTAGGGATCCTTATTAAAACTCCAATAATGTAACCCAAGATGTAAAAACTAATCTAATAAAGTGAGATTCGAGTTTAACGCGGGTGAAATCGCGGGGAACAGCTAGTAGAATATTATATAAATCTGTTATCGATTCGCAAAGATATCGAGTAACAAAACATAGGTAGGTAGGTACCTGTCCTATCATTTCCTACATATAAAACAACAGACGAATTAAGAACCGATTCCTTTTTTCAAGTCGGTTGATAAGCAAATACGCAGAACATGGAAATTATACGAATACTTGCATCTGCCCGCGGCTTTGCAGGCGTTGTTTCCATGGAAACTTGTTCATTTCAGTTAATTCAATTTATTCACCATCTCATAAATTTTAATTATGACTAGCTGTGCCCCGCGGCTTTGCCCGCGTGGAATTCTCACCTTGTAAACCTTCCCTGGACTACGACAAACATTTCAAAACCAAAATCAGCTAAATCGGCCCAGCCGTTCTCGAGTTTTAGCGAGACTAACGAACAGCAATAGATTTTTATATATAAAGATTATGATGATGTATGTATAGCATATTCCAGGTAATACATACTTACTTGACTCTCCCTTCGCTGTATGTTTTAGAAACAGTTATGTTTGTCAGACTCAATCCAGATTTGTTTTGTCTGCAATCTGACGCAGTAAAACGTAATAGACGAGATCCATTAAAAATATGCACTCTTGACTGTAAAAAAAGGTTGCTGCGCATAAGTTACTTTGCAATGGCACCATTAATTTATAATAAAATCCCGCTCTCCATAAGAGAATTGCCTACTGCGATGTTTCAGAGAAAGCTGAAGACAATACTAGCTGATAAACACTATTATACAGTTAAAGAATTTATGAACGATAAGAATTTTGACAAATAATTACCCACTTATGTATTTTTTATTATTTAATTAATGTGTTATTTAATTTTGTGTTGCTGTTTATTAACATTAACTGATTTTAAGTTTTTTTTTTTTCTCATTAATATATTGCATGTAACCAGAAATAATTGCATGCCCATAATGGGCAAATTACATTGTTACGCTTTTTTATGTATGATCTTTTTCACATGTAATTGCAATAAATATACTTTGACTTTGACTTTGACTTACCTTTATCTATAAATTCATCTCGATCCGTTCAGTAGTTTTGACGTGCGGAGGAGATTACCAAAATTTCTAAGACATCACCGTGAATAATCTAACATTCAAATTACAGTGTAAAAGGTAATTGTACTATACGTTATTGCTAATTTTACAAGTACTTTCTCTTGAAACTGCCAATCTACTGTTATCTCAGAAACTATTTAATTACCCTCGTTGATGGACACCAGTTTATCCACAAGAGAGATGAGACAGCAGATATGATATTAGAATAAATAAATAAGAAATATTGCGTGGTAATTCACACAGCGTCATCTAGCCCTATGGTAAGCAGAGCTTGTGTTATGGGTACTAGATGACTGTTCTAACTAGATGCTTTGTGGATAGTCCAGCATTATTTATAATATTTAATTATCCGGGTGTTCTGGAATGGTAAATCCATATAAACACCCAGAACACCCGGAATAAATATCTGCAGAGCGTACAGACATTGGTGCCCAGTCGGGAATCGAAGCAAGAACCTCTTGCGTAGCAGACGGACCTTCGCCCGCTGCGCCACAGAGGTCATCAAATATGATTACAGCATGCTTCAAGAACATTTCAAAATAGGCAGAATCAATTTCAAAATGTGTCACTGTCGTGTCATATAGGCGCGCTATAGCGCCCTGTCTTCAGTTAGACTCTTCCATCATCTACCTACAGTCTTTTGCAGGTCGTCATCCCACCTGGTCGGAGGGCGTCCGTTTACCGAGTCGTGGTCTCCACTCAAGAACACGTTTGCCCCAGTGGTAGTCGGTTCTTTGTGAGATATGCCGGCCCACTACCATTTCAGCTTACTAACACCTAGATTTACATATGTCGATAACTTTGGTCGACGTTTGTGGAGTCGACTCAGCCACACCAATTTGGCGGGCTGACGACGTTGGCAGCCTACAATATTATGAAATGAAATGTCGCACCAACCCGCCGCCGCGCCGGCTGAATGATCTAATTTATTTATTTATAAACATGTATTTTATTTATTTATATAGATGAACATCTATCCTAATGGGCACGGGCACACCCAATGCAAGAGTACCTAATTATTTGAGTCACATCTCTTGCCGAATATAATTTGTCTTGTTGAATAGATCTGTAACAAGAGATTTGATGAATAAACTGTACACAGTTTGAATAGCTTAGGTGGATACCTACCTGGACGGGTGGAATGGGTGTTCCACTCGTTTAATAAATAAATAAATAATAATAAATAAATAATGCTGGACAATTCGAGGTACATCTTCCATCATGGCCTGTTGCAGCGTTGGATCGCGAGGAGTGGAAGAAGAAAAGGGAGGCCTTTGCCCAGCAGTGGGACAGTAATGGCTTAAAATAAATAAATAAATAATAAATGCTGGACAATTCACACAGCATTATCTAGCCCCAAGCTAAGCAGAAGCTTGTGTTATGGGTACCAGATAACTGATATACATAATACAATATATTACATAGATACATATTTTTTATTATACATAGAAAACGACCAGAACACCTGGAACAAATATCTGCAGATCGTGCACACATTTGTTCCGAGGCGGGAATCGAACCCACAACCTCCTGCGTCGCAGGCGGACCTTCGCCCACCGCGCCACATCGGTCATCAAATATCTTTGTCCAATGTCTATTTGATCACTAGCAACACCTATATTTGTTAAAAGATTTAAAAGGTTTTTTCTTTCCCCTCGTAACTGAAATTTAATTATATTAAAAAGTAGTATTTTTTTCTGGGTCAAGAGGCTTTACCTATGGGAAACATGTACATATTAAGTATAATTAGTCATCTAGTAGTACCTATATCATAGCTCTGCTTAGCTTGGGGCTAGTTATTGTTGTGTGAATTGTCCAGATTTGTCCATTATTTATTTTATTTTTATTTATAATAAGATAAGCAGTAAGACGAATCAGGCTAATAAAAAAAAGGATAAAAAGTCGAGGCGCTAGTGTAAATAAATAAATAATGCTGGACAATTCACACAGCATTATCTAGCCCCATGGTAAGCAGAGCTTGTGTTAAGGGTACTAGATAACTGATATACGTAATACTATTCATTACATAGATAGATATTTTTTATTATACATAGAAAACGACCAGAACACCCGGAACAAATATCTGCAGATCATACACACAATTGTTCCGAGGCGGGAATCGAAACCGAAACCTCCTGCGTCGCAGGCGGACCTTCGCCCACCGCGGCACATCGGTCGTCAAAAAAGGCGAGGCGCTAGTGTGCTTCGGGTCCTAACACTACAGCTTCAAATCTTGACCCATAATATGACACATTGGCAGCACGATGGTGACGGGGTCAATAGGCACATCGCAATTACAATCACCATAAACTTTGTCATGGGAAGGCTCACGCCATCTTATAAAATAATGTCTAACTTTCACTGTTTATTTCGTTGATGACAGTAATGGTGGCTAATGCTTTTGCTTGGAAGGTTGCGGGAGGCCGATGGAAGCGAGTCGCGCTGCAGCGCTGGACGGGTCATTGTTGAAGATCTTCAAAATCCTTTCCTGTGTCTGTTTTATTTGATGTGCAATCAACTTTGACTAAACTTTTGATGACCGATGTGGCGCGGTGGGCGAAGGTCCGCCTGCGACGCAGGAGGTTTCGGTTTCGATTCCCGCCTCGGAACAATTGTGTGTACGATCTGCAGATATTTGTTCCGGGTGTTCTGGTCGTTTTCTATGTATAATAAAAAAATATCTATCTATGTAATTAATAGTATTACGTTTATCAGTTATCTAGTACCCATAACACAAGCTCTGCTAACCATGGGGCTAGATAATTTCTTTGAATTGTCCAGAATTATTTATTTATATATTTAACTATAAAGAATATTTGGATTTATTGTTTTGTATTCATCAGCCGTGGGCGTATTTTCCGGAAGTTATAACTAATACGTTCCTAATGGCATCAACGTCGCCGTAACAGCTCAGTGGGTGATGCCATTAACATCCTACTAATATTATAAACGTGAAAGTTTATAAGTATGGATGGATGGATGGATGTTTGTTTCTCGTTCACGTAAAAACTACTGAATGGATTTTAATGAAACTTTACAATAATATAGCTTATACATTAGAATAACACATAAGCTACAATTTATAAAGATATATTGTATATTATCCAAAATATCTATCACCACGCGGGTGAAACCGCGAGGCTTAGCTAGTTTTTTTTATAAAATCACGTCGCGCCACTGACATTGCTGCATTTAGATAGACAAAAAAACGCAGATTTCGAAGAAAATTTAAAAAACATTGAGTAAAATCGTGGCCTTTGATAAAACACAAATTTATATAAAATTTGTAAACCGAATGAACCCATGATAGAACCACCTTCGATTGGTTCCCTTTCATTTATTTGAGCAAATGATGATTTTAATAAGTTACATATTTAAATTTTGGTAGGTACTTGGGTTTTGATAGCTCTTTGATGTTTCAGATCATTATTTCTTATTCCTAAATGCTCCAAAAATATCAGCGAAGCGAACTTATTTTTTTCGACCGATGTGGCGCGGTGGCCGCAGGTCCGCCTGCGACGCAGAAGGTTGCGGGTTCGATTCCCGCCTCGGAACAATTGTGTGTACGATCTGCAGATATTTGTTCCGGGTGTTCTGGTCGTTTTCTATATATAATAAAAAATATCTATCTATGTAATGTATTGTATTATGTATATCAGTTATCTAGTTCCCATAACACAAGCTCTGCTTACCATGGGGCTAGATAATGTTGTGTGAATTGTCCAGCATTATTTATTTATTTATTATTTCATAAGTTATTAGAAAATGGTTTACGATTTGCGGCAAATCACTTTCCTAACTTAAACAAAAGGAGTTTCGAGCGTTTTCAGAGTTCGGTTCGGTCCGGACCCCAAAAAATGATTTAGTTTCAAGCGTTACTTAGAAGGGAAATAATTTTAGTTCTGAACATAGGCACCATGTCGCCTAGAGTTATACTCAAGCGCAACGTCCGACTAGCGAAGTTTCTTTAACTTTTACTCGCAATTCGCATACCTTGTAGTTCAAACATTAGGATGTAGATGGCAGGTAAAATAATTTGCGATGTCTAAGGCAGGTAATGAATTGTGTTCTAGCTTTGGATATTTCTCGTTTTAATTATATTTTTTTATAATTTAGTTCTATGCCTAAAATAAAAATACCTACATTTATTTTTAGTCTGCGTCGTCGTCGCTTGGGTGGGTGTGTTTCGGCTAAGAATTTTTTTTAGTATTTGCAGGGAAATAAGCGGTGCTGTTATGATAATTCAAAGTAAGTAAAATTTTCTTCGGTTTTTAGGACAAAAAAACGAATGCTTTTCTTCTTCTAAAAAGTATAGGATATTGTCATTCATGGTGTTGCTATGTGAATTGAGCGATATCATGAATCCCATTCAAATCTGTTTAGGCATTCCAAAGTGTCTGTGAAATTCTGCAGGGAGATGCTGAATTCGTCAAGCTGCGTAATGCGTCAAAAGGGCGCTATGGCGCTCATTAGGTGAGGCCTATGTCCAGCAGTGGACTAACATAGGCAGATAATGATGACGATTCAAAAGTTAAGGCGGAATAAAGAAACTCACATAAATGAGCCCTGAAAACATTATACTTACTCCTTTTTGACGACCTCTGTGGCGCGCTGGACAAAGACCCGTCTGCGACACAAGAGGTTGCAGGTTCGATTCCTGCCTCGAGACGAATGTTTGTACGATCTGCAGATTCCGGGTGCTCTGGTCGTTTTCTATGAATAATAAAAAATATCTATGTATGTAATGTACTGTATTATGTATAACAGTCATCTAGAACCTATAACACAAGCACTGTTAACTTGGGGCTAGGTGATGCTGTGTGGGTTATCCAGCATTATTTAGATAGATAGATAGATAACACTTTATTACACCACACAAAATAGAAAATAATTCAGAGATAAAAACTTAGAATAAAGGTATAAAGGGCGGCCTTATCGCTGAGAGCGATCTCTTCCAGGCAACCTTGGGATGGACTGGACATGAGCGAACAATATAGACGGTGGCACTTAAATAAATAATTGATAACAAAAGAAAACAAATACCTACATTACAAACATTATAATAAACTTACATAGACATAAGGCTATCAATATTTCATATGGATAAATAATACTGATGCAGCAGTTTTTTGAAGATAGGGAGTGATTTTGCACGTCTGATGTCCAGAGGCAGAGCATTCCATAGACGGGTAGCTTGTACAGTGAATGATTTGTCATAGAGGTAGAGTGAGCAGGGACTTTCAAGATGAGGGTTGTTTGTTTTTGGGCAGTCGTGTAAAAATCTATCAAGCTTGTGTTATACCATTGATTTTTCTCCAACTCTTGGTTTTTATTATTACTTATACCTATATATGTAAAACTTTATTTTGTTTAATCTGTGGACCGTTACTCGAGACACGACGTCACCCTAATTTAAGGTCCAGCCTGAAAACCAGTGTCATTATCGTCCTCGGTCGATAATGACAACAAGCTGAGATTGGTCCTTATTAGCCGCGCACATAGGGAAAGACCAGTTATTCTTATACTTGGGACTCTACTACCACGCTACATTATGTATAGTTTAAATCCCTACTACTTAAGTTGTTTTGTATTTTTAATGTGTTTTCCTGTTTTTTTTGTAACCTGTTTATTATTGTGTGTGGCTATAAATAAATTCTTTATTCTTTATTCTTTATTCTTTATCAATAAGTGAGGAAGCAACAGTACGGTAGACGTAGGGTACGCTCCCCACATCCGATCTGTTCAGTCACCCAGTTACAGTAATTGATTCGGATGTAGGGTAATCGGTTAGCTCACTGCAGTAATGAGAATCTATTACGCATCCCGTACGTGCTGCTGTTATTGGTAAACGTAGGCATATTGCAAAATATCTAGGATTGTAAAACATTTGAAACTACCATGGTTATTAACACAAAAGTCATTTAAAAATCGAATCATGGTAAATATCCCGTTTTTAATTATATCTAGGACTGTTTTTTTAATATAAACTAGCTGCTCCCCGCGGCTTCGCCCGAAATCTATGTGTCAAATTGTTTAAATGATATTCTATGTTAGACTCCTGGTTCTAAGCTACCTCTCCACCAATTTTCAGCTAAATCGGTCCAGCCGTTCTCGAGTTATAAGTGTTGTAACAAACACGACTTTCTTTTATATATATAGATTTGGTTTTCAAATTTTAGTAAATAGCAACTTATTTGTCCGTCTGTGGAACTCTGCGGATTTGAATTTTGTTTTTTTTTTTTTTAAAAGAAGTCTTGATCATTTTCTGTCCAGAAAATTCTGATGATTCAAAGTGGAATATGATACAGGGATTATAGATTTTTTGTAAAATTATAATAGTTTGTCTCAAAGTGCAATTTTTGGTTTACTGAACGATAGGAAAACTGTTATAACTCACTTGAATTATTGCAATAAATAATGATAAATAATAAATAATGCTGGACAATTCACACAGCATTATCTAGCCCTATGGTAAGCAAAGCTTGTGTTATGGGTACTAGATAACTGATATACATAATACAATACATTACATAGATAGATATTTTTATTATACATAGAAAACGACCAGAACACCCGGAACAAATATCTGCAGAGCGTACACACAATTGTTTCGAGGCGGGAAACGAACCCGCAATCTCCTGCGTCGCAAGCGGGCCTTCGCCCACATCGGTCGTCGGAATTACAATTTCTTGTTTAAATTTAAATCTAGAAGAATTTAGATGACATCATCTAAATTCTTCTAGATTTAAATTTAAGTTGTGCTTTGAGTTATGCAAGTTTCACATAGTTTTTACAAACTTGCATAACTCAAAGCACTGAAAAAAAATTATATAGATCAATTTTTTTCAGGATATACATAGGTATATCCTATTTAAATTTTTACAATGTTCTAGGCAAGCATGCTTCCAACAAGGCCCTATTACTGCTTCTCACTAGTCAAGATCTTATCACTTATATTCTTCAATAAAGATACGACATGAACTATCCGTAAGGCACTTGTGCGTCTTGGACAACGCGCCCTTGCAGTTCAAACCACTAAGACTGAACCGTAAATGGCGAGGGTATAAAAAACAAAGTAATATACGTAACGTACATACCTTGACTATTCACAAACCACCTAGCTGCATCGCGTCCTTGGCAATGACCAAGCATCGAGAGCCATACCAGACCACACACACACCTACGGCTGAGCGCCCAACGATACGCTGCAACCATTGCACGCTCTAAAAGATTTATAGATAAATGCAGTTCCCGGTGAAAATAGATAAATGCCGGTGCAAATGTATTCTGTGCACATTGCAATAGTCGCCACGGTATAGACCGGACATCGGAGAAACTCTTCAATCATGGAGTTTCGCGGGGCAGTCGTCCTGTTGTGCCTCGCCGCTCTATCTTCAGCAAATACCTTCGAAACTAGTCTGAAGCTGCTCGGGAGGATGTATGAAAACTGTGAAAGTTCCCATGAGATCTTCAAGTGCTTCAAGATCCAAGCGGCGAAGTTCATTGACCGCGCTGGAAGGATGGAAACTCTTCCGATCCTGGACGGAATCACCTTGGTATCCAGAACTGAAGGGCGTGCTTTTCCTTCATCGCTGCCTGAAAGCGACATGAACGCGCTACCTTCGGATCAGATTGACAAATACCTTCTCATGGCTACGTCAAAGTTGATGCAGAGTCACCGGGTCGTCATATCTCCTGTTACCATCGGCGATGACATCGGAAGGTCTCTGAGTGAAGCGAGGGGTAAGATGAAGAAGCTGATGGGTCCAATAATCGCCGGTTTGCTCGTGAAGGGAGGCTTCCTCGCCATCGCGTTCCAGGCCATCGCTCTCATCGCAGGAAAGGCTCTGCTTATCGGTAAGGTTGCTTTACTTCTGTCCGCTATTATTGGCTTGAAGAAACTGGTGACTGGAGGAGACACGCATGAGAAGACGACATATGAGATCGTGAAGCATCCCCAAGTGTCCCAGAGTCACACCTACTCCTCGGCTCATTATGGTGGAGGTGAATTCGACACGACAGGTCCTGGCGGTCACTACAGAAGGAGCGTGGAGGATGAAGCCGCGGCACAGGACAGGGCTTACAACGCGTATGCTAAGAAACAGTAAACTAAACTTACGACTCCTTACAAATTACAACGAGGCATTTATGGACCATTACAGCAAAGCAAATGCTTCGGCTGTCAAGGTTAATAAACCAGATATTTAAACAGATAAAAGTATATTCCAAAGAAATATATTGCTTAATCAAACGACACATATATTTTTAGGTGTAATGGTTACGGAATAATAATATTTAGA